>OZ023239.1:21124708-21827077 GCA_964006365.1 Trididemnum miniatum
CATTTGGAACTTAAAGGACAACAACAGAGAATTTAAGATTTCATGGTCTATCATCGCCCAGGTCTCCCCCAACTTCTGTAAAGGCAAACGCTGCAATCTGTGCCTGACGGAGAAACTGCTGATCAACAAACACATGGACCAAAATTTGTTAAACTCAAGAGATGAAATGCTAAATAAATGTCGCCACAAAAATAAATTCAGATTGAAACAGTGTACTTAATTATTATTATTAATTTTTTGTCTGCTACTTTGGTTCTATTTGAGTACAATCGTTAAGTCATTATTTTATTCACCTTTACTCTTTTTAATTTGCTTTAATTGTATGCCAATCAAATGCTTTTTCCGGCTCCTCGACCCTTTCTTTTTCTTTAATAAATTAAGTTTACCGCATTTATTACGTCTCAAACCTTTCCTATATGATTGCTATAGTAAAATACTTTTCCCAATTAACTTCAGTCTGTCAGTTACTAGCAAAAGCAATTTTATTTCGCTATTCCTCACATCATAGAGCTAATCCCGATCCTACCATTGGAGTAAAAAATTGTAAGTACTTATGCGAATAACTTAACGTTCTTTCTTTGTTTCGTAGTTAACACCTGAAGATTGCCACGCATTTGCGTGTGGCATGAAACACTGTGTAGTGTATGTAAATTAGGGTTGAACAAAATCATTTTTTTAAAAAATTATATATATATGTATGTTTTTACTTTTATCTACATATATAAAAAATAATTTTCAGGTGTTAACTTATTTGAATAAGTTAACACCTGAAGATTGCCACGCATTTGCGTATGGCATGAAACACTGTGTAGTGTATGTAAATCAGCGTTGAATAAATTCATTTATCTGCTGCTCTGACCTTTTGGACATCGAGCTCTTTCTAAAATTCAGACATCAGTTTTATTAGTATATATATATATATATATATATATATATGTTTCTAATATCTCCATTTGGTAGACACGTTTTTCTGCAATAGTACTGATTAGGGCGACAGTTATTTTAGGTCGACATATAAGTGTCCACCTAAAAATTTTCGCCCGATTTTACCATAAACATCAGCTTCAGAGAAACTTGGGATGGTGTGCCAATCACTTGGCTCTCACTCAGTCTCCAACAACTTTTTTTTCGTTTCTATCGTTTGTTTTATCACCAATTCTACGGAAAAAAATTTCAGAGTTTATATGTAAGGTTGATCTAAAAGTCTACGTTCGGTTGACATCTCTTTTTTGAATGTACTTCTTGAGGCACTGCATATGTTAAAATTTTTTGTACATTTAACGCTTCTTGAACATGTCTATTCTGCACCAACAAAACAAAGAATGTCCGGAAAATTTGAATTTAAGACATACTAATTTCGCACACCATTGATTTTTGGTAAGGATGTAAGGTTCTAGATTATGTGGACATCATCTGCAATCACAAGTTTGCTGCAAAACCAACCTGGTTGTTTACGCTTAAATGCTTGAACGTAACTTCAAAACCTTTATTTAAGTTGAAATTATAGCATTTTTCAGGACAGCAAAGAATCAGCCTTTTTTCAAATTCCAAATATTGCATGGGCTAGCCGCAATAGCAACTATTTCGGAGAAAAAGCGTAGCCACGTAAATTGCTTATTCAGAAAATTTATATTAAAATCGCTAGTGGAGTGTACGGCTTAATCACATTTTGGTGCTTGATCCAACGTATGCCTGGTATAAGAGAATTGTCGCATGCTAAACAACTGACATCGAGTTGAATTATGCGCGTACGCATGACGCCGTTGCCAAATACAGTATAACGAACTATATAGGCTACCTACAGTATAAACAATAGCTTATATTAACAAACAAGCAATCTGTGATAGGAACCGAATGTACAAATGCTAGAAAACTAATTCAACTTTTCATCACTGCTTTTTGTCCTACCGAGAGTATAAGGCTGGTAGCATCAAATGTTAAAAATTTAAATTAACGTTATTCCAAAATCATGAAGAGCATGTAATTTGGTATCTTCCAAAGCTCAAACCACAGCCGAGGAAGAAGAAGCGGTGTTTTGTGATATTGCGATTGAGCCAAGCTTTCACGTTAAACTCAGGGGCAGACGAAGCAAAGTCGGAGTGTTTTAAGAAAGCTTCTATTTCAGCAAAACTCTTTCAAACAGGGCTATTTGCTTTTAATTGGCATGTGCTTTCTGTGGCAAAATTGCAGTAGCATACGATACTTAACACTGCAGCTAATATATTCTTTGCTGAATTGCAATAAATTCAACCCGCATGAATTGTTAAAATGAATATATATACTCAAGCTAGAGCAGTTAGTATTAAAAAGCTATGAAACGGTAGCAGATTGAACCCATGCGCAGTCAATTAAACTTGGGACGGGAACGTTGTTCCTTCAAAATGTCTAAATCTGGTCTTAAACTGATTTTGTGCATAAAAGAACGAAAGTATTTAAATGTTCCGATTCAATATGTGGTAAACTACATAACTTCGACAAAATTTTGTGAAGCTTACCAACAAACAGAGCAACGAAGAAAAAACTTTTGGAACTTTTTTTTGGGGTCCATGGTTTCAAGAGCAACGGCAGGTTGAATAGTCCCTTAACACGCTGTAGGCATTATCGAAAAAGTGACATTTTCGAAAAAAATGGTGCCCAGCTAAGACACTTTAAAATGATCACTGCTAGTTAAATTAAACAAAAAGTTGCTCATCTATACCAGGTTTAAGAGTAGTGAAAGATGTGAGTTATTTTTTAGTAATCCTCGACCTACTCCGAGAAGTAGCTCATCTAACATTACTGAATGCATGTGCAAAGTTGCCAAAAAAGAAACACAGGGCCTTTCTTAAAATAATTTTTATGCTATGAAAACTTCCTTCGTCTCTCCAATTAAAGTCGCATTTAGTATTTTTTCAGGAGGCCAATGGGGCGCTGGACAGAGCGCCGTTTACCTCTGAAGCGATAGGCTAAGATGTTCAATTACAAGTTAGATTCAACAAAGCACTTCAAACCAAGTATTTCTCAGCTGCTTCCTTATTTGACAATCAGCATGTAAACCACAGGGGTAACTAGCCGGCAAGGTCGATGGTTGTGTCGCTGGAAAATACACTTAACAAAAGTTATTCTTGTTTGAGTGGTAAATGATGGCCTATATCTTAGTGTCAAGCTCGTTGTCGCCGCTTTTTTGCAATAGAAGAATAAAAATGCATAAACCCCTGCCTCTACATGGCTTACTGGTGTTGAAATGATAATGTATCAAATAATAACATCACGCTAAATGTATGACTGCTTCAAGGTATTTTCATCTCAACTTCAATTGCTCCTCTTTCTCTCGGAGATTTCGCTTTTGCTTGACGCCACAAAGATGCTTAGTTGCGGTTTCTCTATGCGTTTAAGGTGCGCTGAGGGGCGAAAACTCGTCCAATGACTTAGCTTTTTTGCGTTAAAAAAATTGCAAATGTGCCAAAAGCACGTTACGTACAGGTATTAAATAAACATGTTTTCAATACATATGGCATTGCGTCGAGTTTGCATAAAACACGTTAACGATACCTTTTTACCTCAGAATAAGCGTAGAGTAGAAGATAGTATGATCCGTCGTAAGAAGTTGTGTAGTCTATAATGCTCAAAATTTTTAATGAGTTTGAGTTACACGCCGCGCTACAATATGTTCCAAACTTGTGCCACTCTATTCACAGTTACTTGACTAACGATATTTTTTCGAGCAAATTTTCTGTCGACATTGTAAGTTAGAGTTACGCTACAGAGCCATGAAAAAGCAGAGGAGTTTGGCTGTAGAATTGCAGTGTTTGACCCATAGCCTATTGACTTATGGAACTATGGAGTTTTGATAGCTGCTAGTGCTTCGCACCAGAAGGTACTGAGGAATGATAAGCAGTAAGCAGCTGTGTAGCAACTTAAGTTTGCGATGTTAGTAACTACTTCTGCAAAATTGTAAGGTCCCTTCAGCGTCAATGGTGATGCATATACTAACGATGGTTTTAATGTCTGATGTAAATAGTGTGGAAACTTTACAATTTTCTACTCTATTAACGTGTATCTATTTTGACTTCGACAAAAATAGTGCCGTCAGTTTTTCTACATAATGAAAAATTACATGCAACTGCTTTTAACGCATGCGTGCAGGCTTGTTATTGCAACTGCAGCAAAGAGGATTTCCAACGCATTGATAAGTTTGAGCGTTCAATGACCGCAAATGCCATGTCGTCAGGAGTAGCCTATTTGATTATTTCCTCTCGTATACCTGTGATAATAAAATGGAAGAGTGGAAGCAGATTAGGAAGCATTCTTATACGCTGCAGCAAAAATGAAAGTCATCACGCTAAAGGAAACTAGTTTCACGACTTCTCGTCATTCTAACGAGCAAGCACTGCATTTGTTCAAAATTTCTAAATTTGAAACGTCACTTTATCCGAAGGAAATGAAAAGACTAAGGCAACTCGCTCGTCAGTCTCCTGGTAATGTTGATGATAAGTTTCTTAAAAGGAAATGCTGAAAAAGGTATCGAAGCTCAAACAAATGGCAGTGCAGTCTGACTTTTAATCCAGCTAGCCAAAGCACGATCGACGAGGGCTTTCGCACTCCAACAAGGTCTTGAACATCCGTGGCAATATGCAAAAGAATTCAATGCTTGTTTCACTTGTCGTAAAAGAAAACCTACCATCGCATGCCCAGAGACAAATTTTGGTGTTTTTGTTTCAATATAGCATAGATGGCAGGGTGTGCACAGAATTTTGAAACGCAGGGGGGCGCATAATCCAAAGTATCTCAAGTAAATACAGAGTTAAGATAAATTCTGGAATGCTTCATTTCCCAGACCCCCCATGCTGAGTGTTTCTGCAATTATACGTTTTTTCTTATCCCGGATTGAATGGTGTTGTGAAGGCAAGCAGATACAATCTCACATGTAGCTTACACAGCCTTAGAAATCGACACAACGTGAAGGCAAGTTAAAACTTGTACTCCAAAGACTTTTTTTAGGGTTTGACCTTACCTAAAAGCGGCGTTATCCATTTTATCCAATGGTAAGAGTTATAAAACAAGATTTCACTTGCAAAATAAGACTATATGCCGCCTTAAATAAGTGGTGCATGCTAACCATAGATCTTGCTAAAATGTGAAAAAGGTCTTCGATAATAATCGATACCATTATGAAGGGTAGAACTGCAACAAGGGGAGCTTTTTAGGAATGGACCGAAGCAATTGCCCCCAGTGTGCCCCCTTCTTAAATAGGACCTGGTTAGAGAGTGCTTTTTCGCATATTCTTGTCTAGCATAATGTAAATGTTCATAGTAGCCTACCAATACAAAAAAATTTCTTACAAACTTTGACGGTATTGTTTTACACCTGTCCCTATTTCGCTTTGCTTTGAGTTAACAACTAATATAGTGTTAAGCGTAAATATTTCTCAGTCATCATTCTCTGCTGGCCCTTGTTTTAAGGCAAGCTGACCTTTACTTAAATTCAATAAAGTAACAGTTCCGAGATAAGAGGTAACTTGAATTAACTGATATAGTGTTAAGCGTAAGTATTTTCAGTCATCATTCTCTGCTGCCACTTGTTTTAAGGCAAGCTGACCTTTACTTAAATTCAATAAAGTAACAGTTGAGAGATAACTGAAAGGTACAATCTCGATTCTAACATCTGCTGCTTTTAATGCTTTTTTATCCCACGACTAGTCTTGGTGGTTGTTTGCACGTCGACCAGGTCAGGGATGATGAAGATCTTTTTTTTTAGAGAACAACGAAACCTATTTTTGTAGAGACGCATTTTTTCTGGGAGGAAAGCTGAGTTACAAGCTTTTGCGGTCCATCTAAGCCGAAAAGCTTAATTAGGTTTGCGATGCTTAACGAATAAAAAGTGACAGTTAAAAATAGCAGATAAAATTTTTAGAATAGCAGTCAGTAACACTTAAGCACATCTCTAATCAAGACCTAAACGTTAAGAGTAAGTTTGGGACTGCATCAAGTCTGCGCTTTTTCACCTACTTTGTTCATAATACTGTATAATGTAGGCTATGGATAAAACAAGTCAAGTAGGCCTATAATGGTCTGGCAGAAGAGTAACAATAAGCGATCGTTATTCTTCTGCCAGACCTTTATGCTTGACTTTAACGTGACTTTCAATTGCCTACATTTTTTCATAGTGCTTTCGATAGCACTGTTGATGATAATTTTTTGCCTGCTCTTTTCCTCAGGGCCGAATTAAAGAGGAAGAGGGGGCTTTGGGGGGCTGTAGCCCTGGGTTCCTCCGCTGATAGCTGAAAGGAATCCCCTGGCTAAATGCAACAAAGCTTATAAAACCACCCGAAAATTATTTTTGGGGTCCCTCAGAATCTTAATGTGGTTCTGCGGGCCTACTTCCTGATAAAAAATTTCAGCATTCCGTATAATGTGCACAGTTCTACAGGTTGTGGATTTTATTGCACTATCACTCTTTCTAACCAATTCTCTTGTCCAACTTTTGTCAAATATTTCATTTTTTTTCAACCTCTCCCCTCAAAAAATACTATAAAGTTCGTTAGATCAAAACCCAATCTCGTTTACAAGCATTTATCGTCTCCCTTCAAAGCTACAGTAAGCAGGCCTTTGTAGTGGTCCAGAAGTGGAAGGGCTTTTGCCAGAGCACTTCAACTAGATTCCGGTCGTCTTCTTCGTTTCAAACCTTCTCGAAAGATGTAGCTATCGTCACAAAGACTGAAACCATAATTTGGAAAGCAATCTTGCTTTAAATTTCTCTTTAAGCCAGGGATTCCCAAACCGTGTTGGAGTGATGCTTGGGTGGGGTCGCAAACAATCCACGAGGTTCGATGGGGTCGCTGAGGTATCGCAAAGAAATGACAAAGCGTTGATCCTACTCTTGTTCGGATATCTGCCACTCAGGATAATCAAGACAATCCGTAAACAAGAGCTCCAAAAAACGGTCCTCACCTTCCAAACTGCAGCGGAGACGTGCAGTTTCTCTGTGAAGACTTTTTTTGGAGGTCACACATTTTTTCAGAGCGGCGGGGTCGCAGTGGAGCCCTGTAAGTTGATGATAGTTGATGGGTCGCCATGAAAAATGCTCGCGAACTCCTGCTTAAAACCAAACTTGTACCACGTCCAAAGTTTAAGCTCTTCTCTATACCATTAGGAACTTGGCACTGCCAGAGCGGGCACGAGAAACAAGCTAACTGCTCGACGCACGCTTAGGTTAATTTTTTTTTTGTAATACATGCAAATCCTTTGCTGCTTGATTTCCATTTGGTAAAGGGAAACGTTCAGTATTTTTTATTTTCCAATTTTTAAAGTAGAAAAAAATTCTATGTAGGCATACTTAGGCTACTACCGGTAATTGAGAGGTATAAACTCAGAAAAATGTTTTAACCTCAGAGTTCGCTGATTTATGTTTTTAATGAAGTAAAGATAGCACAGCAGCGAATGGAACAAAACACTAACCGTAGAGTAGTAGGCATAAAATGGAATAGATTGTCATGTAGAAGGACCTACTGCTTTATGGCCAAGGCACACCATACATTGTATCATCTGTAAAGTAGTGTCGAAATCTATGCTTTTACACATTCAAACTAGCGTATTGATTTGATTTCATAAGTCAGTGGCATGTCATAAAAAATTGTTTTGGAGAAGGGAACAGTTTAAATAGTTTTGGTAAGAAAAATTCCTGTCAGCTAGAAAAGGTTGCACTCTTGTGTAATTTTTCTCTTCAAAATAAAAGATGAAGCGTACTCCTAACTGGCGAACAGTTAATAGAACATACGCTTATTATTTTTCAACTTCAACATTTCATTTAATGTGAAAATGGTTTCAGTCTAGATTTATAAATGTTTATGAGGAGAAACGTCGCACTCCTTTTGTTTTCAAATCTGGGTTTCAGCTTGGTCATTTTTCAATGAAGTAGAAACTGAGTAATAGGGTTAATGCCGATGTTTTAATAACTCTGATCGACGCTCAGTCACTTATTTTTTTTGGAAGGAAGCACAGCATACATAATGCTTTTTTTATGTAACATTTAAACTTCTGAATTAAAAATTACAAATGGGCAAGTCGCTTGAGCGGAACATCTATGAAACCTTTTGCTACTAAATTAGTGGCACGAGTGATAAGGTCATTACCCGCGAAACGTCTTTCCGATTTATAGGTTTTAATGTTAATTAAAATAATTAATACTTTCAATCTTCTCTTGAAGGGTGTCAGACGAAAAGCTTCGAGAATGAAATTGCGTTCACTTTGCCAGTTTAAAAATTTGTACCACAAATCATTTTTACCCGTTTTTGTTTATAGGGATTTGTACCGGCTTGTAAATATGCATGATATTGCGTATAAAATTATTCTCGCAATCGTGTGGAGAAATGCATAATTGCATTTTTTATGAGTTGCAATGCCGTTCCGCATTAAAAATCTTTTGCGTGAGAGTATACTGGTATTTGCATGAAGGAATGGCTGAATAACTTCTCACAGAGTGCTGGGAAAACTTTTAAAAGCTCATTATTTTCTCAAGCATTTTAGTAATGATGTGCTAAGGTGTTATTTTTATTTGGGATTGGCATTTTAGATTGGACAAATTTCGTTTTTTGACTGATTGATTTTTCTTTGAAACTTGCTGTGGTCCGCCAGACGAATACGTGTAAAAAGTTGCTGCATGATCAAACAAAGACAAAGGCAAAAGGGACTGCCTGCAGTGCAAATACTATGCACAAATATTGTGATCAATAGAAAAGATGCTGCCATGCAGCGAAATCCGCGATGTGACACTTTTGCATCGTAAACTTTAATTTTTTACGTTTTTATGCTTGCATGTGTTAATGTTTATCTTCATGGGAAAAAAATTTAGAAATTTACACTTTGAATAATTTACTTTGAAATGTTGTCACAATAACATGCTAGACGCATACGTGGAAAGAAGCTTTTTCAGTAGCTTCATCACTAGACGCATGTGTGTACGAACATAGGTGCGAAATTGAAAAATGCATCAAAGCGTAAAATCGCTTGCAGAGCTGTTAGTATTTATAGCCGCTCTTAGTTCATTTACCTTCATTTACAAAGAAGAGGAGAGGTAAGTAAGTATGAAGTACCTATAAGCAAATAGGTTAATTTATAAATAAACTTATCCGCAGGATAAACTTTGGTCAGCGCATTTTTAAGTTTATGCATTTTATGGTAAATAAAAGTAGTTTTCTTTGTAATGCAAGTAAATAGTTTACTGTTAGGCGAATTTTATAATAACATCAATGATAGCTGTGCATCACGCTGTAACAATTCTGCCGTCATTTGGCAAAACCCATTATCTCCACTTTTATACTTTTCGAGAAAATCAAGTTTTACTTTTCAGGTTTTTTCGAAAATGTTCCTAATTGCAGATTTTTTTTGGTTTGAAAAAAATGCTTGATTATAATAGTTTAATAGTAAAGTTTAATGCCAATAATTCAATCAATCAATGTACAGTGAGCGCATGAGTTTTGCGTTTGATTTGTTTCCACATTTGCATTAAACCTTAACAACTATTACGTCACTATTATTATTGTTTTATATTGTTACGCAGAATTTTCTCACTCAAATAATTTTTTGCATGCATCAAACTTTGTGTATGATGCAATAAGGAAATAACGATTAGAAGTGGAGTTAACAGGTTTTGATAACCACTTTTTGAAAATTTCGTTAACCTTTTGTACAGAAGTAGAGTTAATAAGTTTTGGCACCACATAGGCTTGAAGCACGCGATGAGGCTTTTTTACAATGATACTGCGCTATAAAAAATCTCGTTATTACTCCATCTTTTCACACAAGAAGCCACTGCCGTACATAAAGATTAAAAAAATGCATAAAAAAGCGAAATTTTGAAAATTCGGAGTCAATGGGTTTTGCCAAATCACGGCAGAATTATTTATAGTTATAGCTTTATCAGTGAATCGTAGCTTAACAGAAATGTCTTGAAAAAAGTAGAATCAGCTTAATATATTTGGTGAATGGGTGCTATAGTTCCTCGATTTAAGCCCAGAAAACTTATTACAGAACTATTGCACAATCTGATTGGCTGACTGAAATCGTGTTGCGTCATTACAGTTGTACAGACATACTGACAAGCTTGCGTAGCTTTTCGTTTTTATTTCAATTTGGTATACCGCACATCTGAAAATGGCGTAAATAAAAGTTTAGAAAAGTTTTTGACTATCAACAACAATTTAATGCTTTGAATTTGGATATTCTACAGTTTATCTTTAAACCAAATTTTAGTAGCTATATGATTTTGTAAATCCGAATCTGACAATGAAGTGTCACGCTGCGTCATTTCTAATTTGGCATGTTTGCCGACCAGAGGCAACGCTAAATGGATTAGTGACAATCACGCAATAACTGTGATTACGTAGCACTTTATCGCTGACCCTACTCAGAGGTTGTGCTGTTGTTGCGAAAACCCACTCTATGTGAACGAATGCACAAAATTCCTTAACTTTGCATGAAACCCGATTGTAAATTTGGCTAAAACTGCAACGTACCTTCTAAGGATTTACATTGAGCAATAAAAATCATTAGAAAACTTTTCGACTATATTTTGTGTTACTGAACTAGCAATATCACTCTTCTACGTTTGACCAGCATGTATACACGAGGAAGAGCACTAGTGGAATTGTCGAAAAAATCGAAAGTTGCCAGGCGGTTAACATATTCTCCGAAAAAATCTACAGGTTAGCGAATGGGCCAGTGCTCGGTCTGAAAAATGGATCAACAGCAACCGCATAAGTGGGTTTTCAGAGCAAGAGAAAGCAAGGTTGCTGTGTAACAAACTGCTCTATCAAGGAGGCAAAGGCAGCGGACGGCTGGTGCCAGTAATCATTTTGCAGGACTTAGTTCCTGCTTTGGATATTCTTTCTGATCAATCGGTGCGAATCAATTGTGGGGTACACTCTGCCAATTCTTTTCTATTTCCCAGTACCCAAGGTAGCCTGGACCACGCAGTTGGATATAACTGCATTCAACTGATTACGACAGAAGCAGGAGTGTCGAAAAATTTGAACGCAACAAAAATGCGGCATCGAGCTTCAACCTTATTTGCCGAGCTGGAAATGCCAGAAGAGCAAAGAGAGTTTTTCTACACGCACATGGGGCACAGTGCTGACATCAATAAATACGTGTACCAGTGCCCTGCATCAGTGCAAGAGCTCCAGCAAGTCGGTTCATATTTGAGTACCATAGACGAAAATGCCACTACTTCTAACACAAATACGTCAGGTAATTAATAAATTCACAACTAGCCCACATGGTTTTAATGTTGACGGTAAAACGGTATGAGGTTATGATTATTGTTATGATCTTCTTACATTGGTTCGCATTCATAAACAGTTGTAAATACTCTACAAAATTAACAAAAGTTATCGTTAGTTACTTTTTCATGCATCTGACACTGTTACTCGTTTTTTTTTTTCTTTTCTTTTTTTTGTGTTTGTTTCTAGTTTGACTCTTTTTACAAATTATTCAAAATAAAGAAGAAGCACCTGACTAGATAACTTTCGGGTTCTTCGGTGTTTCCTAGCCTGGTAGTGTGTGTTGAAATACTTTCGTTCGTATTAGCTTGTGTTGTTTTTACCAGCTCGTGAAATCTTGTTGATTACTTTCGGCATGACCGAAACAACGTACCGCTCACGTGAAACAGAGGCGAACTCTGGCACCCTTTGATGGGCAGTTTATTTGGAATACGATGATTATCGGTACTTGATTGTTGATTGTGTCGACTCATAATTCACAACTATCACCCCTAAGGTAATCTGTCCCAACCAAGAGTGGTTTTAACGCGTAGTCGGTCATGCCGAATTGTCCAGTCCCGCTTGTCAAGCATAGTTTTGCTTCCGAAAATAGATCAGGTCTACTAGCAATGTCTTCTATCGTGTTTTAAAGTTTCAGGAAATGTAATCAATATTTGCAGAAACATCGGCCTGCACTCTTACGAATAAAGCCACCAATGAATGTGTGGAAAACGAGACTGATATGTCGGAAGATTTTGAGGGAGCTGAGCCACCATCTCACGAAGACGCTGAGAACGTTTCTCCAGTCGCAGCAAGTAAATATCACCCTTGTTCAAATGACGTCGTTGTAAATAAACACAACAATTACAACTTTATCTCTTTACCAAGAGGCAACGCTATATCACTGAGTAGTTTCATTTCAATAATAGTAAATTCATTCGTTTTTCATCACGCACCTATAAATTTTATAGGTTTTTTTTATCAAAGTTTTGATTAAAAGTTTATAACTGCTTTGTTCCTTGAACTTTTCAACAATTGGTACGTCATTACTTCAGGATCAGAAAGTAGCTTTACTAAATTTGCGGAGTTGTTTGCAAACAGGCTAAAACTCAAAACCAAAACTTTCACTCCTGATATATCCTTATTTTTTAAATTTTTAAAGCACAGTCTTTGATTGTGATCTAATTCTAAGCTAACACTGCAAGGTAATAAAACATATTAATCAAAAAACATGAATATGCATACGCCATACAGTTAGTTCACGTTTCATCATAAACATTGGACATCTAATAGCCTTGTGTAGTGAAATATTTGAAATCGAATGATTAAAAGCTGTTTTGCAAGTGGCAATTCTGCATGATTAATGTCCGTGTTTTTTTAAAAATATTACTGCATATAGGTATACCAAACAAAAATCAAACCAAGAAAGCAAAATCATCTCGTCTTGCTGCAAAGTCGCCAGAAAGTAAGTTTTTCCAGTTTCTTATAGACCTCCCATCTTCTCCAAGGTCTAGTGCAGTGGTTCAGAAATTTTTATAGTTCGGGGTCCCCTTTTAAGAACTCTCAATACTTGTGCCTCCCTGCTGTACAATTAGAATACCTACTTTTGGCTTTCAATGGAGTTCCATCATTTATTTCATTACACACGTGCAATACAGTGATATATGGAAGCCCGTACTCGTAGCTAAACATCGCTCCCTGGCCCTCTAAGAGACCAAAGGGACCCAGAGGCATCCTTGAAAAACCCTAAGCTTGTAGCTTTTTCAGTTTTTAGACTCTGCAGGTTGAAAGTTATAGTGCTACAGGGCCCCAGCATAAAAGCGACTCCCGAAGGCATTTTTAAATACCAGGGCTGAAATTTAGCCGAAGGTAATTCTAGAAATAATTTTATAAGTAAGGTGGCAAGCAGGTGTGCACGAGATTGAATGTTAGATTTCTATACGCCCAAAAAACTTCTGAACTTTTTTCGCTTGATCTTGTTAACCTCTTCTTTATTAAAGCCAGTCGCAAAGTTTAGTCTTTATTACCCTAAATCAGCTGCTCTCTATACTATGGGCTAAATTGAGTAGCATGAGCACTCCTTCGGGTTGGCTCAGGTAAGTAATCTTTAAAAGAAGGAGATGCTGCCATTTCGCCCTTGGTATGGAAGCATGCAGATTAAAAGGCCAGCAGCCAAAAGAAAACGTTTAGGGGGGCAGATTTTTTTACAAGGCGGGTGAGAAATTTTTAGGTAGGTTATACACATATTAATATCTGCTTTTTTTTAGGGGGAGGGGCAAAATTTTTGTCTAGGGCGGTGCATTCCTCGGGGCCACTCTTCCCTCACACCTGGCTGCGCGGGCTTGCACATTGATAGGGTGTTTTTTACATATGAAGATCAAGAAGTGTAAGCACAATTAGTCCTTACTCGATGGAAAATTATTAACTTTCCTTACGTTCTGCTTCTTTAGAAAAAAAGCGATCGTATTACCAATGGAGTAAAAAGGATGAAACTGCACTGCATCGCTACTTTCAATCGGCGATTCAAGATGTGTCTCTAAAAGGAACATTGGGATCGTTGCCGAGTAAGTTTTGATAAAATGTAGCCAGCAATGTTACTTGTAACAAATAAAGCTGCACAAATCAGGCTTATTGAAAGACTGCTGAGCAAAATTTTGCACAAACTCATGTGCGGAAAATGTTGGTTTACACATTGGTACTGCTCAGTGCTTTACCAACAGATTCTGTTTGGAAATCATTACTGCATCATGACGTTGTACAGTATATTGGATGTTAGAATGTTAAATGAGTACAATTGAAGAAGGTTCACACAATTGTTTATAGGTATTGAGGTTATCAATTATTTTCCAGCTATTGTAGACAGACAAGTTATGCGATAGTGTATGCCCATAATACTTGACTTCGTGACTGAGCATCAGATTGACTCATACTAAGCGAATTGCGAGTTGTCAGAGGCCTACTATCGTTCTAGATGTCGCCAAAATTACTCCCCTTATCACGTCAAAGACTCAAAAATTTTTTTTGAAAAAGTGCAGTGCTGTTGCTGCAGAAAGTGCTATTTTACTCCAAAATAGAATAAAAATCAAGCAATGTTCAAAAATTCTTTTGATTGTAATTAAAAAGCCGACAATGAAATGGTGCAGTTACCTGTACCTCAGCTTCAATTGTTGCTATCGGTACATCGCAATAACGTAAAAATTTGAGTCATCAAATTACCAAGCCTGTGTACATAATATTATGCCCGACGATTATTTAGCATCACTATTTTAACTTGTCTCTTCAGTGATATAATTTATGTTTGCAGCTGCATCGGAAGTGCGAAAATTCTTACAATTGCATCCAGAAATTACTGCCGACAGTCGGAAAGTTCGAGCTAAAATCTTTAATGACAGAACACGATATCGCCGAGAATACAATGATAAACTTCAAAATTTAAATATGGAATAGCATCATAAAGTAAACTGCAGGATGTCAGGATTTCCATTTATGATTTGCTAATTTGTTTGCTCGTTCTTTGTGTGTGTTTGCTAGTTCTATATGTGTGTTTGCTCGTTCTAATATGTGTTTGCTCGTTCTATGTCTATCGTTCATTCAAAGAATGCAATTACAGTGAGGTTTTCTGCATTATCGACTCATGCTTAATTACGCATGGAATTACATCCCATTTACGACATGTATATTGTTTCCAGGTTAAAAATTTATTTACTTGGTGATTCTTAGTGAGCGATTTTTTTTATGATCTGTAAAATCGTTACGAGTAGTCACATCAGTTACGAACAGCATTATTTATACGAGGTGTTCCCTTTGCTTTATTCCAGCAATCGTGAAAACCATATCACTCACTGAAAATCTCGATTTTGCTCCGGCGTTAGGCCTGATTGAAGCCCGACAGTTTTTCAAAATCCAAGCCCGAACCCGACCCGAAAAGCCCGAGCCCGATGGACAACTCTAGTCAAGAATACATCTATTTTGTAAAGTATTAGGGTTTCTGATGCGAAGCACCCAGTATTTATTTAAAACAAAGTATGAATAGATAATAAAAGTAGGTCTGCTTAAGGTTTGATTGTTACTCAAACTCATAGACGCGGGAAGTATGGGGCCAGGGGGACTCAAACCCCCCTGAAGCTTTTTAGGCCCCTGGCAATTGGACGAATTATGCAGAAATGCAACGATCTTAATCCTCGTAAAGCAAATACTCAATGCAGCAATTATTTTTTTACAACGCTTTTAGCCATAGAACCACCACCGGTATTTTGTTAAAATTCATTCAGTTATGTTACTAGGTCACCGTACAATCTAGCAAAAATGTGCAGTGTTTGAGGATGAGATTCATTTTTAAGAGTAGGCCTAATTCATATCAGCGACAGCAAATCTTTACAACGTCGCATTGGGCGATGGGCCACTAGAAGTATAATTGTTGGTTTTTAGCGGACGAAGTAATTGGCTTTTAAAGAAAAGTTACTGTACAGTAAGTTTGTGTACAAACACCTGTCAAAAAAAGTTCAATTTTTTTAATACGAAGTAGGCCAAGACAAAAGTAAGGTGGATTGCTTTAAAAAAATAAAAATGTTTTCTTTAATGGGCTATTAACCCACTCATTTTTGTGTCATAGTTATTCCGTTTTATTCAACATTAGAATAGTGTGTGGAGTTTCGGCGCTAATGGCGTCACTGAAAGGCGGCAGGCTGCAGGCTACATCCGTTTCAAGACGACAGCGGTACCTTGTTTTAAGTACTGTGTCAGATAAAAATGTTTCTTCGCGTAAATATGTAGTTGAAAAATATAAGTGAGGTTGTTTTTATTGCGAACTGAAAGATCAACAGTAATAGGAGGAGACTGCGAAGTGAGCTTGCACTCTTCCAGTCAGCAGCCACCCAGTATACATGTCATGTGCGATCGGCTCCAGCCGTGAATCGAACCCGTCACGTAGGATCTGGCAAGGAGTCGCAACTGGGGGTTCAAAGAGCCGCATGCGGCTCCGGAGCCACACGCTGCCGACCCCTGGTCTGTACCATAGTTGTTAATCGGGCTTGGGCTTTTCGGGTTGGTTGCGGCCGGACTAGGGCTTGGATTTTGAAAAATTTTCGGGCTTCAATCGTGAGAAAAACCCAAATACAAAAAAAATAAAGAATTCCATATTACACATTGCGTACTGCTTAATCTCGTTTTCTTGATGCGGTACACATTGCTGTTCGTAACTGGTGTCAGGGGCGCCGAGAGCCAACGAGGGCCCCAGGGCAGGACACCATCGAGGGCCCCAGCTCAAAAACAAAAGTTCATCACGTCCGCAGAAGTCCAATTTTTCTCCCGAAATCAAGTGAAGAATCCACAGTCCAATACTCCGCCCGAAATCCAGTGCAGAGCAAGGAATAAAAGTCGCCGGGCCCCTTGTGTCCCCGGGATCCAAGGCAGTGACCCCACCTGCTCCCCCACCCCTCTCGGCAGCACTGACTGGTGTGACTGTGGATGGGTAAAACCAATATATTTTTATTACAAATTTTTCAAAATTTAATTGTGATATTTTTGATTTCGGGTTTAAATCGAGCTCAGACTGGCTGATGAATAGGATTCGGGTACGGGTTGGGTTTGGGCTTGAAAAATCGGATTTGGGCTGGGTCGGGCCCAACATCTTCAGCCCGTTGACAACTATGGTTTGGATAGGCACATGGTTTCTGTTTTTGTTGTACTGATTTTCATTCCGGTACCGCAGCAGCCATGCGAAAACCTGTCAAGAGCTTGCTGGAGACCATTCTAGGCAGAGTCGAGTAGCACAAGATCACCCGCAAATAGCAGACGTTGCACAGTGCAATCGCCGATTTTCACTCCACCCCAAGACGCTCTGTTCTTCACTATCCTAACCATATAAATAAGGAACAGAATAGCTTAAAGGAAAGAGAACAGCCTTGTCGTAGTACCACACTTACCCTAACAGGTTTTGTCTTTTTACTGTTTACTCTGACATGGACTCAGAATGCACGTACAAGTGACTTAATAGCAGTTAGTAACTGGCCATCTATGCCTTACTGTAACAACACCGCCCAAAGCTTGTCCCTAGGAATGAGATCATACGCTTTTTCTAGGTTAACAAAACATGCATTGACTTCTTTTGCATATTCCCGCAATTTCTTAAAAACTAGCTGAAGAGCAAAGATCTGGTCCATTGGGCTTTGACCAGGACAAAAGCCACATTGCGCATCCGTTAGTTTAGGCTCGACTATTTTATGGCATTTCCTTTCAAAACACTTAGCATAGACTTTACCACGGACACTCATGAGAGAGATGCCTCTATAATTGGCGCATTTCTTCTATCTCCCTTTTTGTGGATCAGTATTACCACACTGGTTTGCCATTACTTTGGTGCCTAGCCAGTCTTGCAGGTCACCTGACTAACACGAGTCAGCCAACGTATGCCATAACCGTTCATTGCCTTCAACAATTTAGGTCAAATTTCATCCTCACTAGCTGCTTTTTCAGCTTTCAATGCATTCACATCTGCCTCGGTTATTTGAATATCCTCCCCAACCTGCTCCTCGTGAATTTCCGTAGATGCCGCATCAACTGGGTGTGAAAGATCGCTAAAGTATTCTCTCCACCGATTCAAAATAGCGTTTTGATCTTTCAGGATGACACCATTTGAATCTTTGATGAAAGGAGCGAGTTGAAATCTTTTCTTGCGCAACCGGCAAACAGTCTGCCAAAATACTTCATATTCCATTTCGAAATCATTGTCTAATCTAGTCTTTCTCCGAACCTCCCAACCTTTTTCCAGAAACAGCTGAACTTTTGTGGCTGCAGCCTCACGTGCTTTGGAGTACTGCGAACGAAGTCCAACTGATGACTTGTTGCAAGCCAAGCCATACAGGCAACTTTTCTTGCACGAATAGCTTCTTTAACTTCTAGGTTCCACCAACGAGTCCTTTTTTAGCCACCCTTTGTCCTTCCGAAAAAAAATACCCTTCGCTCGAAAGATTCAATGTCTACACAATCAACCAACAAAACGTTTAGGCATATAAAAACGTTTTTCAAATATCTTTTTGTAACTGATCTTGCAAAACTAAATCTAACTGAAATTGCTGTAGACCAGGGGTGTGCAACATTTTTCTTCGGCGGGCCATGTAGCTAGTGAATTTTCGCCCAAAATCAAGTGCAGGGCCAAAAAAAGGTCATTACGTCCGCGGGCCGTAGTTTGGTGGGTCAAAAAAACTTCCCCAAAACATTAGATTCGTCATCGTCAGCAAAAACTTAACACATCAACTGATGTGAAGCTAATTAAACTGTCGCATTAGGATTTTATGCCTAATAGGTAAAAATCAGAGTGTTGACTAGGGCCACACTGAATGGCTTGGCGAGCCGGATTGTGGCCCGCGGGCCGTATGTTGCACACCCCTGCTCTAGACCTTCTCAACAAAATCCATCTAATTTACTGTTATAATCAATGCGTATGTTATCTTTTTTTCAATACGTTGACTCAGAAGTGTGGAAAGATAAAAATGGGCTGCCGAAAGTAGGAGCAGTTGGCTACAACGAAAATGACTTAATATTTGAACAGCTTCGACAATGGTATTGCAAGTAAGATTAATTGTCTTACAGCTGAAAACTGCTTAACCATCAGTTTAGCCTGGCTTATTCATTAAGCAACCAATATATGTAGCAACTGTTCAGTTAGGTAAATTAAAACTGTAGCAGCACTTGCAAGTTGTTATATGAGAAAAGAGTTTTTTGTACTTGTAGTAATTATCCTGAATATCCGGCCAGTAAAGATAGACACTTGCAAAATTCGGAAAAGCATCACAGGCTCTAACCTTTATGGCCATTTAATAATTTCTTTTTCCGCAAGTTTAGTGCCAGCAGTTTAAACATCGTCGGTTCAAAACCATTCAAACTTAAGCAAAGTATTATTCACACAGAGTTAGTGCTATTTTGCATACTGTAGACTTCATACATTTATCAGAACGAGATTTTGAAATCGCTGTTTGTTTATGTCCACTTAACCAAGAATTGTACTTCATCACTTGGTGGCAACTTAAACAACATATATACAAAATGTTCAATATGTCTACCTAACCAAGATTTTCAAATCGCTGTTTGTTTATGTCCACTTAACCAAGAATTGTACTTCACTTGGTGGCGACTTAAACAACATATATACAAAATGTTCAGTATGTCTACCTAACCAAGATTTTCAAATCGCTGTTTGTTTATGTCCACTTAACCAAGAATTGTACTTCACTTGGTGGCGACTTAAACAACATATATACAAAATGTTCAATATGTCTACCTAACCAAGATTTTCAAATCGCTGTTTGTTTATGTCCACTTAACCAAGAATTGTACTTCACTTGGTGGCGACTTAAACAACATATATACAAAATGTTCAATATGTTCACCCAACCAAGATTTTCAAATCACTGTTTGTTTATGTCCACTTAACCAAGAATTGTACTTCACTTGGTGGCGACTTAAACAACATATATACAAAATGTTCAATATGTTCACCCAACCAAGATTTTCAAATCACTGTTTGTTTATGTCCACTTAACCAAGAATTGTACTTCACTTGGTGGCGACTTAAACAACATATATACAAAATGTTCAATATGTCTACCTAACCAAGATTTTCAAATCGCTGTTTGTTTATGTCCACTTAACCAAGAATTGTACTTCACTTGGTGGCGACTTAAACAACATATATACAAAATGTTCAATATGTTCACCCAACCAAGATTTTCAAATCACTGTTTGTTTATGTCCACTTAACCAAGAATTGTACTTCACTTGGTGGCGACTTAAACAACATATATACAAAATGTTCAATATGTCTACCTAACCAAGATTTTCAAATCGCTGTTTGTTTATGTCCACTTAACCAAGAATTGTACTTCACTTGGTGGCGACTTAAACAACATATATACAAAATGTTCAATATGTCTACCTAACCAAGATTTTCAAATCGCTGTTTGTTTATGTCCACTTAACCAAGAATTTAACTTCACTTGGTGGCGACTTAAACAACATATATACAAAATGTTCAATATGTCTACCTAACCAAGATTTTCAAATCGCTGTTTGTTTATGTCCACTTAACCAAGAATTTAACTTCACTTGGTGGCGACTTAAACAACATATATACAAAATGTTCAATATGTTCACCCAACCAAAATTCTCAAATCGCTGTTTGTTTATGTCCACTTAACCAAGAATTGTACTTCATCACTTGGTGGCAACTTAAACAACATATATACAAAACAGGGAGTCGAACCGAACCCGAACCGGAGTTTTATAAACCGGTTTTACGCTATTTTTGTCGAACCTTAACCGAACCCGAACCGTATTTTTCAAAATCGCAAAGAGCGAACCGGAACTGAACCGAATAATGTGAGTACTTGCGAACCTTAACCAAACCCGAACCGATTGAAAAAGCGGCTTGCTCCGTGAAGTCACTCGCGTCACTTTGAAGCTGGTTTGAATTCAAAATAATAATCACTTATGCAAGTAAATCTATGCATGGTGAAGAAGTCTTCTGCATTTGATATACCCAGTCCCTTAGTACAAGCGTAACAGACTAAACAAAGCGCTTTAAAACTAATTTAACGCTACCTGTGGATTAAATAAGCCGCCGGTATCAGAGCATAGTAACAATTTAATTATCTTGAAATTGACTTTACTACAAGTATTTTATGCATTATATTGACCTGTCAATGCGAAGAAAAATTGTTTTGTACGTTTCATTTTTTAAATTGTGGGCTACCATTTTTTACTGCGAACCTGAACCGGAACTTTATAAACCGGTTTTGAAATATTTTTTACCGGAGCGAACCCAAACCGGAGCGTTTCAATTTATCTGAACCGTAAGCGGAACTGAACCGAAATTTGAAACCGCTGTTGAACCCAAACCGAACCTGAACCGGAAAAATCAAACGGTTCGACTCCCTGATACAAAATGTTCAATATGTCTACCTAACCAAGATTTTCAAATCGCTGTTTGTTTATGTCCACTTAACCAAGAATTGTACTTCACTTGGTGGCGACTTAAACAACATATATACAAAATGCTCAATATGTCTACCTAACCAAGATTTTCAAATCGCTGTTTGTTTATGTCCACTTAACCAAGAATTTAACTTCACTTGGTGGCAACTTAAACAACATATACAAAATGTTCAATATGTCTACCTAACCAAGATTTTCAAATCGCTGTTTGTTTATGTCCACTTAACCAAGAATTGTACTTCACTTGGTGGCGACTTAAACAACATATATACAAAATGTTCAATATGGCTACCTAACCAAGATTTTCAAATCGCTGTTTGTTTATGTCCACTTAACCAAGAATTGTACTTCACTTGGTGGCGACTTAAACAACATATATACAAAATGTTCAATATGTCTACCTAACCAAGATTTTCAAATCGCTGTTTGTTTATGTCCACTTAACCAAGAATTTAACTTCACTTGGTGGCGACTTAAACAACATATATACAAAATGTTCAATATGTCTACCTAACCAAGATTTTCAAATCGCTGTTTGTTTATGTCCACTTAACCAAGAATTGTACTTCACTTGGTGGCAACTTAAGCAACATGAATGTGTAATGTTTCAATGTGTTTGCCCAACGTAGATGTTTGCATAACACCATGTAACAAAAATTTAGTTGCCTTGCTTTTCTTACATAATAAGGATCATATTGGTACGTGAAACATGTCTCCGGCGTTCGTTTACTCACAGTGTCATTTAAAAAAATGTTATAATGATTTTTTTCACATTCTGAAGGTAAATTTATTTCATTGCCTTACCTTAACTTCTCACAGCAGTGATAGACTGTGACGTCATAGTTCCCAGTTATTTTAGCTTTAAAGTAATTCTTATTTTGCAACAATAACCTTTTGTGCGTCATAATTCAATTAATCAGCTGGTAGTTGCTTAGTACTTGGTCTAGCATCTTTTGCATTATCTGGATTGCAGAATGGCATCATCTCGTAAGTGTAAGTTTTCTGCTATGTTTGCGGTCTGTACGTTAGCTTGAAACAAGTAAAGTATAAAATAAATCTAGAAGCAAAGTTTGCTCAAGCTTATGAAAGTTATTTTGGCATGAAAATTGGTGACCAAGATAAGAACTGGGCACCTCATGTTATCTGTGGTACCTGTCGATCAAATTTGGATGCCTGGCTCAGAGGTGACAGACATTCAATGCCATTCGCTATTCCTAGAGTCTGGAGGGAGCCTCAAAACCATACAGATGACTGTTATTTTCGTATGGTTGATATATCAAGATTAAAAAAAACTAAAAACCGGCGAGACATTGTATATCCTTCTATTCCATCTTCTATCGCCTCAGTTCCCCATAGCAGTGAGTTGCCAATACCTAAACCTCCGGTTAATACATCCCAGGAAGACTTAGACTTGCTTGAAGAGTTAGAAAATGATTCTGATAACGAATATACAGCGTCAGATTCTGACACAAAGGATGAACTCCACTTTCCAAATCAGGAGGAATTGAATGATTTGATTAGAGATATGGGACTCACAAAATCGAATGCAGAGCTTCTTACATCAAGGCTTAAACAATGGAACTTGTTAGACACGGCCTGTCGATCCTCCTTGTCAAGAAAAAGACACGAAAGGTTTTCAAAGTATTTTTCTGTGGCTGGTTCTCTTTGCTTTTGCCACGATGTTGACGGCCTTTTTCAAGAAATAGGAATTTTGCATGACCCAAACAAGTGGCGTCTTTTTATTGACAGTTCATCAAGAAGCTTGAAGTGTGTTCTACTTCACAATGGCAACCAGCATCCATCAATCCCCATAGGCCATTCCGTTCAGATGAAAGAGAACTACGAAAACGTGAAGTTTCTTTTAGAGACCATAAACTATTCTAAATATAAGTGGCAGCTCTGTGGTGATTTTAAAATGATGGTTCTTGAAGGGAATGCAGGGAGGTTACACTAAGCACTCCTGTTTTCTTTGTTTATGGGACACTCGAGCCGCATCTGAGCACTACATAAGAAAGGAATGGCCAAAAAGAAATCAATTTGTTCCTGGGTGTCAAAATGTGAAGTATACTCCATTAGTGGCCTCAGAAAATATTCTAATGCCCCCTTTACATATAAAGCTTGGCCTCGTCAAACAATTTGTCAAAGCTCTGAACAAAGACGGAGATGCTTTCCAACACATAGATGCACTATTTCCCTATTTATCTGATGCTAAGAAAAAAGCTGGGATATTTACTGGGCCGCAAATTAGACAGATGCTTCGAAGTGAAGAACTCACCAGTAAGATGACAACGACAGAAGCAGCAGCATGGAAAACATTCAGAGATGTTGTAGAGAATTTCCTTGGAAATAAGCATAGCAGCAACTACAAGATCCTGGTGAACAATCTGATGGAGGAGTATGAGAAAATGGGATGTCGCATGTCCTTGAAAATGCATTTTCTGCATTCTCATCTTGATTTTTTTAGTCCGAATATGGGAGACATAAGTGAAGAACACGGTGAAAGATTTCACCAGGATATTGCTGAAATGGAAAGAAGGTATTAAGGGCGGTGGAACTCTAATATGATGGGAGATTACGTGTGGTCTCTAATCAGAGAAGACTCGGCCGTCCATACGCGCAAATCACGCAAACGGAATCACTTCTAATTTTGTTCCTCCTTTGTATGTGCCTGTAGGCAACAATTTCTTACTGGAACCGCCTTTTCGGTCAATCTTGGTGTTCTCAACTTCTTTGTTTCAGTAAAGCTGCGGTCACAAGGGTCTAGGTTACTAGCGCTAGTAAGGTAGACCCGTGCGACCGCGGCTTTTGTACCAGAGTAGTGGTGATGAATTTTTGGCACCATATATAACATTGTACCGTATGTAGCTTTGCCATGATATCACCTCAGCTGTTTTGAAATTTGTGTTAGGCCTACATGTAATGTGTAGCAGGCTATTGTTCGCTCCATATGTCGTCTCCTGTGTGTTTATCGTTTATACTGATAAGGCATTGGCAGCCCAAGATTTACTGGATGAATCCTTGTTACAGAAACGTTTTAATAAAAATGTTAAACAATTAAAAGTACAGTAACTATACAAATGGATGCTTCTGTGTTATGCCACGTATCTTGCTCTTATATTTGTAATAACCTATCGTTTTTGCTGTCATTTTACCTACGACATTACTGGAGATACAACATGATACTGTTGTAAATGTAGCAAATTTTGGCAAAAATGGCAAAATTCAAAAAGTGACATTGTAGCTAAAGTAAGGACACTTCCAAAACTTTAGTGTTATTTTTGCGATCAGGTGGTAGTAGCAAATCACAATAAGTAAAGAAATCCAGACAACTACGACCTTTGCAAAATTTTGTTACATGGTGTAATCAGGCTTTAAAGCTTATCTTTCATAGTAATGGATTTCATTAAAATCTGTCGCAAAAAACATCGAAGTGGGGCATTTAGCTTCGAGTTCTAAACTTCTCTTGTATTGCTGCTTTTTTTATCTTTACGATAACTTGGAGACGTGGAAGTGAGTGATGGATATGCAATAATGCGATAGCAAGGGAAGTGTTTTAGTAGCAAGAAGTATTAATATAAAAAGAAAAGTGAAAGAGCAAGATTTTAAAATCATGATGACGTGGTGAGTTCCTACGCAAATTTTGGACACCATGCAACAACAGATTACTTAAACTTAGAAGCTATACTTTCCCTCATACATTTTATTCTTTACTCTAACAATGTCTTAAATCACTTCATTCAACAGGAAACTTACAAAATTTAACTACTAAAGTTTTATCTAGTGGAAAAAAGTAGGATAAATATGAGGTTTGGTGCATTGAGGTGAAAAAATTAGAGGGAAAGATCTTCAAAGTTAAGGACGAGAAAGTAGTGAGCATGCATAATTTAAAGCAATGATTGAAAAATTTGAAAATTGTAAAAAAAGAATAACTTTTTTAAATTTGCGAGTATAAAAGTAAAACCACTTTATTCGACAACAAGCACAAAGGAGAAATAAAACCATAGAACGCCGACGAACTGTGATGTACCAGAACCAGATGACACGTTACAGTATTCTGGTCAAAACTATTTCAAAAGAAAAAAAGATCACCTTTTCTACATGGTGCCTGCAGAGTGGATGGTGTTGTTAATGTACTGAAGTCTTGCATAAGGTTAAACAATGGTGTTTGCAAGTCTGTTGCTAGTAGATGTTATTAGTGACTACACAATAAAGAAATTTAAATGCTGTCTTCATAGGCCAGAATATATGAATAAACTACAGCGAAAATATTAGGTAGACATTTTTATGTCGACATTGCTCTATATCAGTAACTGCGTTTTGGTTACATGCAAAAATGTCAGACCAGATTAAGTTTGGTAGCTTTTCGACATTTGTTTGGTTTATATGGAATTATGACGTGAAATGCATGGTGTCCACTTATTCCATACAGTTAAATGATGTCTACATTATATAGGATTTATGAGTATATATATATATATATACATTTATAATATATAAAAAAAAAAAAATTTTACCATGAGTAACTTCGGAGTTCCTCAAAAAAAAATTGTACAATCCTTCTTCTCAAGCTACTTGGAATAATAGCATAACCACCACTTGTAGATGGAAGCGACCTAATGTCAAAATCCAAAGAAGGAGGGAACTTGGGCAAATCATAGAAGCAAGGCCAATCTTTGTGTGGCTCTTCATCATTGATAAGACACGTATTTTCATCAAACAATTCATCTGAATGGCCAAAATTTAACCGAGTATCACTACATGCTTCCTCCAAAGTAACTTGAACATTCGGAAAGGCAGTAATGGTACAATTCTTTTCACTCTGTGACATCTCACTACATGCTGCAACTAAAACAGTAAAAATACCGGAAATAAAAAAGCAACCGCAATAGATGTCAAAGGCCATATATATTGCTTAAACCAAGTACCGGTATATATATATGCATAGAAAAACTAGACCAGTTTGTAAGCACACAGGCATGTTTAGCTTATATTTTAAACATTCGAAACTTGTACTGAAAAACAATTATTACAGGCCTACGTATATGTCTCATATTGAATGTACTTCCATGGGTATTAGTTTGTTTTTTAGAAATGAATAAACCTGGATTTTGCTTGGGCGCATTTTAAAAATATTTTCTATCCTGGAAAGTACAACATACATATACCGGTACATATATTCATTGAATGGATTGGAAAAGCGTCACTAAACCACAGTCACCGATCAGATGGCCCAGTGGTTAAGAGCGCCTGCTTCTGGATCGGTAGACTCGGGGTTCGATTCCGAGTCGGATCAAACCAATGACTTAAAAATTGGTATTCACAGCTTCCCTGCTTGGCGTTCAGCATTAAAGGGACAGTGTGGAGAAAGCCGGCAAGTTCGCTTGTTGTGCCGTTGGGAAAGGCACAACGGGATTCCCCCATCTTAGTGTGGTAGACAGATGGCCGGCAACTCCTAAGCGAGCTCGTACAGCGCTCCGTCGCTTTCTCGTGATAGGATAAAACTGCAAGTAATAATAATAATAATAAAAACAGTACCAACCAACTACAAGCTCGAAACAGTAAAAATTTTTAGGTAAAGGTATTATAAATTATTTAGTATCAATATATATACAGGGTGTCCCAAAAAAATGTATACACAGGGTTTTGTTGGTCAATGTTATCGTTCAGGCTGCTCAACATTTTATCAATTTTTCAACTGATTATTAGATTTGATAGGGCAAGTTTTTATTGTAAAATTGTGAAAATTTTGCAAAGACAAGGGTGTCCCAAAAAATGTATGCACAATTAATTTTAAAGTGTATACATTTTTTTGGGACACCCTGTATATATACAGTTTCAATCGTGGTTGTCAGATTCTTACATCTACCTTCAAGAAAAAATGATTGTATATACACACACAATATAATAAATATAAAATCACATTTAAGGGAAACATTTTAGGTCTTTCTTTACTATATATAAATGCGAGTATATGTAATATTTTAACAAAATAAAAATAATACTTACCTTTTTTCTTTATCATGAGTTTTCCTTTCCCTCCTAACTGAGCTATGTCGGTTGGTTTTTCAACTGTTAGCCAATCATCGCAGTCATTATCAAACAAATAAAGATAGTGTTCATCAATTGACAATTGAAAAGCATCTTCTAATTTTTGGAAGACGTCTTCTACATTTTCAACTAAAACTTTTTTCTTCAAATTTTCAAAAGTTACATGATACATCTTCTCCAAATTATGTATATACTTCTACTCTGTAACTCACAGTAAAGAAATATTATGTAAAAGATGATCATCATACACAACCAAACACCTTGAATAATATTTCAACAATGCAAAATTTAAAAAAATTATCATTTTTTGATTTGGAAAGTTTTTATATTTTTACATATACCGGTACCGGTTATAGCCTACATATAAAAAAACTTGAAAATATAACAACACTTTCATTCTGTTATGAACATTTTCACAAGCAGAAGAAGTCATGAGCCATATCAAAACTAAAAGTAGAAGTCAAAGGTAATTATAGTCCACTCGCTCATATTAAACTGAAGGAAGTTACGAGCTGACATTGTCAACAGTGCATTTTAAAATTTCAGTATGCAAAAACCTTAAGCCTCCTTTACTAAGGTCATGAAAATATACACATTAAAATACGCTGAAAAAAGTATTATGAATATGAGAGCTAAGCCTACACTAAACTTGTCACGATCAGTATGATTTTAGCAAAAAAAAAAAAAAAAAATATGCCTAGGCCGTGCAAAAATGTGAACCTCAATCATTGCTACTAGTGGTACTGGTAGTCTGCTTTCCAATAGTCTATTGATCTTTTGTCACTCCAAGATGTCGATTCAAGAACTTTATATTTTGAATTACCATTGTGCTTAAACATTCAACGCAAAATGTGTAATATCAATATTTTAGTATATACATATACGTATAAGTTGTTAGTCTAATGGACTACAATACACCGACAAATTCTGCGAATCAAATTGTAAGCATTACAAGCTACTCCAAAACTAAAACTGATTGAACTGCAAACAAAACAAAAACATCACAACAAAACAAAGCAATAGCGCAAGTGTTCAAGCAGAGTCAAAAAATTCAATTAGTTATTTTCAGATAATGAATTTAAAGCAACAATTCTGTAGCATAATCTAACAAGCAACTTCTCATGAAGATTGTACAAATCTAAACCATGTATGTTCAATTCAAAACCACATCTCAAAACATGCCAAATATTAGAATGTTCCACAACATATGAATGGTAATGATGAGAAAAAGTTTGATTAAGCAATAATTCACCACCCAAATACCAAACATTTCGGTGATTAACAATTGCAGAAATTTGAAAGAACTGAGGATTATCACAGCTTGTAATATCTGTGACACAAACACCACCAACGCGATACAGTCGTTCATCAAACTTTAAGCTTTTAACAAGCGTTAAAGACTCAACATCAGAAAAATAATCTGACAAATACTTCGGAAGATCAACGATGCTCATCGTTTGAAAACTGGAATATTCTGTTGGCATGCTTAAACAGTTTAATCCTGCTTGTTCAAAACACTTTCCTCTTTGGACTCTATTAGCAACTGTAACTGGTACGTTTTTAAATGAACTACACCGCTTCATCACTTTTTTCACTTTTTGATGAAATGCTTCAAACCTCATAGCCCATAGTGGTCGAATAGGTCCATATTTCATAATTAGAGCAGGGTAGTGAATCATGAAATGCATTTTTGGCCTAATTTTACAAGCAAAATCGCTGTTTGATGCAAATCTCTCCAGAAAATCTTGAATCTGCACATCTAAATAACTAACCCATTCTGTTTTGATTGATGGAGCAAACACAATATCACATATGTTTGATAATGCAAGATACATTTCCCAACTTGAATCATGCTCTGGGACAGCGTCCGCAATCAAAAAAGGGAGACATCGAAACAAACACCAAGCTTGAGTAGATGTCAATGACTTATTTGAAAAAGGATTCCAATACTTGGGAAAATTATCTCTATCACTGATGCCAACTGAAAACAGCTTTACACGTGACACAATTTGAAATTTTGATAAAAGTTTTTGCCGATTTAAATCTTCAAAAATGCACTCCATGACTTGGATGATTATGCCTTCTAAAAAGTCATGCTGGCAGTCAGGAGGCAAAGATGTTATTGGATGAAAGCTCTTCACTTTCAAGAAAGGATAAGAACATCGAACACCATATGCTGAAATTAAATCCTTACTTGCATCACAATTTTCTTGAAGGGATTGAACATGATGATTGTGGAGCGGGACAGACCTAGGTGTGAATTGAGTCGGATGAAACTTAGTAAAGATTTCTTCATGCACACACATGCAGTATCTGCATATTCGACCAGAACTGAAACATCGTCTAAAACCTCCAAAGTCGTGACTTCCAAGATTGTCTGCTATTACTGTTGCAATCCCTCCTTTAAAATGGAAAGTTGTTCCATCAAAATCAAACACTATACCATCATTTTCAAGAGTAATGAGGTCTTGCTCGAGTCTATCAAGTACCTTGGCATAGCCATGCCCTTTTAAAAGCAATGAGGGAATGACAGCAAGTAAATGAATGTTTCGTAAGTTGGATTGATATTTCTGTTCAATGTTTGCCACAGTAAAGTATATGCAAGTCAATTTATGTGCTGTTCGTGCAGTGCCAATTGGATTACAAACCTCAATTTCATCACAATATAGATTTAATCGTATATAGTGAAAATTTCCTTGAAACAATGCATTTGATCGAAAAAGTTCTCCATCAGTGTAAGAACTCAGCACACCATCAGAGTTTGGATCGGTAGCTTGAATTTTACATCGCTCAATGCTGTGTAACACATCCCAGTGTGACAAGTAGCAAACTAAAGTTTTGCAAATAGGAATATATTGATAACTAGTGTACTGGTGCCTATGGGCATGCCCAGAAGCACCAAGAACAGATCTTTGGTCATCTGAGAGTTCAATAGTTTCAGGCTCAACAAAATTTAAACGTTTGCAGAATTCTCTAAAGCAACTTTCTCTTTTCATTTCATACCACATAGTTTCAAAGTCAGAAATCTTATGTTCATCTATTGTGCTCTGAACAGCAGATTTTAATTCTTCTTTCAAAAGGCTTAGCAGTTTAATAACATCATCCATTATGTTTTTAGCGGTTTTGATTGGTAAAACATGAAACTCACGCATTTTCAAGTAAAACAAGCCTAATTCTTTCGACAGAGGCAAAGAAGTTTCAGCACAAACATCCTCAAATTCTGGTATACCAGTATCAGAATAGATCAAGCTTTCTGGGTCAGCATTACAAGGAAAATCATTGCAGTCAGATGAGGTTGGCATACTGCTATCATGATAGCGGCAAATATGAACTCTGAAAGATTCGTAAGTAGAAAATGTTTTACCACAGTCATCCTTCTTACACACCAAACCCCCTTGATAATCAACTTGAGTGTGATGACTACGTAGATGCTTTAGCATTGATTTTTTTTCCCGAAAAGGAACACAGCAAAATTGCATAGGGCAAACAAACCAACTGCATGCTGAAGACATGCTCATTCAGCTTTTGTCAATTCAGCAAATCTTTAAAATCTAGCATTAGGTAGGCTAAATAAAATGTATAACATGAACACTTAAGACATTATTTGCACAATAAGCATTTGGCCTCAGCTTACTTGTAGCTAAATGAAAATAGGCTATATCAGCATAGTGACTTGTGAGAAACAGATAACATGAAAAATACTGTGAGCAAAAGTAATAGCAAAATGTGAAATACCGTACACTACAAAAGCACATTGTTTAAAACTCTTTACATCAGCGTTTCCCAAACTGTGGTACGCAAAGGATTCGAAGGTGGTACGCCTAAAATTCAGAAATTAATATTTTTTTAATTAATATTGATGAATGTAAATTCATTTCCATTAACATTTTCATAGAAATCTAAATGTAATTTTGCGTAATAATTTCGATTGATTATTATGATTGTTTTTGTACTGTTACGACCCAATGCCCTTTGCATCCATGCCGCACTTACGTGCTCAATGTGCGGTATTTAAAATTTAATTTTGTTTGTGATTAAGTATGGATACATGTTTGGGACTAACTTCTTCTTCAGCTGCAAGCACCAGTTTAGGTCGTCTTGGTAAAAAAAATTACAGACAAGACTCATGGATATTGAAAAAAATAATCTAGCTGCATTTCCGCTTCTGTGCGAGCTTATTTCAGAAATAATTTGCGTATCGTCAGTCAAATAAAGTTGGATATTGCTCAGCATTGTCGGCAGAAAACAGTCATTTGCATTTTTCAAAAAAATTATACATTTTTTTTCTGATCTTTCTTGTAATGGTAGATTGAAAAATAAATTTCAAACATCAAACCTGTCCAATTTATGGTTTTACTGCCAAAGCGACTTCCCAAAAATTTCTGCTTGAGCCACAAAGTTTCTTTTGCCTTTCTGCGCCTTATTTGTGTGAATGTGGTTTCTTGGCAATGCTTGCCATCAAATCTAAGTACAGAAGCTGTTTGGAACTGGAACCAAATCTTTGTCGCAATCTCACAAAAATTCACATTAACATTGACGAGCTTGTTGCGCAGAAACAAGCGTATCCGCCTCATTGAATACTGATTGGAAATAATAATTTACTAAATTGCCTTATTTCTTTCATTAAACAAGCACGTCATAAATATGTGCGAGTGTTAAGTTTTTTTTCGTAAGCATGTGCAATTTATATGCTGAAGTGGGACGGTGAGTTTTTGAAACTGTTTTAGTGGTGCATTCATGGAAAAGGTTGGGAAACCCTGCTTTACATTAAGGCAGTGTCTCCGTGTCCGTCCCGGACTTTTAATTTGAAAAATTATTCGTCCGTCATGGTCAAGCCTGCCAATTGACGGACATTTAACCTAAAATATTAAATGTCCGTCCCGGACGAATAATTTTTCAAATTAAAAGTCCGGGACGGACACGGAGACACTGCGTTTTTTATCACTTCCGATGAAACTTCGTCACTGATAATCTCCAAATATTAACCTAACCTTATCCTCACCCTAATCTAACCCTAACCTAACCCTGACCTATTTTTTCAAGTTAAAAGTCCGGGACGGACACGGAGACACTTCGTTACATTAAACCCCCTACCATAATATTATATAACGGTAGGCCTACTGCATGCTTTTCCTTTCAAAAATCACATTTTATAATTGTTCGAAACGAAGCTATAGATCTTCTATTCTCTTCAGACTATCAGCAAAATTACTATAAACGCAACTATTAACTAACAACTGTAGAGGTTACGACACCTGAGATTGACTAATCTGACTCCAGCAACTACATATGTGTCTGCTACACAAAAGATTCTTTATATGAGAACGACATAACAGCACAGAAAACATCGGCTCAAACACATCACTTAGTTTTGCTCTTACACAACCTACCGGAATCATTAACCTTGTTCAAATAGAATTGTGATTAAAAACACAAAGATTAACAGTACAATATTTGAGCAACTCTTTTAAAAGACACAAGCCTAACTGGCCTTAACATCTAACTAGCCTTAATATCCTAGAAACAGCTCTAAAAGTACACACTTCACAAAAGAACTAAGCCCTAACAGCATTCGCATACCATAGTCAAAATTCAACCCTCACTGCTAGTCAATACAAACAGAAATACACAACATATCGCCTTTGCAGTTTTTGCACTTTACACGACATTATTCTGAACAGACTGAGCACGTGGTTACGCTCGACTGATTTCGTATATCACAAAGTCGGGCGGATATATTATTATCCGTCGAAAACACAACTTGTGTAGTGCTGGGTTCAAGTAAGCTTTAAAAAGTTACTTAAGTAACAAGTAATTTTCGAAATATTACTTAAGTAACTTAAGTAATTTAAGTAATTTGAAAAGGTAAGCTAATTAGAGACAATATACTATATTTAACCCTATTTCCCTCAATGTTGTGTCGCATCGACACAACAAGTTTTTAACTGAAAAGTTAAACACTAAACTTTTATCCAAATTACTTCAATTTTTTTTAGCTTTCCTACTTTTTATTACATTAACTAAATGAACTAAATTTGTTGTTTTGTTATGAGCATATACCAAGAGATAGAACTTTTTATTTTAGTACATGCTTCAAGATGGCGAGTGATCTGGTTACGCCTTACTTAACCTTGATTATCTTCGCTGTGTCATTTGCTCGCCTGACCAGTGACCACGTTATTTACGTCAGAAGACCGCAGAATTAGCAACAGTAGCAAAGCGAAATCATAAAATTTGAAGCGATGTCAAAACTTTTTATCATTACACGCTCATTACAAGAAAAAATCACAGGCAATCAACTTTTCCTAATGCAGTAATAAATTGGGAATATAGCTGTAAAAAAATACTGTAATATCTTGCAAATTGCCGAGATATAAGCTGTTGAACTTTGTTATACCAAAGCGATACAACGTTGAGGTGTCTGATGTAAAAAATATGTTGAAGAAAATAAGGGTTAAATCATTTTATTTACAGTATTGTTTTTCAGAACATGTGTGACAAGTGCAGTCAGCCAAAATCAGAAAAAAAACACCGGCTAGTGTACCGGTACTTTTACGAATTCACTTTACATTGCCAATGAAACCAAGCACAATTTTAACAGGCATATAGGATTATAACTAGATAACCTACCAGTACACTTTTCGACACAGGGTCTAACAAAAAAGCAAGTTCCGTTACTAACTTCACTAAACCTGTACCGGTAATTAGTAGCACTCTATATACATGTAGGCTACAGTGCAACAACTCAAATTACTTAGAGGCTTCGCCCTACCAATCAACCAGTTTACCTTTTTGAAGACAGCGGCTTTTGTGCACAATTTCAAGCATTTTCTATTTTGTTGAAACGTTTTTGTAATTTACAAAAATTGATCCAAACTTTGGCCCCTCTAAGTCGACTGCTCTGGTGCCGTCTCTGTAGCTTACATAGAGCTACAGTACCACTTTTGTTGTGAAGAGATGATCTACTGTAAATAGGATTATCGTTCTTCAGGCGACTGGATAAAATATTTCGTCAATCTATTTATCTAAAACTTTTGTAAAATATTTAAAAATCTATTTATCCATTTATTTAAAAATCTCAATCTAAAATATTTTGTCAAATCAATAACAAAAAATTGTCTTTGAACCTCATCGTGAAAAGCAGCAATAAGAAGAAAAGACTCTGTGAAAAAGTTGAGCTATTTTTGTAAAAAAAATAGGCTACCCTTAAATGAGGTTCCGAGTTTTGGAACCTTAAAAGGTTGCAATAGGAAATTTCGAAATACCTTTGGAAAAGGTATTTTTGTGAAAAATACCTTCCTTAGAGGTTTTTAGTTTTCGAAGCTTAAAAGGTTATAATTACAAATATCAAAAAACCTTTCAAAAAAATATGTTTGTAAAAAAAATACCATCACTATGGGTTTTTCTCGTTTTCGAACCTTTAGAGGTAGCAATAACACATATTAAAAAACCCTTAGGAAAGGTACTTTCTGTTGAAAAACCGATACTTGAGGTTTTTTTTTAAAGTAAATACCTTTTTTCTGCAAAATACCCTTATAATGGGTTTGTTTGCAAATTTGAGAACCCCCGAAAAACCCCTAACGAACCATTTTCGTTTCCAGTGTGTTTGCTTCGGCCGTCCTCGCTTTCGTGGTCCATTCACTTCCAACATCATTGCCTTCTTCAAAATGCTCTCATCATCCCTCCTAACCACATGTCCATACCATCTTACTCCATTCGCTTTAGCCATTTTATCTAAAGTTTCCTTCAGACCCAGCATTTTCATCAGCTCCTCAGTATTCTTTCTATCCACTAGTTTTACTCCACACGTTGATCTCACCATAGCTCTTTCAGTTCTTCTCAAAATTACCATCTCATTTTCCCTCAAACACCATGTCTCACTTCCATGTAACATTGCTGATCTTACGCAACTACGATACACCATCCCTTTCATTTTCAAAGAAAACCTTCTCCCAAGTAACAACTCTCCACGTTCTCTAAATTTCACCCATCCGATCCTTACTCTTGCAGTCACTGCAGTTTCACACCCACCACTAGCATTCAGCCTATCTCCAAGATAAGAAAAACCCTTCACAGTCTCCACTTCATCACACAAACACCTCCACTGGTTCTTCCTTTCCGTCTCCAATATCTTCACATCTTCTACATAGAAACTGTTGTGTAAAACTGCAAGATACTTTTTTCATTTTAGTGCATCTCGCATGAATCCACTTCTTACAGAGCGTGCACCACACCGCGTTAGACATAAATCTTTTTCCACATATTCCACTCGGATACACCCTGCTACGCACAACCTCCCCTTTTGCACCACTCACCATCATCTTAGTCTTTCTAATATTTATTCTCAATCCCTTGCTTTCCCTGTTTTAGCTTGTAAGCACAAAATTCAAAAATTGTGGAACAATTTGGTATGCAGTAAGCAGAACAGTGTCGATCAAAGTGGTACAGATTTCAACCATCATTAATATTTGTTTCCATGCAGATATTATTTAATTAAAAAAAAACGTAGGCCTTAAGTTTTTTTGCTTAACTCCGATTAGTTTGCCTGTAACTGGATTAGTGCATGCGTTTTTTCTATATAGGCTACATTAAACAACTTACCGTTAAATAACAACAAGGAACTTTATGCTTGATTCATCGGGGTTAGTTTTAGTTTTGTGGCGAGTTTCATATGGGGCATCTTATATCAATTTATAGCTTTATACCCTGCGCCTAGTAGACCTGGCATTGGATTATTATCAATTATAATATTTTTGTTAACCCTGTAATTTTCGAAAACGATTGTGGTTGTAGGTCTGCAATATTAGGCCATAAATTGTGTGCGAACCATTATTTCATGACCAAATGACCCACATTTTGAGATTTCATACTAAAATCGAAAAAATGCCCGTTGTCCTTGATCTGTGTCCTTAGCCTTGGCCTCGACTTGCATGTCCTTGGCCTTGGCTTGTGTGTTCTTGGCCTCGCAAAAATTTAAAGTCCTTGGCCTTGGCCTCGACCTTAAGGTTCTTGGCCTTACTACAACACTGATAGCAGTACCGTACAGTTCTAAGAAAAAGCCTGTTTCGAAGTAAAATATTACATACTTTGTGATTTTTAAAAATAACTTTTTTTCTAAGCAAAATAGCTCAAAATGTTCTTTTAAAGTAGATGTGAACTTGATAATTTTGCTTCGTTTGACACCTAAATAAGCTTTCTACGAGATGTAATTTAGAAGTTACAACATCTTTTAAATTTTTTATCATTTTTGAACACTAGGTGTCGGTTGCTGGTACATTTCAATTGGCAACGAGCCAAAATTGATTTTAAAGTTGGTTTTACCATATTTGGCAACGATCTAGGGGGCTCTTTAAAAAAAAAAAATTCGACCCACCCTAGTGCGCATGTGCGTCAAAGCGATGTCTACGTGAGTTCTGAGTTGCCATAAAGCGATCAAGTTACTATAGAAATAAATGGCTAATAACAAGAAAAGCTATGAGGTACCGTTTCGAGAAAAATTATTTAAGTTTTTTCTAATGTTTTTTCGGCAATTTAAGCTACATTTTGTCCAATATATTATATAGAATATTTCCTATTTATATATAAGACAAATATGTGGCTTAAAATAGCCGAAAAGACTGACACAAAATAGATAGGAAATTTATGAAGCGTCGTTTGGAAAAAAATAATATAGGAAAAAATATTAATATGTGCTCCTGATTCTGCACATTACGTGAGTAATACCTGCAATTTACTTTTATTGCCGTATCATTTTCTGAAAGTATTTCGCTAGCGAGCTGTAAACCAATGAGACTAAGGTTTTGTTTTATGTGTGTGTTTTACTTGTTTCATGATTATTTCTTGTTTTTACCAAACTACCTTGACTACTTCATTTGATTACGTTTAATTGCATTTCATTGCTTGGGTGTAAGTGACTTGACGAGCATAGGCTCTTTCACTTTCTCCTGTGCATATGCTGTGCATATATCATATATGCGATAGTGCGAGTGAATGTTGAAGTTGGTCCTTTGCGTCATTCAAGATGGCTGACTCTAGGTTTTACGTTTCTCAAGATAAATCAAATTTGACGTTAGTTCTTCTCGCTGAATTTTGCATTAAGGTGTATTTTCGTTTTTCCAAACTTTTTTGAAGTTAAAGCAAGGAATTCGATTACGGATGGTCCAAGAGTTTTTTTTTCAATGTTTAGGAGAGTCACACAATTTCCTGATAAATAAGTAAGAGATATTACTCTTAAAGTTTTGCGAAGTAATACCATTTTTGCTCATCCTGAGCAAGTAATTATTGCGATAATTGGTGAAGAAAACAAACCGGGCCGAGATATTGCTGTTGATAAGATTATGTCTCTACGTGAAACACTCACCGCTGGCCACACTGACGTCTTTAAAGAATCAAGCGTTGAGGAAGTTTAGGTTCCATCCATAAACGAAAATGCAACTTTGTATCACCGGCTAGTTGATCTGTGCTTTGAGGCTGAGCTTTATATTTTTATTATTTATTTAGTTGCATATTTATCCTCCTATCACGAGAAAGCGATCAATGCGCTATACGAGCTCGCTTAGGAGTTGCCGGCCATCTGTCTACCACACCAAGATGGGGAAATCCCGCTAAGTGCCTTTCCCAACGGCACAACAAGTAAACTTGCCGGCTTGTTCTCCACACTGTCCCTTCAATGCTGAACGCCAAGCAGGGAAGCTGTAAATACCAATTTTACAGTCATTGGTTTGACCCGACTCGGAATCAAACCCGAGTCTACAGCTCAAGAGACAGACTCTCCATACCACTCGGCCATCTGAGCTGTCTTTCTCTTTTACATCAACTAACAAATGACGAGCTCAAAAATGTCCGACAAAAAATTGTGTTCTTCAAGCATCCCCGTCATAACCAGGCTGTTGAACGCCACGTTAAGTTGATCACTCAAGCATCCGCTACTGTGGCAGGTTTTAAAAGAAGAGATGGCCTTAAACGCCAAATGATCAATTGACGATCTCTCATGAAAAAATTTGATTCTAAAAAGCAATTTGTATAATCCTTTTGAGCTTGTGCGATCTCTATTCAATAAAATGACCACAAATTTACGTTCTGGGAAAATACCTTTTTTTGTAAGCAAAATAGCTCAAAATGTTCTCTTCAAGCAGGTATAAACCTATTAGTTCAGATGCCGAGTGGTATAGAGCTTCTGTCTCTTGAGCTGTAGACTCGGGTTTGATTCCGAGTCGGGTCAAACCAATGACTGTAAAATTGGTATTCACAGCTTCCCTGCTTGGCGCTCAGCATTGAAGGGGCAGTGTGGAGAACAAGCCGGCAAGTTTACTTGTAGTGCCGTTGGGAAAGGCACTTTGCGGGATTTCTCCATCTTGGTGTGGTAGACAGATGGCCGGCAACTCCTAAGCGAGCTCGTATAGCGCATTGATCGCTTTCTCGTGATAGGAGGATAAATATGCAACTAACTAACTAGTTCTGCTTCGTTTGACACCAACATTAGCTTTCTACCGGGTCTGCGTACTCGAACTTGAACTCGATCATTTTACCGAACTTGAACGTGACGAAAAAATATTTTTTCTGAACTCGAACTTGAACTCGAATAAAACTGTTCGAGTTCATTAGAAAGATATTTAGCTATAAATTGTTGAAAAGAAATGAAAGATCACTACCGGTACGAAATATAGTGTGCTGTTCAATTGTGACCACAACACTGACAGTTTCGGTGGTACTAAGCGGCTGAGGTATAGTCTTGCTCTTAACCTTCTGCACGAGCAAAATATTTTTATCCTTTTAATAGCATGAGCACCGGCGGTAAAAAAGTTGTCTCAATTTTGGATACTCGCATCTGCCTAAACTCGAATTGAAAAAGCTTATTTTTGTCGAAATTGAACTCGCAAATAATTAAATTAGAGAACTCGAACTTGAACTCGGACTTGCTAAAATAGGTTGAACCAAACTCGAATAAAATTCGATGGAGTTCGCAGCCCTGCTTTCTACCACAAGTAGTTGAGAAGTTATTGAGTTTTCACGGTTTTTTCTTGTTTTTGATCACTAGGTGTCGGTTGCTGGTACATTTTCATGAGGCAGCAAGCCAAAATTGCAACAGGGGTGAAATGACGTCACTGGCACAAATGTGCTACTAGCACATCGTCACTCGCACTCGCACATTTCGATTCGCACATAACCAATCACTCGCACATCACTGTACTCGCACTCGCACATTCCATGCTCACTCGCACATTATAGCCGGACCACTCGCACATTGACCAAACTAGCACTCGCACATTCCAATGTTGTAAAAACCGGACCACTCGCACATTCCGGTGTTGTACAAACCGCACGACTCGCACATTGACCAAACTAGCACTCGCACACGAAACTAGCACTCGCACATTATGACCGGACCACTCGCACATTGACCAAACTAGCACTCGCACATTCCGATGTTGTGCAAACCGGACCACTCGCACATTGACCAAACTAGGACTCGCACATCAATCTAGTACTCGCACATTGCATGTTCACTTGCACATTATGACCGGACCACTCGCACATTGGCCAAACTAGCACTCGCACATTCCGTTGTTGTACAAACCGGACCACTCGCACATTGACCAAACTAGGACTCGCACACCAAACTAGCACTCGCACATTGCACGTTCACTCGCACATTATGACCGGACCACTCGCACATTGACCAAACTAGGATTCGCACACCAAACTAGCACTCGTACATTATGACCGGACCACTCGCACATTGACCAAACTAACACTCGCACATTGACCAAACTAGCACTTGCACATTCCGGTGTTGTAAAAGCCTCACTACTCGCACATTGATCAAACTAGCACTCGCACATTCCTGGGTTGTACAAACCGGACCACTCGCACATTGATCAAACTAGGACTCGCACACCAAACTAGCACTCGCACAATACTTGTTCACTCGCACATTAGCCTAATCGGACCACTCGCACATTGTTTAAACTAGCACTCGCACATTCCGATGTTGTAAAAACCGGACCACTCGCACATTAACCAAACTAGGACTCGCACATTTCATTTTACTCGCACATTTCCATTCGCACATTACAACCGGACCACTCGCACATTGACCAAACTAGCACTCGCACATTCCGATGTTGTAAAAACTGGACCACTCGCACATTGACCAAAGTAGCACTCGCTCATTCCGATGTTGTAAAAACCTGACCACTCACACATTCCAGTGCTATAAAAATCGGACCACTCGCACATTGACCAAACTTGCACTCGACCGGACATCAGGGTGGTCCGGTTTTAATATGCGATTGGTCAATGTGCGAATGGTCCGGTTTTTAGAACACTGGAATGTGCGAGTGCTAGTTTGGTAAATGTGCGAGTGTTAGTTTGGTCAATGTGCGAGTGGTCCGGTGTTTACATCACCGAAATGTGCGAGTGAACATGCAATGTGCGAGTGCTAGTTTAGTGTGCGAGTCCAAGTGTGGTCAATGTGCGAGTGGTCTAATTTTTTTGGCTTTGCAATATTGGAATGTGCGAGTGGTCCGATTTTTACTACACCGAAATGTGCGAGTGCTACTTTGGCCAATGTGCGCGAGTGGTCTGGTTTTCACAACACCGGAATGTGCGAGTACTTATTTGGTCAATGTGCGAGTGGTCCGGTCATAATGTGCGAGTATGGTGATGTGCGAATGATTGGTTATGTGCAAGTCGAAATGTGCGAGTGCGAGTGACGATGTGCTGGTAGCACATGTGTGCTAGTGACTTCATTTCACCTCGTCTCCAAAATTGGTTTTACAGTTAGTTTTACCACATTTGGCAATGGTCTAGGGGGGCTCTTTTTTGATTTCAAAGTTTTTAAAAATTTCGACCCACCCTAATGCGCATTTAAGCTATTGTGCAAAAAGTCTATTCTAATTTAGTCTTAAGCTTTTCCTGTTTAAACTTTTCAATTCAACAGCATAAAACACAAGTCCGCTCAGCAGCTCGCTCATCTCTTTTGTAGCGCTTTTGTAACTTATACTATGTACAGCGCAGCCAGAAAAAAGCACTCCGGTCTAGACTAGGCTTGTTTTAGACAAAAATTATTCTAACGGTTCAAGGGCTGTATGCTGCTCAACTTATATTGCACTTAACGCAATGCGTTAACTTTGTTTAGATTACAAAGTTAACGCATTATAAACAAAGTTAACGCATTGTTGGCAGCGTGGCGTAGTGGTTCGGAGCGTCGTTTTTACGACGACCATGATCGCAAGGTTGATGGTTCACCTCCCAACCCAGTCTCGTTGTTGCGTCCTTGGATAAGATGCTTCACGATGATTATCTCTGCTTGGTGGAATCTGGCAAGCAGCAAATTAAAGAAGTCACAAGAAAATTCAAACGGAAAACTTGGATACAAAGGCAACTCCTAAGCGAGTCTGGATTCGTCCTACGCATAGCGCCTCCGTCGCTTTCTCGTGATAGGAGGATAAAGATGAAAAAATCAATCGAAATCATTGCGTTAAGTGCACAAAAGTTGAGCAGTATACCACCCCAAATCCGGTTACGGTTCAAGAACTTTGATGCCCTTGGGTTGAGGTTAGATTCACGTCTAGACTAGGTCTGTTGAATTATAAAAGTTACGATTCGACTTGGGTTCAATGAACAGATGAAAGAAAGCGGTTAATGCAGGTTTTCGGTTTATGTTCCAGTTCGATTTGACGCCCTGCCCATGCCCTGTCTAAAGCACCTTTAAATCACCGGTGCCGTGTATTTTACCACTTCATGAATCGTGATTTGCATTGCTAACTTAGATTCTGGATTTTTCACCGGTTCGAATAGGCTTTCAAGATTAATGTCTTCAAAAAAAAGAACTGAAGTTGAAGCAAATTATCCCTTATCTCAAAGGTTGTTGTTTGCTTCTGCAAAAGGAAATCTTTGTGAGGTTATCGAACTTTTACAAAGAGGAGCAACAGTGGCAGTGAACAAAGTGAGTCTTTTAATTAGGCCTTGGCTAGTCCATTTGTTCAGTCTTGTAAAAACAGACAGTCGTACCCCACATTAAATGTGTTAAATCATAGAGCCCACAGATGCATAAACGTTAGCATGTTTTTTATTCTTCACTAAAAACATTGATTTGATATATATATACTGGTATTCGGCCACTAAGGATGATACCGGTACATATTGTTTTGCATACAGTCATTGTCTTGCCCCAGAATAAGGCGCCCCTTAACTATTATTTTGACCAAAACAACCCATTTGTCAGGTAACGTTACCATCCCTGCGACGTATTTGTCAGGCATAACAACCTACTGTCAGACTGTATTTGTCAGGTACCGGTAATGTTACCAGCCCTGCAACACACCGGTATTTGTCAAGCAAAACAACCTAGGCTATTTGTCAGGTAATGTTACCAGCCCTGCAACGAATTTGCCAGGCAAAACAATTTATTTGTCAGGAAAAGTTACCAAGGCCTCTCCAAAGTTGAGTTTTAGAGTCTATAGGCTAACTTTTGTTTTGCACCAAAAGATTGAACTCTTTGATTCAAATTCAGACAATTATCACCTTTCCAGTTGACAAGCTTAGAAAATTTTGCCCAAAATTTTTCTGTTTTCTCAAATTTTGCATCTTCCAGTCTAGAGGAAACCATAGGCGTCGATTCGGCAAGGGCAGAGGGGTGGCGCCTCCTCGGGTCTTAACTCCAAAAGGAGCGACATACAATATAGTTTATGTCTAGCCCCCATGGTGTTTGGTACAGTACCTATGGTAAAAGTTCAATGCATGCGCAGTCGCTAAAAAAGTTCCAAGTACAACAGCACAAAATCGTTGTAATGTTTTGTTGCAACGTTACGCTCACACTATTTCAATTGTAAAAAGAAAACTATCAGCGTGTGTTCAACGATGATGGTACTGGTACCTTGAAACATCGTATTAAACCCTATTTTGCCTAAGCTTTTTTCACAGCGTCAGAATACTGGGGTAGACCAGTAGACCCGTTGTGTTTGCTCGTTTTGAGCACAAATAACTTCGCACATACTCAGTGTAATGCGACGGTGAAAGTTTAGGAAAGCAGATAATTTTATTGTTATTTCACCAAAAATTCCAGTTGCCAAAGTTTGAAAAATCGTAGTTGCGTAACCGTTTTCGGTTCCTGTAGTGCAACTCTCTCAGTAGGGGAATCGTTAGGGGATGTTTCCGATTTCGCAAACCACAATTTTCGAACTTCTGTAGCCGGAATTTCCGGTGACATAGATGCTTCCTATTGTTATTTCACCCTGCGCCTGTTTATTTTTTATGAGACGAATGATTTATTCATGTGCTAACTGTACCTTAGCTATTATATCGGATGTTCGAAAAATGAGCTTATTAACTCAAAATTATTGAAATTCTATACATAGTAATTTAAGTATATTCTCTAAACTTTTATATAGTATCTAAAAACTTGGTTGCAAGTTATGCTAGTATTGCCAAATTAAAAATGATATTTCAAAAACTTTAGTATCAGAGGAAATGTACTGTGAGCAAAGGTCTAATAAGCACTTTGTTGCATGCGCTTTGTGCAGTCATAAGTCTGTAGGTATTCGAAATAAACATAATATCTGTAGAAGAAAGATGCAAGAGCATTTATTTTGGAAGAAACACCTTTGTTCAGTTGTGGGAGTGTATGGAGGTCACATTGAGCATGGACTGAAATAAACCACTCTTTGCTCGTGATATAGATTTTTTTGAATTATATTTTTTAATGTGGCAATACTCACATAGCCTAATTTGCTACCAATTTTTTAGATACGTAGAAGTGTAAATAATATACCAGTAGGTCTCTAGCAGGGATGAGGAAAGTGCTGTCTGCGCAACCATTTTATGTGGTCTGTGGGCACTTACAGGGATATGAACTCCCTATCGTGAATCAAGGCTAATACCTTTTTTTTTGTTTAGCTCCGCCCTCCGCGCTGAATGTCAGGAAAAAAATACATCTGTGGCTGGGTAAATATTTTTTGCTCTTCACCGATCTTCAGTGGTAGAAACAGGACGTCTGTGGACGTGTAGACCTTTTTTTTGCTCTTCCAGTTCGTTCAAAATCAAAATTTTTCAAATTTTTTTCAAATGCGGCTACTTGTATGAACATTATTGCGTATCCCTGGTGTATAGAATTTCAATAATTTTGAGTTTATAATCACTGAGGAAATACTTTACAAAAAGTAGTTTATTTTTTCTGGGACACCCGACACATAGAAAATGAAGTTTGTATAAAAATTCTCGCCCTCCTACTATTGGTATTTGCCTTTTTCAAGAAAAAATTGACGTCTATAGAGGGAACTGTGCATTAGGGTGTTGCAAACGCCCCTCAAAAAATAAAAACTGTGCTGATCACAGATCACTTTTGATATGTGGTGACCAGTTCAGAAAAAACTCCAGGTATGAAGTTTTAGAAAAATTGAACATTGTTTAGGTGTTCTGCTTTTCATTTTCATGACGACAAGCTTATCAATGTGGTGAATTTTTCTATCTCCTTAACCACTTGTGCTAGAAAGTTGGTTAATGGCTCAAATGACTCAGAAACATCAAGTTTCTATCTGACTTACAGAGGAACTATGTGGCTATTGTGCTTAGTTTTTGAGTTATTGCGTTAAATTTGTTTCAAAGTCAGGTTTTGGGGGGAAGCAATGTTATTAACCCATCTAGTTAAGCTACCTCATAATGATACAGAGCGAAATCATTTACCAAAATTGCTATGGTTACATGACAATATAATACCAGTATTCTAGCTCATGGGTGGAGTAGAAGTCTCTTAGTTTTATTAAATTTTGTGTTTGGTTGGCATATAGATTACAAGCTGGTGTGATATGAATGAGTTAAAAGTTAAAAAATCATCATTGTAGAGCTATTTGGTAAAGAAATTATCCACAAGAATAGGATGACTAAACGCCATAGAGATCCCCGTTTGTTTCTGTTGAGATCTGTTCCAACTCAAAACGACATCCACATTGTTACAAGCAAACTACCAACCAACGTCCTGTTTCTACCACTGAAGATCAGTGAAGAGCAAAAAATGTCTTTTGAAATTGCTCTTTGTACGCACCAATCCCTAAATTACTTTTACGTTAAGTCTTTAACCCTATCTCTAATCTTCTCCAGTCCCCCCCTAACTGTACTCTGATACCCTTAATTCAATGTTTCAAGTTACTGCTCATGTCGTCATACTAGCATGACACCAACGACATGTAAAGAAACAAACGATTAGTCTTGGTGCAGCAGCGTTTCAATAAGGGAAACCAGGCCGGAGCTCTAGACACTTCCTTTAATGAATTGCTTATAAGCAATAACGGTTGTTTTGGTGGTGGAATTTTTTACACTGTACTGTGCCAGTGTGTAAAGGAAATTTTCAAGAAAAATACCAATACTGCGACAAAAGTGGCCAACTGAGCAGCACCTAGGCCTAAAACATGTGACGGTTTTGATTAAAACCTGAAAACTGGACATATGGGGCATTGGAAAACCCGACATTTGGGTGCAAGACATCTGGGCGCAAACACATAGGCGTGAGGACATTTTGGGTGCAAGAACATTTGGGTGCCAAATACGTCCATATGTTTGCTCTCAGATGTCTCGCACCGAAATATGTTCATATGTTTGCGCCCAGATGTCTCGCAAACATATGGGCGTGAGGACATTTGGGTGCTAGGACATTTTTGCACCAAATGCGTCCATATGAATAAACATATGAAACTTGTCACTCTTTTAGTTGCTGGCATTTTTGGTTGCACAGCATTGCGTTTTGAAATTTTTTTTGTCGCAGTTTTGTTCGGATAATTGGCGTTTTGGATAACCGTAGTTCTACTGAAGTTGTATCTTCAAAATCAAACTGTAAGGTGCCCATGATAATAGTATGATTATTAATCACTGGAGGTATGGGTATTAAACTTTGAATTTTATGGTGTTTATTCTTGCTTGTCGGTATTAATTTTGTTGCCTAATATTAGAATAATATGTATATCGCTAGACTCAACTCATACACAAGTTTTGAAGATGGTCATTAGGAAAGTTTTATTAGTACCGGTACTACTGAGCGGTGCCTTTTGTTTGGTAATAAAAATTGTAAGATATGATTAATGATCAATGCTTTTAATCACATTTCAGCATGGTCGCACTGCATTGCATATATCAGCGCATAGAGGATTTCTTGATATTGTGAGAGTTCTGCTTCAAGCTGGATGTGATCCTGACATCCAAGATGATGTAAATGTCTTAAGTGCTTTTGATGTTTTATTTGCATCACTATTTTAGTTTAGTTAAACATTAAAAACCTTATGGTTTGGTTGTAGGTTGTTGTATTTATTTGTATTATGGGTTACCACATACATTACCGTATTAGGTCATGGGGCGGTTAAATAGTTTGGATTATTCCACCTCTTGCTTCAATGGACAGATTGAAAATTTTTGTTGTCAATATTTTTAATTTGAAACTGTTTCCAAATTTTAGAAGCTCAATTTATGACTAGCACTTGTGATGCAATGTAACACAAGCTATTGCACTTTTCTTCTCACTGATTTAATTTTAAGTTTGATTTTTTTGATGATACTGTAGATTTGACGATTCAAATCCGTAGATTTTTAAGTGATTTCCTTCATTTGCTGTGATTTTTAAATTGAATTCGTAAAAAATTTAGTTTTATTCGCGGGTATATTGTCTATAGTTTTAGTTAAAAACAGTAAATTTTGCCTGAGCAAGAACATACGCTTGTATTCCTATGATTATCTTTATCTACCCCGTTTACTTATGATACGTTATGATGGTAACTTGCAACGATAGTTCATGTGTTACCATCAAGTTGAGTATGTTTCAATCCAATATATTATTATATTAAAAAGTGCAGTTTAAGTATTTTGCCCCTAGCTTCAAACCGTGTCCGCGACTAGTAGCTCAATTCCAAATTGACTAGTGACTGTTATCTAAACGTTTTGCACCACCTAAAATTAAGCACCTATAGTTTTGATGTTAATATTTTTTTGTCTGTGCAGAACGGCGACACAGCTTTGCATCGTGCCGTGAGTGCTGGAAATGATAAAGTTGTTCAGAGATTGTTGGATGAAGCTTGTGATGTTGACAGACAAAACAGGGTTTGTTATGTGCATTATGTTGCTGCCAAGCGTCGATTTTACTTTAAGCTTATGTGGTAGTTAGTAAATCCGATTTGCGTTACGTAATGGAGAACTGTAATGTGAAAGAAATTATTTTTCACGTAAGTGTTAATAAATGCGATAATCGCTAAAGCAAAGTCTAGGCCAGCTTAGTGATAAATACAATCATTTCTATCGTCAATTATATGGTAGTAGAAAGTAAGAATTTGGAATTTAGGATAAATGAATAAAATAATAATTTGAAATAACTTTATTTTTGAGAGAATTAAAAAAAACAACACACGTCCAATCGTCCATGCTGTTATATGCTCACAGAAACTTTGATCCACTGAGTCGTAGTTTTGGACTGATTAAGTACCTTTTCAAAAAAAGTTGCTTTTTTTGACAAAATGTCCGAGTCATTAGAATTCCTTTTCAAAAAAGGTTGCTTTTTTTGACAAAATGTCCAAGTTATTAGAATTTTACAATATGTTAATCACTGATTGGTTCGTTGCAGTTATCTTACGCATTTTCATCGTTAAAGAACATTGCAACGACGATGTTTTAAGTTTGCAGCATATCTCTCTTTGGTTTGTGAGAAATTTAATTTTAGAGTTTAAAGTTTATTGCTCGTTAGCCCTCGATTTTAGTTTTCAATCTCAGCATGTGGTTTCTTAAAAAAGATGGTGCTAAAGTTCTCTTAGACTTGTGGAAATGGAAATACGATTCCCGTCATCGAGAATGTCGATCGCGACACTCTCAGGCTACTAGATAAGAATGAGTCTTTATCGCTAACTTGACCGTGAGTTTGTTTTAGCTTATTTCTTGCAACGCTATCCGTAAATATAGGGCAAATACTTGCAATAGTTAAATAATTTACACAAATTGCAGAATCCGAAAAGATCGTTGCAAGCAAAAAAATATTTGCTTTAATTTAAAAACCATGCAACAAGGTCATTAAGCGTTTGAACAAAAGTTACTTGTTCTTGCATGCATCGAAAGTGATCAATTCGCTACACAAGTTCGCTTAGGAGTTGCCGGCTATTAGATCGGCAGCTGAGAGGGGTGAGCATACTTTTTCTAAGTACCAATACCAATAAACAAGCATATTGCGACATACGTCAAAAACCATCTGCGAAAAGTGATTTCTGCCGGGTCAGATTGGATGCGTTTGGCCGTAATGGGGGCCCAAGAACCCCCTAAAGAACCGCTAGCGTACCTTTTCGAGGTACCACATGAAACGTAGTAGAAACGAACGCTTACATTGACCAGATAACGAAATGGTATGTGACAGAAATTTTTTTGGCTGCTTTACTCCCGACAGAAGCCCCCCTATGCTAGCGAACCTTTTTTTAGGTACGACATGAAACTTGGTGCAAACGAAAGCTTACATTGCACTGATTACAAAATGGTATGTGACAGACATTTTTTCGGCTGTTTTACCATATGGAGAAGCCCTCAAAGTTTGAATTATGGCGTCACATGACGTCACATCGAAAATATTGTGACTAAAAACGCATGAAATTCACTGCAAACGAAAGCTTACATTGCACTGATTACAAAATGGTATGTAACAAACATTTTTCGGCTGCTTTTCCCCCGGCAGAAGTCCCCAAAGTTTGAGCGATGACGTCACAGCTAAAATATTTGGACTACGAGTCGCACGAGACTTGGTGCAAATGAAGGCTTACATTGTACTGATTACGAAATGGTATGTGACAAAAATTTTTTCGGCTGCTTTACGTCCGGCGGAAGTCCCCAAAGTTTGAATTATGACGTCACAGCAAAAATATTGTGACTAAAAATCGCATGAAATTCACTGCGAACGAAAGCTTACATCGCATAGATCACGAAACCGTAAATGACAGACCTGTTTGCTGCTGCACAAAACACGTAAAAAAAAATTGTCGCGTCTTTACTTCAGAAATTATGGAAACCTGCGAAGAATGCTTTGGTACTAAGTTGCAGTAACAAAACAAACACTAACGATTCAATGTGATATTAGCCCAAAAACTGCAAGGAAACACGGTATCGCTAGATGCTTATCGAATCCCCAGATTGCCTCCAAGGAAGCCATTGCGAAGCCGACACATTAATTGCGTTTTATGCATCTACTGCCATGCGGTAGCATTTTGGTGAGAGCATCTGATACTGGCGCGGTAGTTATTTTGATTTGCATGCTTGTTTAGTGAGTTTGTTGGTCTTCGGAAACTTTAGTGAGTTCGTTGGTCTTCGGAAATAGCTTAAGCTGGCTTGAAAGATGCTCACTCGAGTAAATCCGGGTAAAAAGAGATTTTATTATTTGCAGTGACAAAGCAAGGCAGCAAAAACCTGCAGAACAGAGATTGACTCTGATTGCTCAGAACCAACCCAGCGCTGATCTGTAATAATCGCGATCTGTTTATTCTGATCAATATTTCTGTGTGCAATCATATATATTTAAATGACCGTAAAAAAAGGCATCTGCAAGCATGGAAACTAATGCAGACGCAAGAAAAGAAAAAGCAACATGAGGTATGGCCACATTGAGTTGCCGGAAATCACGCCTTCTATTTCGGACAAATCTGCCTGTTCCAGGGCAGAGGAAAAGGTGATAAAAAAAAAAATATATATAAAATGCGCAATATTTACACGAGAAAAAAAATAAAAATTACACTATCGATTGAAAAATGCGGAAAGGCAGTCAGATTTCGTCTGGGAAACAGATTGCACAACGTCCAGCAACGACCAACGAGCCGTAATCGCACACTTGGAAAAGAACAACGTGATTCCGCAATGCCTGCAGTGCAGCGACGCATTATAATGGATTGCGGCAATGGTAACTCACGTCGACACATGGATGTCAGCAATACATTCAGTGCTTTGGAATCCAAGCAAGTTGGTTTGGCTGCTGCTCTACCAGCGATGCATACCTTTACAGAATGTGATTACACATCAGCCTTTTACCGAAAATGCAAAATGAAACCTCTAGACATCCTGGAAAATGACATGGAAGGCGTTTTTGTCCAATACTGCGGCAATATGAGCAATGTGTAGGAAAGTGCTCTTGATGTGAAAAGAGCGGAAGAATTCGTACGTCGACTATATGGTTTGCCAGGAGAAATTCAATCTGGATGAAACCAGATACGCAAAGCTGTACCAGATAACAGAAAAAACTGAACTGGTAAGAAATATAAGCTAAATTAATAAGGGATAAAGTAACACTGCTTATAGGTTGCTATGGATGAAACGGTAATTTAACTGAAAATATTTTTTATGTGTAATATAGCACTGTATTAGTTCTAGCGATCACTTACTCATGAAACAGTAAAAATTCGCGTTGAAATTATTAATTGTGTTCTTGTATAAAAACGCTGTCTTGGCTTCCATTAGAAAGTTTTTGTGTAATAGAATACACGAAGATTATGCATTATCTGTTTCCAGTGTGAGAAGAGTTGACTGCGCAAAGTGCGCATTAAAAAAAAATATATCCAGAGCACTTTACATCAGCGGAATTTAGGAGCATGCCGACTCTCCATTTTTAGACGCAATATTGATCCGCTAAAATGCGGATGGATGGTTGGAAATAGCTGCTTCGTACAAGAGTGGTATTCGGGATCATCATTACCTGAGCATGTCGACGAAAAAAAAGGCCTTGATGTCACTGCCTTAACTGCGGTAGACGATGACGATTCATCTTGGAGCAGCGACAGTAAAGATGAAGCATAAAAAGCTACATTGTTTCCTTCCAGTTTTTGAACGAATGTTTTCTTATTCTGCGCTATTTTTTTTTTTCGTTATGCCAGTATACCGAATCGTTACTTTTCTTTTTCTTACTGGTTGTCGCGATATTGAAACTTGACTAGAGATTCAACCTTTAATTCTGAGAATAGAAACGTTATCTTTCTCAGAAAATTACTTGAGAGTATCAGTATTATATCCAATGGTCTTTGGAAATCTTGCAATCTACCACTTTAGAGCAAACGAACCACCCTTGATATATAACAGAATTATTATATACTAAGTAACTCAGAAAATATTCCTCCCAGAGCAATACAGATCACTCTGAAATCTCCGCTAACACTCACTCAAAATAATCCACAAAATACGAAAAGCAGCAGCACAAACTTACTCTACACACATCTAATAATCGTCTGAATACGGTACAATAACACATTTTCGCTCCTATTTATAGAAAATTTTCGATTCCAGAAAGTTCCACATTGTTGCGTAATTATGCGTCTTATGACACAAAGTCTTATGACACACCAGTAAACATTGTGGTAAACAACATAGATTGCAAAATGTCAATTATGACGTCATAGACAAGATAAGAAATACTCAAAGAAAGAAGTTTTTAGAAGATTCCGGCATATCTAAGTAATGCTGATCAAAACCTGCGATAAACAACGAAAGTTATGGATTTTATCATGCCTCTCGTCAGGTGCAACAATTAATTCACACGCCAAATAAATATAACTGCAGAACTAATTCAAATTAGGCAAGTAAGACGCTTTTATCACAAGATTATCAATTGAGAGTATATATCACTCGATTAATAACGCGACACTGGTACTGTATTTTCTCCCAGTCGGGCTAATACCTTCTTATTTTGTGCAGCTTTTTTTCTTTATGCCAATATACCGAATTACTACTGTTCTTTTTGTTAGCGGTACTGTGTTTCTTTCCAGTTTTTGCAGCATCAGAGTGATTGCTGATATTGATTGTGTGGCCATACACTGCTTCTGCGCTGTAAGGAATAGTTTGTAAAGCGCGGTGAGGTTTTTTAAAGTCATACTGCGCTATAAAAAATCTCGTTATTATTATTGTTATTTTTGAACTTATCCCTTATTATTTCGCGCAGCTGTTTTTCTTTATTCCAATACTTCGAATCGTTACTGTTCGTTTTGTTACTGCAAATTAATACCAGAAAATTCTTAGCAGGTTTCCATAATTTTTTAAGTAAAGACGTGACAATTTTTTTACACATTTTGTGCAACCGCAAACAGGTCTGTCGTTTACGGTTTCGTGATCTATGCGACGTAAGCTTTCATTTGCAGTGAATTTCATGCGATTTTAGTCACAATATTTTCGCTGTGACATCTTTACTCAAACTTTGGGAGCTTCTGCCGGGGGTAAAGCAGCCGATAAATTTTTGTCACATACCATTTTGTAATCAGTACAACATAAGCTTTTCTTTTGCAGTGATTTTCATGCGCTTCTTATTCACAATATTTTCGCTGTGACGTCATGATTCAATTTTGGGGGGCTTTTGCCGGGGGTAAAGCAGCCAAAAAAAATTCTGTCACATATCATTTTGTAATCAGTGCAATGTAAGCTTTCGTTTGCAGTAAACTTCATGCGATTTTAGTCACAATATTTTCGATGTGACGTCATATGACGTCATAATTCAAACTTTGGGGGCTTCTGTCGGGGTAAAGCAGCCGAAAAATTTCTGTCGCATACCCATTCGTTGTCTGGTCAATGTAAGCGTTCGTTTCCACTACGTTTCATGTGGTACCTAGAAAAGGTATGCTAGCGGTTCTTTGGGGGGTTCTTGGACCCCCATTACGGCCAAACGCATCCAATCTGACCCGGAAGAAATCACTTTTCGCAGATGGTTTTTAACGTAGTATGTCGCAATATGCTTGTTTATTGGTATCTAGAAAAGGTGTGCTCACCCCTCTCAGCTGCAGGTCTACATCTGTTTACCACACCAAGATGTGGGAATCCCGCTTAGTGCTTTTCCCATCGGCACAAGCAAACTTGTCGACTTGTTCTTCACACTGTCCTTCAATGCTGAACGTCAAGCAGGGAAGCTGTGAATAGCAATTTCAAAGTCATTGGTTTGACCCTACTTGGAATCAAACCCAAATTTACAGCTCCCAAGGCAGACGCTCTTGCCACTCGCCCAACTGAGCTGTTTAAATTATATGCTAAAAATGATGTGCTCGGACGCGCTTCACGTCCAAATGTCCTTGCGCGCTCAAATGTCGGGTTTCGTATACAGTGTAATTACAAATCCGGTTTCACTGAGGAGATTCGTGTTTGGTTGAATTTTGCCGTTACGGCGTTGGTTTTTTTTACTTGTTAGGAATTCACACGGTAGAGATAATTATGGTAAAGTATTTCTTCAGCGACCCAGCAATAACGCTTGGTGCTTGGTACGGCAGAGATAATTATGGTAAAGTATTTCTTCAGCGACCCAGCAATAACGCTTGGTGCTTGGATCAAACCCAGACCAAAACCCGACTTCCTCGGTCTTGCTGCTTCCAAGTTACGTGAATTTCTTGTTTTTATTCCTAGCTGGGCGATACTGCATTGCATGAAGCGTCAAGATGTGGAGACAATAATATCATCAGACTACTTGTACAAGCAAATGCCAATGTTTTCTGTAGGAATAAGGTACATTAGTTTTGTATCATTTAAAAAAATATTTGATTTAGTCTGTTTTTAAATTATCTTGCTTTTTTGCTAATCGTTTGTTTGTTCTTGAAATTTAGATGGTTATTACTTCAGCAGGAAGCTGAACATTTTTACTTGTCTAAATTAATTTTAATTATTCTTTAGCCAAGCGGTATATTAAGTTAAGAAACCATTATCAGGTTTGTAAATCAATTCTGTCAGTTTTTGACCTTGCTATGAACTTTTGTTCTTGGTGTATAGTTGATACTGTAGTTGTTAAAAGTAATGTGTTCTTCGGCTTCGTTTATTACTTCCCTAGTTATTTTGCTTGGCTTATTCACGAGTTTCGGTGGTGCTTCATAGATAATTTCGACTTCGATTTCTACAGTTAACTGAATTTGCATTTTGACGCGCGCATGGTGCTTCGTTGTCGTAGCTAATTGTGTTCTGACCCACGAGCGCTTTTTGCTTCGAGGTGCTTCTGTGGTTTACGTAATCTTGGATTTTGTAATTAAGTTCTATAGTCCTCGAGCGCTTTCTGTCTTGCCGCGCCCTTCTGTATAGCAAACTGTATGTAAGCTTCGATTTTTGTTATATTAGTTAGAGCTAGTTTTGGCTCTCGTAGCCGTGCACCTGATGAGTATGGAAGAACAAAAAAAATGATAACCGGTTACCCTTTTTCGTGCACTAAGCGATAGTGTATACCCGGCCCATGTCGTGCTTACATTGCTCGATGTCGCAAACAATCAATATAAATTTCTATTTCAGCAAATAAATGCATTGGATGATTATTTTCAGAATAAAGATCTACCGTTGCATATGTCGTGCGCAAACGGTCACTCTTCTTCTACGCAGCAACTGCTACTTGCTTCGTCTCTCACAACTTGTCCTAATCAGCAAGGGGATTACCCGCTACATCTTGCTGTTAGATATGGCCACGCTACCGCAACTAAACTATTGATTGCAGCTAAATGCAATTTGAATGTCCAAAATGAGGTAAAATATCAACTTCTATCATTAATGCAAATGTAATAGTTCAGGAGTAGCGATTAACATTAATGCTTTGAATTGCACATTGTGAAATTAATCAAACAATGTGCATTAGTCTTTGTGACAGTTCTGGCGCTGGATCATTGCACTAGTAGTAATGCATGGGGAGTAGCTCTATATCGTCCGTCTTAATCAGTTTGTATAATGCGTTTTTTATGTACGCGGCAAATATTGTAATGCTCAGGAATTGAATACCGGTAGTTGTTGTTTTTCCTTTGCAAACCATGTCTTTTTTAATGTGATAATAACCGTACAGCTTGTAGCTTCATGGTATATACAAGGTAATAGGTGTCTCTTTTTGCCTGAATGTTGCATGAGCTAGTGACTAGTCCAAGCTCCATCTATTCTGTGTGCATCGCTATTTCGCAGTGACAGCCTACGAAAGGCGTGTGCTTGATAGCAAGAGTATGAGGTGTTAGTATTGTACATTGATCAAATGTGTGTTTTCATTACTGTAAATCAATTGACGTTTTTAACTACGTTGGTTGGTAAACTGACCAAAGTATTGTTTTTCGAGTTGCTTGTTGCTGCTTAACCTGCATTCCACTCCCATGGGCTTGCTTTTAAGAATTTTTTGAATTTTTGAGGCGTAAATCTAGATAAGATGTTGCTTTTTACGTCAAACTCTGGCTATTCAAGCACATTTAACAAGAAGGAATTTGCATTTTTTCTTAATTCGTTATCGGCTTTTGTGTTGATTTCTAGCAAGCATTGTTTTTAATGGAGAGTTGTTTTGACTGATTTTAATTAGGGCGTGGTAGTAATTGAGCGTGTGCATAGCATTGTGGTTATGACTCGTCGTTGATTAATTCTGACGGGTTCCAGCGGGGAATAAAACCGCCAATGCAGAATGCTTTACCTCTTATGTGTTGTGGTTTAACGGGAGCGTCTGGTGTACAGCTCCGAGGATGAAGGTTTTATTCTTGCTTACTGATTGGGTCACTCGCTAAAATTTTAGTATCAACAATAATTCGGCCTTGTCAGACGCTTAGCACCAACGAAAAGTGTATCGTTAAGTCATCAATAACTCATTTATTATGTTGCAAGTTATGTTCACTGTGCTCACTGCTAAATTTTGAGTGAGATTGTAAAGCACCAAAGCTGAACTTCGACGTGCAAAATCAGTTTATGCTTCTCTCTTAGTGTAGCGCACCTTTACGCCATGTCCTATTGCTGCTAACATCTCCAATAGCGTGTTTTCAAATAACCATTATTTTCAATAAATTGCTTTATACGCTCAAAATGACGTTTTTTCGGCAATGGTTTATAGATATGCAGCGGTGTGTGCTCTGTTTCGCTGTCGAGGTGATACTTCTTGACATTTTTAAAAGTTACTGCAGATGCCAAAAAAAAAAAAAAAAAAAAGGCAAAGAGATTGAAACGTTAAATACAACCATTTTGAATTGTTTTTGTTTGACCGATGGCATATCCCGCTTAGTTTTTGCTGCATGACATTGTCTGTTGCGCAATACCTAGGCTAATTCTACTCGAATTCGTAGCTCATTAATATTTAAAATATATACCTTTGAACTGAATATCTTGTGTTCTTTCAGTTTGGAAACACTGCTTTGCACATCGCTACAGCTTCGCTGCAAATTAAACTTGTCGGAATCTTACTGGAAGCACATGCTGATGCGACCAGTTTGAAAAACGTCGATGGGAAAACGCCAGTAGACTTGGCCAAAGATATGGGCGATGGTTTGTGGATATTTTGTTTTCGATTTTTGGGTTCTCGCTATGTTTATGTTTCGAGAGGACCTACTTCGCGAGCAATTTGTTTTTTCGCTTAGTTTTAGCAATGAAAAAAAAGAAATTGTTTAAACCAAGATAGCGCGCAGTTTCTGACACAAACTATTTTTTTGTGTTTACAGTGTTGCTGCCTTTAAAATGACAATAATAATTTCAAAAAATCGTAAGTATCGATAATTCGTTGCTAACGGTGACATGATTGTCACACTTAGTTGACTGGACCATTTTTGTATCATTAGAAACGGATTGATCGGTGTTTATTAATGAACGTCTAGTTGCAATGTGGGAAATACCTTGATAAAAATGCTGATGATTTTCTCAGTGATTGTTCCAAAATTTGTTTGAATTAGTTCCACTCTGTCAATTTTTCATTTCAATGTAGCCAGAAGAACTTCATTATATTAGCTGGTAAAGCAAGGTTGACCTAACGAAGGTATGTTTAGGTGAACTGGTAATGATGCTAGTATCTAAATCTTGTAAGAAAACAAAAGGAAAGCACTCCACATCTTTATCACATCGGTGCAGTCACTCTAAATCTGGTAGCGATCACAAAAAACAAGTATGTGCGTATGCAATGGTATATATGTTTTGAATTAACTTAACAGCTGTCTCATGGCAACGAACAAATGGCATGTTGTGAAGTAGCTTTTTGACTACGGTATGCAAGTGCCTCTAATTTGCGACTGGTAACAATTTAAATCGTCGCGGTTGATTTCAAAATCTCAGTTTTAACCCCCGTAACTCACTTAAGTTGAAGAACGGTGTTTCAAATACGTGGTAGTTGCAACAAGGTTTTGGAGCTTGAGTGAGTTAGTATACTTGGACATAATATTCTACATATCTGCAATAGGGTGGTCCTTATTTTGCGACTTCCAACTTTTTTATTGCGGACCCTCTCAAAAGTGTACACTCGTGAAAAAAACACTACCTTTAAGATATTTTTAAAAAATATTGTTGTTTAGAGGTTGCTCAACGCTTCTGAAATTTTGACCTCTGTTCTCATATTGATTAGTAAAAGAACACTGATAAGAGAGCAAATTTTGTTGTTTGCATATCAATAGCGCGTTTACGTTGCTACATTTTGCGACACAAAGCATGGTGACCGAATGCGTATAGAGCAGAAGCTGAAAAGATAGCTGAGTCACAGTAAAATGGAGTCCCAGAAACCGTGGAGAGGGGTGGTATATTCACTATTCAATGTTCACTAGTGTTACTTGCTTTGATTATTCAGTAAAGTCTGCTATGGAGCATTAGGAAAACTTTTATGTGATGAGCAACCAATTGGTAGTAAAAATTGCAAATATTCTTCATCTTTAGTGAGCAGCAAATCGTTTACAACTGACAAAGCTTGAACAGTAGCTTGTGATTCGCGAAAGCTTGAATCGGTATGCCATTAATCAATTGAAAGCTCCAGGAAGTCTGTTTGCAGATTTAGCTTTTCAAAAATATAGTGTTTCTGTGAAACAAAGTATATCCTTTTCATGCAATGTTTCCGAATCAATCTTAATCCTCTTGACGTGCTCTTCATCCCCATAAACTGTATTCATAGATAGCAACATCTGACGTTTTTCTTCTATTGGTATACTGTTATCACAGAGCGCCAGAGCTACCAGTTCTTCTGACAAGTTCCCCAGATGTTCTGATATTTTTTGATAACATTCCTTGGAAATAGTATTATCCACAGACTCATAACGCTTTAAGCAGGTTAGATTGTCATTTGGTGCTTTAACAGCAAGATGAGCACGAGTCCAAGGCTTTACAATTACGTGCACTGATGCAAAAAATATGCAGATTTCTTAGTCCTCGACTCTTTTTTGATGTTAATTTGAATTGAGACTTAAACGTCCAAACCCTAAAAGATGAAAAATCGTCACCATCCAGCGTTCATGGCGCACATCATCTAGGGCAGAAAAATCAACCCCTCAGGAAGAAAACAGATGCGAGCTCAAGCACTTCGCGGTAGTCATCTATTGGTTGTGAATCCTTAAGTGCATTGCCAGTAAATTTAGCGATATTTTTTAACATGCTAGACCAAAGGTTTTCAATCTATGGGCCATGGCCCAAATTTGAGCCATGGCACTGTTTTCAATGGGCCACATACAGAGCTTAACTAGAAAGCAAGTTTAGCTACCCTTATGATGCTGTTACGCTTATTTTATGTCTTTTAATAAAAGCAGATGGGCCATGTTTTATCATTTTATTGGGCCTCGAGGAAAAAAAGGTTGAAAAACCCTGTGCTAGACTAATTCTCTCGTCATACCATCTCTCATTCCATCTTCACATTTCTATTTGTCAATCATTCCCATCTACCTTGAAATCTTTTAAACAACAGAATTTTCATGAGCAGATAATGACTCCATTGCTTCTTTAAATGCAGCTCTTGCCACAAGCTGTAAGATGTGTTGACGAGGAGCGAAGTGCAGCAAGTTTTTTTGTAGACCTTGTTCAATTTTTGCACATGCTCTCCATAGTGGCGACCAATGGTTGAGCTGGTGGTATCAAACCACATACCTCGTACTGCGTCTGTAATATTCCTCTGATGCAATGTTTCTACGAAAGCATGTTGCTGGAAATGGTAGGAATCCTGGCAGATATTGAGGTGTTGACAGATACCATTACCAGATGCAAGCACTGGTAGTCTGTTAAGAAGACTTGTACAAAAGTACAAACGTGAAACTAAAAATTACTGAAAACAGGTCTGGACTGACTGGGAGGATGATATGCCAGTACAGGTTACCTGCAAAAAATGATGTTTGATAACTTTAGCATGTCTGCATTGCATTGCTCGATAAATGAAATAAACTATATAAATGCAAGCACCTGAACCTTGGCTAGTCCATTGTAAGCTTTTCAAAAAAAAACATTGCTAGCTGCTTGGTTATTTGCATGTGCAAATTTTCAAACTCGAATTACTTTGAAAACCCCTCTATAGCCTGTACTTTGGGTGCCGAAAATTTCCAAGTGGCTTGAGCAATTTCATAGCGTTTAAATATCTCAGTAATATTTTACAGCAAGTGTTTTTATAGGAATTGGAAACTGGGAGGGTCTGCGAATGAAGAAAAGAAATTTTAACCTCACTAATCTGGAACCACCCGTTTAATATTTATTATTTTACCATCGACAATTATATAAACTATGATTTCCGACAATATAATGCTTGTTCTACATAGGGATGTGCATTTCAGAATAATTCGGTATTCTGGAATAATTAAACTGAATCTAGAATTTCGAATTATTTTACCATCGACAATTATATAAACTATGATTTCCGACAATATAATGCTTGTTCTACATAGGGATGTGCATTTCAGAATAATTCGGTATTCTGGAATAATTAAACTGAATCTAGAATTTCGAATCCTATTTTAGAATAATTTTTCAAAATTTTGGAAACCATAGGCTGTACTATTTTGTTTTTCATTCAACGAAAATAACAACACAAATGTACCATTTTTAATTTATAACTTATTTTTGTTGCAATGCAAAATTTTTAAGCATTTCCCAATTTTTTTCCAGTCAGACGAGATCTCAAAGCAGATGCAGTGAAATTTGCACTGGAAACAGCAACTTTTGCATCCACATACAAAAGAAACTAGAAAAAAAAGAGATTAAGCTGCTTCGTTTGCGAAATTTAATTAATTAGAGTTATCATTTCGGTTCCAGCTATTCGAAATAAGTTGACTTTTTGGATTAGAATCTTTGAGGATTCGAATTCAAAAGATTCAAAATTCTAGAATGCCCAACCGTAGTTCTACATTAGCCTGGGGCGTCCACATCCTGCTGGCATTACATGTGATTTACACTGCGTTTTCACGATCGTTTTACAATGGTGTTGATTAAAATTCTGGGAAAGTTTTCTCAAGTTTTGGCTGCCATCTTTGCGATTGCAGCGTGACTTAACATTAGGTCTCATCTTTTGCGTTTCCATGACGATGATGTAGATAACACATGGACCGGCAGCTGAGAGGGGTTAGCATACTTTTTCTAGGTACCAATAACCACGTATATTGCAACATACTAAAGTATTAATCCAAAAGCTGGAAAAACACATCGCTAACAAAAAGAACAGAAATAATTCGATATATTGGCATAAAGAAAAAAAACTGCGCAATATAAGAAGGTATTAGCCCAAAAACTGGGAGAAAAAACAGTACCAGTAACAAAGAGAAAAGTAACGATTCGGTATACTGGCATAACGAAAAAATAAAATAGCGCAGAATAAGAAAACATTCGTTCAAAAACTGGAAGGAAACAATGTAGCTTTTTACGCTTCATCTTTACTGTCGCTGCTCCAAGATGAATCGTCATCGTCTACCGCAGTTAAGGCAGTGACATCAAGGCCTTTTTTTTCGTCGACATGCTCAGGTAATGATGATCCCGAATACCACTCTTGTACGAAGCAGCTATTTCCAACCATCCATCCGCATTTTAGCGGATCAATATTGCGGCCTGGAAATGGAGAGTCGGCATGCTCCCAAATTCCGCTGATATATTAAATGCTCTGTTTAATTTTTTTCTACACTCTTTACGCAGGGCGGAAGTAATACGCAGTCAACTCTTCTCACACTGCTGTAGGGGGTTTCTAAAAACTATAAAACAGATAATGCATAATCTTCGAGTATTCTATTACACTAAAAACTTTTTAATGGAAGCCAAGACAACGTTTTTATACGAGAACACAATTGATAATTTCAACGCAAATTTTTATTGTTTTGTAATTGAATCGCAAGCACTAATACAGCGCTATATTTCATATAAAAAACATTTTTAGTAATATTACCGTTTCATCCATAACAACTTCATAGCAATGTTAATTTATCCCTTATTAATTCAGCTTATATTTCTTACCAGTTCAGTTTTTCCCGTCATCTGGCTTAGCTTTACGTATCTGGTTTCATCCACAGATTAAATTTCTCCTGGCAAATCATATATTCCTCGCACGAATTCTTCCGCTCTTTTCACATCAAGAGCACTTTTTTTCATATTGCTCATATTGCAGAAGAATCGGACAAAAACGCCTTCCGTGTCATTTTCCAGGATGTCTAAAGATTTCATTTTGCCTTTTTTGTAAAAGGCTGATGTGTAATCACATTCTGTAAATGTATGCATTGCTGGTAGAGCAACTCGCTTGGATTCCAAAGCGCTGACAATATTGCTGACATCCATGTGTCGACGTGAGTTGCTGTTCTCTTCCAAGCATGCAAATCAAAATATCTAACACGTCACTATCAGACCCTCTCACTAAAATGTTGCTCATTACAGTAGATGCATGAAGCGCAATTAATGTGCTTCGCAATGGCTTCCTTGGAGGCAATCTGGGGATTCGACAAGCATCTAGCGATATCGTGTTTCCTTGCAGTTTTTGGGCTAATATCACATTGAATCGTTAGTGTTTGTTTTGTTACTGCAACTTAGTACCAAAACATTCTTTGCAGGTTTCCATAATTTCTAAAGTAAAGACGTGACAATTTTTTTACGTGTTTTGTGCAGCAGCAAACAGGTCTGTCATTTACGGTTTCGTGATCTATGCGATGTAGGCTTTCGTTTACAGTGAATTTCATGCAATTTTTAGTCACAATATTTTCGCTGTGACGTCATAATTCAATTTTGGGGGACTTCTGCCGGGGGTAAAGCAGCCGAAAAAATGTCTGTCACATACCATTTTGTAATCAGTGCAATGTGAGCTTTTGTTTGCGCTAAGTTTCATGTGGTTCGTAGTGAAGGTACGCTAGCATACCTTTGTGACGTCATCGCTCGAACTTTGAGGGCTTCTGTCGGGAGTAAAGCAGCCAAAAAAATTTCTGCCGCATACCATTTCGTGATCTGGTCAATGTAAGCGTTCGTTTCCACTAGGTTTCATGTGATGCCTAGAAAAGGTATGCTAGCGGTTCTTTGGGGGGTTCTTGAGCCCCCATTACGGCCAAACGCATCCAATCTGACCCGGCAAAAATCACTTTTTGCCGATGGTTTTTGACGTAGTATGTCGCAATATGCTTGGTTATTGGTACCTAGAAAAGGTATGCTCACCCCTCGCAGCTGCCGGTCCAACAGTTGCTGTACTTAATTCCAAGAAGTTGATGCATTGGATGTAGCATTATTCAAATCAGTTAAACTTAACTCATGCCATTGGACATACTGATTAATTATTATTCAAGCTGGGTGAAAGCTTTAACGTTCAGTCTCAGAAAATGCGCAAGACTGTTTTTATTTTCTTATTGATTAAGCGTTGAATGCAACAAGTTAGCCAGTGGTTAAGACTTAACCGCGGTTAGCTTTTACCTTTAGCACTTGGAAAAAGTTATCCGGTACGCCCCAACTACTGCTACGTTGTGGTTAGCTAAACGTAGATTTTGCGCCAGAATCTGCTGAATCAGAAATTATTTTGGATTTCGCAGTGGTTCGTGGTTATAGCCAGGCTCACTTGTTAAAGAGGGGCTGTAACGGAAATTGAAATTTTTCATGTTTTTGGTTTAAGATAAAGGAATTTTTAGTCTCAACAAAATGCAACCGGTTTGACAAAAAAATTCCAACTACTTTTTGAGTTATTGAGCTTTGAAAAAACAGCCGATTTTCGTAGTAAAAAATATTGTTTGACGTCAGAGGTGGGCATTGTGAATGCACTGACGTAACAATGCCCATTGAGACGTTGCGTTCATTGATAGATCGCCGATCCACCATTGATAAATTTCTGTCGAATCATTGTCGAATGACGCTTACGCATTCACACCAGGATTTTGCAAATCGGCACTTTTTTGAAACGTTCCATAAAACTTATCAAGCCAACAGAAAATTCATGATGGCAAATATGACGACGGCTTGGAATGCTGAACCAGCGAATTATATAGTCCAATAATATAATTGCAGCTGTCCTCGGGCTTACGGCGCCCCCTGAAAAATTCCAAGCATCTATCCATCTATCTTTTCGAAACCCGGCCGCTTACCCTTGGGAGGTAGCGGGGACGAAAAATTCCAAGTACAATAGCTCATTAGCTAAACAAATAGGGAAGCCGTGGGTGGCTAAATCCTCCGAATTGCAACGTTTTTGCTAGAAACACGCAGCATAATATTCGTTCGGTAGTTGTGTTGCTTATATTTTGTGTGCGCAACATAATTGTATTGTAATTATTCTTGAGAAACTCACCAATTAGTGTTTTCCATTCTCTGTATAGGCCTATTTGAAGCCACAGCTGTGGAGTTGGAGCTGAAAAGCTCGACCTCATCTCGTTCATATTCTGGTTCAAACATAAAGGGCAGTAGGCCTTCGGTATCTGCTGGCTCTTCTATTCCGGTACCGGTGCTTGAAAAAGAATCTCTATCTCTTACATCAAGACTCAGTATCGGTTTCACTCAAATCGCTCATTCTTTTTAAGTTAGATACCTTAGGCTACCTAACTCTAATTAGTCTCTTAATATCTAAAACTAACGACTGGGTAAGGTTTTTCCGTCGTTCTGTACTCAAAACAACAAACTTCAGCTAAAATTTTTCATGTTTTCATCTTAGACATGGCTTAGCAGCACCGCGCGCAAGTGACAGATCCTACGTGACGGGTTCGATTCACGGCTGTAGCCAATCGCATTTGACATGTATATTCTGGGCAAGGGTGGAAACCTGACTACTTGGCGTTAGGGTGTCAGTTTCAGTTTGGGTGTGTTGAAACTCATATGTCTGGTTTCAGTTTTGGTTTGGTTTCACGGCTGTTGAAAAATAGGTTTCAGTTTCGGTTTCAGTTTTGCTTACGCAAACGCAAAGTTTTGCTTACGCAAAACTTCGGTTTCTGGGTTTCAGTTTCGGTTTAAGTTTCATCCAAAAAAGCTATTATATTTTAAATACGAATTTTTTAAGTGCTCTACTTTTGAGCGTTTTTGTTGTATTGCGATGATAAGCAGCAGGTCAGATGGCCTAGTGAGGAGAGCAATTGCTTCAGAATTTGTCGACTTGGGAATAATTCCGAGTCCGGTAAAACCAAAGACTCAAAAATTAGTATTCACAGCTTCTTTATTTGACGCTCGGCATTAAAGAAACTGTTCTGGTAATGATGGTGATAACAATTTTTAAAAGCCAAAACCTTAGAAAATTCTGAACAGGTTTTAGTTTCAGTTTCGGTTTTGACGTTTAAAGAAAAAACGGTTTCGGTTTAAGTTTAGGTTTTCAAAAATTTGGCTGAGTAGGTGTCAGTTTCAGTTTGGGTTTCAAAATTTTTCTTCAAAACCAGGTTTTCTGGTTTAGGTTTTGGTTTCCACCCTTGATTCTGGGTGGCTGCTGACTCGAAGAGCGCAAGCTCACTTCGCAGTCTCCCTCAATTACTGTTGAATTTTTCAGTTCAATATAATTTGAAATTAACCTCAGTCATTTATTATTTATTTATATCTTACTTATTGTAAGGCTTAGCCCTAGTAGACTAATTATTACACTTTTCCGACAAATCGTAAAGTAAAATATATAACATGCCTTTGCGTTGCGTAGTCTAGAAAATGCACGCAGTGATTCGCACGCGACACACACAAACATTGCAAAACTTCCACATGCGAGCGCACGCATAAAATTTTGTCCTGCTAAATTCCAATTGTTTACCTGGGCATTGTGACATAATTTTTCTTGTAGTAAAGAATGACGGACTAAAAATCGGGTATAAAATGGCCCATAAAATGAAAACGGTTCATTATTTTTTTGAAATTTTTGTGAAAAGTCCATACTAGCACAATTTACTTGCATAAACTGTTGAAAAAAGGCAATGTCAATTTCCGTTACAGCCCCTCTCTAAAGCACATTGTTGAATTTTGAAAAAGGCGCAAAATAATTCTCATTAATGCGTGACAATAGTATTTTTTTTCCTGATGCAAAACCCTTTTATGATTGAAAATCTGAGCTGACGCTAGTCTTATTGCTTTTTATGACTGGCCCTGGCTAGTGTAGCAGTTTACACTTGGACTTTCCGGTTCCAAATATGGCCATGGAAAGAGAAACAAGCCAATCTATGCGTTCTAAAATAAATCTTTTTGCGCATATTTTCAGCTCTTTTTGTGAGGCAAACTTTTGCGAATTCATAAAGGTTTGGCAGTTAAGATGGATTCGTGGCGAGAAAGTACCTAGCACTAGCAGCTTGTTGAACACGTGAGTTCGGACACGCGAGCTATCTTCTAAGTTAGGCAAATGATTACTACCCCACCAAATCACTAGATTTAAGTAAACGTTTTTTACGTAGCAGCTTAACCTAGGGTCAATGGCTATAAGTAGGTTAGACGTAGGCCTAAGCCTACCGCATGAGCGTTTAGTCAAGGTCTATCTAAGCCTAAATATGCCCACCTACACCGAAAACGAATGTTATCTGCCTAAAAGGGGTTCATAAAGCATCGTAATCGTTTTATTTTTACAAAATAAAATTACATGTAGGTCTATACCCAGCAGTTTAACTTCGAAAATAGCTAGCCCACTTTTTCGTATTCGGCTCGAGTTTACTTAAGACTTAACCCAGCTATCACTTTGGGTTAACTTTTCGGTTGAATTCAACAGTTTTAGCCAGTGATTTGCGCTGGTGCGTACCAAAAATCAATTTCACCAGTCGTTAACTTTGCGGTTTAGCTAACAGTGAGTTGTCTAGGATTGTTGTTTGCGTTCTTCGTGATCCTGCTAGAGATGCTTTTAAAATTTGTATTTTTTGTATTTAAGTGCATACTTATCTTCTGTCATGAGAAAGCAATCAAAACGCCATGACGAGCTCGCTTAGGAGTTGCCGGCAGTCTGTTTACCTTACCAAGATGGAGTATTGGAGTGATCCCGTTAAGTGCCTTTCCCAACAGTACAAAAGGTAAACTCTCCGGCTTGTTCTTCACGCTGTCCCTTTAGTGCTGAGCGTCAAGTAGGAAAACTGTGAATACCAATTTTAAAAGTCATTAGTTTAACCCGACTCGAAATCAAACCCGAGTCTACAGCTCCGGAGGCGGACGCTCTTACCACTCGGCCATATTTGCTCTTTATTTTGTCATTAATAGCATGTTTTTGACCCTCTGATGATGTAAATACGCTTTAGAATTCCAGTGAGGAATGCAACGCAGACATTGCCTTAAGAAGGTTTGTAGTAACTAGTTTGTACGTAACTGCGGTCATGCCAGCAATGACAGATTTGTCGTTTTTCCACATCTAATGCCAAAGCATGATACTGCACACCCCTTAGAACTAACATTGTACGTGGTTCCCATCCTTAATATGATTTTACCAATAACGTGCTTTTTTAAAAATTAGGTAAATTCAGAATTTAGTGGTTGGTTAGCATATTATACGTCCATAACCTGTCTTTTCTTTCTACTTACTTGTTTATCTATGTTATTGACGTCAGATTTGTGTGTAGATCACCAGACCAAGCACGTATCAAGCGAAGATCTCGGCACAGGTAAACACACTTCTATTGCTGCAAACAAATTATCCTGAGTTTGGCCATTTGATTTGGCTTAAGATAAAATTTGGGGTAAATTCTGCTAACAAATAAAAAGTTTTTTCACTATTGTATTGGGGTGTGTCGGTAGAGGTTATTTTTGTTATTCAACTGTTGTTTTGGCTCTTGTCGCAGCTGCAGTCTGGGTTTGCCTTTTATCATCGGACCATTCTGAAAATCTGCGTCATTCTTATAACATTGCCGTTTGCAAAAGTGAAATGTTATGTCAAAAACATACATCTCACAATGTTAGAGCTTGATCATATACAGGATGAATGCTGGAATAATTTGACACCTCAGCCTCAAAATTTTAAATGTCAAATCAAATCTTCATTATACTCGTGTCATTACACCGAAGCGTGTAGCGGCTAACGAGTAACCGGGCTTATCTTCGCTGCTTAGCGTCTGGGCTACCAGCTTCGAAGAAACGTCGCAGTGGTGGCGAGCCTTTCGCGTCACTGCCTCCAACTTGACCGGCTCTGTATTAAAATGTCAATCATTTCTCGAATAAATACTTCTTTAAAGTTACCGCTTTGCCTTAGGCAAGGTTTTGGTTGATTGAAATAAAAATGCTTGTGAGGATAGCAAAGATTTGCATAAACTGCTTTAAAAGATCGATGTTCTTTGTACCTTTCATTTGGGATAGATTGTGATTGTGAGTTTTATGATTTAAAATGTGCTGCATAATAATTTTTATTTTCACAACCGACCGTGTATTTGAGAGGCTGCGTATTTTAATTTTACAACCAACAATTTGGGAGGCTACAGACTCGACGACCGTTGAAGTCTTTTGGGCTGGGCTTATGGTCTTTTCGCAGCCTCTCACCGGGAAATTAATAACTGTGAGTGATCGTTCCTACATATGTTATTGCATAATTATTTCTCTAAACAAAAATAAAGTGAAATGAAAAAGTGTAATGCTTGTTACACTCTTTGCGGTTGTTCTTTTCCTCACTGTATCTGCTGAAACAGTTCTACAAATAACGCAATAGATGCAGGTATAAATTTTACCAAATATATTGTGGAACAACCAAGAATTTCTCTTTCGGTAGAAACTCGACACGACGCAAAAGCAAAGCAACTCATCCATCAATCGAAGATTTCCACAAGAATTTAGTGGTCAACCCCTACGTCGTACCCCAGCTCTATTCATTATACAGGTCGCTCATTTACTAATTATTAGTGCTAAGAGACTTGCGAAGCAAAAAAAATTATTGACTATGCTCGCGTAATCTTATGCAAAAAAGGGCATTTGTAGTCATTTAATGGGATGCTCCACTACAAGATGCAAGTATGTAAAGAAAAAAATATAAATTTAGGCAAAAAACTCCGGTTTGCTGTGACCTTATTTAGTAGCTATGATGTGGCTACGGTCTCATGAGAAATACAAATTTGTGCGATTCCATCCCATGTCCGTGGACAAGCCTCGTTTGTGCTAACGCAGGGGTGGCCTACCTTTTGATTCCATGCGCCAATATTTTTCACCCTTAATTTAGATGCACCCAGGATTTGACCACCCAGGATTTGACAAAGGGGGGCTCTGGGGGTGAAACCCCCAGCCGCCAACGAGTTTTTACGGTTTTCATTAAAAAAAAAACACTCATATTAGCACACTTTTTTATCGAAAAAGGGCGTGCAGTGAGTGCAGTCACTGCGGAAATGTTTAAGAGCCAAAGCTTGGCTAAAATAAGTGAAAGGAGGCTACAACCGTTATTAGTTTGAGAAATTATAGACTGAAAGTTAGGTTTTGGGACCTTATTACAGGGCCAAAGGGTGCGGGCATGGCACCGCGGCTTTTCTGCGTGCACCTATGCCCTCAGACGTCCTGTTTTCCACTGACAATGTCGGTGAAGAGCAAAAAATAAAAAAAGGTCTTCACACCCTCAGATGTTTTGTTTTTCACTGTAAAATATCGGTGGAGGGCAAATAAAAAAAAAAAAAAATTAATGAGTAGAAGTGGTTTGTCATCAAAAAGGTGCAATGCGCCACTTTTAAGTAGCCAATGCGCCACAGGTTGGCCACCCCTGCGCTAACGACTTTTTGTTACGTAACGAAGAAAAACGGAATTTGGACATTAGCCAAGCTTGTGTTGTTATGCACAACAACGAGAAAAAATACGGGAATGGGAAAATAATAAAGCTTAGACTTACAGGTGCAAAACTTGAAGGTCTTGTGTAAAAAGATTTCAGTCTTTCGGAGCTGGAGCGTGTGATTTATTGTGTGGCTCCTGCTCCAGCTCGACAACAAATGCAAATTATGGTGCCAGCTCCATCAAGTATGTTTGGCTACGGGCATACTTAGATACTGCAACACATAAATACTGCAGCTATCAGATGTAGAAAACTGCCAGATAAGTAGGATTTCGATTCTTAGCTTCCCTACAATAACTTCTAGGTCCTAGAATGTCCATTTCGCTGCTCAAAAGCCCGTGTAAATAACCCAATTTTGCATCACAATTGGTTTTTAATGGTTGGCAAAACATTTAACCAGCTCAGATAGCCAAGTGGATAGAGCGTCTGCCTCTGCAACTATAGACTATGGCTTGATTCCGAGTCTGTCCAAACCAGTGACTTTACAATTGATATTCACAGCTTCCTTGCTTGACGCTCAGCATTAAAGCGACAGTTTGGAGAACAAGTCGGCAAGTTTACTCGTTGTTCCGTAGGAAAAGGTACGTAACGAGATTCCCCATCTTGATGTAGCAGTCAGATGGCCGGACGCATATTTCGGAATGGTTGCATAGAAAATTTCCACTTTGCTCTTCGGCGATGAAATTGGCTGAAGCAATTGCGCGAGTACGCTGCGAGTAATTAAATGTTTTGTTTATTCTGTTACCACCACTCTACCAGAGTTGTCCATGTACCGGAATAGGAGTTTGTTCCGGCAGGAATACATACTGTAGATTTGTTAGGAACAGGAGCCGAAATGGAACTTTTTTGTGGCTTACAGGAACAGGAATTCCTGTTGACTGTTTAAAAAATGTTACAGAACTCTTGCCTTGATTGTTTGTTTCAGTTTTCATCTTTTTGCTAAAAAAGTTTGTAAACTAGGTAAAGATTCTGCGTGTATGTGTGTATGACAATTTTTCATATTGGTATTGACATAATTGGAATTCACCGACACTAAAAATAGTCATAAACTGAATGATGACACCTTTTGCTATTGCTGTAGATTTTGAATAGGAACATTTAGAAATTGGGAATTCTTTTTTTCTAAAATTTAGGAACGGATCGGAATAGGGACAAAGGCTTTAGGTTTGGAATGGAATTAGATACAAAACTCTTCGTTCCGGATGACTCTGCACTCTACCCCATATGGAATTACGCGTTGAAGAAACCAAGTTCATCGAGAATAAAATAAAAACCTAGAGCAGCATCGGAACCCACACGCTATGAGTAGCATTGCAGCGTACTAACCGCTACGTCACATCGCTGTTACCAAATCATGTGTCCAATTTTTCTACTTATCCTCATTTCGGTCGAGCCCAATCGTTCTCCTAGCGCTCTCCTTGCAAATACTCTTTCCAATCAGATCACTGGAGAGCAGAGTAAGAGCAAAGTGGAAATTTTCTATGCAGCTATTCCGAAATATGCTTCCGGACACTCCCAAGCAAACTCGTAATAGTAGGAGGATAAATAAACATACTAAATATGCTACTAGAACAAACGATAGTATAAAACGCAAAATTCGATTGCGATGCAGGCTTGTTTTCGACCTACAAATGCTCGACCTGTTTGCTACGATAAGATGGCTCTGCTCAGGTTTACGGCTCGTCGAACATTAGTTTTAAATTTTCAAGTTCTACATGAATAGCTTAAAAATTGCACGGAATTGTTTTTTTAATTTAAAAATGACAATCTCAACTTCTGTCTCTTGTATTGATTCATTTCCTGCTTCATTGCAGTTATCGCTTCGTATTGTTCGTGCAGGGATGCAGAAGGATCAATTCAACAGGTTCCTGTTATCGATCGCCTTCCTAATCCCTCTCCTCAAATTGTCCAGCAACTTCATCATTCGATTGAAGAAGCCAGCCATAAATGGCAACAATCTCTTGAACAAGTAATATCAAATAAAAAATACGGGTGGGCGTTCAGTGATAATGGTAGAGCAGTGCTTGTCTGTGGAATGGCGTCTCGCAAAATCCAGCTTGCATGCAGTTTTGCGGCCCACTCCAGTGCCTGCAATCAATACGCATCAAGCCCTATTTTTAGTAATTTTCTTAAATAACTACTTTGCGTAACTGTATACTAACTACTACATGTTGGATGTTAAGGAAAAATCCGAGGGCAGAACGTTGTTGGGAACGGCTAAATGCAATGGATTTGATGTGTTACAAATCGAAACAGGAAATGGCTTCATTCGAAAGCTGTGGTTCTCAAACTGGGGACCGGGCCCATTGGGATCCTCCAAGCTGTTTCAGGGGGGGCGCAAAGAGGTCGCGGATTTCTGATAAATCCTCCCGTTGAATTAAGCTTTATTGGACGCATTGCCATAGCAACTTAACTTTGGGCCCCCCCCCAAAGTCCTTTCAAGGGCCTTTATACCAAGCTTTCGATATAAATTGTTTTAGATTTTTTCACAGGTAACAGCACAGTGTCTCACCACAATGCGAATACTGTATTAAAACATACACGTTGTCACTGTGAAAATAAAAGGTGTAGTTTTTAAGACAAGTTTGCTACAACAGTTCGTCAATTACCGTTAGAATCGTCTAAAGCGCACTTTTTCGTCCGCAGATGCTCTCATGACAGCATCATAATTGGAGATCATGCGCATTAACTTTCAATTGACAGCATGGCCGGTGAAGAACCAATCAGATGGCCAAGTAAATAGAGTGTCTGCTTCTAGATCGGTAGACTCAGGGTTTGACTTTGATTCCGAGTCGAGTCAAAGCAATGACTTAAAAATTGGTATTCACAGCTTCCCTCCCAGACTTCAGCGTTAAAGGTGTAGTGTTATGCAAGCCGTCAACTTCGCTTGTGCAGTTGGGAAAGACACTTAACGGGATTCTCCCATGTTAGTGTGGGAGACGAATGGCCGGCAACTCCTGTTAGCGCCCCGTCGTTTTCTGTGATGGTGGGATAAAAATGCAAATAAATAAAATGTAAAAAGTTAGTCTGCTGTCTGCCATATTAGATCTATTAAACGTTTTAACAAGTTTCAGTTTTCTGAAGCTTTGTTCAGCACTGGTAACAGTAACAACGCGTTTTCTAAATTCGAGGAGCAGGGCAAGCGAGCATTTATTATTATTGAATTAATAGTTCAACGGTATTGAAGGGAGACTGCCAAATGATCTTGTCCCGTTTTAATCAGCAGCCACCCGGTATATATACTGTATCAAATGCAATGGGCTGTAGCCGTAAATCGAACCTGTCGCAAAGCATCTGATCCTGCATGTGATACCACCAGACCATGTCGCTGACAATGGCTGTTCATGCACGAAGCTGCTGGGTGCAAACAGCAATGAAAGACAGTAGCGACATTGCATGTCAGCTTATAACTTTGTAGTATCGACATAATAGCCTGGTCCACCAGCTGCTTGGAAAAGTGCTTTAAATCTCTTCCTCAGAAGCTACATGTTTAACACTTGCATCGTAATGAATCATTCTCTTTTTCTTCTTACTACTTGATTGAGGAAGACAGGATTAATGTTCAATTCCTGCGCTATTTCCAAAGCAGACGTTGTCGAACTAGTAAAACCTCCTTTAATGGACTTTTGTATTAGGTGTCAGATTATGGTCATTTACTCAGAACCAGGGTAGGATTGAATTTGATTTACCGAGTGGATGGAGCGTCTGCTTCTGGATTGTGGAATCCGGGGTTCGATTCCAAGTCCGGTCAAACCAATGACTTAAAAGTTGGTATTCACTGCTTTCTTGCTTAAATTGACGTTCAGCATTGAAGGTATAGTGTGAAGCAAGCCGGCAAGTTCCCTTGTTGTGCTGTTGGGAAAGACACTAAACGGGATTCTCCCATCTAAGTGTGGTAGACAAATAGCCGGCAACTCCTGAGCGAGCTCGTAGAGAGCCCCGTCGCTTTCTCGTGATAGGAGGATAAATAAAAAAAAATAGATAAAATTTTAAATCCGCTCACAAAGCGTTAATGAATTTGAATTGAATTTTTTTACAAAATTATTGGATTTGAATTCCAAAATAAAAAATGATTGGATCCAACTCTGCACCGGCTTCCTTTTTCAAGTCCTACGCGCACTTTTATACACAGTATATTCTTTATGACATCATTAGGAAGTTCATGACGCTATTTTAAAGGAAACGATAGCGAAGAATTTCAAAACTGAAATATAGGCTAGAATCTGAGCGAAATAAATCCCATTTAACTCATTCGCAAAGCAAAATTTCGTTCTTGAATTGATGAAACTTTGGTCCCTTAAGGCAATTTGGGGCAGTGTGGGCCCCTTAATTGGGGGGCGGCTGCTACGGCTCTGATTGTACATCTGCGGACGTGATAACCTTTTTTTTTGCTCTTCCCTTGATTTTGCGTAGAAATTTATGTTTAAAAATAGAGGACTGTGAGTGATAGAAAAATATCTTTGGGGACCGCAAAGTCGAAATTTTAAAAAAGTTTGAGATCCATAGTTCTAAAGAATGAAGCCTTGTAATTTTACAGCTGTAGTATCAAATACTGATTCTAAATTCACCGAAATTTCAATTGGCTTTGCGATGCTTTTAGTTGCAGTATTTTTGAAGACTGCGCCAGTGCGCCTAAATCACCAAATGTGATGTTTGTGAGGGCATAAAATGCTATTATGAATGACGAACGACGCTAGTATTGCGTGCATTGCAAATGCTTTGTACGGTTACGCTAGCACCCAATTAAGAAAAAATGTTTATATTAAGCTAATAATAAGGTTGATAAAACGTAGAGCTGATGTAAGCTTGGTAGGTGCAATAAGATACAAAGACGATAGGCTATTGCACACAATTTACAGTTTTCCTATCCTGTCCCATAATATAGCTTGGGGACGAATAGACTACTTCAGTAGTTCAGCAATTTTCCAATTGCAAAGTTTTTGAGATCCCATCTTTTAATGACATAATTTCGGAGTTTGCTTTAACAAAAGTTCGACGAATTCAATTTTGATCTTTTGGTGAATATTTCAAAATAGATTGAGTATTTTTGTGAAGTGTAAAACAGTTTTTCTTCATATTTATTCTTTTGTCACGAAAAAGCGACCGAAGCGCTGTGCTTTGGACGACTCCAGCCTAGATTGGGAGTTGTTGTTTTCATGTTTTGCGTTTGAACCTTTGCTACTTCATTCTAATGCGCTTGTGTTGAAACTGCCTAGCAGAGTGCAGAGGTATCATGGTAATGTCAAGCGTCTTATCCTAGGACGCAATAACGAAACTCTTTTGTGGTCTCCTTGTGTACCTATTGCGTTGGACTCTACGCATTTGATATTTACAATGCTTTGCTACGTGAATAAATACGAATGAATAAAGCTGAGGTGATAGTTGAACCGCAGCTTGGCGGTCGTGGTGATTGTGAAGTGCTGCATCGCTCTTTCGATTGTGCTTAAGAGCAGCAGCATTTTATGCAAAAATCTAAAGCTGTAGTAGTCTACCACTCACTCCACTCAGTCTTTTTGTGACGATTATTCATGGATTTTATGCGCTATAGTATTTCACATCGTTCATACCCCAGTAGTGTGTTACAGTTTTAGTCGGATTTTATTACGTGTGTAGAACAAACCAGAGTCTAACATGGTTATTCTGCGATAGATTACGACGTCGTTCTACCAGAAACTGGAAGAACTTCGAGCAGAAACCGATGTTCGATTGCACGCCTTGGATAAATTATCACTTGAAAGAATACAGGCTGAAGAAACATTATGCCGACAACGAATCAGCCAGAGGTTGGATTGTGAGCGGATTTACGCTGAAAATAGAGTTCGAGCTGATCTTCAAAATTGGATTGATCTGCGACTACACAAAGCTCCTTCCGGATCGGTTTCTGGATCTTCCCGACATTTATCCATCGAAAACTGCACAGACTCTTCTGCCAAAGTTTCTAGTTCTACGGCTGCTCCTAATTATCGCAATAGAGAACTGGAAGTTCAAAGTGTCGATTCAGAGGTATATGCTAATTACTCAGTTACGGATTCTACAGCAGCTGTTTCAAATCAAGGAGGTTATCAAAATAAAAGTGCTTCTGTCAACTGTAAGCTTACCCATTCAATAAAAGGCCTTCGGAATCCTTATTTGTCCGCGTCTTGTGAAAATTTAATCACTTGTCCTCGAACCATTTCACCAGATAATTCGTATGAGAAATCTTTCGAGTATGCATTAAACGATCGTCGAATTATGTCGCATGATTGCAATTTAGACAGAGCTGTTGTATCGCAACTGCAAAACTTTTCTTTTGGCGAAGTTCATGCAGTGTGAGATCACTGATGAATGCGCGAATATTAGGCGATGAAACGGTTAATCCGAGCACCAGCCCCTCACTAGAACCAAACCACTGAAACTCCGTTTTAACTCTCAAGTCGGTCACTCCGAAAAGTCTTGGATAGGTTTAAATAGGTGAACTGCATGCTTAAATGCATTCTGCTCACCTGATTTACATTTGCGAGCTGAATGTTGCAATGTCAGCCAAACGACTGTGTTTTGAAAGTGAAGCAAAAGGTTGCTTACCAGTATTTACTCTAGTTTTTCTGATGCGTTTTTCAACAAAGGTAATTTGCAAAATTCTCCAAGCGCCGTCAAAATTCTTTTTTGGATATCTTACTCTTTCGCTCACATTCAATTATCTCGATTCGATGACTATTAAAATGTTGGGTTTTTGTGCCGTGTAATCGTGTATTCGATCGCAAACGCGCCATTCAAAACTCGTGAATTACCTGTGATGCCTTTTTTCCTCCGCAAGTCTTCCAATCAAAGCCCTTTTATATTATTGACGCTGTCTCTTATTTTTCAGTGCGATGGTGCCTCGCAATGTTCTTATTATTTCTTGTTACATACATATTTCAGCATTTATAATTATGTTTTGGTGCAGTTATGATTATAAGCGTTTTGAATTACTGGCTGATTCGAAGGCTTCTTGCTTATAGCCTACTGTAAATCAGTGTTCTCTGAACTGGGTGTCCCGATAAATCTCAATGGAAGTCACAAGATGATTTTTCTGACTTTAAGTGTTGAAACTGAACTAGAGACCTACACGCTAAAATAAGCGGAGAAAATTTTTGTTCCCGAGGGTCGCGAAAAACTTGGCTCTGCAAAGTGGGTCACGATAAACTGCTTGAGATTATAATTCAGCAGATGGCTCGATGATCCGGTAATGGTGGCTCTAAAGTCAAGAAATACACCCTGTATATAGACTTCTAGATGATTGACAATTTTAAGCACTGAACAGTGTACAGGCAAGCCCTGATGCTGTCACTCATATCACACATATGTGCAATCCTCATTAAACCCGCGTGTAAGTTGCCATAGTTCAATTAGTGTAAAGAGCAATTTTTAAATTTTAGTGGGCCTACTTAGTGAACTTTATTGTGAAGTGTAATAATATTGGTTTCGCATTGTGGATGTAGAAATATTTCTGTAATTAGGCTGTATTTAAAGGTGTTGGATTTCACGTCTGTAAGTTTGTCATTTTCCTAGTAAAACAAAGCGATCATTCTTAATGTATATCGGTTCGTGAAGCATGATTTGGTAAGAATCGTCGATTACGTGCCTCGATTATACAAATAAATGCGAGGCGTAGTATCGTTGAAGTAGCGTGTAGTTGTCAGTGTAGCTAATAAACTATCAGCAAAATAATAGCAGCAACAGGGAAACGCAAATGCCGAAGCAAAGCCTAAAACAATGAATACGCGAATTTTAAGCTAGGCCAGGAGATCATCTAGGCCTATTGACTATAGCCTCCGGGGCCATGAACACCTTAAAAATATGCACATAGCCTTCAAATATGTATAAGTGAACTTTGACGCATTAGCATAAAAAAGCAGCAGGCCAAAGAGAATAGGTTCTTAACCTGGGGTTCGGGTTCACAAGGAAATTTCTGGGGTTGCTTGGATGCAGGTATTGCTTACGGTCAACCTTGGACTGCTTTCACGTCCTTGACCACAACACGAGACGTCCTCCGACGACTTAGTCTCGACTATTCCTCTTTTCCTGTTGAAACGCGTATGTTGCCTTTCGGTTAGCAAGGTACTTCTTTGAACTTCAAGTCAAGCACGGAAGTCTTCCCGTATAACCACTTCTATCTTATCAACTGTTTCTAAGTATGCAAATAAATAACCCCCAAAAACGCTAAATATACTTTCAAGAAAAACATCTTCACTGTATTGAGACTGGACTCATACGTGCAGGGCATGCTATCGAATGGAAGGAGAATTTTGGTACGGAATATGGAAGGTGCTCAGAATGGAATGGAAAATCGTCTTCCTAACATTATACACTATACTACATTATGTACACTATTATACAGTATATACCGGTGTCAAAACCTACAACAAATTACAAAGTAGGCTACTGCTAAACTGGAATGAGAATAATTAGTCACTTTTTGGTTCTGCAGTGTAAGTTTTTAGCATGTTGTGACTATATTGTTCTTTTGCGTTAAGCGTCAACGCATTGTTTACGTCTATGCAGAAGCGTATTTAGGGGGGGCATTGTGCTATGCCCCCCCTTCTTTTGACTCTGCCTTTTAGTAAAAAAGAACAAAACTAATGGTGTCAAGTAACTGAAACATGCTAGACTCTTTCGATGGTTTTTGTGACTCATGGCCAGAGGTAGAATGAGTGCCACGGGTAGGCCTATACATCCTCCCCCCCAGCCGTTTTCAAAAGTGTTTTGAATGCATACAATTTTTCCATGATTTCGAACCTCTTCGATAGCAATAAGCCTTAAGCTCGCGTAGCCTAATCGAAAATGTGCGAATAAAATGCTTTGCATCAACTCCGAAAAGTCAAACTTGTTGATTCAATTCGCAAAAATTCAATCTAAATTCACATTCCTAAATTCAATTCGCCATCAACTTTCCCAGAAATTAACATCTGTTATGATGGATCACCATCTCCAAATCAGCAAAATATTTAGGCGTTTATATCGATGACAAGCTTAACTTCAAAACGCATCTCAAACTTCTCTATACGAAGCTCTTTCGGTCATTGGGCATTTGGTACAAAGTTAAAAATTATCTACCTAAGAAATCTCTTCTTCATCTGTATTTTGCACTATTCCACTCTCACTTGTTATACTGCGTCACAATTTGGTTTTTCACTAAGCAAACTTACACGGTCCTCATCAATAAACTCCAAGATGGAGCAATAAAACTAATATATGGTAAACATGCTCATCACTATGCGTTAAGTAGCATTTATAAGTCATAAAACATTTTGCAACTCCATGACCTTGTGAAATCAGAATTGGGTCTTTGTCTATTATCACTTCAAAGATATGCTCCCATGCGCGGATTTATGGAGGGGGCCCGCCCCCCCCAAAATTTTTATAAATTTTTACTTGTTAGCAAATGTCATAATTAGTATCAAAATCTGGAATGCTTTAAACTAAGATTCAGGAAGGTCGTTTGAGTAGCAGCGTTTTCTGTGATCAAAGTCCTTTCTTATTCACGGCTAGGCTGCTATTGTTACTTGTTAGGCCTACATCATAATCGATATGAAAGTCAGAAATAAATTCATGATGAAAAGATTGCTTGGACTGCCTATTCGGTGAATCACTATTGCGGAAAAGCATAAGGCAGATGAAGAGTTCGCTTAAATTAGTTGTAAGGCCAAGGGGTAACCTGGCCTCCCAATCGACATGCTTGGGCCCCCTCCATTAACAAGCTTACTCTTTTGAAGACAGTGGCTGTTGCGTTTGATTTCAAACGTTGACCCCCCCCCAAGTCGACTGCTCTGCCGCCGGTTTTGTGTAAGGTATCGAAGTAGCCTACTGATATGCCATTGTGCTTTGGAAATCTAGGAACTGTAGTTCAGCTCAGTAGCGTTCTTGTAATACGATACTATAAGCCGGGTGTTTAAAGCGGACAAGCCCTATTTCTGCCAATTAGGATCCTATCTTACTTTCTTTAACTAGCATGCGTTAACCGAAAGAGGGCAGTTACTCCCTTCCTCGGGCAAAAATTAGTCCAAGATACAAAAACAAACTAATGAAATTGAACTGTTGACATGAACTACACTTGCTGTCAACAGCCAACACCAACAGTCAACACCCACCACCCCCTTGACGATTGCAGAAAAAAGAAACCTTTTATTTTTAAAACGAACCGACTTTTCTTCGTGCGGAGCTTGCCGCAATTGCTATCATGTTTTTCTGTTTTGTTCAACTTTGTAGTTTAATCTCGAGAAACTTTCCTTTCGATGCGATCAACAATACCTGAAGTCCAACTTTTCTGATGTGTTTTGCTTGAACTGCATTTTTGTCATTGATGCTACTGTGAAGCACTTAATAAGTAGGAGTTTCCTTAAATGCGGTGTATCTGCAGTAACTATGGCTGCACACAAACATTTTTTTTATAAAATTGAATCAAATCTTCATTATACTCGTTTCATTACTCTCGCTGTAGTACCGAAGCGCGGTAACGAGTGGCGGGGCCCGACCCCGCGGCTTATAGCGCCTGGGCAACGCAGCTACGAAGAAACGTTGCAGCGGTGGCGAGCCGCTGGCTATAATGCATCCGATTCGACTGGCCTGGAAATTGAACGCCATATCTTCCGCATCGATAGCGACATCTTCAACACTACGCTATTACCGGCTGATTTGTTGAAAAATCATTAAAATATAAAAAACTAAATAGACCCTGCCGTAAAAGCTAAAAATAAAAATACAGCCAAGGAAGATCAGACCAACAAAAGATTTCAAGAAGCCCAGGGGCGGAACGAGGGAAGGAGCAAGCAAAATTGTTTCACGCACCGTAACTGTCTCAAGAGTTGGAGTGCTTCGTTTTTCAGACATCCCGATTATGTGTTTAAAAGCATGTAATAATATCGACGCTGTGATATAGGTGAAAAATGCTTGGACAATATCGACGCTGTTTTTGACCATAATCGGATGATCAGGGATTCTTCTCTCGCACAATCCATTTTAGCTTTAAAATGTTTTGGTGGGGAGGGCATGCTCGACTATTTTCCCTTTTCAAGATAGTTATGGGAGAAACTGCCCCTTCAAAATGAGCGCATATTAAATATTTACATCAAGGTTTATATGCGTTGTTTACATCAATGTTGGCTCTAGAAAAAACTTTTTGGAGGGAAGCAATTAACTGTTTTATCCCCCTAACTACACCCTGTTTGTGACGTTGCGAAAGCTGGAGTGCTTCGTTTTTCAGACATCCCGATTATGTGTTTAAAAGTATGTGATGATATCAACGCTGTGATATGGCCATGGGTGAAAAATGCTTAGGCAATATCGACGCTGTTTTTGACCTAAATAGCATGATCAAAGGATTCTTCACTCCCGCAATTCATTTTAGCTTAAAAATGTTTCGGTAGAGAGGGCAGTGCTTTCTCATGCTCCACTGTCTTCACTTTTCAAGATAGTTATGGGAGAAACTGCCCCCTTCAAAATGAGTGCATATTAAATGTTTTTATCAAGGTTTATATGCGTTGTTTATATCAATGTTGGTTCGAAATAATTTTTTGGAGGGAAGCAATTAACAGTTTTATCACCCAGGCTACACCGTGTTTGTGACGTTGCGAAAGCTGGCCTCCTTTAGTCAGTTAACCTTCCTATGGCCAAAAATGAGGTAAACTCAAACTTTTTCAGTAAATTCTTAACCACGAGCTCGAATTTCTGTGACAGCTTGAGATTCTGTAAAATCTTTTCTCCCCTTAAGTGAAGCGCAAAGAGCATCAAGCAAAAGTGTCAATGAAATGTTTCGGTTATTGCCTTGGTTATGGCATTATAGCTTAATCATGATTAACTGCAATTGCGTAATAATTTAGATTAGAAACATTACAATCCGATGCACCTCACAATACCTCTGAGCACCGTAATTGTAGTATCTTTACGTCATCACGATGTGATGTCACTGAAACCCTCTCCATTGAAAAATCCAGCGTGCTTTAATCATAAACTTTTTCCTTCAGCTGCCTGACAAAACTTTAACATACCAAGTTTTCTGCCCCCCCCCCCCCCCCCGACAAAAGCTGTTTAATCCGCGCCTGGGGCACGCCGAAAAGTCCTGCCCCGCTTTGCATTAACCGGCTCATCAATTTTATTTTATGGAATTAGAGGCATCAACCAGGACAAGAAGCCTTCACTGACAAAATTTGTTTGCTAAGTTGGTGCTAATTTAGCAAACTTCCTGTTATCACTGACTAAAAAACATCACAAATAATAGCGGTATTATAATTAGTGAGATGAACAAAAGACAAAAAAAAAAACAACATTTAGTTGGTCCAAAATTAAAAGCTACACAAGAAAAATAATCATGAACAAAAGTAGTTGCACTGAGAGCTTTCAAATACGGTACAGCTTTCCAAAAGAAATTGGGAATATTTTGACCAAGCACGCGCTTAGATTTTCATTCTTAAAATGAATGTTCCAAACTAAATTTATCCTAAATTTTGAAGTAATTTCGAGGTGGAAAGAGAAGAAAGACTTACTAGCTACTTAACATCACACTAAAACAGGCTTTGAGGTACCGGTACGCAAAACGCAAATGATTAACTTAGTAACGAACTTAAACATTACAATCAGGTGCTTCGGAGACTTTGCTCAGAATATTGATGTAACTCGATAGGCCTAGTTAATGTTTGGCCATTGTTTTTAATACTTGAAACAAGAAAATGGTGCACTCAATACATATATCAAATTCATACTTACGACATTTTAAAACGTAGTGATACAGCGAAATTTGCTTATAAATATGTTCGCTTGGTATGCACCAGCACTGAAACATTGTTAAATATGTTGCGCAGCAGATTCTGCAATGCGTTGGCAACATTACAGATGGAATAGCCTACCACATGTAGCGATAATATTATTTCGTTGGCCAGCGCAAATATTCCCAAACGTGCGATGGGGTGAACAACTGAACATACTTCAAACAGGATAACATCGCTCTTATACCTTCCCTTGATGACACCCATACTAGCAATTTTACAATCACTAACAATTATTTGTGGGGACCACGTTTCGGGAGTTAAGGACATCTCTTAGAAGCTATAACCCTTTTGAAAAATTGTTTGAAGAGAGCTAGAAAATCTTCCTCTGATAAAGAATTGTCGTTTTAGTTGTTTGTAACGAAGCTAAGCCACAGTTTTCAGAAAAGACCTTCCAACTATAGATATTTCATAAACACAATTGACGTTGCTACCCTTAAAAATCAGTAAAAACGTTCATTTGCACATAAAAGATACAGCATATAGCCTATATATGTTGGAAAGTCGCAGCAATGTAAAAATGATTTTAATTAGGTCTATCTAATTAACAACGTTTAATTAAAAGTACGCTCACTAACTGCTACACTTACAGAATAATTTCGAAAAATTTTTACATAAATGGCAACCGTGATCAATACACCTAAATCTAAAACACGGAAAGCTATAATATATCATAAACAAAAAACACTAAAAGGTACATTCTTGATATTTCCACGTGACATATTGGCTAGACTATACAAGATATCAAAATACATTTCGGAGCGATTGTGTAACGCATTCTCGCTCAAATTTTAAATTTTCACACAATGCACTCAAAACGCAACTACTTTTACATTCGTTGTAAGCACATTTTTAGGCTAAACCTTGATACCATATCTCTTCATATATTTCACATTTACGTTGAAATATTTTATCAACTAAACACTTTTACAATCAGATCAGAATATTTAATGGTTGCAATAGATTAGATTACGTTGCAACGGAAAATCATAGTTCTGTGCAGTATTAGAAAGCTTTACTGGCAATTCGATCTAAAAGCAACAAATTGATTATCGTAATTCTACTGTGGATAATTCGATGATTATTATATTATCATATTTCATTAATTGAAAGATCTAAATGAAACGGTTTATCAAGTTAAAACTAGATATTAAAATTTGTGAATTATAGGCATAACCAGGAACGAGAGAAAAGAGTACTCCTGGCTTAAATTTCAAAATTTTGCCGTTAGTACGACACCACAACACCATTCCGAGCAAAAAAGGAATTTTTGCTGATTAATTATGTACCAACTGTACATTAACTTTTAACGGTCAATCAAATTAACTTATAGCTTAGAACCTGACTTCCAAAAATTTCAACGCATTATTACATATAACAAAAGTACTTTAGAAGCAATACAACTCATAAATGGACGAAAGCGAAAAAAAAAAATAAAACAAACCATCCACTAACTTAACCAATTAAACGTAACATTACGGCTAAAGGCTATAACAAAATTACTTATTGATGATAAAATACAAAACCTCGCACGTCATTTTTTACTATCTACAAAATTTTAAAAATTAGGGAATCGTATAACTACTTGAGACAAGAAAAAAAAGCAATGTTAAATCAAAGCAGCCTATGTGTAAAAAGTGGTTATCATACAACGTCTTTACCATAAAAGCTTAGAACAACTTAATTTTTTAATACTAGTCTATGAAAAATGGTAAGCTGCAAGGGTGAAGTTTTCACTTGGCCTGTTTACATGTCCAATTTTTGTAAGCTTTGTCCGCGGCTCTTGATTCTTTCTGCATCATAGTCACTTTGTTGATGTCATCATCATTTTTTTAATTATGACATCAAAAATTGATTATGATGCAGAAACTAGTACTAAGCAAAGATGCCAATTTCAGAATAATTACGTTAATTTACGCATTTCAGAATGATTCCGAATCTTTTTTCGAATCCAGAATTTCGAATCCTTAACCGAATTCTAAATCTGTAAAAAGGCCGTTAGTACCGCACTATTTTGTTATCAGTTTAGCACTCAACCGCTTAACTACGGCAAAACAAAAAAATCAATTTGTTTCATTTTTAATGAGTTTACAGCCAAGCACAAGAATTACAGCACTATCAACCCAAAGCATACATACACGCAGAGGCGTAGTTATGGAGTTAAAAGAGGGCATATTCCCTCTTTAGTTCTAGAAACACATGAAAAAATACGAAAATTGGACATGTGGACAAGGTAATTATGTCCTGATAAAACTAAAAACATTAATATTCTGCAAAAAAACTGATATTATTAACATAATTTCACATTTACATTGAGCACTAAATGCATCAGGCACTTTATCATGAATGCAATTTCAAAACACATTTTACCGTATTCCAACAAAGATTGCATTAATGCATTATTATGGACACAAAATACACAAAAGCTTAATGCAAGCATTTAAAACAAGCTCATCAATTCCAAAATTAAGCCTAACTATGATTGCAATTATGAATATGTAGTAACTTGCTGGTAATTTTAAAAAGAAAACATCAAGTGAAAGTTTTTTTGCGTTTCTTTAAGTAATTGTTTTATCTCTGATTTACTTAATTTTGTTGTTCATCTGGTGTTGAGAAAAGTATTAACCATATCTTTTATGTAAGAGTATCACATGCATATTTGTTACAGAAAATATGGAGTGGTAGTCCTTTCTGGTATAACTCTCATATTATCAGGCACAGCACGAAACAATTTTGCTTCTCGATCTTCAGGGGACCTAATAGACATAATAGCAGCAATATTTCCACACCGATAGCAGTAATTTGGGGCAGACCAGACAGTAACCAAAAAGTCATTAAACATGTACTTGTATCCATCGTGAACTACTTGGTGAGCTCGGCATATTAAACTGAGATCATTCAAATGCACGAACTCCTGAGTGACTTTAGCACCAAATAACCAGCCTGCTCCACGATTACTGATCGCCCAAGTGTCAACATCTTCTGGATCAGACCAGACCAAATCACAAAATGGTCCTTTGTGAGGAATTTCTTGCTGGCGATCAATAGTCCTAATCTGATCCAGTGTCCTGATGTCAGGAGACAGACCTCCATGGACACACAAAACTTTAGAATCAATTATAGCAGCAATTGTTAGTAGATCAAATACTTTGGTGCAATATCTCCAAGCATTAGCATTTCCATATTTGGTCTGGCATTCGTCGTAAAACCCATAGACTTGAGTAATTTGTCTTGTTTCATGGTTGCCTCTTAAAAGAGTGATTTTGCTCGGCCATTTTGCTTTCAGAGTGAGCAAGTAAGTAAACGTTTCAAGACTGTAATATCCACGATCAACAAAATCGCCCATGAAAACATAATTTGTGTCTGGAATTTCACCCCCAGTGCGAAACAGCTCCAACAAGTCGTAAAACTGACCATGTATGTCGCCACACACTGTTACAGGAGTGGACACAGGCTGGACGTTCGACTCTTCCAATAATAAATTGCAGACATAATCACACAGCCGCTTTAAATCACTTTCAGGCAAATACTTACATTCTTTTGCAAGAGCAACCATTTTATCAACGTCTAATTTAATCATTTTGAAGCTTAAAAACAAACGTATACACTAAGAGTGATAATACCAGAATACCTACAAAAAACTTTTTATAATGCAACAATCTAGCTGTTATTAGTAAACAGAAGTTAGAACCAGTATAAAAAACACAAGATGGCAGAGTAATACTCAAAGAGTTCTCAGCGAATTGCTGTCGAAAAACTTTGATGTTATTCTTAATCTTGATCGTGAACTCACCAGAGTCAGATCAATTGCAATAGAATGTAAAATTACACTTTTTCATCTAATTGTAATTCATCAGAATTATATGATAAGCAAATTGCAATTCTTTACTTTATATAAATGTATTCAAAATTTTTAAAAAATTGAGGAAAAAACAAAACTATATTTTGACTTAAGTAAGTTTCCTAAACTTCTTTACATTTTTCACTGTGTTATCTATCTTTGACATTAGCACCAAAGCAATGTTTACCTTGATTTTGCTTTTTGATGGTGTCTGCTACTACTTTAAAAATAATCTCTAGTGTATTTTGCGCTGCAAAACAAATTTAACTGCAATTTGAAGTTTACTAGTACAAAGCAACTGTAGTCCAATCGAAAAAAATTATTTTGTTATCATAATTTGACTGTTTTTCTGTAACTTACTAAGTCTGGAGCCTGTAGTGTTCAACAAAACAAAACCTAGATAAATGCACTGATGCAGTAGGTGAACCATTCTGCAAAGGTTTTAGCTGCAATTTGCAATAAAATTAGAAAAAGAAATAGGCGTGTTAAGGCCAATTACCTCATTCCTTCCATTCATTCAGGTAAGTATTACATGTAGTAATATGCTCTCTGAATGTAATTCAGCACGTGTTCTTTTCCCTGAAAACAAACCTTTTGAGTATCTTTGCGTAGATGTGCATGGCTTAAATCCTGCATTTGTCTTTCTTCCGGCCTGTTCCTATCAGTCTTGGTAGTCTCATCCAGCATATCCGATTTTTTCACCAATTTCTGTAGACGCATCAATCTCATTCAAGTATGGGGCTCCGTTTGAGAAAAACCATTCGTTTTGTGACCCATGTTTTTTGAGATTATTTAGACCTTAGTTTGTTTGATACATGTATTGGAATTATTCTACTTATATATCGGACAAATTGTACTCAAAGTCGGACCAAAATACACGCCCAAAATGAGTCAGACAAAATCGTTTATGGTCAAACGGTGTGCCACATGCCGTTTGGAAAAAAACGATTTTGTGACCCATGTTTCTTGAGCTTATTTAGACCATAACTTGTCCAAGATGTATATTGGAAATATCAGACTTATATATCGGACAAATTGTACTCTAAGTCGGATCAAAAACCACAAGCAAAATAATTCGGATATTTCCAACTTATATATCGAACAAACTCACTGTTTGGAAAAACTACACGTTATGTGAACCATGTTTTTTGAGCTGATTTAGACTCAAAAAGCATGGTATACAAAACGTATAGGGTCATTCTATTACAGTATAATAATGTCAAAATTTTTAGTTTTGTAACCCACCCACTTAGATTTTGTTCATTTTTGGATATGTTGTAGTCAGAATGAGAGATGAAAAATAACGTTGGTCCCATCGAAATCCATCAAGTGGTTTCCGAGATATCGTAAGTGACATTTTTGCCACTAGTGGCGCTGTTCTTGCTCTCACAAAACAAAAAGCCAATTAAATTCTCATTTCTTAGGGTATTGGTTAAAAAAAGTATGTATTCCTGTAGATTTTGGGGTGAGGATTTCAAATGTCAAGTCAAATTTTTGAAAAAACCATAAGAAAACACTCAAAAATTAGCACAAAGATTTTGGGGGTGCTCGACTTTACCGCCCAACATCCAAAATCGGCAAAAACAAATTTTCCTCTGACCAATGCCAAAATGTTGAGAAAGACTTGTTAGTTCGTATGTGTAACTATGGTAAACATGTTTTTTTTGCAAACTCCAGTTAATAGACTTTAACTTTTCACCATATTTTGTTTGTTTTTAAATGATCAAAATAAAAATCGTACTCATATGCTTATGATGTCATGGTTGATGCCAAATATTCTAGAACTAAAAGTTGTTTTTAATTCTATTAGAAACTCTTGTTTGATTTTTGGACTGGGTTATCAGCAATAATAAAAGGTTGAAAGTCAAAAATATTATCATTAATAAATCCATCTTTGAGCCCTGGAACTGGGAATTTAACAAAAAGCACAGATATTGATCAATGTATGACTGGTTTGCTACTGAGACTAGAGAAGATACACCAGATTACAAAATTGAAACATTACATTACAAAATTGAAACATTACGGTATGCTAAAAAATTTCTGCAAATTATTTTGAGTTATTCAGTTAGAATTAAACTCAAAAATCAAATTACCACTGTAATTCACCAGTAAAAAATTAAACCAAAATTGCGAGAACAAGACATTTTGTGATCTTCAACACACTTGTAAACATACAATTGTAATAATTACCTGCAATGCAGTTAAATGGTTTAAAAAGGCACTAAACCAGGGGTGGGCAAGCTTTTCACACGAAGGGCCAGATTTGGAAAAACTATTGAAGCCGCAGGCTGCACACTGATTGAAAAACAAGGTGAAGACCTTTTTTTTGAAGATCACGGTCCACGTACAAATGTGATCTCCAAAATAAAAAGTGTTCATCTCGTTTTTTATTCCAATTTGGCACTGTTGAGGCTGACGTTTTTAAAAATCACTGCCACCCATTATCTCTTTAACGACAAAAAAGGTCTTTCGCTCAATTCACGGTGGGAGTTTAAGTTTGAGTAAGTGTCGGTGGGCCAGAATAAAAATCAGTGGGCCGGATTTGCGTCGCGGTCCGTAGTTTTCCCATGTCTGCACTAAACCGTTCTTGTCTGCATCACTAATAACTCAACCACTAAGGCCCAATCACATTAAAGCATCTGGTCCAGCTAAAAAAAAATTGTATGAATTTTGGAAGTCACAAACCAGTTGCAAAGCTAGAGTGATTGGGCCTTCATACTCAATGAACTGGCTGGATTTAAAAGAAATTTAAAATACAGTAGCATTATTGCATTTGCAAGAAGATACGAGAATTGCCACCTCCCCCCAAAAAAATTTATGAACATTTTTCATATCTGCATGCTAAACAGAAAATAACATCAAAATTGTTTACAAGTCAAATCACTGTTTTGTGATGTGTTGTTTTAGGGCAGAAATTTAAGTTTATTACATAAAAAATAAAAGTGTAGTCGAATGAGGTAATGCGCGCAAAACTTAAATTCATTGTATTGTGCGTTTCATTACATAACTTTTAAATGGCATTACTTTCAATCCCCTATCCTTTTCATCTTCTAGAACACTTATTCCTCACCAACTTAATAGAATATGAATGAAATTGTTTAGCGCATTTGGCAGTGCCATTAGTTTGGCAGGAAACACCCAAAAATGCAGGAAAATCAAGTTTGCGAGTGAGTTTCGTAACTTTGCTATTATTTCGTCAAGAAGACTAAAACCGAACGTTCTTTTGTGCAGTAGATGTAGTTTAAGACACATTAGATCGCGATCAAATTTGGAAAAATTCCAATTTAGTTTCTACCAGATATTCTTCAAAGCATGCATTCAACCCGCAATTCTAAAAACGCAGGGTCGGGGAGTTGGAGTCGGGGGGGGGGGGGGGTTGGGTCTAAAGGTTTGGGGTCGGGGTTCCAGATCGTGACACCACCCTTCTCCCCACACTTCCTCGCTCCCCCGGATTGTCCCACATTTTGCCTAACACTTCCCCACACCCCCACCTCCCCTTTCCCAACACCAACCCCAACCCAACACCCTTTTCCCACAACCCATACACACTTTCACACATTTACTCCCCATCCCCACACCTCCCCATACTTTCCCACACTCTCCACACCCCAACACACTTCCCACACCCCCAACACATCTTCCCACACCTGCCCTTACCTCCCCCCACACCCCAACATATTTCTCCACTTCTTCCATATTTCTCCCATACTTGACCCAACTACCAAAAATTCCCCACCACCCATACTCCCCCAAATTCTCTATTCTACCCCATTAGTGCTATTATGCATATTAGTCATTTGCGGATTGCAAACTGCATGTAAACAAGTAGTCGTAGCGAATTGAAAAAGAAATAGAATTGGTCTACGTCACAAAGCGCTTTATAACAGACCATGTCAATGGGCTTATTAACACACAACACGCCTTTGAATGCGCACAACCATCATTGCAATGTGCTTGCCACGGTTTGGCCAAAAAAACGTCAATGCGCAGATTGTGTGTATAATTGCCGTGTAAGTACCTGTAGGAGTTAGCAATCCAATTTTTTTGGAAAAGGAGATCTATGCAATGATGTATTTGTAGGTGCATTTTGGTTTTATTTTTCTCTAGTGTAAGTGAAGTTACACCGTTTTTTTCAGAAAAAGCACTCGCATGTCCCAATTGACCATAATTATAAAACAAATCTTAAAACAATATTGGCAGGCATGTTTGCTGCAACTCAAGGCTGCGAACTCAAAATCGCTTGAACTCGATCGTTTTTGCCGAACTCAAAAAATAAAATTTCTTGAACTCGAAAAAAAAAAACAATCGAGTTTGAGTTCACTAATTGAATGCTTTAATTTTATTGATTCAAATCTCTCAAAACGAAGTTTAGCCTACTTTTGATTTTTTGTTATACGGTAGTTTGAATGATTGCAAATTTGCAATTTAGGTACCAATACTGCACTTGCATTTCAGTTTGCGTTGTCTCATTGAAACTTATTCATTGCATCATAAACAATGTTCCTCGAGATTTTACTCATAACGCAGCTGCACTGCAGCAACAGTTACCTGTTGTTTGTGCGGTGCTGCAATCTCTGTTCCAACTGTCACTAAGTGGGTCAGGAGCGGAACCAGGGGTGGGGGACCTTTTTCAACAATGCTTTTGATGAATACAATTCTTCCATAATTTCGAACCTCTTCGACAACAATAATTCCTATGCTTTATACCGATACAGAGAAATCGAAAACGTGCGAAAAAACTATATCATACCGATATTTGGTGAAGACCTCAAAACTAAGGGCAAAAAATTCAAATACAATTTGCCTTAAAAACTTGTTCAAAAAGCACTAAAATGGCCATTGTAGAATGCAAATTTTCAAAAATTTTCCGAGAGAGCATGCCACCAGACCCTTCTAAAACCGTTGCTGTCCTCATTTTACTTCAAACTAACTCAGCCGGAAAATCTACGCTCAAAATTGTCAAACTTTGATGCCCTCCTCCTAAAAAAATTCTTGACTACGTCCCTGGCATGAAAACATTCATTTTGAATAGCTTAAACGCACTTTCTCGGATCCAAACGTCTTTGTAGTTAGTTAGCATTCAAACTAACTCAAAACTGCATCCCCCCACCAAAATTTTCTGGATCCGCTCCTGATTAGGGTATGTTTGTTTGAGGGATATTTTGAACAGAGCTGCAAACTCGAACTTGAATTCGATCATTTTTGCCGAACTCGAAAAATAAAAATCTTTGAACTCGAACTTGCAAATGTCTCTTGAACTTGATTAAAAATCGATTGAGTTCGCAGCCCTGCTGCGACTGGTATATATTTTGCACTGGTCCAAGCAAGAAAAAGTTAATTACAATTGCTAGTGAATTGTCAAAACAAAGCCACTGAACTGAAGCTTAATTTGAGATAAAAAATCAAACTCAAATAACTTTCAACATTCAAATACAAACTAAACAAAACTCTTGCTTGCTAATTTTTTGATTTTGCTAGCTTTGTTACATTCATAATTTGTATCATTAATATTCTGAACTTAGTACCTTTAAATTTTTCTTTAGATGGTTGGATCCTTTTTTTAGTATTTGACTTATGACATTTATCCTTTCCACAGCACCTTTATCACTGTACTCCAATAGTACGCCTTATTTAACTTTTCGTTTTTACACACTGATTAATGGTCACATATTGGTTTACTGTTTTTCTTAGAAATAGACCAGCCATTTGGCAAACGGTACAGTTGGGAGTTAGTTAGCAATTTATTACAAAACAATACGGCCAAGATACAACTAAAAATACTAGGGCAAACGTTTTGGCTCACATCTGGTGCCATTGTCAACGCTAAAAAGCTTACGTTATGCTGGGTCGTAAGTCACGATTGAGTTTTTGGCATCATGATGGCTTTAAATTGCATCAAACTTTTTTGGCATCATAGCTAAGACCCAGCATAACGTAAGCTTTTTAGCGTTGACAATGGCACTAGATGTGAACCGAAACGTCTGCCCAAGTATTTTCAGCTGTATCTTGGCTGTATTGTTTGTAATAAAAATGACTAGCCGTTTATTTGTAAACTGAGCAAAGCAGCATTTAATTCTAGAATATTTGGCATCAACCATGACATCATAAGCATTTTATGCATAGTATGAGTATGTGTTTTGCTTTGATCATTTCAGCACAAAATATGGTGAAAAGTTAGTCTATTAACTGGAGTTTGCAAAAAAACATGTTTATCATACCATATAGTTACACACACGAACTAACAAGTCTTTCTCAACATTTTGGCATTGGTCAGAGGAAAATTTGTTTTTGCAGACTTTGGATATGGGGCGGTAAAGTCGAGCACCCCCAAAATCTTTGTGCTAATTTTTGAGTGTTTTCTTATGGTTTTTTCAAAAATTTGACTTGACATTTGAAATCCTCACCCCAAAATCTACAGGAATACATACTTTCTCTAACCAATACCCTAAGAAATGAGAAATTAATTGGCTTTTTGTTTTGTGAGAGCAAGAATAGCGCCACTAGTGGCAAAAATCTCACTTGTGATATCTCGGAAACCACTAGATGGATTTCGATGGGACCAACGTCCTTTCTCATCTCTCATCCATGACTATAATATATCCAAAAATGAACAAAATCTAAGTTGGTAGGTTGTATACACAGTGTGACTGTATTATAATAGAATAACCGTAGTTTTTTTAAAACAACGCCCCATATATATCTGAAAAATTATAATCTAAATAAGTTCAAAAAACTTAGTTCACAAAACGTTTAGTTTTTTTTTCCTAACAACAAATTTGTCCGATTATGAGTCGAAAATATCCGACTTATTTTGAGTGTGTTTTTTGGTACAACTCAAAGTACAATTTGTCCAAAGGATGAGTTGCATATTTTCATTGTTTACCTTGAACAAATTATGGTTTAAATAAGCTCAAGAAACATGGGTCACAAAATCGTTTTTTTCCAAATGGTGCGTGGCGCGCTGTTTAACCATAAACGATTTTGTCTGACTTATTTTGTGTGTGTATTTAGGTTCAACTTAGCGTACAATTTGTTTGATTTATAAGCAGGATATTTTTGATATGTATATCGAACAAACTATGGTGTAAATAAGCTCAAAAAACATGATTCACAAAATTGATAATTTTTTTCCAAACGACGCCTCATATTCAAGTCACACAAGAACATATATACTTGCAAAACAGGTCACACTCTTAAGAGCTTTTTCAAGTATACTTCTCATGAAATCTGTTCTCCTCTTGCTCATTCCTGTAATCACTCTGCATTGCTTTTTGAAATAGATTTTGCTACTTTTAATGCAAAGAAAAAAATAGCTTTCTCACTTGAGTTCAAAAATGCCTGCCATGAAACTATATGTGCTCATTTCTTTGCTATTGATGATAATGTGCAAACAGTTGCTGATCATTATGCTCTCACCAAACTGTAGGTGCAAGCTTGTGAAAAAACAATTACCTTAGAGCGCTAATGAAACTACTGCAATTGCTTTAATACCAGCCAGAGGTCAAGCAACTTGTTGACAACTGTGATCGACATTAAAAGTCTTAATCATTTATTTTTTGGAAGCGTGTATTTCACTGGAAACTCCAGTTACCCAAGTTCGAAAATCGTGGTTTGCGGAACCGGAAACATCCCCTAACGGTTCCCCTACTGTAAGAGTCACACTACAGGAACCGAAAACGGTTACACAACTACGATTTTTCAAACTTCGGTAACCAGAATTTTTGGTGAAATAGATACTTCCTTACTTTTTTGCCACAAAATTGCAACTTAGGTGTTTACGTAAGTGAATTTTATGCATCATGCCAGACGTCCCAATTGAGAATCAAACCCGTGAAACTAGCTCCGGAGCCCAATGCACCAACCACTTGGCCAACTCAAATGTCTTATTGACTTTAGTGGTTGATGAAATATGCAGTTAGTATACCAGTACATTATGACAAGCTCATTAGGCCTATATATATATTTTTTTTTTTTTGGTCTCTATTGTTTGTGAAGTTTAAACTTTATGTTAAACAAAATTTATTGCTTTATTTCTCAGATTAGTGAATACATATGTGGTTATGATTTTGAATCCTATTCATGTAATAATCCAGCCCGTTAAGGACTTCATTCACCCACATCTGGCCTTCTGATAAGAGAAGTCGCCAACCCCTGCTTTATATGATACCCTTACACAACAACTGCACTTGGTGATGGACTACTGTGTCCAACATTTTCTCAAATATGCAAACCACTAGAAGAGAAAAAGAGGCTTTAACCTCTACGCAAGTTCTTTAAACAGTTGAACGTAAGTACAATTGAATTTTTAAAAATTATGACCAAGCTATCTCACGCTGGCATGATAAAATTGAAAACTTTTAATGTGGAAACCCCAACCCTTTTACCTTCTATGGCTTTGCAAATTGCAAGCTCAAAACCAATTATGCTTTTCCTTACCTGAAAACTCAATCTGGTAGCATTGTTCAAATAGGTGAAAACAAAGCAGCTGATATTACCTATTGTTCCTCATTGATATATATATAGCGTGATGTCACAACTGCAACTGTTCACAATGACGACAGATAGTACACTTGACCTGATAAACTTGACTTGCCAAATGCCACTTTTCATGCAGTCTTTCAGACAATGAGCTTAAGCTTAAAGGTGGGGTTTGGTGCAAAACAATACGCAAGGATTGGTTTTGTTATGCTTTGAATTACTCAATAGCTTTGGTCGGATGTTAAAATTCGATTTTGTCAAGAAGTTATTAGCAAAACAAAGTAAAAAAAAATACCGGCTTCTGATTGACCAGTTTCATTCGCGACGTCATTGGAGGGCAAGCAGATACAGTTTCTTCCATCAGCAGTCTAGGCTTTACCACTTGTTGATGATTGCATAGCCCTGGCTGAGTTTTAGAAAAATAAATGGTTGGTTTTTGCATGGCTCCTGGATGCAGCAACAGGGTGTCTCTATTTATGGAATAGTATGGTATAGTATGGAATAGTATGGAATAGTATGGTATAGTATGGTATAGTATGAAATAGTATGGCATAGTATGGAATAGTACGGCATAGTATGGAATAGTAAGTAAGGCACTGTGGTATAGTATAGCAGAAATGGGTGATAGGACGTTTGGGGCACTAGAGTAAAGGGGCCCATATAAAGAGTCAAATTGAGGATGAATGGCCCTTAGCCCTTACCCATAGCCTGGATCAAGGCTGCTATGAGATTTTATCGGTCAGATAGTCTAGACTGCTGGTAATGGGTAGGTTGCTGGTATGTATCTAAATTAACATCCTATTCCTAGGCCTAAATTAACATCCTATTTATTGCTTCAACCATCCTGTCCTGAGGACCTTTGACTCCTTTTGCCCTAATTTAGGCCTGAGGCACATTTAACCCTGAGGGCCATTCACCCTCAATTTGACTCTTTACATGGGCCCCTTTACTCTAGTGCCCCAAACGTCCTATCACCCATTTCTGCTATACTATACCACAGTGCCTTACTTACTATTCCATACTATACCATACTATTCCATAATTAGAATGTTCTCTATTTATGGAATAATATGGCATACTATTCCATAATTAGAGAAACCGTGCAGCAACAGGGTAACAAAGAGTATAAGCTATATGGTATTTTTTGTAGGGGAAATGTACAGTTGGCAGTTAGCATAGAATCGATGTTTGAAATTGTTACTTGTAATATCCGTAACACACAATGTGAAGAGCTGAATTTTTGTGGTGTGGAAGAGGCATGTTTTTAATGGGTAGATTGAAAGTAGGAGTAAGATCCTTTTTACTTCTGTTTGGAGACTTCAGTGAAATAGGCCACTTAACCAACTTTCATCTTTATCTGTTTAGTAATCTAATAAATATCAGGTCATGCTTTTGCTTATGTGTGTGTATTTATGTAGATTCACCACTGGTGTAAAAAGTATTTTGAAACTGTGCTTAGGTGAAAGTATTGTTACTGATGTTCAAGATTCTTCAACCTGTCGGTCATCCCGGTTGAAAAATCAGTTGAATTCCCTTTTTTTGCAGCTAAAATACTCCTTAACACCAAGCGAAATAGACATACCAATATGTGTTTTTTAATTAGTTTGCAAAAAACGGCATTAACAAATCACACCTTCTGAAAACAAAAGTTTGTTTTCTGTTTACTTTTTTAAAAATAGCCTACTCTTTTTCTACATGAAATTTGATGTGTTCAAAACATCTGAGTGACAAAGTTAGCGCAAACTACAGTTTGTCATTAGGCTTATTGAAGGCTGAACATAAACTTTCAGTAACAAAAAAACGGTCAACCGAGCCAGTCAGAGACCTGCCAACCGGCGTAGATTTTGTAATTTACCAGTTGGGTTGAGAAAATCCTGACCGGTTCCATCTCTAACTGGGGGGGGCAATTATATTTTGCCCCAGGGCCCAGACTTTCTCTTAACAGCCCTGACTGACGGCAAAATATTCGATTTAAAGTAGAACGTATTGACTAAAAAAGCACTCAAATAAAATCAAAAAAAGTAGTCATTACAGTGTCAGCTGCACACTTATCGATGATGACTTGCAGCTCTGAAGGTGCAAAATGGTAAATTAAAAGAAATTATTACCGCTCAGATGGCCGAATTGATAAAACATCTGTTTCTAGAAGGGTAGATTCCAGGTTCGGTTCTGAGTAGGATTAAACCAATGACTTAAAAGTTGGTATTCATAGCTTTTCTGCATGACGCTTAGCATCAAAGGTGACAGCATGAAGGACAAGCCAGCAAGTTCAATTGTTGTGCTATTTGGAACCACGCTTAGCAAGATTTCCTTATATCGGAGTGGCAGACAGGTGACTCGAAACGGGTGTTACTAAATAGTACATGTCCGCGATGTCCACGATGTCCGCGATGTCAACGATGTCCGCGATGTCCCAAATTGCGATGTCCGCGATGTCCCAAATTGCGATGTCCGCGATGTCCACGATGTCCGCGATGTCCACGATGTCCGCGATGTCCAAGATGTCCGCGATGTCCACGATGTCCGCGATGTCCCAAATTGCGATGTCCGCGATGTCAACGATGTCCGCGATGTCAACGATGTCCGCGATGTCAACGATGTCCGCGATGTCCGATGTTGCGATGCCCGCGATGTGCGAAATTGTTCAGAATTAAAATGTGCAAAATTGTTCGAAATTGTTCAGAATCAGAATGTTCAGACTGTTAGACAAGTGATTTCATGGGCTTTTGTTTGACCACAGTCGCAGACGATGGAGAAGATGAACTTTTAAAAGAAAATAAAGACTGAGACTGCAGTAGTCTGCCTGAGTACTAAGCTATATACTGTACTTTGTGATTATTAGGTGATAATTCTCAGTTTGCAATGCATCAAAGTGCAAACAGAAGGCTATTTATTGTTGTTAAATCGCTAAATCCAATGTCAGTTGGGCAATGACTAAGAATAATACTGATATGTGAACATACAATCAGTCAGTCAGTGGCGGTTTTTGCTTCACATTGTGGAATAGGCTATCAGTACCTCTGAAATTATTGGGTGGGAAGTTGAAACTCAGAACTGGATCTGGGGTTGAACTGATTGCCTTAGCTAACCTACCGTGTGAGGGCGAGGCTACCCTACCATGTCAACAAAAAGTTTACGTAGGATGGGTACTGCACTGGGTATTTCCGCAATAGTTCTATTAGGAAAAGTCATGAATGATTAAACCGTTAAAATGTGTTTTTTTATAGTTTGTTAATAGGTTATCAAATTTCCAACAAACTGCTCAGTGCTACTGTAACGGTATTCAAAAAATATTTTAGCATTTAGCTTAAAAATGAATTATATTTAAGTACCAGTACTCATTGTCAATCGGTAAGTCAACCCTCCTCTCTGCCTTTCTTAAGACTACTGGTATTGGTTACGATATTTTAACATTTACCGGTACTGTGTTGTTGCAGGTATTTTCAAATAAGGAGTTGCTAAATATTGCTTTTACATATTTAAACAACTACTAGAATGGATCCTGCACATGCAAGAAAACAAATGAAGTATATATCAGTGTGGGGCAATCTGGTAATGCTGGTTTTACGCTGAATGTGGTCGAATTTGCACAAAAGTATGAATAACTGTGCATAATAGAAAGTTGGTTGTATTGCATGATTAACAGCAAGAGCATTCACCAATCACCCTGAAAGTATACTCAGCATTCAAGTCGTCCTTGATGTTTAAATAAAAATTTTAGGGGTGAACAATTTGACTTATATACCCTTGAAAATGCATTATTTTGTGTTGATCAACAAGTGCCTGCCATACTAATATGTGAGGCAAACTCACTTGCTCATCACACCAACAAAAGTTTATATGTTTCCATTCATACATCGAGAAAACAGTGAAAAAATTAATGAACCTGTGAACTGGGTCCAAGCATCTTTCTCCCAGTGGACTACAGATATTAGGTGTTTAGAAAATGTTATACAACATAAGTAAATGTTGGTGCTAATTGTGATTACCGGTAACAACTTGTGGATACTGTATGGACACGTTTGGTAGATGACGGATAAGTAGTTCAACAACGATCTTTTCAAGAATTTGAAAGCTGAAGTTATGGGAACTCAGACGTCAAAATCACTTTAAAAGCTATTGATTTATGGTTTTGGAAAGGATCCTCTCGTCAGCAACGAAGTTAAAGAAAAAAAGTCTGAACCGACAGAAAAGATTATTTGCAAGGATGATTTGGGGAAAAATAAAAACGTTTTGCTAATGTTCTGCAACAATATCTATATGGTTTTATGTACATTACCAGGACTTGTTGTTGCCTGTTGGTGCACAGTAGCTTTGGTCACTGTGCTTTTCATCGTCTTTTTTTCCGGCTTGCTGCTTTTGTTGTTGTTTTTTTTTGTATGCAGTTTTGAGTATGTTTTTTTTTCTTTTGTTTTTTTGCTTTATCTCTGGCTGTTGTGCTTTATTTATTCTTTCTATGGGCTAATTTAGCCTGAAATAAACTGATTGATATGATCATAATAAACTGAATAGGTTTATTTGTATGTTTTACATTGCGTGCTCAAGGCAAAGCTATTATCTTTTATTTTACTTTCATCAAAGTTATTGATTTTCAATCCATCACCTTTTTTAATTACACTGTATATACGTTTTTTTCTTTCACTTTTCGCAAGTGATTTGTTGGCAGCATAATCAAACGGGATAAAGTTATCGGCAGAGATGGGCATTTATCGCGATAATTTATCGGCGATAACTTTTTATCGATTATCGCTCAAAATAGTTTGGATTTATCGATTACCGTTATTGAAGAACAAGTCGGCAAGTTTACTTGTTGTGCCGTTGGGAAAGGTTAAAGGTACTTAGCGGGACTCCTCCATCTTAGTGTGGTAGATAGATGGCTGGCACCTTCTAAACGAGCTTGTTATAGCGCTTTGATCGCTTTCTCGTGATGGGAGGATAAATATGCCAACCCCCCCCCCCCCAAAAAAAAAAAAAAACAATAGTCCCATCATTGACCAGAGATGCTGGTGAACAATGGCGCTCTTCGTGCTGTCTGAAGGGCAGTCGCATCAATACGAGGAAAGGTAAAGGACAGATTAAACTGTGTGCTGACTGTCCTCAGCTTATTAGTTGTTGATTTTTAGCCTTTTGGTATAACAGCGTGTTGTAATTCGGCAGCCCTAAAATATTCAACAACGTGATTTTAAGGGCTGTAGGGAAAATATTTACAACCTTTTGTAAACGCCTGATTTCAGACGTCTCATCGTGGCACAATTCGACTTCTATTCCCGTACGCCGGAAAACTCATATCAACACAAAAATAACAACTATGGAAAACGATACACGAGGCAAAACGGATTAATGCTTAGACATGCCAGTCGGTTCTGACATGGCATGGCTGTATGACTGATAACATCAAAAATAAACTTGGCCTACATAAAAACGAACCAACATAGCAACAAAATAACCACTGGCTTAGGCTTCTACCAAAAAAGCCGAATAATAATGATTTATGTTCAATTTCTGCTCAAAGTCTCGGTGACGAAGATTTTGTTCGATTTGAATTGACTAGGCTATTTGTTGGACGGTGGACTTTTTTATTCGGCTTCAAACTGTCTCTTATGCGGTGAACGCTGAACGTCGATATGGAAACTGTGAATAGTCGAGCAAGTTGTAAATTATCGGTTGATCCAGTTAGGAGTCGAACTTTTAAGTTTTCTTTATCGATGCAGACACACCTAAAAAGATCTAAAAATGATTCCTGAACTTCCCTTACACATGACTTGCAGCTGCTGTAGCACCAACGCTACGTACAAGCAACAAGCATATGAAGCACTGCTGTGGCATAAAATCAAAAGTTATTCAAAATGCATGTGATTTGAATACCAATAAAGTTCGACTGTCAAGGAGGCTCCGGAGTTTCACTGGTATAGTGGTATACCTACATACCAAGGAACGTCGTACTTCTAACGTTGAGCTCCAACAACGAATTACGTAACAAGCCAAACTTATTTTTACCATATTTGGAGTTGCAAGACATTGCGGCGTTCCCTCTGAAGTTTTTTTTGGCTTGAATGCAGCCGCTTCTACTAAAGTTGTCTGCATCCGGTTCCAGTTTCCGGCTGTCGGAAACCTTTGTCGGCGAATCCACTTCATCTTCCAACTTCCGATTCCACATTCTTGGAAAGAAACTAACATCAAAAAAATAAAAATTTGTAATAAAGCTTCGATATATAAAAAACATAGTTCTGAAACGAGCTCTGCTCGCCCATGAGCGAGCTCGTACTTGTTGCTATCAAACTCGCCTTTTTAACAGGTACTCATAAGCCTCTGAGCGAAGGTGCACTTATAGTTAAAAAGAAAAGAACGCATCGCATATTCACAAAAGCTACTTACACCCAGGGCCGGATTTACCAATAGGCTAGGCAGGCTGAAGCCTAGGGCCTCGGAGAAATAAGGGGCCTCGTCACGAACAACGAAGACCTTCTTTTTATCAAGATCTTTTTTTGGAAATCGACCATCAAAGACCTTTATAGGCCTAAACGTAGAGACAAGACCTTTATAGGTCTAAACGTAGAGACAAGAGCGTATTTAGGTGGGAGCATTGTGCCTTAGCCCCCTTTTTGACTTTGCCTTTTAGTAAAAAAGAACAAAATTAATGGTGCCACGTGACTAAAGTATGCCATACTCTTTTAATGGTTTCTGCAGCTTATGGCCAGGGGACTGGGATGAGGGGTATGCATCCTCCCACTAGCCATTTTCAAAAATGTTTTGATGTATACAATTTTTTCCATCATTTCAAACCTTTTTGATAGCAAAAAGCCTTACGCCTTCAGCACGTACATCGAAAACGAGCGAACAAAATGCATCATATTTGGCATAGCTCTCACGAATAGGGTCAAAAAATTAAAAAAAATTTGCGTGAAAATTATTCAAAAAGCACTAAAATAATCACTAAAGCATTAACTGGCGGCCCGCGGTCCAAATCTGGACCTTCCAAATGCTGAAGCTGGACCCCAATAAAGTTTTTAGCCAATCAAATATTTTCCAAGTGATAACGTAAAACTTTATCATAAATACAACAGAATAAACCTTAAAAATAGGCGAGGTTTTTGTTTGTCCTGTTGTAACCTTCTCGTGGGTGCGATCGAAGAGTTATGCGTTAATTAAGATATAACTTTAACTAAAATCGACTGGTTAGTGTATCGATTAAGGATAACGTTATCTTTGTGGCAGGTCTTGGGTTGGATTCCCGGGCTATTTACATTGGACACATTGTCGCCATCAGCTCGCTACAGCTGCGATGTTTCTACGGAGCTGCATTGCCTAGGCGCTAAGCCGCGGAAATTGGCCCCACTACTCGATACACGCTTCGGCGTAATATCCCGAGTATAGCGAAGATTTGATTTTATTTAAATTCTTATCTTACAGCGCGCCAAAAATAGCGACTGAAGGCACTTTTCATTTAGTATTTTTAAAACAATAATGGATCGCAATGGAAGGTAACAAGTAAAAAGATAACGATAAATGCGATGGAGAGCCCCGGTGTTCATGGTATTACGCCGAAGCGATAACCAGCGCACGTGACAGGGCCTATCTCTGCGAAGTAGCGTCTAAGCAACACACCCAGGAGCGGATCCAGAAAGTTTTGGTGGGGGGATGTAATTTTGAATTAGGTTGAATGTTAAGTAAATGCAAAGACGTTTAGACCCGCAAATGGGCGTAAATAAGCCTTTTGAAAATGTTTGATGTCAGAGGCGTATACAAAATTGTATTTGAGGGAAGGAGCACCAATTTATGTCACTTTTTCAAGCGTATTTTTTTCCGGCAGAGTTAATTTTAAGCAACTTAAGTACCAAAAACGACTCTAGGGGATCCAGGGGCAAGCTCCGCAGGAAAAACTTTGAAAATTTCATTTTGCAATGGCCATTTTAGTGCTTTTTGAAGAATTTTTGGAAAACTTTGTCATATTTTTGGTCCCTAACTTTGAGTGCTTCACCAAATAACATGATGCATTTTGTTCGCACAGTTTCAATTATGCGTGCTTAAGGCGACTAAGACGTATTGCTGTGAAGAGGTTCGAAATTATGGAAAAATGTTATTCATCCAAAACATTGTTAAAAATGGCTGGTGGGAAGGAATGCATACCCCACACCTCCCCCTGGATCCGCTCCTGAACACACCTTTGAACTCCAAAGAAACATAGCAGCGGTGGCAAGCCGTTGGCGACTTTTACTCTGTCCACATGTCCAGTTCAAGCAGCTCCGAAAGCCCACGGGCTGTCTGCATCACAATTGAAATTTTCATGTCGTAATCACTTACTTCAACAAATTGACTAAGAATCAAAAAATGGTTATGATGCCGCAAGCGTGTCGGTCATTAGAACCACTCAAACTCGACATGTGGACAGGGTAACTACGTCCGATTTGGTAACCCGGAAATTGAACTCTAAACCTCCCGCGCCGATAGCAAGTCTTCAGTTATTTAGTCAACCGACTAGTATATTTTTTTTGCCCTAATCAAATCAGCCATGAATTTGTTTCTGGACCTTTGCAAATAATGAAATTGTCTTTCTGGACCGATCCTGATTATAGTTGAGTAGCCCTGCACTACAGCATGTAAATTTTCAAAATTTTTCCGGGGGAGCATGCCCCCGGACCTCCTAGAGCCTTTTCTGTGTCTCAATCAGCTTCAAATTAGTTCTGCCGAAACAAATACGCTTGAAAAAAATGTGGAAATTATGCCCCCCCCCCATTCAAAATTTCTCGCTACGCCACTGCTTAAAGATGAGTCTGATCGTTGCTCACTAGGGCCTCATTGATCAAATAGCCTAGGGCCTCTCATTGTCTAAATCCGGCCCTGCTTACACCCTTTATAACAACTATAGTAACACGAAACCATGAATACTAACTCGATAACAGATAGGCGTCCTGCCATACAGATCTTACTCAATTAGCTGCAATACTACAACTATAAATCGCATTATATCGATACATGAAAAATACTATTATAGTCACACTAGTCAAACCCCCATCATTCTGAAATTAAGTTATTCCTAATTAATGAAGCATGAAAAAACGGTAAAAATTTATGAAGGCATAGATAGTGGCATGGCATACACATCAAAACTAGACCTACCTACATCTCTAATTAAATGAAAATGCGTCATGAATCGCGAAGTCCAGATTTCTGAGAACCTTAAATATTGAAAGTGGATATTTTTGCCACACCATTATTTTTATGGTTGATATGTTCCACGAAATTAAATCTTTAAAAACATTGAAATGGGCCAATGGTGTATACCAAAATAGAGTTATGGAATGGCATATATAATATATATGCAGTTTGTGCACTATTGGATTGGTCCTGCATTTTTCTTTTGGCTTCATACATACGCCTTGTAGAAGTCTATTTGGAATTTACGTCATGGCACATATGTGTTCCGTTGGCCCTTAAAGGGTCAACTAAATATTACATATCGAAGAACTCTATCAACACTTTGACCAGACAATAAACATCAGTCTATGACAACGCAGAAAAATCTAATTTACCTTATCAATAGACTATTGGGAGACTTTTGGGAGTCACAGACCTCCAGTTCGCCATAAAATAGACCGTTAGGAACGTATAGATAAGAGCACGCTGATATTGAAAGTGCGAACTTGCAATCCTGAAAATACCGTTATGTGCTTAGCATCAAAAACTAGAACCAGCAAAATATTAAATGCAGCTAGTTATCTTGCAGGTTTCGTGGGTAAGCCTCACTTCAATCACTTAGCGTGATTCCCTCAGCGTGATTTCCAGTAGTGTATTCAGCGGGGGATTGTTTTATGCCATGCTTCCTCCCCTTTTGCCTCTCTTAATTGGATTTTCACAAAGTCCAGAAGGAACGGCAGTTGAAGATTAAGCAACTGCTGGAGCATGTGGTCGTGCCCCCTCCCCTTTGAAACTTCTCGCTATGCCACTGTCAGTATGGTACAGATAGCCGGAAACTCCTAAGCTAGTTCGTACTAGCGCTTGATCTCTTTCTTGTAACAAGATAGGTAAATAACATGCAATTAAGCTCAACTGTTTCATTCTAACCTTTCTTTACTTAAAGCCCAATTATAGTTTTGGCGAAGGCGGGATAACATGAATCTTATGTCCCCAAATCACAAACTGGGACGCAATCAGGAAGACTAAAGGAGCAGATGCCCTACTTTAGCTGACAACCAATGTTTTGCAGAATACACGCTGGATTACCGCGAGGCATCAACAACTGCCACTACATTCACATTTTTCTTAGTCAAATCATACAATTTTACATTGTTTGGCGTAACGCCAGCGCAGGAGTTGGAGAAAAGTAATTGTAACTTCCACTACAGTTGAATTGACTAGGCTATTTGTTGGACGGTGGACTTTTTTATTCGGCTTCAAACTGTCTCTTATGCGGTGAACGCTGAACGTCGATATGGAAACTGTGAATAGTCGAGCAAGTTGTAAATTATCGGTTGATCCAGTTAGGAGTCGACTTTTAAGTTTTCTTTATCGATGCAGACACACCTAAAAAGATCTAAAAATGGTTCCTGAACTTCCCTTACACATGGCCATTGGCCAAACTTATTTTTACCATATTTGGAGTTGCAAGACATTGCGGCGTTCCCTCTGAAGTTTTTTTTGGCTTGAATGCCGCCGCTTCTACTAAAGTTATCTGCATCCGGTTCCGAAACCTTTGTCGGCGAATTCACTTCATCTTCCAACCTCCGATTCCACATTCTTGGGAAACATGAAAGAAATAAAAATGTTTTAATAAAAAAGCTTCGATATATAAAAAGCTAGGTGATTCTGTGGGTAAGTTTAATTTCACAATGATAATGACTTGAATCCAGCTAGCTTGGACGGGTGTTTTTGGTCATTGATATAAGATAAAAATTAGTGATGTTTAAACCAAATATTCTCACAGGAAAGGCAGTAATTTTTAGCCCGGGAAATTTATTTTCCCAAAAGGCAGCGAAAAAATAGCGAAGAACGAGGTTTCCATAGCAGTTTATTGCAGTGATAAATTGTAAAAAAATTATTTCATAAACTATGCTAATCATAATAATGGACTATGGCTTTTAGAAAATATTTTGATAACGTTCCGATAAAATGTTTAAAATAATTTTTAGCACGGGAAATTTATTTTCCTAACAAGCAGCGAAAAAATAGCGAAGAACGAGGTTTCCATAACAATTTATTGCAGTGATAAATTGTGAAAAAATTATTTTTAATTATTAAAAAAAATTAATTATTGATCATTGTTAAAAAAATTATTATAATTATTAAAAAAATTATTTCATTAACTATGCTAATCATAATAATGGACTATGGCTTTTAGAAAATATATTGATAGCGTTCCGATAAAATGTCTACAAAAAGAAAAGATAAGCCTATGTTTCCATGTGGTATGTGTCAGTTGGAATGCAATACATCTTGTATTCTATGTGAAACATGTAATTCATGGTACCATCAAAATTGTGTCTCCGCCTCCCAACCTACGTGGGATCAATGGAAACTATTAAATGATATCTCGTTCGTTTGTTCTGCTTGCTACCAAAACAGCGACATAGAATTCGACTTCTTTAAAAGTGCCTCAAGATTGAATCAGGTAAAACAGTTTTAATTGTATTTTCATACATGAAACGAGCTTGAATACTTGAAGCGCATAATAATTTATGAGCGATGATGCGTGGCGATGTACTGCATGAAAATTCAAATTATTCGTGAGCGCGCTTAATTTTAGGACTGATTAAAATACATTTTTTTCAAATGTGTTGGCGCTAGCTTCCTCTTCAATTGAGTGTAAACACAAATTTAGCGAATTCTATTTGGGTGAAAACTACGATATATACTATTTTTTCGAGCCATCTAACGGCGAAAAATTTTTACATCTTTTCGGATAACAATGCCAGATGGTTAAGTAAAAGGCAACTACCAATTGCCTGATAATATTTGCAATTCGTTTGGTTATAACACCTTTGTGGAAATAGTCTAGTTAAAGAGCTGCAGATCTTTAATAGTAAAAACAAAAACTATGCACGGTCGTTATTAAAAAACTCTAAATTGCGTCCGCAATAATTCTGAAGGAGAGCAATCATTCTGATACTTCTCTATAATAATGCGCTGAACGAAGTGTGCTTGCCATAGCATTGTAGCACAGTTCTTTTCAGACCTTTCAAAAGTTTATCACATATAAAACGAAAAGAAGCGCTCCTAAAAGTAAGATATTTTGGGGGTATGGTTCATCGAAAAAATTTTGATAAAATTGAATTATTAGTGGCGATTTTAATACATTTCGAACAACTCTGAAGGCAATGTTTGAGTAATATTTTTTCGCCCCAATTTCGACTGTTTGAAGACAATGCATTTTTATATAGGCTAATATTCTATATAGGAGTAGCCCACGTGAGCATAATTGTACACCAAGTAGGCGCATTATGAAAACGGTTCGAATTCTTCAAAAAATAAATTCGCACTTTAGAGCTTTCCGGCATATCTTCGGAGATAACGCCCGACTAAAGTTTGTTAAGTTAGTATCATTTTATTCTATCGTGGTGGGAAACTCTTAACACAAGCGTGAAGATTTGTGAACACAGGAACCATCCGTTAAAATTAATATAGTTGTGCACTTTTTACGCGAAATTAAAGGGAAAGCACGTGGCTCTTCTTGCCCCTCTGCGGACTCCCATCGTTTCACCTTTGCTAAACGTTGGCAGTACTACAAAGAAATCTAGTCGATGCTATCAAGCTTATTTCATACTGATGTAATTATAAGTATCGTTAAACATGATATAAACAAGGTTGCCATATCGTGCTTATTTCTAAGATCTGGGCTTGTATTCAAGAACAATGTCTTGCAAAACATGAATGCACTTATGTGCAAAAATGTACTTATTTTCAATTGCCGTATTAGTTTTTTTAGAAAATGGGTTAATAAATCTAGGATTTGCATACTTTGTTTTGGCTTTTTGATCAATAAATAGATATCACAAATAGAATTCTATTTGAATAAGCTCGCAGCTGATGATTGTCGTACATGGTGGCGGCATTAAACACCGTGTAGTGCTTTTGCAATTTTAGCAATGTATGCTCTGGTTATTTTAATTATTGAGCTCTGTATTAAGATACAGACATCAGTCAATTTGTATACATATTACGCGTATAAAAATACTCAATTTCTGTTAACTTGAGAACCGTTATTTTAAAGTTTTTTCAATGTGTTAATCGCTAGCCGAGATTCATACCAAGTGACAGAAATAAGATTCTTCTAAAACAAAATTGTCATCGCACTTTGTCATCACGTCATCGCATGTCTATTTACGTCATCATAATTTCATCGCAAAGCAGCGTGTTTATTGCTTGGTGTAGGCAGATGGTAACCCTGCGTATAAATAAGATATTAGTTCAAAAATAAATGAGCTTGTAATCGAATTGCTTTGGTAAATGCAAGAGCTGTAATGCTGAAACTGTAACATCTGTAATTGCCGCCAATGCTGAGCACTAGCAGCTCGTGCTGTGATGCTTGTTTTCAAATTATCACACTACAGTTATTCATTGAGAAACGCGCATTGAAAAGCAATTACGAACGTATAATTAGAAATCCATTCCGTTAAGCCATTGGCTTTTAATTAGTCTATACCAAATGCTGTAAAATTTGTATTATGAACAATTTACCGTTGCATACAGAACAAGAGTTGCATATCAAATTATTTATCTTGCCCCATCACGAGAAAGCGATCAAAGCGCTATAACGAGCTCGCTTAGGAGTTGCCGGCCATCTGTCTAACACGCCAATGTGGGGGAATCCCGCTAAGTGCTTTTTTCAACGGCACAACAAGTAAACTTGCCGGCTTGTTCTTCACACAGCGGGGAACCTGCTTGAGTGTCATCGAGCTTACACTTGTCACAACGAGAGGAAGCTTATCATACAATTTCTTTAAATTCGTCTTCGTTCTTGAAGAATTGGGCAAATATTGTAGTGCACTTATTTAGACTATAGGACAAATTTTACCTGCTTAATGGAAACGTTTCACGTTTTAACAGTAAAACGCTTATCGCTTTATGGCAGTGATTGTCGTGCAGTCAGTTCTTATCACTAGGGAGGAACTGCAAAAAAACATTTAAGATCATAGCGGTGGAATAAACTTTAAAATGTCAACACAAATTTTCTGATTAAATTTAAAAGCTGCTGGCATTTCGGGTTATAATTTTTATATAGGCTCATATTCTATATAGGAGTAGCCCACGTGAGCATAATTGTACACCAAGTAGGCACATTATGAAAACGGTTCGAATTTTCCAAAAAATGAACTTTCAGTTATGTAATCAAATATGAAAAGAAGTTTTCGGTTATTTCCAAACAAAACAACACCAAAATGCGACTGTTGTGAACAAAATCAGAGAAATTGAAGGATTAGAGGTGAAAAAGGGATATACGTTATTCATAAAATTTGTGATATGCGTTCCTAATACCGATAATAACAGAAATTAATGTTGTTACAGGCTGCAAACATGGAAGAGAAGGTGTTGAAACAAATTGCCATTAGAGAGAAGAAATTAATTGGAAATTTTAAAACGAGCGAACCACGAAAACAGATCAGTAAACGATTAAGAACTCACCAGTATTCCGATTCTATATTAAAGAAATATTCAAATATATCACACAAAGCTGCAGTCGAAACTACTGGTGATGGTAGCTGCCTCTTCAACGCCACTTCCATTGCTCTCTGCGGAGATGAAAGCCTGGCAACAACACTTAAAGTACTATGCGGTATTGAGATGGTGAACAACCAGTCCATCTATATCAACCATTCACTGGCACGGGGTTTTGAATTGCTTAGTCCCGACTACTGGGACAGCTGCAGGGATTGTTTCAAAAACGGAGGGTTTTCATCTGCCTGGACAATCCTTGCACTATCCCAGGTGATTGAAAGAAGAATCATATCAGTTTATCCAGCGTGCAATGGCCCAGACGATATGACAAAAGAAATTTTAAGCTGCTCAATATCGGCGAGAAGTTTCTCCAATGACGACCCTATTTACATTATGTGGACGAGGATGGGTCCTACCTCCCAAAAATGTTGGACCCCCAATCACTTCGTACCTCTTGTGAATAATGAATCAGTTGATAATCGAAACCAAGACGACATCTGCTACACCATTTCAGAGTCGGACTCCTCAGAGAGTACTGCAGGCTACTTTAAGAGCACTTTATCACCAATCAGGGAAAACAACCAACAAGTCATTATAGATGATGGGGACCAATGTAGTTTCAGCTTCCCCACGACATCCTACCACAATAAGGTCACTTCCACTCCTGAGAAATACAAAAGAACGGACATTAGTAACATCAAGAAAAAAGAACCCAAATACGCTCAAATGCACATGGAAGAAGACGAAATAGAAAACATTTTCCCCGAAAAAATGAAAATGGAGAACGATAAAAAATTACCATTGAGAAAAAGAAAACCAAAACGAGAATCAGAACACATTGCTAGTAAACGATCCTTTCAGGAAAACGTGTTTGCAGATGAAGCTATTCTAACATCAGATTTGGATGAAAGTGATGTAATTGAATTTACCACGAGCATAAAAAAAGCAAAACTTCATTACCAGACAGTAGTGGAAGCAAAGAAACCCGAAAACGCAATTTTTTCCTATATAGATGATCAAATTCCTAAACTAAACCGGCCTACAAAGATTCCGTCACTTGCGCAAGAATCGAAAGAAATCGCAACCGCTTTAACATCTTTTTCAAGTAGCAGTGATTTTGTTGATGACATTGAAATCCAACTAGATAAGTTGTTAAAAGAAGCAAAGAAATCGAAAACATCTCTTTCAAGAAGCAGTGATTTTGTTGATGACATTGACATAAAACAAGATGAATTGTTAAACTTTATAAAACCAAAAAAATCAAGCAACAACCCCCAAAATGATGAATACCCTCCGAATGACTCTATGACAAGCGAACCATATGATGACGAGACTTACATGAAACATGATTTAAAACAAAACTCTTTGCCGTTTGGCGAATTTCTAACCACCAATCAGGTGATTGTTCTTTTGCTTAAAAGTGGCAAAAGCATTCTAGACACAATACCCAAAGGAAAGAAAGAAAATGTATACTATGTAGTTGATAACAGCAACAATTACGAAAGGGGTAAACAAAAAATTTGCAAACGCTTTTACGATGATTGTGGTGCGTGGACATGCAACACAACGTCATCAACTGTATACCTTGAAACAGACAAAGAAGTTTACAAAGAAATTCATCTTATTGATGGTTTGTACTGCAAAAGAAAAACACGTGAAAAATGTTACTTACCTCTTGATCCTCAACCAGATGCAAAGAAGATTGTAGTTGTGAGCAAATATTATTCAAAATTGAAAGTCGACACTCAGTACCGGAGAAAAATTACCTGGATAAAATCTTTTTCCAGTGAATTTGAAAAACGTGCATTTGTTGAATATACTGGAAAGTTCCCTCATCACTCCCCTCATGGTAATTCGAAACACAATAGAAATGTTTACATCCGCACAAGCGAAAAGACCATGGAATCTGTCAAAGACAAAGTTTTATTTGCAACAGGAAGAAATCAAAACCAAATGGATTTGCACAGTATGTGTTGTGTGCTACTAGAAAAACTTTCATGTGATTTTTATTATGCAATGTGTATTTTGTACAGAAATACTCACTGTTTACTACATAATAATTTTTTCAAGCACATACGCCAGTAGTTGTCAACTAATTAAGGTTAGTTTTTGGCCCCCTTCTAGAGACTCTAAAAACCAATGGTCCTCTCCTCCACAATACCATTTTCTTTCAGCGCATCATTTGCAATGGCTACATCAGTCTGATGGATTTTAAGTGCTTCCTAATTATTGTTAAACAATATTGCGCTGGAAAACCAATGGCTCATATCCTAATTGCTTCCAGTTGAGAGTTGCTGGACTAGCATACTGATTAATGATGTTGTTATGACCAAATGCAAAACCTTATTAAAGCTTTTATTTTTCGTTCCTAATTTTTGTGAAGCATAAGACTAAAAAGAACGTGTATATATTATCTTTTTACAACAATGTTTTTTGTGCTCGATATTGCTTCATAAGCGCATTGTATTGTTTTAGCTTGCTTTGATATATTCACTTCTTTCTAAAACTAATAATTGTCAATTTCCAGCCAACAAAGTCAGTCAGTAGTTGCTATATATCACAGCATTTGTTGTGCTAATGTTTCAAATTGTGCAAAAAAGTATATATACTGATTAATGATGTTGCTATGACCTAAAGCTAAACTGTATCCAAGCTGCCTTTTTGCATTCACCAGTCCAATGTCTGAATATGTTAAGTGTTAACTGTTTTATTACTTCGTTCCTAATTTTTGTGAAGCATAAGACTAAAAAGAACATATATTATCTTTTTACAACAATGTTTATTGTGTTTGATATTGCTTCATAAGCACATTGTGTTGTTTTAGCTTGTTTTGATGCATTCACTTCTTTCTACAACTTGTAATTATATACTGCGTTAACAGCCAAAGAAGTCAGTAGTTGCCAGTGCCAACGAGGGCAAATTGTCACTAATTTCTGAATTTGCAACTGTGGAAACATGCTTTAAATTTTCACATTGTAATCTTGCTATTACACTTTTTAAGTTTTAACCTGCAACCAAAACATAATTCTTTCAAGGATTGCAACCACAATTTGATACATTAAAATTGCTTAATCTGTCAATTGCCTACAACTGAACTTATTAGCTATTATAATTTGCAACTTCAACTATGTGTAACAACAAACCATTTTCTAACCACAACAATACCTACTTTGGCAAGTAAGGGGTTGTAATACACAAGCAAGAACCGGTATTCAGGTACCGGTATTCATTTGTTTGCTTGCTAAGCTTCTTTATAGAGATTATTTTGTCATAAAATGGGGTACCGGTACACTGGTACAGCGATTAAGGAAAAAGCTTACAAATAAATCCCCAATGTAACGTATTTGAGTTTAAGGATGTGATCCTGTGAAAATAAATGTTTTACAACTGTTTTACATGCTTCTGCAATCTGATACTGCATTATACTGTTATAGGGCGATCACACTGTCACAAAACAGCAAACTATTGCAGGGTAATTAATGTGGCATACATGTAAACATAAAATGAAAAAAAACCATACCGGTACCACAAGTACTTTGCTATTTTGATGATATCAACACATATCCAATCAAAGCTAAAAAAACATTAACAGTTACAGTACAGCTGGGCTATTGCAATACAATGATCAAATTCTGATTCTTACAAAACCACATCCAGGACATCTGAAAAATGTACCGGTAATGATATGTATCACTTACCACTTTGAGTTTTACACTAATCAAATTATCTGCAATAAACCTGTAGTGGGTAAAATTTAAAAAAAAAAAAGCCTCAGACACAGCTCGATGAAGAGTTTGATAAAATTTTAAAAAGATAAAATTGATATAATGTACCCAGTACCTGTGTAATACTAAACGAGAAAAATTAAACGCAATTTTCATTTTTTTACATACTGTTTACAAAAATACAAAGAGATAACTGCCATTACTTCCTGGTCTTCAATACTGACAATCTAACTAAGAAACCTTTAAACATTTAAATAATATTTTGGATTTGTCATAGGCCTATACATACTCAGCATTATTTATGATAAAGGTCGCTTAATTCAGTAACTGAGTTTAAGATTTGTCAATATTGAACTTTGTAAAAAGAAGATTGCATTCAATTTTTGTCATTTAATATTACTTGATAACTTCCCTTTTACTTGAATGTAATCTGTCTATTGGTTTCAGTCCATTCAGCCAAATCGTCCAGGCCTATGCACTATGTACTCTGATACCTGGGTACTGGCCTAATCCAACCTCTCTGAATCTTAACTAGGGTCAACCTTATTGTAAACCACCGTAAATTCTTTTTTCTTGCTTTGCTTTACATTCACTGCAGTGCTTCAGTGCTCTAAATAAATAGCCTACCTGTAAATTAGTGAGCTCTGCGTTCTCTACCAGATTGGACATCGCTATTTGGGACATCGCGGACATCGCGGACATCGCAATTTGGGACATCGCGGACATCGTTGACATCGCGGACATCGTTGACATCGCGGACATCGTTGACATCGCGGACATCGTTGACATCGCGGACATCGTTGACATCGCAGACATCGCGGACATCGCAGACATCGCGGACATCGCGGACATCGTTGACATCGCGGACATCGTTGACATCGCGGACATGTACTATTTAGTAACACCGCTCGAAACTCCTTACTGCCTGAGCAAGCTTGTTATAGCTCTTCTATTGCAAAGAAGGATAAACGTAGCCTATAAAAAAATAAGCTTTAACTTAGAAGCAGAAACCTGCTTATTTCTGTTAACACTTCAATTTTAGCGTTGGAGTTTGCTTTTTTCCACAATTAATTAAGGTTGAAAGAGAAATACGATAGTTTCACTGCTGGGACTTCAGATTTATGGATTAAAGAACTGAACCTGAGATTTGCAATTTATCAATTCAATTGATGATCGTGGGTGCAATCGCTGTACTTTTGGCGTCTGCGAACGTCATTGCGAGATACTGCTTGGTAGCTTGTGAAGCATGCTTTGTTGATTCAATTTTCAAGCACAGCTTGCTCGTAGTGTTAGTTAGGATTGCAGCTATACAGTGCAGCTATGATTTTGGACCAAGGTCGATAATTTGGTTCATAATGTAAGAAGTGCTGTGCTGTGTTAGCAGAGAAAAGAAATAGACATTAGCAGAGAAATAACCATACCGTGTAAATTATAGTGTATTAGATTTTAGGTACAACGAGGGATTTCAAGTAAGACTAGCAACTTAAGGTCTATTTTATCTAAAATAAAAACTACCGAAGTACTGTTACTTTATACTAAAAGTACGTAGGTAAACGTAAAAGTACGGTAGCCAAAAAAACTACTTGCTACCAAAGAAAACTACTTAGGTAATCTATCTACTCAAGTAAAAGTATTTCGTTACTTTACACCATTGAGATTCACAAAGATATTGCTGCTGAACATGTAACGGTTCAAACAAAAGTCCTTCCTTTGTTTACCTTCCATGTGTACTGTAATGTGTTTGTTTCCTTCGCCTAGAATACGCAGTTGAGACACGTTCTACAACCAACCTATGCGTACTGCAGGTATGGAAATACCGAGTACAATTCAGCTTGCCCTCCAATGACGTCATTCTTGTGTAGCGCCACCTATCAGTATACTTTAAATAGCCTAATAGGCTTTTAACAAAAGGTTTTTCAGTTCGGCAATATTCACAAAAGAATTCAGTGTAAAAAATCCTTTCATATAAGTTTTTGTTTCTTGGCACCGAACCTCCCCTTTAACAATATTATTCTTCTCAATTGATCTTAATGTGACTTTTGAAAAGATTGCTCAAGCAATATCATAATGAAGTCTCCAACAAACTCTCTAGCTTCTCTAATTCCATCCCACTGATCCCAGCCTTTGGTTGGAAAAAATCTGTGACTGTCTCAGAGAGCCTTCATTCTTCAAATAGTGTGGTTTCTCTTCAATATTTTGTTAGACCTAGAAGTTATTGCCCATCCATAGAAATCCAACATTGTTGTGTCTATCTTAACAGTATCTATCTGTCTATTTTGCCGTTAACGTCACAATAGCTTTGTCCATTTTGCCGCAACTACATAACCTCACGTCACACGATTATTACATCTTATTCTATTCTACCTGTTCTACTGTCTTCACGAACCCGATTGTTAACCCCAGGTCACACGAATTCGAATCGAAGCAAAGCCACAATGAGAATTGAACCCAAACCTAGTGTAGTGCTTCCCATTATACACTGCACTCTATCCACTGGGCTGTCGAGAAGTCGTGGCAATCTAGCACAAAATGGCACTTAGTTAAAAACCCACGTCAACTGGTCAAGGCAAAATAGACCTAAGAGCTATTTTGCCCTCAACGGTCGTCAACGGCAAAATAGACACTACCTTCTATCTTCAAAAAAGGTTCTCAAAACTCTCTTCATATCTCTTAACCCAAGTACCGCACTTTGTTGTGTGGTTGAATATAGCCTTTTGTAGCTGAATCTCTGTCACACCACTTTTTTGGTCACAATCTTCTTGGTTTCCATCGATTTGTTGTTTTTTTTTACCTGGCCACTCTTTTTGTTCGCAACTTCTCAATGCTATCCTGTATCAACAATTGGTTTAAATGTTTCAGGTTTTAATGCTATTGAATCAATAGACATTGCTCACACTGACATCGTTAAATCAGCCCTCCCAAACTTCCCCTATTATTTTTTGGGTACAGGTACCTCTGGGAAGGTTCTAAGCTGAATCAAATGCTATCCCCGACCACTGTCATTCTGGCAGAATTTCGACGAAAGAGAAAAGTAAAAGTGTTGCCCTTTCAAAACCTGAAAATGCAAGCGTCGATTTGTCAGAACTGCTGAGTCAGAAGTAATTACGCGTAGTGTTTCCAGTTTTCAGTACAAAAAACATAACAAAAAAGTGCAAAAAAACAATGATATTGCAATATTACTACTTTTTATTACAAATATGTGTCAAATTAAACTTGAATTGTTATTCAAAATGCTTTCGAAAAAACATAACACTTCTGGCATAAGTCAAAACGTAACAGTAAAAAAAAACAGAAACACTTAAACTGCTTGAACGCTCGAAATCGTCCAGACAATGCTCAACGAACCATGACGCGTTTCGATTCCAGACAAAAAGAGAAAATGATAGTAAAGCCATAACAAAAGAAGTTACGTCAAATTAGTCACGGCAGCAACAAAAGCAACCGCAAAAGAAACATACATATGCTTCATGCGACATTGCAAATAGCAGTTAAAACAAACATACACTTTCGGGTAAACATTAAACATCCAAAATTCACACAAACAACAAAAATTAAACCAATAACGTGTAAAGTTTACCAAAAAGTGTCAAGATCAAAACTGCTAAATAGATAAAAACCTGTTCGTAAATTGGCGAAATTTTTGGCCCCTTACCGACGGAATTTCAATATCGACCCCCCGGGTCTGAGTCGATATTATTATTACACATCAGTAGTAAACGCAAAATGTCAAAAACCATTTGCGAAACTCGACCTCCAAATATCAGCGGAATTGCCAAACCCAAAACCGCTATTTTTCGCAAAAATCACGTTTTTACGTGAACATAGTTTGGTCCCTCGCTAACGGAGTTGTAACATCGACCCCCCGGGTCTGAGTCGATATTATGATTACGCATCAACAGCACAAATAAAATGTCAAAAAACATTTGCGAAACTCGACCTCCAAATGTCAGCAGAATTGCCAAACACAAAACTGCTGTTTTTCGCAAAAATCACGTTTTTACGTGAACATAGTTTGGCCCCTCGCCAACGGAGTTGTAACATCGACCCCCCGGGTCTGAGTCGATATTATTATTACACAACCATAGTAGAAACAAAATGTCAAAAAACATTTGCGAAACTCGACCTCCAAATATCAGCAGAATTACCAAACCCAAAACCGCTGTTTTTCGCAAAAATCACGTTTTTAAGTGGACATGGTTTGGCCCCTCGCCAACGGAGTTGTAACATCGACCCCCCGGGTCTGAGTCAATATTATGATTACGCATCAACAGTACAAACAAAATGTCAAAAAACATTTGCGAAACTCGACCTCCAAATATCAGCAGAATTGCCAAACACAAAACCGTTGTTTTTCGCAAAAATCACGTTTTTACGTGAACATAGTTTGGTCCCTCGCCAACGGAGTTGTAACATCGACCCCCCGGGTCTGAATCGATATTATGATTACACATCAACAGTACAAACAAAATGTCAAAAAACATTTGCGAAACTCGACCTCCAAATATCAGCAGAATTGCCAAACCCAAAACTGCTAGTTTTCGCAAAAATCACGTTTTTACGTGAACATAGTTTGGCCCCTCGCCAACGGAGTTGTAACATCGACCCCCCGGGTCTGAGTCGATATTATGATTACGCATCAACAGTACAAACAAAATGTCAAAAAACATTTGCGAAACTCGACTTCCAAATATCAGCAGAATTGCCAAACTCAAAACTGCTGTTTTTCGCAAAAATCACGTTTTTACGTGAACATAGTTTGGCCCCTCGCCAACGGAGTTGTAACATCGACCCCCCGGGTCTGAGTCGATATTATGATTACGCATCAACAGTACAAACAAAATGTCAAAAAACATTTGCGAAACTCGACCTCCAAATATCAGCAGAATTGCCAAACCCAAAACTGCTAGTTTTCGCAAAAATCACGTTTTTACGTGAACATAGTTTGGCCCCTCGCCAACGGAGTTGTAACATCGACCCCCCGGGTCTGAGTCGATATTACGATTACGCATCAACAGTACAAACGAAATGTCAAAAAACATTTGCGAAACTCGACCTCCAAATATCAGCAGAATTGCCAAACACAAAACTGCTGTTTTTCGCAAAAATCACGTTTTTACGTGAACATAGTTTGGCCCCTCGCCAACGGAGTTGTAACATCGACCCCCCGGGTCTGAGTCGATGTTATGATTACACATCAACAGTACAAACAAAATGTCAAAAAACATTTGCGAAACTCGACCTCCAAATATCAGCAGAATTGCCAAACCCAAAACTGCTAGTTTTCGCAAAAATCACGTTTTTACGTGAACATAGTTTGGCCCCTCGCCAACGAAATTTCAGATTTGACTCGTCCATTGGCGTACGCACGGGGGGGGGGGGGTTTCGGAGGTCAAACCCCTCCCCCATTGAAGATTTTAAAAGAAAAGAAAACCTTTTGTTTGGGAACGAACCGCGTTTTTTCATACAGAGATAGCCAGGGTTGGAAATATCGATTAGAAATCGATAACCGATATCGATATTCTCTACTTTTGCGTTTTTTTTTTTTTTTTCATTTTCGATTGGGGCTTTTCCTTACCTTTTTGCGTGGTACATCGATATTAATTAATCGATATTTTTTTTTGAATAAGTTCTTTTAAAATTTTCCTTATTTTGTTATTTTTAGTACTTTATCTGTTTTTTGTGGTGTTTGCAGATAAATATTTTACTTTACATCGGCATAAAAACAGTAAGAGAGCGGAAAATTGCGTATGCACTGTCATTTTTTATTTGATTCCAAAATATATCACGAGAAAACGTATGCGAAACGTTTGGTGACTTGGTATCGCAGGCCAGGGCCAAGCAGTCCAATGCAGTTGTGAGGCTAATGAAGTGGTTTTTGAATTTTTGTTCACCAGCTTTGTTAATTTGAAAGATTGCATCTGGTAGTGGCAGGAAAAATTTTGTGTTTATGGTTTATAGTCAACAACATCTGAAGTAGGCCAAGATCAAAGGTAGAAAGTATTAACGAGATAAAGTGATATTTGATCTTTTTTATAGTGGAATGGGAAAAGTGAGTAAGCCTTCTGGTATTCCTGTTTTAAACTGCCCATCATAATATGCTATGCCTTCGATACCGACATTATCCACTTAGCCTAACCTGAAACTCCCCCTCATTAGCATCAAAATATTATGTTGACTCTGTCGCTATCAACTGAGTCAGAAAAAAGTATCGATTCGACGTTATCGATTGATCGATATTCTCTACTTTATATTTTTGTTATCGAATGCAGGAATTCGCTCCTTTTTTTTGAGGTATCAAATATCGAATTATTCTCTACTTTTTCATTATCGATATCCAACCCTGGAGATAGCCGAAATTGCTCTTATGTTTTTCTATGCTATCGAACTTGCTTATAAAAACTTGAAAACCTTTCATTGTGATGCAATAATAGGCCTACCGGTAGTCAAACTTTGCTGGTGCGGTGCGCTTGACGTTGACGATTGCAGAAAAAGTGAAACCTTTCTTTTTTGTAACGAACCGACTTTTCTTCGTGCGGAGCTTGTGGAAACTGCTGTCATGTTTTTCCGTTCGGTCCAACTTTCTGATTTAATTTCGAGAAACTTTTATTACCATGCAATGCAACAATGCCGGTATTTCAACTTTTCTGATGTGTTTTGCTTGAACTACATTTTTGTCATTGATGCTGCTGTGAAGCAGCTGGTAAGCAGGAGCTTCCTTCAATACGGTGCATCTGCAGTAACTATGGCCGCACACAAAATTTTAAAAAAATCAAATCTTCACTGTAGGCCTACTCGTTTCATTAACTCGCTGTAGTACCGAAGGGTGGTAGCGAGTGGCGAGTCCCGACCCCGTGGCTTAGCGCCTGGACAACACAGCTCCGAAGAATCGTCGCAGCGGCGGCGAGCCGTTGGTTACACCGTGTCCGATTTGACCTGCCTAGGAATTGAACCTCAGACCTTTCGCATCGATAGCGACATCTTCAACACTGCGCTATAACCGGCCGATTAGTTGAAAAATTATTAAAATATAACGAACCGACTTATATTGACTTACATTGACACTGTCCTGCCTATATTGACACTGTCCTACCTAAATGAAAAACTTATTATGACACTGTCCTACCTAAATGCTGAAAATAAAAATACTGTTAAGGAAGACCAGACCCACGAAAGATTTAAAGAGGCCCAGGGGCGGAACGGGAAGGGAGGGAGCAAAATCGTTTTTATGCACCGTAACTGTCTAAGGAGCTGGAGTGCTCTGTTTCCCAAACACCCCGATTATGTGCTTGAGGGAATATCATGTTATCGACGCTGTGATTTGGGTGAAAAATACTTGGATAATATCAACGCTGTTTTTGACCTTAATCACATGATTAGAGATTCCTCTAGCGCATACATTAGTGTAATTTAAAAATGTTTCGGTAGGGAAGGCAGTTTGTTCTCATGCTTTACTGTCTTCAGTTTTCAAGACAGGGGAAACTGCCCCCTTCATAATGAGTGCATATTAAATATTTTATCAAGGTTTATATGCGTTGCTTATATCAATGTTGGTTCTTGAAAAGAATTTTTTGGAGGGGAGCAATTACCTGTTTAACCCCCAGGCTAGCCCAAGGCTAATATCGACTCAGACCCGGGGGGTCGATGTTACAACTCTGTTAGCGAGGTACCAAACTATGTTCACGTAAAAACGTGATTTTTGCGAAAAACAGCAGTTTTGGGTTTGGCAATTCTGCTGATATTTGGAGGTCGAGTTTCGCAAATGTTTTTTGACATTTTGTTTGTACTGTTGATGTGTAATCATAATATCGACTCAGACCCGGGGGGTCGATATTAAAACTCCGTTAGCGAGGGGCCAAACTATGTTCACGTAAAAACGTGATTTTTGCGAAAAACAGCAGTTTTGTGTTTGGCAATTCTGCTGATATTTGGAGGTCGAGTTTCGCAAATGTTTTTTGACATTTTGTTTGTACTGTTGATGTGTAATCATAACATCGACTCAGACCCGGGGGGTCGATGTTACAACTCCGTTGGCGAGGTACCAAACTATGTTCACGTAAAAACGTGATTTTTGCGAAAAACAGCAGTTTTGGGTTTGGCAATTCTGCTGATATTTGGAGGTCGAGTTTCGCAAATGTTTTTTGACATTTTGTTTCTACTGTTGATGTGTAATCATAATATCGATTCAGACCCGGGGGGTCGATGTTACAACTCCGTTGGCGAGGGGCCAAACCATGTTCACGTAAAAACGTGATTTTTGCGAAAAACAGCAGTTTTGGGTTTGGCAATTCTGCTGATATTTGGAGGTCGAGTTTCGCAAATGTTTTTTGACATTTTGTTTCTACTATGGTTGTGTAATAATAATATCGACTCAGACCCGGGGGGTCGATGTTACAACTCCGTTGGCGAGGGGCCAAACCATGTTCACGTAAAAACGTGATTTTTGCGAAAAACAGCGGTTTTGGGTTTGGCAATTCTGCTGATATTTGGAGGTCGAGTTTCGCAAATGTTTTTTGACATTTTGTTTCTACTATGGTTGTGTAATAATAATATCGACTCAGACCCGGGCGGTCGATGTTACAACTCCGTTGGCGAGGGGCCAAACTATGTTCACGTAAAAACGTGATTTTTGCGAAAAATAGCAGTTTTGTGTTTGGCAATTCTGCTGATATTTGGAGGTCGAGTTTCGCAAATGTTTTTTGACATTTTGTTTGTACTGTTGATGCGTAATCATAATATCGATTCAGATTCGGGGGGTCGATGTTACAACTTCGTTAGCGAGGGACCAAACTATGTTCACGTAAAAACGTGATTTTTGCGAAAAACAGCGGTTTTGAGTTTGGCAATTCTGCTGATATTTGGAGGTCGAGTTTCGCAAATGGTTTTTGACATTTTGCATTTACTACTGATGTGTAATAATAATATCGACTCAGACCCGGGGGGTCGATATTGAAATTCCGTCGGTAAGGGGCCAAAAATTTCGCCAATTTACGAACAGGTTTTTATCTATTTAGCAGTTTTGATCTTGACACTTTTTGGTAAACTTTACACGTTATTGGTTTAATTTTTGTTGTTTGTGTGAATTTTGGATGTTTAATGTTTACCCGAAAGTGTATGTTTGTTTTAACTGCTATTTGCAATGTCGCATGAAGCATATGTATGTTTCTTTTGCGGTTGCTTTTGTTGCTGCCGTGACTAATTTGACGTAACTTCTTTTGTTATGGCTTTACTATCATTTTCTCTTTTTGTCTGGAATCGAAACGCGTCATGGTTCGTTGAGCATTGTCTGGACGATTTCGAGCGTTCAAGCAGTTTAAGTGTTTTTGTTTTTTTTTCACTGTTACGTTTTGACTTATGCCAGAAGTGTTATGTTTTTTCGAAAGCATTTTGAGTAACAATTCAAGTTTAATTTGACACATATTTGTAATAAAAAGTAGTAATATTGCAATATCATTGTTTTTTTGCACTTTTTTGTTATGTTTTTTGTACTGAAAACTGGAAACACTACGCGTAATTACTTCTGACTCAGCAGTTCTGACAAATCGACGCTTGCATTTTCAGGTTTTGAAAGGGCAACACTTTTACTTTTCTCTTTCGTCGAAATTCTGCCAGAATGATAGTGGTCAAATGCTGTGATGTAATAATTGCTTTTTAAAGAAGTTCATCCGTTCTATTGCCGTATTGTTGCCGTTTCCAAAATTTGCTGTTTTTATTTTCGAAGTGACTTGGCGAATGGAACACTTGCGGTGTTTTTTTTTCTCGCGAATGGAAATGAACCAAGCGTGGGTTTATAAGCGCCATTATTCGCTACATCGCAACGACTTCCCTGTGACGCAGTGACTAGTTTTGGGTTCGGTTCTCGTCTCGACTTCGTTTCGCTTCGGTGGATTCGGTTAGGACGTTCGGCTTCGGTGGATTCGGTTCGGATATTCGGCTTCGGTTCGGCAGGTAAGGTTCAAAAATAAGCTTCGGCAGGTGGCAGTAATGTGATAGTGTGGTCGTAGAGTAAGTACGGAGGCTGTTGTATGCATGAATTTGCTTGTTCCATTCGCGAGGACAAAAAAACACCGCGAGTGTTTCATTCGCCAAGTCACTTCGTTCTATTTTTTGTTTTTAAAATTATGAAATAGCCACTGCAGATTGTTTAACTACTTAGAAGAAAAGAAAAAAAAGTGACAAGCAGTTTATAGTTTAATAAATAAAATTGCTCACCATTATTATTTTTTTTTCAAGTATAAGGATGGGCATCACAATTTAAGCAGATGAACTCTCAACTCTGACTTTCGTTTCGGACACTGAGCACAGAGAGTGGTACCACTGTTAGTAATAATGGTTACTTAGAGATGAGCATGGAGCCTGATCGGAGCCGGATTGTGACGTTTTTTTGTTGGAGCCGGATTATCCAAACTGTAGCTTAAAGTTGAATTGGATCGGACTCGGAGTGACACTCTGTAGTTTAGCTAATTATATCTCCGTTTGAAAAACACTTTCATTTCAGCTTAAATCTTTTCAAGAATAAAAAAAAATAATAAAGCATTTCCGTTTTTCGAACGATTTTAGAGGATTTTTAAGTCCATTCCGAAATCCAACCTAATGACTTAAAAAAGGTGTATTCGCGCGTTAAGGCGCGTTTACACACAGATCGCAATTTTTGAGCCGCAGCGCAGCGAAACTGAAATCGCCAGATTGATTGCTTATCGCTGATGGCAACTTCTTGGTAAAACCGCTTCGTTACGCTTGATTGAACGTTAATAGCCGGGCTCATACATTTCAATCTGGATTAGCGCGTAGTTGAAATCGCAAATGCTGCGGTTCACAATTCACAATGAGACGTTGAAACTAGAAATTTGGTTTGTTCGATTATGACATCATAGACATAAACTGTCTAAGCTTCGGCTACTGCATCAGTTTTGAAGGCTTAGACTACAGTAGACTAGCTTTAAGCTTTGCAGACTTACTAGTACCGCTTTATAATTTGTCATATTTGACAAAAACATGATTAAGTAAGGGACAGCGAAATAGCGATTATAAATCAGTTCAGCTGTAGAGTCAAAGAGTCTGATGCTGAATAGACTAGTAGACAAGTACTGTAGATCAGTTATGCCTAGGCTACACCGGTAGTTGTAATTAGGCTACTTAGCACAGAGCAGGTTAGTCAGTTACTGGTACCGGTAGTGCTGATTGGAGACTGTCAATCTGAAAATAAATATCGGTACCAATACCGGTAAGTGTTCTTTTTTGAAACAGCACTGGTTAATACCATACCCGTATTAAACTGTAAAGAATGCATATAACCTGACGATTGCTAGGCTATAAACTTATACAGGCTACTGGAAATGTGAGATGCGGTATCTTTCCTACTGGTAGCCTCACCTTTGTGCAAAGCCTGAAACGTAAACAAAGATATAAAAATGGAAGATATCGTTACACTTGCATAAACAAAGGTTGAGTTAATGTAAGCTCATATCAAATCTATTCCAGACTACCGGTAGCTAAATGTTAAAATTAATTTTTTGGTGTTTTGTTTTGAATTTAATGGCCAACTTGTATTATAATTTACGGTACTTTCTTTTATTTTTAGTTTCATATTTATCCTCCTATCACGAGAAAGCGATCAAAGCGCTATACGAGCTTGCTTAAGAGTTGCCAGTCATCTGTCTACCACTCCAAGATGGGGGAATCCCTCTAAGCGCCTTTCCCAATGACACAACAAGTAAACTTGCCAGGTTGTTTTCCACACTCTCTCTTTAATGCTAAGCGTTAAGCAGGGAAGCAGTGAATATCAAGTTTTAAAATCATTGGTTTTACCCGACTCGAATCAAACCCGAGTGTATAGTTCCAGAGACATGCGCTCTATACGGTACCACTCAGCCATCTGAGCTGTCAAGCAGGGTTTCGCAACGGAACCAAGGTGCTGGCTTGCTCTCCACAATGTCCCTTTAATGCTGAGCATCAAGCGGGGAAGCTGTGAATACTAGCTTTAAAGTCATTGGTTTGACTCAACTCAGATTCAAACCCAAGTCACTCAGCCATCTGAACTGTTTAATTATTATGTATATATAGTTTTAACTTTTGAGTACTTAGTGCCACCAAGCAGCAAGTGTTTGTCAGTTTGTGGCATATGTTTCTCAGTGTTTCACGGACAACACTGATGTAACAGTGCAGCTTTTAGTGTTGTTTATTTATGAATTTCTTTCTGTTCAGGTTAACTTTTTATCTAGAAACATAATTATATAGTACACAATGTACAGCCAGCTGCTATGGCATAATGGCACTGTTATTACTTAGTGGTAGAAAGAATTGACACAATGCGTGAATTAGAAAGTTCTATGAAACATCATGTTGTGATTCTTCCTTATGGAGCCACAAGGTGTCGCCAGCAATTCAGCAACATATCTTCCACACATTAAAAATTTTCTTTGGTAGGTAGTTTAGTGGTACATACTTACAGGGCTGGGGCCAGGGGGGTCTAGCCCCCCCAATCGACATGCTTGGCCCCCCTAATGAACAAGCTTTCTCTTTTGAAGACAGGGGCTTTTGTGCCTAGTTTCAAACATTTGCTTTCTGAAAAATGAAAGACTCTTGGCAGACAATACAATTTTTCTGAAAAATGAAAAACTCTTGGCTGACAATATGATTTCTAAATTATGAAAGATTTTCTCAAGTTGCAATCTTCGATTTCCTTTCCGGTGCTGCCTTCTCCACTTAGCAACATCTCAACTGTCAAGTTAACATTGGACGTTCTTTCTAGAATCGAAGGATGGTGCACACGTTCATTCCGTCAAAGGCGTCGCTGGAGGAAGTGGTCCAGGCTGTCATCAGTCATTTTCGTCGTAAGATGTGCGAAGAGGTCAAGAACGGTTTTCACGATTGCCGCTATTGCGTGACCCCACTCGTCCGGGAGACATTCCCGGAGTGGGCCACACGAGTGGACATAATCCTTGCGTATCTCATGATTCATACTGACATATAGCCTGTTTCCATGTCCAAAAACCTTAGGCTTTTGACCCGCGGGCTTTGTTCTAGTCAGGTGGATTCAAACTTTATATGGGCTAATCTCAGCAAAATGGTGGGCTTTCTTGGACGCAAGTAAAAAGCAGGTCTTAATAAGCTAGGGCTTTTGGAAAAAATGGGCTGGAAAAGCCTACTTTGAACTCGGCCCACATTTAGAAAACCCACGTTTTGACTGGACATGGAAACAGGCTAATAGTGATGTCCATAGAAGGACACATGAACACCCACTACGGACACTTCTTTTGTGCGATCCCGCCCCCTTACGAAAGATACAACGGACCCAATATTTAACTTACCTATTGGGTGGAGAAGGTGGAGCTCGCCGAGATTTGGGAGCATGGGATACTCACCATCCATCAGAAGTACACGCATTTTAGAAAAACACCACTGACCAACAGGCCTGTTCCCATTGGCGTGGAGTCGGATAGTTTGAAGGGAAGGTTATTCGTAACAACTCAACCAAACGTCTATGCAACGCCCTTTGATGTTCCACCTTGTTCAAAATTTCCTGTTACCGGAACTATTGCCGAAAGAATGAAATGATTATGTGTACAAAAGACAATTATTCATTACAGAATCGTAAGTCCGAGTTAACCAGGAAGAAATGAAACGCCAAAGAAGCAATTCGTTGAACAATCTACAAGAACCAGATAAGAAGAGAAGAATAGTGGACTCGATTATTATATTTGAATGTAACAGTTTAGTCAGTAATGATCATCACAGTAAGATTTGTGGATTGTTGTGTCAAGCTCAAGGGTTAGTCCCACTTTGTGAGGCAGTCCCGTTGCCTTCCGCGCCCAGGAATTGAACTGACTCAGTCTGCTGGACATAGAGCCTGGGGTTTGCGGAGTCCATAAATGCCCTTATGGACGTCAACTTCGATGAAATGGGACTACTTTTGATTCCTATCTCCGCGACGACGACGGTCGACGAACCATCGGACTCAACACACCAATTAACTGCGGATATAGAGGATGATCTACCTGAAATTTTGCCACGGAAAAAACGAAAACGTAAGCCTAGTTCCTTGTAAAATATTAAAGATCTTGTTAACGTTGATTGTTTAATATTGAATTGTTAAATTTTGCTTACCTTCATGTATGCGCCAAGATTTAGTAACTTCTTGTTTGAATTCTGCCGTTTGAAACCTAACTACCTGTATTGTGCGTCTAGCTGAAATGACCATCGTTAAGGTGAATTGCAATTGTTTCGTCGGAAATGAGAATGCGTGTTTTCAAGGAATTTAAGTGGCATGACGTAGTCGCACTCTTGTCAAATTGCCCCATGTTTCAAAATTAAAGCAAAATTGGTTTGTGAATTGGCTCTTTTCCAAATTTTGAAAATCGACTTTTTGGCCTTGAGAAAAGGTGCGAAAAATCAACAAACAAGGCCTGTAGGTGCGAAACAAGTGAATCGCACCAAATTATCAACAACGATCTATTCGAGCTATTATGCGTGTTGTTAATCACTTTCTGACCTGAAAGGTACCTGGCCCTCTCCGACTCGGAGTTAATTAAACATTTTTAATCTCACCTTATTTAATATAAAACCCACCGAGCTTCTTTTAACGTGAGGAGCCAACCAGGTTTTTTTAATTCCGAACTTGAATGTCCTCTCAGTGTGGCTTAATAAGATATCAATGACTCAAATATTTTTTCACTATGGAAAGGAATGTTTTTCCTTAAGCATTATTGTTCGATTCTAATCCAACTCCTTGTTTCTAAAAATTTTTTTTTGCTTTGCTGTGTGCTAAACTATAATCATTTTGCTATCGCTTTGCTTGAAAATTTTGCTATTGTTAATTTGACATAGTATGTACTAGACAAGGCAATTCCTTGAGACCGTGTCCGCTAGATGCATGTCATGCGTATCGTGGGGCCTTGAGACTCTCCCCATGGTTTAAAATACGCTTGGTGTTTGGATGCGAATCGCCGGCGTACAATTCATGTCTTTGGTTTCCTGATAACGTAATTAATTAGGTCTTGCGCGGAATTGGGCGAATCGATCGCGCGGTTCTTGGGCTGGTTTTGTACACACCCGTCTCGCATGGCATCGATCCCTGCCAGATGTCACTGATCGGGGATATACCAACTGGTTAAACATTGCAGTGCTTGGGTCGACGCCATACGCTGGTCGAACTACGTTTTATTGTCAAATATGCTGCTGTGCCTAATCATTGAATGCTAAATTTGTACTTTGCTCATGTGATTCATAGATAGCTTTGCAAATGGTAAAATTATAAATGCTCCTACAATTGGATAGGGTTAAAGAAAAAAAAACTTATGACGATAGAATCTATGTGTAACTTTCACACTCCTGTAATTGGGCCTTTTACAGAAAAATCTTTAAAGTCTAGCAGTCCGTATGTTCCGTTTTATTAGATACGTATGGCCTAATTAATCTAGACTCAGAAGCTACTTAGCTAGCTGCAGAAATTATGTATTCGGTGCCATAAAAACGTGCCACGAACATTGAGTGCCGAAGCGACGTTCATTTTAAGGAAGCTGCTATCCGGAAATCTATTTTCAAATTTACAGACCAAATTCACACCAATCGTCTATCTTAATTCACACCAATCGTCTATCTTAATTTACACCAATCGTCTATCTTAATTCACACCAATCGTCTATCTTGATTTACACCAATCGTCTATCTTAAAACAAATTGAAGGTGAATGTGGTTTCAAATTATTTACCTCTTTGTGCTTAACTCACACGGGCCGATTAACAATGGTTGAAGAAATCGCCATCCCCTGCAACTCTTCTTAACTCGAGTACACCTGCTGATAACTAATTTCTCGAAGTTTTGCAATATTTTTTTTCATTGAAGTTATAGTCATCGCATTTTTCGTGGTCTTTTCAAAATTGTTAATTTGTTTTTAAGATCACTCTATTCACATGATTCAAAAGAATCTTCTGAAGAAAGTTCTTCGGAAGGGTAAAATTCATCTTCTGATGATAATCTCTCTTGTGTAGTAGGCCTATAATGATTATATCGCTGTTTTAGGTACTATCACCGGCACACAGCAGTGTCAGCGCAAGGCGTAACACATAATTATAGTGCACCTAATTATAATCCATTTTTTGCATCCCGGTTATCTTTGGGGGTAACGGAGGTAGCTGCTCTAATTGAAGCTTTTAAGCACTTTGTATGAACAAGAAAATCAATTAAACACGTTGCATAAAATTTGCGGTGTGCCTGCATCGCTTTGCCACCGGTCCTTCACAAGTAATAACAAATTAACAATTTTATAGTTTGGAGCATGGCTGATTAAAATTTTGGAAAGTTTAATTAGGCCTACAAATAAAACAGTCAAAACAAATTGAATATTTCAATTTGTTTCGGCTGTTTTATTTGTAATTAAATTTTATGTTCATGTATATATACACAGTTCCTGTCGTAATAACTAAAATTAAACCAAGCTTTTGCTATTGCAGTTTGTGAAAATGCTGTATTATAACGCTGCTTGTCGGGAAGCACCTTGACTTGAAAACCTTATGGTTCTTCGATGCTTCCTGGTCTGTATTTTAATAACCGATAATAGCATGTTTATTGTGATTTACTGTTTTTAGAAATGCAGGCGAAATAAACTATTACTATAATTTGCTTTTCAGGTCATTGTACGCATCACCGCCACATAAAAGGTACTAGTAAAAAGTTTTAAAACTTACTGTGCAGTATAACTACCATAGATGGCGGAACCGGGGGGGCCGAGAGGGCCCTTCCCCCCCCTACTTTTTATTCAGGGGGGGCCCTGGGGAGCCCTAATTTACGCGTTTGTTTCTACAATGTTGCCTCTGCATAAATGTCTTGGAAACTTAATAGGCCTACCATCGAAATTAAAACCCAGGAGAGAGCTTAAATCCAGAGATGTTTTCTTTAAAATTTTGTTTGTGGGGTGGGGGAACAGAAACTAGAAGGAAGAACCGTGGGTCTGAAGCCCACATAAATTGGACATGTCACGTGTGGACAGGCTAAATATGGGTTGTAGGCATAGGGCCGGATTTACGTAACTTATAGGCTAAGCAGGCTGAAACCTAGGGCCGCGTAGAAAAATGGGGGTCTCATCACGAACAACCAAGACCTTTTTTTGTTCTCTTCATCGATACTTTCACGGGAAAACAAAACATCTGAGGATGTGTATACCTTTTTTTTTGCTCTTCATTATACCGATACTTTTGGTGAAAACAGGACATCTGAGGACGTGAAGACCTTTTTTTGCTCTTCCAATCAGTGTGATCAAATAGCCTAGGGCCTCTCATTGTCCAAATCCGATCCACAGGAGCGTATTTAGGGGCGAGGCCGTTGTGCTATGCCCCCCTCCTTTTGACTCTGCCTTTTAGTAAAAAAGAACAATATTGATGGTGCCAAGTGACTAAAATATGCCAGATTCTTTTGATGGTTTCTGTAGCTTATGGCCAGGGGTGAATCCAGAGGGGTAGGATAAGGGATATGCATCCTCCCACCAGCCATTTTCAAAAATGTTTTTGATGCATACAATTTTTCTATAATTTCGAATCCCTTCGATAGCTATAAGCCTTACGCCTTAAGCACGCCTAATTAAAAATGTGTGAACAAAATGCATCATATAGTACCCACAATTAGGGTCAAAAAATTTAAACACAATTTGCCTGAAAATTATTCAAAATGCACCAAAATAGCCATTACAGCATGTAAATTTTCAAAGTATTTCCGGGGGAGCATGCCCCCGGACTCCCCTAGAACTTTCCTGGTTTCTTAATCAGCTTCAAATTAGTTCTGCCGAAAAAATACGCTTGAAAAAGTGTGGAAATTATGCCCCCCCACCTTTTAAAATTTCTCGCTACGCCACTGCCGTCCTTGGTTGTAGATAAAGAAAATCTGGTCAATAGTTTCGGGCCCCCCCACTTTAGAAATGCTTCCGCCATCGCTGATAACTACGTAAAGTTGTGTCTGTGCGACATATTTTTTTTCCGTTTTTTTATGCTTCAAAAGAAAAAATTGGAAATTTATCCGCATCAAAAATGAAAGTACAAGCAAAAAATAACTGAAATTTCTGTTTTTTGCGAACTTACCTAACTTACAATTAATATCAAAACTGAAGACATGTACCTATAAGGGAAAAAGAAGTTTGTTGAACTTCAAATTTGGTGCTAGTATGATATAATATGATGCACTATGAAAAAAAGGTTGAAGCAGTGTTGTAAGCAGGAGCAGTAATTGGCGTAAACTCATTTCCATCATGTTTTACATTTTAATGCTGTGATTGTTGTCACAAATTGAACCCTCCTTTTTTTCACCATTGTTTAAAAATTTAATCAAGTAGTAAGTAAATTATGTGCAGGCTACAATTTTTTTTCAAATTTTCGCTATTGTGAAGGAGAAAATTGTTCACAACCAGCAGGAAAAAGAAGTCGATTGCGATTGAAAACTATATCGCTTTTTAGTTTGTAATGACAAAGATGTAATATAAACATTAAACAGATGTTAAAATACCAGCGTAATTCTATTAAATTTTGCACTTCCTCAAGATTCTATTCATCGTAAAATGGACTGCAAAATTTTACATCAGCTTTTTAAACGCAAATAAATAGTGCATAATTATTTTCTGAATTGTCTCTTTGAGCTCTTCGCCTATTAATTTGGAAGTGCACCGGATGTCAGTGAGCGCACTCACATGTACAATCGCAGATTATACTACAACGTTGATTTTTGTACATTCAGGCTAAGCCTTCCTTTCATTAGCTGTGATAACCGTTCTTTTATCTATTGTCAATTTGTTACGCAGCGAAGACGTCTGCTGCCACTGCGTGGGCTGTTGGCCTGTTAACGCCTTTTCCATTTGCTGCGTAGGTACAGCTATATTGCAAAATGAATAAGTGAATTTAGAAACAAAAACTAACCTCATTAAAAATTAAATGTCATATAGACGATCTCTCTGAATAAAATTAGTTTTTAAAAATTGGAGTTTTGCTTTAACTATAACAGTACTTACTGCTTTTGCCTTTTCCTTTACAGGTACGGGCGAAAGCTTAGAAAAGAAGTGCAAAAAGAACTGTAAGCGTAGTTTTTGGTATGAAGCTTGACCTGTGTCTGAGCAGCTCAGTTACGACTCACATTTTAATTAGGTTTCCAGAACTGTCTTAGTTTTCTGGTTCTGCTTACATTTACTGCTTACAGATTTGTCTAAGTTTTCCGTGTGCAAGTTAAAAATTACGTCTCTGCATTAATCTCCATTAAGTATTATAGCATTTTTTAATTTCTTGTATCAAGTGCTTGATAGACGATTTTCTTTGAGCCACACATTGATACGTCTCGTTTCCTGGTTATATATAACTTGGTAGTATCACCGGTAAAGTGGACAGTTTTTTTCAGAAATGGTGTTAACTATATTGCGTTTTTGCACAGAGGACGTCGAACACGGACCAAGAAAATCGCGACCGCTGTTGTGAAAGAAATTGAAAGTAATGTATAATGTTTGAACTTGTGCGAATTAGAATTTAGTGCTTACTGGTATGCAAATTGTCACTCTACACCGGTAGCATTTTATTGTGATAGCACCTCATACGACCTAAAATGCAGCCTTTTGTGAGACCAAAACGAGAATTAAACGAGCCTATTGTAGGCTGCAGAATTTGCAAAGATCTTGCGACAGCTTGGTGATTTTTTCCGTGAAATTCAAACGTGATGGGGTGGGATACGGATGTCATGCTATGGTGTGCAGCATGGATAATTTTGATAATTTCATTTCAGAGCAAATTAAAGTTGTGACCGTGAATGTTAGTGGCAAACCTATCAAGTAAGTTGTACTAAAGTGCACTCTCGAGCGTTTGTGTTTCTTTTCACTTTTTAGATTTATTGTCATTTAACTTTTATTAAAATGTTTTTCTAGTGTAAACACTTGAACTTAAAGTTGCTTCGCAAAAAATTGTTTTTTGCCTAAACTATTTAAACATGATAGTTTTGAGTATTGCATATTTAGTTACTGTATGTCTACTAATCTAAACAAATTTAGATACGTGCAATTTTAAACTGATTGATGTGATAGTTATCTTGAACCCTAAAAATGGCTTTTCTGCTTGGAACTACTGCATAATTATATCTAGCAATTTACAAGCAAATTCTGAATCAAAATTTCATATCGAATATACAATTGATTATTATTTTCGTTAGTTTTGAATAGCAATGATTGAGTGACATAAAAACAGATGTAACGTGCAGAGCGTTAAATGCAATACCATCAGCGTAAATTTTTACTTCGTGAGCGTTGTTTCGCAATTGCAGAAGAGAAAAAGAACGAATTTACCACGTGCCCGGATGTGGAAAAGGCTATTTCAACGTAACGCACCATCGAAAAAAACATCCGAACATTCCGGCGGAAGAATTCCTTTACCACAACAAGGCCAAGCTTTCCAAGTCTGGAAAGTTTTCTTCGTTCACAGAGTTTGAGAGCAGTATTTGTCACAAAGTTGTAAAGTCGTTAAGAAACCACGTCATGCGACTTCACAAAAGCGTGAACGTCAACTCGACTGCATTTTGCTACATGCAGAAAGCGTGTGAACGTCAAACTCCTGGCTCTTTACAGTTCTACTAGCAGTTCTACAAAAAAATGCTTAGCACAGCCGGCGTTGGAAAGAGAAATGTACCTTTTTCGGTGGCCACAACTTACGCTAATCAAATATCTACCTTGCTCAATTCTGTGGAAGAAATGGCTGATGTAGAATGGATTTTTTTGAAGCAAAGCAGATTAGGGGGAGATGGAGAAGCTGCTACAAAGTACGCCTATTTGGCTACACTCCTAAACTTCTTGAACTTTCTGAATCTGAAATTTCCTAACGTTCACACTAAAGAAAGAGATTGCTTAATTGCTTGGAAAAACACGTTAAAGACTGGCTGCAACGGCAGCGGAAGAAGAAAGAAAAAAGAGAAAATTTTGTGAAGGAAAAGAGTCGACGAAAACTTCAGGGGCTTCCTTTTCGCTTCACTGCCGTTTTGCAGTACTGTGAAAATTATTCTAATGAAATGGACTTAATAAGAACCAGAAAGCCTGGAACAGTGAAGAAAACGTCTCTTAAGTCTATATACTGCGACATCTTCGTCAGAATTATATGCCGACCAGGATGTCGCCCATCCGTCTTAACTGGCATGCAGCAGATGGAACTGAACACAGCGGAATTGTTTGAACCAGGGAGATATAGCATTCTTGTAACAGAACATAGTCAGCACGCATGCGTTATATTAGAAGAGAAAGAGCTACATGGTGTTAAAAAAACCAGCGTGCTGGCGTGGGGCTACACAAAGATTCAAACCGAGGACAACAATCCGGTATTTCCGTCCTTGCAGGAGCTCTGAGAGAAATCCGGTATGAAAAACTATGAATTTTCAAAAATATTTGAAAAAGAAGTGAACTGGTTTTCTCCGAAAAAATGTAACAGCCACGGATATGAGAAAGCTAATTACCACTGGCGTGCGCCGCCAACTAAAGGATATCCAAGAAGCAGTGGCTAGAGCTTCCGGCCATTCAGTAGCCATTGCAGGAGAGCGTTACGATATATCTCACCCCCACGAGATGGTTGCGAAAGCCAAGGACGCGATGGCCGAAATTGCGGCAGGTTTGTAGGCATGCTAATGACAGATACAATACTTTATAAATAAACGGGTGTAGTGGTGTATTTTTTCGCTTTTTGCAAAATTGCACAGTTACAGTGCAACTAAGTTGGACAATTCACCACAGTTTAAAAACATCTATTTATAACCCAACAGTCTGTTTCATCCTAGAGCGATCATCAGACCCCTGATGACTATCATGTTACCAATAATATTATTTCAATATAATGTGTCTGGCTATTAAAGTTAGATGCAGCAGCCAAAAGAACAACTGGGTTATATTCAAAATGATTTACCGGTAGCTAATTGAAATTCACCAGTCTTGTGCCATTAATTCACGCTATTTGAATTCATTGCAATTTAATCAATTTTTTGCACCGGATATATTTGTTGCTGCACCTCAGAGCTTAATTTTAATAAGCTCAGTTGGACGTTGCCTTTGTTTTACTCATAGAATTAAGCCATTTTAGAATTTTCATCACACCCACACGGGACAAAACAATAACTCTGCATCCGTTGAGTTGCGTATCTATTGACCCTGAGTTATGCCACACCTCATCACGCAGTCGCAGCAACGAAGAGTCACTTAAACCTGCGACACAGGTCACGCAAGTCCAGTTTCGGTCACAATACCCCGATACTTAAAAATACTTCTAAGCATTATGCTAATGCTTAAGTGATAGCAATTAATGTGCGACTGATTGTCTGGGGCTGGATTCGACCAAATAATGAACAAAGTTTTTCTAAACGCAAAGCGAAATCCACTTACTAACCTAATACTTCAGTTACCGGGATGATTATGTTATTGCAAATGACGGTGCATGGACTAATTAGTTTATTGAGAGGTTGAGACGAATTCGGTTACCTTTAGGCTATCCCATTAAATTTGAAGCAATAAGTTAATTCCTACGTTTTCCGTGCTTTATTGCAGAACCACAATTTATTCGAGTGAAGTTAGCTGAAAACCAGGTTGTTACCGATGTGTACAAGATCGGTGATGTGAAAACTCCTTCAGGAAAACGAATGAAAAAGTTTTCCGAAATTGCGATGAATGATAAGTGCCAAGTACGCTGGACGGACAGGAGGTTTTACCGCGCCATCAGAGTCCATGAAATGTATGGTAAGTATTACTAGCTCCTAACGTTTTGGTTTAAATACAAAGGTACATTTTTTCTATACATGCAAGAGACGCTCTATTGTGATTTTATGATAAAGCATCGAAAAAGTTGGTGAGATGTTTTTAACGATATTCCTTTTTTAATAGCGATATTCCTTTTTTAGTAGCGAATGTTATTATAAACATTCAAAACACTTTTGTGATGTAATCATGCAATCAGTAAGTGGTAATATAATCATGCAGCATACCATTTAACTTAAACCATGTTCGACGCAATCGTTTCATTTAAAACTTTACACAAGCCCAAGTTTAAACTTGTATTTAGTTTAGTCTACTTTTATCGCAACATCAAGCGTCACAGCCAACTTAATCAGTAATATTTTTTGCAGTTTCGGTTGAACAGCAAGCAGCCTCAGATTCAGAACTAAGCCGACGATCTCCGAAAAAAACACCCACAAAGCGTTCTTCTGTTGCCCGTGAACTTTATTAATTGTATGAGCTTCACACTTTGTTATTTTTGGAGCATACGTCTAGCTTTGCTACTACTGTTTTTCTTGCTTGCATCCACTTTTACATACTGTCGCATCTTGCTATTGATTGTATACGTGTTTATTGTTTACTATTAATTGCTTGGAATTTATTGTTTCAAAGGATGGTATTACCAGAACAAATAATTATTTCCTATCAGAAAAAGTGGTAGGCCTCTTATCAAAATGAATCATCACATTTAATATTGCATCACAATTGAATCGTACTATTACCGGTATGTGCGCATATTTTGTTCGTTTGTACTTTCATGCAATGATGATGTATTAATCGTTCTTACATTTTTATGGTAAAGTAATCTGTTGCTATTGCTTTGTCTAAGTGTCTTGTCACACGTTTTGGTTACACCGTGTGCAGGCCAAGCCATACAACAGCTTAACTGAGTGTTATAGGTCAAAAATTTTTATCTACTCGCAAACTTTTGAACTCTAATGTTTTAAATAAGCAAAGCAATTTTGTTATGTTTGATTACTCATTTGATACATAGGCCTACTGCTTTCGTGTTGCAAAGAAGAGTATTAGTAACTGGCAAGAAGCTATAACTTGATGCAAAATCAGTCAAAGAGTATTATCGCTCACACTCCATTTAAATCAATTTCAGCTGTTAAGCTATCATCAGTAAATTCTGCAAACACGCATAAGCAGAACGAAAAAGAGTAATTATCGATAACAAATAAAATTAAATAAATAGATATAATGAAAAAGTCTATAACCTAGGCTACGCACTCTGTGCCTAATCAAAATCCAATAAATAGGCCTAGTACCGGTGTCGAAAAACAAAAATAGAAAACAGTCGGGATATTAAATTTATCCAGAAAAATATAAATAGGCGGCAAGAAACTGATTTAGAAAATACAAGTACGTCTGGTAAATGATAAAGACTAAACGGACGGGTAAAATACCCATAAGTAAACTAATCAGAGCACTCTCCGGTATCCCTAAAAAAATTGACAATATTATTGCAAACAAAATTAGCATGAAATGTTTTAACGCCGCTGACAAATCCAAGCTCAAAAGCCTTGAGTTCAGTGTTAAGATTAATTACATTAATGAATTTGAGTGGATATGGAATAAACAAAAAGATCAAATTCGGGATTTTAACCTGACCACACGGAAGAAAATCAAAAACAAATTAGACAGAAGAAGGAATAGACACCGTAAAGCGAAAATAGACCAAGAAGAAAGACGAAAAAGAGCACAAAACACGATATTAAATAAGTCGAGCTTTGTAATAACAGATGAACAGAAGATACTGCTGCTTCATGGATTAAATTTTGCTCCAACTCCTAAGTGGACTAGCAAAACCAAAAATCATGAATACCTTAATCTCGTGTAACACGTAGGACAAATAGAATGGGACAATGTTATCACTGACATTAATAACCAGGATAATTCAAATAATACCTCTTAAATTGAGGATTCCCAAATTTAACAGACCTGCTGATTATGACTTGGTGGATGAAAAAATTCATAAGTTACTTGTACGGTTTCAGTGACGTCAAAGTTGCAAAACATCGGAACAGCGATCAAGAAATATTATTCTCATTTTAATAACCTCAATTACCAACAGAGGCAAGCGCTGGATTACCTGTCAAAATTGGTTAGAAATGAAAAAATAGTTATTTGCAAAGCCAATAAACATGGCAAAATCATAATTTTGAAGACTATAACTTAATTATGAAGAGAGAACTCAAAAAATTTAAACAGATACACAATTTCAATAGGCTACTGACAATTATAAACCCCGTATGAAATCTGTCCAGCAACCAGCAGAAAAATTTGTTACTGAGCTTCCTAAACTTGGTGTTATAGATGATGATCTGCTAAAACATAACCTACTATTGGTGTCAAATTTTACGAAGGAAAAGGCTGTCAAAAAATTCCAGGCTCTCTTGCAAAGTACTTAAACAGTGAAAAACCAGGTTACGCTTACCCGCTATTCAAAACGCATGAACTGCACGCAGACAAATTGATTGAAGCTTCGATTTTTGAAATACCTACCAGGCTTTCGCAATCTGCCGGTAACATCACCACTTCCAGAATTACGGCATTTTTAGAATTCATGTTGCAACCCATTGGTGTTAAATTTTGTGAAACAGGCATTAATGAATATTGTCGGAGACAGTAAACAATACCTAGAACGACTAGATAAATGGAAAAAATCAACAACAAATATAATGAACGCTGATATGTAGTAGCAGCCGATGTTAAAGCTCTCTATCCCAGTGTTTCAAGACCACTCATTGAAAAAGCTTTAAAATTTGCTCTAGAAAAGTCCTCCCAGTTTAAAATCGCAGTTATCAAAAATATTATCCAGCTCACTGTGTTTTGCCTCGATAATGTAGTTATAAAACATAAAGAACAATTTTTTAAGCAAGCTAATGGAATTATTACAGGAGATAACCATTCAGTGTCAATAGCCAATATTACTATGCATTATGTTATTTGGCCAATTGCTAAACATCTAGAAAAAAACATTTTATTCAAACGCTTTATTGATGACATCATTTGGCTATTGTATGGAGATTCAAATACACGTTTCATCAGACAATCACTAGAAAAGGCATTTCAAGATCACAATTTGGAACTTACAATTAGATCAACCAATACCCAGGAACCGAACTCACGAGTTGAATTTCTTGACGTGGAACATGTTACCCAATCAGATGCCCCAGGGGGCTTTATTACTAAGGATTTTGTTAAACCTACGGCCCTAGACAGACGTTTTCTTAACGGCAAATCTTTCCACACACCCCACAACTTCAAATCCATTGTTTTTGGAGAAGCCGTCCGTTTACGCAGAATAAATGAAAATGATGCAGATTACCAAAAAAGCCTAACAAGACTTCAAAAGAAGTGTGATAAATCGAATTTCAGCATGAAAATGGTCTTGAAAGTAATACAGAACAGAATTTAATTTTACGTCAAAAAAATGCACGTACGGAAGCAGTAAAAGAGCAAATTGCTTATCGAGTTACTGCACCACACTTTAACAAGGCTAAGAAATTACACCAGTAAACGAGCAAGGGCATAGTCTTAAAAACAAAGAATGAGTCATCAGTACATATAAGTACGGCACAACACTTAAGTACAATATATATACAACTAAAAAATAAAAAAATGTAAGCTTATCAATCTTCAACAAATTAAATACAATATATGTTGGCAATCAAAAGATGAACAAACTGTTCAACCTCGAAATTGTTACATTGAAAAATAAAAAGGATTTAACTAGTTACCCATAGTTCGCTACGAGTTGTTGAGTACACTCAAGAATCAACTTTTTATAAGAAAGCTTTTTAAGTGAATTTGGTATTTTGTTCCAAATTTTTACTCCGGTGTAATTTATAATCGTTAGGGCTTTGTTAGTAGAAAAAAATGGTAAAAAATACTTATTTGAAGAGGAGCTTCTTGTATTGTGACAATGGATCTTTTTTAGAGGTAAAAAGTAATCACTAAACAAAGGAGGAAGTTCATTATGTTCGTATAAATACATAAATTTTGCTATTTCAAGTTTGTACAGGTCTTCTATTTTCAGTAGCTTCGATGAATAGTAGAGATAGTTGTTAGAAACGTTGCTTTGAGGTTCAATCTTGAACATGAGTCTTAAAATTTTGTTTTGTAGGATTGGGAGAGGTTGAATTGCTGATTTATAATCATTTCCCCACGAAAAAATTCCATATAACAAATGACTTTTAACGAAACTGTGATAAAGCATTCCTAAAGTTTTAAAATTAACAAAATGTCGTAGCTTTGAAATAATTCCAGCAGATTGAGATAGCTTTTTGCATAAACTTGCAATATGCAAATTCCATCTTAGATTGCTTTCTATTGTAATACCTAAACATTTGGCTGATTCACACCTGCTTAGTTCATTGCCATCTAATAAAACAGAAAATTTCTCTATTGTACCTCCTTTCGGAGCAATAACCATATAGGTGGTTTTTGAATAATTTAACGAAAGTATATTTTTACTGAGCCAGAGTTGGATTTTATGTAGTTCAGAGTTGACTTTAGTATTAAGGACGGACAGATTTTTTTCATGCAACATTAACACAGTATCATCAGCAAACAGACGAGTAGTAAAATTTGATCCGTTAACTACAGTATATCATTTATATAATAAGGAAAATAAGGTTGGGCTTAGAATCGAGCCTTGAGGGACTCCACAAGTGATTGTTCGATAATCAGAGCAACAATTATTAACACAGACGTATTGTTTTCTGTCAGTTAAATAGCTTTTAAATAAGCTTTGAATATTTCCTCTTATACCATATTTTTCAAGTTTGGTTAGCAATAACTCATGATCAACTGTGTCGAAAGCTTTCTTTAAATCTAACAAAATTACACAGGTAAAATAATTGTTATCTTGACGATATTTTAATTGAGAAATAACGTCAGCAATAGCCAGAGAAGTAGAATACTTCTTCCTAAAACCAAACTGCTGATTATGAATCACATTATTTCTTGTCAAATATGAATTTAGTCTAACAAATATCAAATTTTCTAGTAGTTTTGAGAAGGGTGAAAGAAAAGAAATTGGTCGGTAATTATTGTAATTATACAACAAGCACGGCTATGGACAGAACGATTTGGCCCCAACTACAACAATACGGACAAAAGTCAATCTAGGTTAGTTTGGGCAACTTCCTTTACCAACATCATTCAACTGGAAAAAAGAGAAAAAAAATTGTTACGGCGGCTTCTATAATCTATAAAAGACCACTAACACTTCAAACCCTCCTCACCAATTACAGATCCATCTCACACAACCACTCACCTTTAATACCGGCAAGTGGACATTCCACTCCTTGCAACAAATGCGCTCTCTGTGGAAATCATGGAAAACACTTATCCATGCTGGTTCCACACACAGACTGCATCTCCAATAAAAACAGTAAAAAAATCATGCTCAATCAAAACCTCAATTGCATGAATTTCGGTATTTACGCAGCTCAATGTAAAAAGTGTAAAGAAATTTATGTCGGCCAAACCCAAAAACCGGTTCTCAGTGCGATGGACAGGTCATAGAAACTTTTGGAAGAACAATATCATAAATAATTCCCGTCCGGACCAGGCTACACTTTTGAAACACTTTCTCAACCCCCATACAGCCTTTATGCAAGAACAAACAAATCCTTGAATATCGGACTGTTTTGTAGTTATATTTTTACAAGAGCCGCATGACGTATGCGAGCTTGATTTTTTGGAAAGTAGATGGGTTGGCAAGCTTCGTGCAGAAATTAATATCAATAATACCATGTTGCCAAAATTTCGGTAATTGCCTTTTCACACTTTACCTTCGTGTTTTTCTTTTCTTCGCTTTATAGACTTGTTTATTTAGCATTTGTATTGAATTTTTAATTGGTTTTGATTTTGACCTACGTGCTTTAACGTCTTTTAAAATTTTGGTCTTGCCGCATTAACAGTAGATTACCTACTGATGTTATTTTTGCCTAGTAGATTGATTTTTATAGGTTTAATTTTGCTATTCCCTGTATTCTTGTCGTTTTTCTTTTATTGATTATTGTTTTTCCACAACCTTGAACTTTATACCGGTACCGATCCTATTTTAATAACTGGCTATGTGATATCACAATTTGTTTTTGTAATCTTGTTATTTTTAATTTGCTTATACATTTGTTCCAATTTTTGCTCAGTTTTTTGAGCGCTTGCAGGAGGGTTTTTCCTACAGTCGAGAGTTAGATTTTTTTTCTACTTTTCTTAGTTTTTTAGTCGAACCTGGAGTTGGAGATTTTTTTCTGGGGTCGAGAGTTCGAGTGACAGGTTTTTTTACCTTTCTTTAGTTTTTTTAGTCGAGCCTACAGAGTTAGTCGGAGAGATTTTTTTTTAGTCGAGAGTTAGAGAGGCAGTTTTTTTCACTTTTTTTCACCTTCCTTTAGTTTTTTTCGTCGCTTAGTTTCTCAGATTAGTTAGATTTTTTTTGAGCTGGTTTTTTAGAATTAGGTGAGTTGGCGCATATACTTTTTGGTGCGGGAGGTTTAGAGTTTAAACCCCGGGTCAGTCGAATTGGCACAGCGTCGCCAACGGATCACCGCCGCTGCGACGTTTCTTAGGAGCTGTGTGGCCAGGGCGCCCAGCCACAGAGTTAGGCCCCTCCAGCCACAGAGTTAGGCCCCTCCAGCCACAGAGTTCGGCCCCTCCACTCATTACACCTTACGGCGTTGTTACGCCAGTATTACGTAGATTTGATTATTCTTTTTGTGATGAGTTTCTGTCTAGTTAGTTTTTTTCCTAGGTTTTTGTAGCTTTTTTAGTTTATTCCGAGCTTTCACCCGGGTAAGTTTTTACTTGTTTCTGGTTAGTTTTTTTCATTTGGTTTAAAAAAAAAAAAAAATTGAGGGATACCGGAGAGTGCTGTGATTAGTTTACTTATGGGTATTTTACCCGTCCGTTTAGTCTTTATCATTTACCAGACGTACCTCTATTTTCTGAATTAGTTTCTTGCCGCCTATTTATATTTTTCTGGATAAATTTAATATCCCGACTGCTTTCTATTTTTGTTTTTCGACACCGGTACTATGCCTATTTATTGGATTTTGATTCGGCACAGAGTGCGTAGCCTAGGTTATAGACTTTTTCATTATATTTTATTTATTTAATTTTATTTGTTATCGATAATTATTCTTTTTCGTTCTGCTTATGCGTGTTTGCAGAATTTACTGATGATAGCTTAACAGCTAAAATCGATTTAAGTAGAGTGTGAGCAATAATACTTTTTGACTGATTTTGCATCAAGTTATAGCTTCTTGCTAGTTATTAGATTTTCACCTTTCGATGCGAAATCGTCAATCTAACTTTATCAGGGTGCTTGCGATTCTCTATTTCATTTATGCAATGAATTTTTGTAAGAAGAGTATTGCAATGTTTTTTAGTAAGACATCAATGGGTGAAATTTGCTTTTTCTTTTGCTCTCAATTCTTTTTCGGATATTTTGTTTTGCATCGCAGCATAATTATATCGAAATAATGTCGCAAATAAATTTGTTCAGTTATAAGTTTGTTGATTCAATTCTGCACGTTCAGGTGCTTATTTAGAGTCGTGGTATTTGTACAAAAAAAAAGCCTATTAGTCACGATTTTGCTCAGTAACCGTTCCTTGATTTCACGTGCTTGCTTACGTGTTTATACCGCTTTCCAATAAATTACCGTAATTTTCAGTCTTGTTTGTTTCATGATTGGCGTGGTCGAAAAATCAGCGATAAAAAAGGAGCTCAATGTTGTTTGAAAAGTTTCATTGATTTAACGGAGGTATCAGGCAAAGACCTAAAGATCTAGCACCCCCCCAAAAAATAATAATAAATAATAATCGTTGAGACCGCCTATTTAATCAGGCCTGACTTTAATTCACCTAAATAAACACCTAACTAAATAAATAGTAAACAAATTATTACGTCTGGCAACCTTTCTTCAAATTAAGAATCAGTTTGTGTTTTTCTTCATAAATAATTAACCTCATGCTGGATATAAGTGAGTTGATTCTGAGTAACTAAGAAACTCTGATTAAGCACGCAAGGCTTTCTTAAAATTGTATGCATTGCAAGCAGGGCTGCAAACTCGATCGATTTTTAACTGAGTTCGAGTTCAAGAGATATTTGCAAGTCCGAGTTCAAGTTCGAGTTTAAAAAATTTTATTGTTCGAGTTCGGCAAAAACGATCGATGGAGTTCGAGTTCGCTCCCCCGACGGTAAGTCTTTTCATTAACGCTAGGCCTACTTGGAAAGAATTTTGGTCTTTACGAATTCTTGTTTTGACTGACCTTTACAACTGCTTTTTTAATGTTTCGTGAAATATGTTTTCAAGTCAGATTAGAGTGGCGCTGAAAATATGATAAAGATGGCTAATTTCACAATACTGCTTATTTTCACGAGGATTTCAACACCTTATTGAAAAGATATTCACAGGGTTCAGAGCACAATTCTTTAGTTAGGTGCTCCTGTACGCCTACGTCTTAGGCAACACGTTTTGACCGCCAAACTTATGTTTTCTTCCACACTGCACGCCAGCTGCGCCAGACCTGCTTCAATCTTTCTTCTCTGCCGTCTCTAATTAAAGTCTCTGTAACTTCTTTTAGCGCCATCTTTAATAAAATGTCAGTAAATTCACTAGATTGAATCTTAAACTTTTTTCAGCGCCACCCAACTCTGAGTTTAAAATAGATTTTACGAATACAGCCGAAATACTGTAAACACGATCTTTAAATATTGTCAGCAGACTCAGCATCGAGCTCTTCGAAATTAAACTTTCGTACCTTACCACTAAAGCCTAGCACTCTCTTGACCTATTTACTGATCTACTCAGCTTCAAAATATTCCAACCACAACCAAACCTTAACTTAGTAACACGCAAACTGCAGCAGGTGAGCAGGCCGCTGCATTGCTCTACGTTTTGATTGAAATCTCTCGGAACATCAATTATGAGGCAATAAATAAGTTTCAGCGAGACAACGTAAAATAAAATGCAAAATAATGCAGTATCGGTACCAAAACTGCAAATTTGCAATCACTCAATCTATAACTGAAAAAGCAATGTCGTTCCTGGCCTACTGGGCGGAAGTCATGACGACTTCCTCTAGTTGGGACAGAAGGTATATCAGCTCTCCATCACTAACAGTGCAAAGCACTCCAGTCAAATGGTGAGGGCGGCTGATGAGGGCTAATAGCTCGAAACAGCGCTATCCCGCTCTACGGTACGTTTGACTGGAGTGCTTTGCACTGTTGGTGATGGAGAGCTAATACAGCCTCCAACCCAACAAGAGGAAATCGTCATGACTTCCCGTCCAGTAGGCCAGGAAGGACATTGCTTTTTTAGTTATTGATCTTCACCCTGGCCATGTAAAGGATTTGACTAACGTGGTGACGTAAACACACGAGTGGATACGTACCACAAAGGTTAAATTCTTTAAGATATATTTATCTGAAGGGATGCGTGATCCTACCAAGATCATTCGTGTTATAAGATAAATGTTTATTACCTGAGGGCGGCTGATGAGGGCTAATAGCTCGAAACAGCGCTGTCCCGCTCTACGACACTCAATCTATAACACGAAATCAAAAGTAAAGTTTGTTTTGAGAGATTTGAATTAATAAATTCAAAGCACTCAATTAGTGAACTCGAACTCGATTGTTCTTTACGAGTTCAAAAGTTTTATTTTTCGAGTTCGGCAAAAACGATCGAGTTCGCAGCCCCGATTGCTAGCACTGTAGGAGTTCGTTACAATTAGACAATGCATGCGCTGCCGGCGCGCGATTATCTTCTCGCTAAGTGTATAGAAAACAGCGGTTATTCTGCATGGTTGATTGTTGGACCATCGTATTCAAAATTGCCGCCTAAACATTAGACAAAAAGTGTGAATTTTGGCGGTTGATAAAGCGTTATTTTACCAAAAGTGTTTAAGTAAAACTTCAGCAATTTCTCGGGAGTGCAAATCTGTGTCGCCCAGGCGCTAAGCCCCGGAGCTGGGCCCCTCCGGCCGCCACTGATTACACGCTTCGGCACAGCTACGGCGAGTATAATGATGATTAGATTTTTTAACTTGAGTCTGTAACGAGCGACTCTGCTACTTTTTAGCATTTCATGCTAACAATAGTGCAATTTTCATAATAATACTCTCTTCATATATCTTTCATTTTCGCTTTGAAGTACAAGTTTACCACTTCATGAGTATCTCATCGATTTCTCTTGTCATCGCGAATCAGTGATAACTGATAGCCTACTGCATTACTTTAATCGCTGGTGCTTTTGTTTCGCAGTTGTAACTCCCCAATTAGTCTGGTCGAACGGAAGGGTTCACCAGCGCCTAAAAGTGATATAAAATAATACATTTCTTCTCCTGCATTTTTGGGTTCCTCGATAACTGAAGTGTATGGGGCGCCGTTTGGAAAAAAATTATGTGCAAATTTTCCACTTGTTTTTTGGCTTATTTCAAGATCACTTTTTCCGATTTAGGTAAATCAGAAATTTTGCTAAATTAGAAATGCTTTTTACTAAATAAGAAACTTTAATCTCGTCAAATTTTCTGATTTACTAAATAAGAAACTTCCGTCCCATTGATATTTCCGATTTACTAAATAAGAAAATTTCTTTTCCTGTTTATTTTTCCTATTTACCAAATAAGAAACTTTTGCTTTACTTATTTTTCTGATTTACTAAATAAGAAACTTTTTTCCTATTTATTTTCTGATTTACTAAATAAGAAATTTTTGTTTTCTGATTTAGTAAATAAGAAAAGTTTTTCTTATTTATTTTTCCTATTTAATAAATAAGAAAAACTTTTCTTATTTATTTTTCCAATATACTAAACAAGAAACTTTTTTCCTATTTATTTTTCTGATTTAGTAAATCGGAAAGTTGTGCATTCGCTTTTTTCCGATTTAGAAAATAATTTGGAAACACTTTATGTCATAATCGTGATTCGTGAAAGGCAATGACCACTGTAATTCTGGCGAAATAAAAGAGAGAAGCAAAAATGAAAGAAAAAAAGAAACAAAAACCTGCGGTGTGCAAAAACAAACAAACCAAACAACTGCTTCTTAGCAATGCAAAATCATAAAAAAAAGATTACAATTTCCGACGAATGGTCGTCTTGTTATACATGTTCATTACAAAGTAGACAAAATTCCCTTTCGCATGGATATTGTCAAGTTGATGGCAACGTGCAACAACCACCATCAGAACGACTTTGAACTTGAGCGAAATAATCCAAAACGTTTCACGCGTCGTTTTTTCTCAAACAAGCAAAAATGGGGTTGGAATAAATCAATATTGCGACATATTCCGACACATGGTCGTCTTATTTTAGATATTCATTACAAAGTAGACAAAATTCCCTTTCGCCTGGATATTGTCAAGTTGATGGCAACGTGCAACAACCACCATCAGAACGACTTTGAACTTGAGCGAAATAATTCAAAACGTTTCACGCGTCGTTTTTCTTCAAACAATCAAAAATGGGGGCGGAATAAATTAATATTGCGACATATTCCGAGACATGGTCGTCTTGTTTTAGATATTCATTGAAAAGTAGACAAAATTCCCTTTCGCCTGGATATTGTCAAGTTGATGGCAAAGTGCAACAACCACCATCAGAATGACTTTGAACTTGAGCGAAATAATTCAAAACATTTCACGCGTCGTTTTTCCTCAAACAATCAAAAATGGGGGACTGAATAAATTAACATTGCGACACTTTCCGACACAGTCATGGTTGTCTTGTTTTAAATATTCATTTAAAACTATACAAAATTTCTTTTTGCATGAATATTGTCAAGTTGATGGCGAAGTGCAACAACCACCATCAGAATGACTTTGAACTTGAGCAAAATAATTCAAAACACTTCACGCGTCGTTTTTCTTCAAACAATCAAAAATGGGGGTCGGAATAAATGAATTATTTTGCTCAAGTTCAAAGTCATTCTGATGGTGGTAGTTGCACTTTGCCATCAACTTGACAATATCCATGCGAAAGGGACTTTTGTCTACTTTTTAATGAATATTTAAAACAAGACGACCATGACTGTGTCGAAAAGTGTCGCAATGTTAATTTATTCCGTCCCCATTTTTGATTGTTTGAAGAAAAACGACGCGTAAACTGTTTTGAATTATTTCGCTCAAGTTCAAAGTCATTCTGATGGTGGTAGTTGCACTTTGCCATCAACTTGACAATATCCATGCAAAAAGAAAAGAAAAGGACTTTTGTGTAGTTTTAAATGAATATCTAAAATAAGATGACCGTGGGTCGGAAAGTGTTGCAATTATTGTTCTTTTGAATTCTTTTTTTGATTTTGCATTAATTACAGTAGAAGCAGCTGCTTGGTTTGTTTGGATTTGCACACGGCACGCTTTATTTCCTTTTTTTCCTAGTTTTTCGCTTCTTTCTTTTATTTCGCCAGAAATACAGTGGTAAAACTTCGCTCTCTTACAGTAAATGGCAGAGAGAGACGTCTATGGGGCGCCGTGTGTAAAGCTACGCAATATAAAATTTTGCATCATTTTTTTGGTTAATTTTGGTTAAATTACATGCAATATCATGTATTGTTGCAATTTATCTGTATTGCTACAATATGTGTTAAATTGTTGCAATTTATCTATATTGCTGCAATTCGTGTTAAATTGTTGCAATTTATCTATATTGCAAAAAAACACTTAAATCGCCTTTTAATTGCCATGGTGATATGCTAACAAAAACAGTCAGTGTTGCCCTTTCCCTTTTTCCATGAACTCATGTAGTGTACTGGTCTGAGGCGCCGTTGCACTGACTGTGCAGTGTGCGCTTATTGGTTTGGCTGAAACATTTCGAAATAAAGTGGCTTGGAGTTTGATTGATGAAATACTGTTATGATTGGTAGATACAATTGCGGACATATGCAAAAATATAGACGCATAGATATGGTATCCTTTGGAATACCAGCAGCTAGACTAGACTAGACTACCGGTATGGGGGTAACAACTAGTATCAGCTCCCAGGTCCAGTTGGGTTAGGGTAGGATTAGGTTCAGTTAGGGTTAAATTTAGTTAGGGTTCGTTCAGTTACAAAGTATCGGTAGACTAGTTTGACATTTTTAATTTTACAGTTTACCGTATGTCACTGGCTACTGGTGTATCGGTGTGCTGATCTGCTGATGTCAGGATGTAGCCTACCTGCTTTCTGTGGACAGATCACAGAAGTCACTGTAATCTGACATGTTTCAGCCATACAGCATAAACCATTCTGCATTAGCCATAAACCATTCTGCATTAGCAACGAGATAGTAGTATGTCACAAAAACATAGGTTGAGGTAGCTAGACTAGGCCTAATGTCGGGTTACTGGTACTGTACTTTAAAACAAGATTTTTCAGATACCGATATTTTGTAACTGAACGAACCCTAACTAAATTTAACCCTAACTGAACCTAATCCTACCCTAACCCAACTGGACCTGGGAGCTGATACTAGTTGTTACCCCCATACCGGTAGTCTAGTCTAGTCTAGCTGCTGGTATTCCAAAGGATACCATATCTATGCGTCTATATTTTTGCATACGTCCGCAATTGTATCTACCAATCATAACAGTATTTCATCAATCAAACTCCAAGCCACTTTATTTCGAAATGTTTCAGCCAAACCAATAAGCGCACACTGCACAGTCAGTGCAACGGCGCCTCAGGCCAGTACACTACATGAGTTCATGGAAAAAGGGAAAGGGCAACACTGACTGTTTTTGTTAGCATATCACCATGGCAATTAAAAGGCGATTTAAGTGTTTTTTTGCAATATAGATAAATTGCAACAATTTAACACGAATTGCAGCAATATAGATAAACTGCAAGAATTTAACACATATTGTAGCAATATAAATAAATTGCAACAATTCATGATATTGCATGTAATTTAACCAAAATTAACCAAAAAAATGATGCAAAATTTTATATTGCGTAGCTTTACACACGGCGCCCCATAGACGTCGTCAATAAACGACATGCAGGAAAAAACAAAAATTATGCATTTTTTTGTTTTGTTTATTACAAATTTCTTTTTACCCAAAAATTAAACAAAAAAATATTTGAAATTAAAAGTCTAGGATGTCATGACATAAAAAAATTAAAGATTACTCAATTTGATATTGTCAACCTATTGAAAATTAATTTTTTCAAGCGTCAGTTTAAACTGACGAAGGCGTCATATGGGTTAAAGCATTAGACACTTAAGTAGCGTTACTTTTTGATTGAACTAGGTAAGTAAAAGTCAAAGTAGTCGAAATTTAAATCACTTAAGTAAGTACCAGTTACCAAGCAGTAACAATTAAGTAGTCTACTTAAGCAAAACTACTTCATTGCTTTACATTACACCATTGGCAAGGACACTAGGACAGTTGTGATTTGTGAATGTGATTGAGCAGTTCTTTCTCTATTCACTTATTTTTAAAATTAGATGGTGGTAGAGCAATTATTTAAGTTTAATTTTGCTGTGATTTTTGATCATTGATTATTGCCTTAGTTGTAAGCTTGGAGGCTACGCGATTATGTAGCACTATCACCTGAGAGACACAGTTGCAAATATCATGAAGGAAGTGTGCCATGACGTTAAGGTCGAACCTAATTTAATCCTAATAGATAGCGACCACGGTTTGACCAACTACTGATTTTCAAGAGAAGACAATGCACGGTTGGATGTGTCAGGAAGAAAGGTCTGGTCTCCATTTGACTGCACCTTTGCTGGCATTAGGGCCACCCACCCACATTGCGGAACTTGGTAAAACGCGGACGTCCGCGGACGTGGACTTTTAGCAACTGGCAACCGTGGACTTTTTGCTGGCAACCGTGGACTTTTTGCGGGCAACAGTGGATTTTTTACTGGCAACCGCTCAGATGGCCGAGTGGTATGGAGCGTCTGTCTCTTGAGCTGTAGACTCGGGTTTGATTCCCAGTCGGGTCAAACCAATGACTTTAAAATTGGTATTCACAGCTTCCCTGCTTGACGTTCGGCATTGAAGGGACAGTGTGGAGAACAAGCCGGCAAGTTTACTTGTTGTGCCGTTGGGAAATGCACTTAGCGGGATTCCCCCATCTTGGTGTGGTAGACAGATGGCCGGCAACTCCTAAGCGAGCTCGTATAGCGCATTGATCGCTTTCTCGTGATAGGAGGATAAACATGCAACTAAATAAATAAATAAATAAATAAATAACCGTGGACTTTTTTTGCCAGGAGGACTTTTTAAACGCGAACGTCCACGGACGCGAACTTTTAGCAACTGACAATTATGAACTCTTTGCTGGCAATCGAGCACTTTTTTACCAGGTGAACTTTTTAAACGCGAACGTCCACAGACGCGGACTTTTAGCAACTAGCAACCGTGGACTTTTTGCTGGCAACCGTGGACTTTTTATTGACAACCGCAGACTTTTTTCTGTTCGCCGTGGACTTTTTTGGGGCGACAGTAGACTTTTCATTGGCGATAGCAATGGATTTTTTAATAACAAGCGTGGAGTTCTTTACTGACAGCCATAGGCAATTTTGTAGCAATCGCGGACTTTTTACAGGCTGACGTGGACTTTTTCTGACCGGAATCATCAACACAGAACATGCTGATAGCTGATCTGTGATTCTCCACTTTCTCCAAGCACATGTAACTCTAGCACAGAAAAAAATGACGACTCTCAGAAAAAAATACCAGCTGCCAGAAAAAAGCCTGCACTTGCCAAAAAAATACTCACAGCTGTCGGCAACCAAAAAGTCCGCGGTTGCCAGCAAAAAGTCCACAATTGCCAGCAAAAAGTCCACGGTTGCCAGCAAAAGGTTCACGGTTGCCAGTTGCTGAAAATTCGCGTTTTACCAAGCACGGTTGCCAGCAAAAAGTCCCAGCAAAAAGTCCGCAGCTGCCAGCAAAACGTCTACGGTTGCCAGCAAAAAGTCCACGGTTGCCAGTTGCTGAAAGTCCGCGTTTTACCAAGCACGGTTGCCAGCAAAAAGTTCACGGTTGCCAGCAAAAACGTCAACGGTTGCCAGCAAAAAGTCCACGGTTGCCAGCAAAAAATTCACGGTTGGCAGCAAAAAGTCCACGGTTGCCAGTTTCTGATAGTCCGCGTTTTACCAAGATCCCCAAATTGCCAGTCAAACAGAAACCGCACCTCCCCCTCCAACAGATATTCAATCAGCATGAGAGAGAGAAAAAAGAATAGTACATTGAAAGAGTGCAAAACGTAGAAAGGGTCAATTTTACACCACTTGTCTTTATCAGTTTATGACCACCAGGGGAATGGCACTAGAGTGTCTAAAGTTTATTACATAACAGACTTGGAAGCAAAATTTTGGCAAACAAACACGAGCAGTAATATTCATTCGAAATAAGCGTCGTTTTGGTCCAAGTTCAAAGTTATTCTGATGGTAGTTGTGATCATTTGGCATTGACTTGACAATATTCATTCGAAAGGGAATTTAATGCTCTACGCGATGCATATTAATACATAAAAAATCCCATTGCGGAATAGGTTGCAATGTTGGATAATGTGAGACCCGCTTTTACGAAATTTCAAAAAAACGCGAAGTCTAAACAAGCGTCGTATTGGTCCAAGTTCAAAGTTATTCTGATGGTAGTTGTTATGATTTGACATCGACTTGACAATATTCATTCGAAAGGGAATTTAATGCTCTACGCGATGCATATTAATACATAAAAAATCCCATTGCGGAATAGGTTGCAATATTGGATAATGTGAGACCCGCTTTTACGAAATTTCAAAAAAACGTGAAATGTGAACAAGCGTCGTATTGGTCCAAGTTCAAAGTTATTCTGATGGTAGTTGTTATGATTTGGCATCGACTTGACAATATTTATTCGAAAGGGAATTTAATGCTCTACGCGATGCATGTTAATATATAAAAAATCCCATTGCGGAATAGGTTGTAATATTAAATGCAGTGAGACCCGTTTTTACGAAATTTCGAAAAAACGGGAAATGTGAACAAGCGTCGTATTGGTCCAAGTTCAAAGTTATTCTGATGGTAGTTGTTATGATTTGGCATCGCCTTGACAATATTGGCATTGACAAGTTCAAAGTTGTTCTGATGGTATTTACTTTATTTTGGCATCAACTTGACAAAATTTACACGAAAGATAATTTAATGCCCTCTGCGATGCATGTAATCAACAAAATATTTTATAACGGAAAGCTTGCTTTAATCGATGAAGTTTGACACGCTGTTGGATTGTTTTTGTGCTGTTATTGCTGGTGTAGTCATGAGCGGTTTTTGGTTGATGCATTGGTTGATGTTTTGCACGCGGTACGCTTTTTTGCTTTTTTTCTTCATTTCTCTCCTATTTTCTGTCAGAATTATAGTGGTTAACACTTCTATGATTAGACTTACCATATTTTCGCAATTACAAACCGGGACGTTTCCGAACAAAGTCCTTCATCAGATAAGTGAAAAATTATTTTTGCGAATGATTTTTGTGTTTAAAATATTTAACAGTAGGCCTATATAAAGAAAAAAAATCATCATATACTTTCTCATGGGAATTTTAAAAAAAGACGAAAAAAAAATCATCATACTTCCTCATGGGGATTTAAAAAAAAGATGATGGAGGCAAAGGGATGACCTCTGCAAACTAAATTAACATACAGAAAAGATAGAACGAGAAACAAAGTTACTAAGTAATCAGTTAGACGTCTCGTACAGGTTCTGCATAACTTTACGTATTTGCCCAATCATATTTCTCTGTGCATAACACTTTTTTCAAAAAGCTTTTGTTCGATTTGACTTTCTCAAAAAAATTGCAGCAAGAAAGATTCGGATTTAGTTTTGCAGGTGATAAGGACTATGCTAATCATTAGCATATCGTTGTTTGTTTGTTTTATTCAGGGGTAGAACATATAATGCGGCCCGCGGGCACTTACAGAAATTTAACCTCGTTCCCTACTGATACTGAATGGAATATAGGACATTTGCGTCCCTGATGATCCTTTTTTTCTTTGCTCTTAATTTGATTTTGAGCGGAAAATAGGACATCTGCGGTCGTGATGATCTTTTTCACTTTGCTCTTCCGATCAGTGCGGTCCTCGGTTTCAAATTTTTTTCCAACGCGGCCCTTCGTGCGTGAAGTTTGCCCACCCTTGGTATAAAAAAGCCGCTATATGCTAATGGGTGTTTTTTCCTCTAAAATTTTAACTCTTTCAACAGTTTTGTTTTATTTAATTTTTTTATAATAAAAATGCGTTTCTGAATAGCTGTTGTTTCGTAAAAATAGTACTGGTAGCTTCTCCACCCTTACAATTACAACTTAGGTGTGTTCTGTGCGATAGGCCTAAATTTAGGTACAACTTAGGTGTGTTCTGTGCGATAGGCGTAATTTTGGTCCTATCTCCTCCAAATTACATTCCTAACTGAACAGACATGAAAAACAATCTTTCTTGCTTAATTCGGCCTATTCACCCTAAAACTTTTTTCCTAATTTGGTAATTTCTCTTGCGAATCAATTTAGTTGTGCTTTTTCTTGCTGCACCTCAAGTGTGAACATGACTACATTTATGAAGCGATACATTGACTAGAAAATGTAACAATGAAGCAACAATACGCTCCCAGTTTGAACAACGCCATTGCAGCAACTTTAGAGGCTACTTGCCTCAATGACATTAATGACATAACACTTGCGTTGCACCATTAGACTCCACAAAACGAACAAAACAACTCATCACTCCGCTTTAATTAATAAGTCAGGGCTAAGCCTAAGTTGGCTGGTCGAAGGGCTCAACCGGGACATTTTGAACGACCGGTCGGGACGCCGGGACAAGGCGTTAAAACCGGGACTGTCCCGGCTAAACCGGGACGTATGGTAAGCCTATCTATGATAGAAATAAAACAACAGGCTTTTGAACTAATTTTATTTTGGAAGTGTCTATTTCACCGAAAATTCCGGTTACCGAAGTTTGAAAAATCGTAGTTGCGTAACTGTTTTCGGCAAGGTTGGCAGTACGGTACGTTACGTTCAAAATTTACGTACCCGTACTTCAAAATTTTAACCGTACCGTACTAACGTAACGTACTTCGAATACATTTAACAAGCGTACCGTACCACGTACCGTACCAATGAATGGTACGCTTAAAACGTACCGTACCTTAAAACGTACCGTACCTAAAATTACGTACCGTACCGTACCTTAAAACGTACCGTACCTAAAAATTACGTACCGTACCTACCTACCGCCATTCTTGGATGCACGCCAAATTAGCTAAGTGCTATTGCAATGCCTATAAATAGGTTAAAGTTTGCAATATGCGACCTGATCGGAAATTGAACCCTATACAAGTTTTCCAGCTACAATACGAACGTGGTGTCCTCGAAACTACCAAGTCGCCAGCGATGTTCTACCGTATGAATAGAATAGAACATATCGCATCCTACCTTGACTAGCGCGGTTATCATCAGTCTGGAAAAGCAATGTCCCAGTCAGGAACGGATCTAGGGGGGGGATGCATTCCCCCCACCTGCCAACAATGCTTTGGATAAATAAAATTTTTCCATAATTTCGAACCTCTTCATTACAATAAGCCTTAGTCTTAGTCGCCTTAAGCACGCATAATCAAAACTGTGCGTAGAATACAAAATGCATTGTATTTGGTGAAGCACTCAAAAGTAGGGACCAAAAATATGAACAACCTTTGTCTGAAAATTGTACAAAAAGCGCTGAAATGGCCATTGCAGTATGCAAATTTTTGAAAATTTTCGGGGGGAGCATGACCCCGGTCCCCCCTAGAGTTGTTTTTGTTACTTAAGTTGCTTAAAATTAACTCTGCCGGAAAAAAAACTACGCTTGAAAAAGTGACGAAATTTGGTGCCCTTCCCTGAAATAAATTTTGAATACGCCCCTGATACAAAACATTTTCAGAGGGCTTATGTACGGCCGTTTTCGAATCTAAACGTCTTAGTATTTAGTTAACATTCAACTTAATATAAAATCACACCCCCCTCTAAAAAAATTTTTGGACCCGCCCCTGATCCCAGTCACACTGATCGATACAATTCGTGTGGGCGATCGGAACCGCAGCTAGCTCCTACGTTTTGTAAAAGCTGAGTAAACATTGGCCGAATTTTTCTTTTTTTTAATTGCTTTCCAAATACTGTAGGTTACGACAGAAAATAATGCTGCTCGGTGACAGTAGAACGTTATGAACAAGTCCAAACTTGTCCACTGAAATGCGCATTGCGTAAAATTTCTCTTATAAGCGTATTGGTAGTCTACACTCAGCACCCTACCGAGCCCTGTTTCAAGGAAGCCAGGACTACTAAAGGGACGCCAAAAGACCAAAAGAGACTTCTCCAATGACTTACCGGTAGCATCTTTTGTTGTGCTCATGAATCCTCTCTCAATGGAAATTCACGGTGGATGCATACCATGTATAATCGCGACCTGTTATTGTGAATTTGTAATGCCGCATATTAATATTCTAAATGAAAAATACTCTGTTTGTGCTAGGCCCCAGAGGAGTTCTCTGTCCACTGACTGCTGGCCATAACTATTTGTATATAATATAAAAGTTTTGCAAGAGCATTAACCTTTTTTTGTCACAACCTTTTTTTTATAATTACCAATTAATTTTCAGGGACAATCTAATTGTAACATTTAAAAATTGTATAGTTGCATGCTTACGTGTTTTAATTCCTGCTTTGTGTTTCAATAACCTCGTCGGTTACTTTTATTTTTTTTTTTTTACAAGTCCGTAGTTTCAAGATTACCGCCAGGACCAGTGTTGCCAACTTATTATGACAAAAATCCGCTAAATGAGACTTCAAAATCCGCTAAAATCCGCTAAACGTATGGTTGAAATCCGCTAAAAAATCCGCTAACATTTAAATTCACTAAAAGTGCTGAATTTATTCTGTTGGTCACCAAATGTTTTAAAACACTCACGACGAAGAGCATACCAGCAAGAATTTTTTTACTCTTGCTGTACAGATAGAAAAAAAAAATTGCAAGAACTTTTAAACGTGAAAAACATAAACTAATAGGCAATATTGAATCATGATTGAACCAACATACTTGTAGAAACCACTGTAACCATAAACACAACAATTCTCAAGAGTGCATCAACTGTGAAGTCGGTAAACGCCGTTGCAATTCTCACAGGTTTAAAAAAGCCTACCAACATTTTCGCAGAAATCCGTTAAAAAATCCGCTGTACGCCAAATGTAAAAATTTTCCGCTGAACAGAAGCAAAATCCGCCAAATCTAGCGGATTTTCCGCCAAGTTGACAACACTGGCCAGGACTGATGGTGTACTACACCTTATCAATTCTGTATCGCTGTGAATATAATTCATCATTCAGTGTTTTTGTCCCATCGGTTTTTGATCTTCTGTACTTCAGGTGGCAGCGACCTAAATGAGCTTTGCTCCCTTCGCCTTCTCCTATGTGCATATTTCCGAAGCTACAGAGTGTAATGTTACCGTTTACTTATGTTTGTTTTTGGAAATGTTGTACGTCAATAAAATCTTTGTTCTTCTTGTTCACAAAATTTTTCAATACCAAGTTACGTACCGTACCACATGGTACGGTACGTAAGGTACGTTTAGTACGCATATTTATAACACGTACCAACGTACCGTACCCGTACCTTAGCAATAATTACGTACCGTACTAGCGTACCGTACTTTTTGCCGAAAAATGGAGCGTACCGTACCGTACTTGCGTACCGTACCGTACCGTACTGCCATCCCTGGTTTTCGGTTCCTGTAATAAGACTATCGCAGTAGGGGAACCGTTAGGGGATGTTTTCGGTTCCGCAAACCACGATTTTTGAACTTCGGTAACCGGAATTTCCGGTGAAATAGACGCTTCCTTTTATTTTTGCATTATTCTTTTTAATGTGTATTTAAAAAATTAATTACTTGACATATCTATAAATGTTTTGTTATTACTATGATTATTAACTGAATGTGAATGCATTTATGTATTTTTCTGCCAATGGAATGGGACCATGGATGATCACAAATCACAATCCTTCAACAATGAAATATTAACTTCGTAACTTAGATATACCGTAATCTGCAATACTTCGTACTGAGATGATCCTGGTATACTGTATATTTATTTTGTTACATGAACTGTGTTTTTTCTTGTTTTCTTTTTTCTATATTTCTTCATTTGATGTTGTTTTTATAAGGCTTTATCTGCCATTTGAGTAGAGCCAACAGCTCAGACGGCCGAGATGTTTTTATTATTTCTGCCATTTATATAGAGCCAACAACTCAGATGGTCGAGTGGTATAGAATATTCGTCTCTTGAGCTGTAAACTCTGATTTGATTTCAAGTTAGGTCAGACCAATGACTTTAAAATTGGTATTCACAGCTTCCCTGCTTGACGCTCAGCATTAAAGGGACAGTGTGGAAAACAAGCTGGCAAGTTTACTTGTTGTGTCATTGGGAAAGGCACATAGAGGGATTCCCCATCTTGGTGTGGTAGACAGATGACTGGCAAGTGGCAATTCAAGTGAGCTCATATGGCACATTGATCGCTTTCTCGTGATAAAATAAATAATTAAGTATTGGTATTCAATTTTATATTCCATATTGGTTGTTCAACAAATGTTTTTACAATATTATATGTAAATAATTCAGTAATTTTACAGTAATGTTGAAACTTTTAACCCAATTTAACTTTGTTTCTGCTGTGACTTGCTGTCTTCATTTTTCACATTTTTATTGTTTTCTACATCATTTTTTATCAAAACACCTTAAATCAAAAAGCGTCAAAAACAGAAAAATTAGTTACGTTAATTTAAGTGATGCATAAATCCACTGTTGCTGTTAAAATGCATGATTTTGTATCTGGGTTTTTTTGAAGGGATAATCTCCGGTTTTACCAAAAGGAAGTGGCTAAAGTTACGTGACCGTAACATTTGCCTCTTTAGTTTATTTTATTACTTCGTCACGCTCTTGTACAATCAGGGAAGCGTGAAGGGATAATAAAATAAACCAAAAAGCAAATGTTACGGTCACGTAACCTTAGCCTCTGCCTTACCAAAAATCTATTGGAGCATTGGTCTCCCTAGTCATAACCCAAAGTAGGCTATAGATGCAGCATATTTGCATTTGTACCAATAACTATCGGTATTTGTACTTGTAGATGCTTTCTAATGTAAGTTTTTTTGATGCTTCCACTGAAATTTTTGATTTTACTTTAATTTTTCCACTTGCAGTTGTAGAAGATATTTTGTCTTTATTGGATGTTTGCAGTCTGTGTTCTGCAGCTCAGGTATATACAATATCAGATTTAGAATTTTTTTGTTGTGCATATCAACATCAAACAAGAAACGATTTGACTGTGCAATATCGATATTCAGGCTATTTGCCACCTAGACTAGATATACCAGTGTAGTGTTATCGGTACGCATACCGGTGCCTGGTACTACAGTTACCTTGTCCACATGTCCTGTTCTCCTATTTTAGTGACCTTTAGGCCCACAGTTCTTAGTCCTAGTTTCTGCATCATAATTGATTTCTTAATTTCATAATCACTTTTTTTGAAAATAGCAACAAAAAAATTGATTATGATCTGTGATGCGGAAACTAGTGCAGAACCGGAACTGAGAACTGCGTGCTTTTAAGGTTCGATTACTCTCAGAGGTTGAGACTTTTGAGGCATTGTGAAGGTTTATCTTATTGTGATGTCACATCTGCACAAAGTCATTGAGATGTGATGTCATAATAAGATATACCTGCACAATGTCTCAAAGGTCTCAGTGTGATCGCACCTTAAAGCCAACGAAAATAGGACATGTTAATAGGGTAAATATAAACTGAAAATTAATGAAAGAAGCTTCTATTTCACTGGAAAACGGTTACGCAACTACAATTTTAAAACTACAGTGCAGGAAACAGAAATTTTGCCATATTTGGGCATAACTTTTGGTTCTTGTAGTTTGAGTTTCGCAGTAGAGGCATCATTTTTCTGGCTACTTGAAATCTTCACCAAAAAGTGCAGTTCATCAGCTGCACCCCAGTATAAAGTACACTCATTCTTAAGAATGCTTGACCTTGAATGAATCGAAACGAAAATTACATGACCTTGAATGGCCAATCACTCTTTGGATTTATAAACTACAAAAGAATTAACCTTTGTGATACTGGTACCTAACAACTTTTGGAGCATGTTTGAATTAAGCTGCATCTTATAACAAGCGGATATATCACGAGCACAAGGACCACTAGGGGCACTAGTGAGTGATTAGTAGGGGTTAGGGCCTAACCCTGAACATAACTGTGCTTTTGGTTACCCTACTTTAAAGCACTCTCTGAAAATTGCAAAATTATAGTAAATAAACTCAGCTACAAGATTGAACTCAACTAAAACCAAGCAAATAATTGAAATCATTATCATACTATGTGCAACCTAAGAAAGCACCAGCATGCATTTCCCCTGTCCACATCCAATCAAAGTGGGCCAAAAACCCACGGGCTTTCTGCATTATAATCAGCAATTTGATGTCATAATCACTTTTTTCAATTATGACATCAAAAATTGGATTATGATGAAGAAAACCTTCCTGCTTTGGGCTTTTGGCCCAGTTTAATTGGACGTGTGGGCTGGGTAATTAAGCATGTTGAAGAAGTCAATTCAATTCTAGTTTTTATCGTGATAATGGTTTATTAGATGCAGTTTGATTATGTATAGCCTATTATGTTTCATTTTAATTGCGCTTTAGACTGTAGGAGAGTTGTTTTATTGCTGCTCAAGTGGACGCTTTCTCTGGCCACATGTCCAATTTTAGTGGCTTTAGGCACAGTTGTTGGTTCTAGTTTTTGCATAATAATCAATTTTTTGGTGTCCTATTCAAAGAAGTAATTATGGCATTCAAAAAAGTAAACAAAAACTTGATAGTGATGCAGAAACTGGAACCAAGAATTGTGGGCCTAATGCTTGCTAAAATTGGACATGTCAGCAGGGTAATTGTGCTAGATACCGGTATGTGTTGCCCTAGGCCTGGACTATAATCGAAATCTGTTTCTTTTTTGATTCAATGTACATTCTGGGAAGAAAGTTGTTGTTATTAGTTGTCCACTCTTACTACCAGTAGTCTATATCTGATATTTTAAACCACTGACACCAGAAATGAGATGTGCCAGTAACCAGGACAGTGAACTGAACCTTTGTTTTTAAAGTGAAGTGTCCAAACAGTACGAGCTGTTATTTCAAAACAGCTGTGACAGAATTTGCCCCGCATTATACTGAAGCCAAATCGGCTGGTTGGTTTAGTGGTAAGAGACATTGGTATCAGTGTGAGCAGGGGCGGGTCCAGGGAGGATGTAGAAATGCATCCCCCCACCAGACATGTTTTTGATGAATACAATTTTTCTATAATTGCAAACCTTTTTAATAACAATAAGCCATAGGCCCTAAGCATGCATAATCCAAGATGTATGAACAAAATGCCTCATATTTGGTGAAAAATTTAGATTTAGAAGCAAATGATTTAAACAAAATTTGCCTAAAAATTCTTCAAAAAATACTAAAACGACCACTGCAGCCAGGGCGCACCCAGCAAATTTCAAAGTGGGGTTCTAAAACAAAACCTCGATCCCACACTCAGGAACGAATGCAGAAAATTTTGATAGGGAGGATGAAATTTTGAATTAGGTTGAATGTTAACTAAATACAAAGACGTTAGACCCAAAAAAGACGTAAAAGGCCTTTCGAAAAATGTTTTAATGTCTGCGTCATATTCAGATTTTTTTCAGTGAGGGGCTCCAAATTTTCAAGCGTATTTTTTCTGGAAGAATTATTTTGAAGCAAATTGAGAATGAAAAAGGCTAGAGGGGGATCCCTGGGCGTGCTCCGTCGGAAAGTTTTAAAAAAGTTCACGTTTTGAACAATTTTCACTCAAATTTTGTTTAAATTTTTTGCCCCTAAACCTGAGTGTTTCACCAAATATAATGCATTTTGTTCATACATTTTCGATTATGCGTGGTTTGGGCGTGAGGCTTATTGTTGTTGAAAACGTTCAAAATTATAGAGAAATTGTATTCATCAAAAACACATTTCAAAATGGATGGTAGGGGATGCATCTCCTACACCCCCCCTGGATCAACCCCTGCCCGCACTGTTAACAATGTCTCTTACCACTACTACGACCAGCCAGTTTGGCTTCAGTATGATGTGAGGCAAATTCTGTCACAGCTGTTTTGAAATAACAGCACGTACTGCACTTGCACGGTTTGGACACTTTACTTTAAAAACAAGAGTTCGGTTTCAAAAGGGAGAAGTTTCGACCCCCAACCCCCTCCCCCCCTCCAAGTGCGCCATTGCACTACAGTATGTAAATTTTTAAAAGTTTTGCGGGGGAGCATTCCGCCAGACCCCTCTAACTTAAAAATAGTTCTGCCGGAAAAAAAATATGCTGGAAACTACATGTCAAATTTTCGTGCCTCCTCCCTAAAAAAATTTCTGAATACACCTCAGAACATGAAAACAATTTTCAAAGAGCTTTTTCCGTCTTTTTTGGGTCTAACGTCTTTGTATTTAGTTTCAACCTGAATCAAAAGTTCATCTCCCTCTCCAAAATTATCTGGATGCGCTCCTGAGTGCGAGATTGAGGTTTTTTTTAACTCCCCTCCCCCTGTGAAACATGCCGTGTGCGCCCCTGAACCAGGAGTAAGGTTTTAGACTTTTAATGCAATTGTGGTTGGGTTCTGACCTTGGCTGTGTTTCACAAAAAAAAAGTCAAAAACAAAACCACAGTAACACAGCAAGTTGCTTGTTTTCTTGTTGTGTATACACCAACTTACTGGTGTCATAGCTCTTAAGTGGTGGACAGCTGTTCAGCAGCTATACACTTGTGCTAGTAATACTGTAATAAACAACCTTGTTGCTGTGTTGTAGAGTACCGGTACTTGCTGGATTTTTTCAGTATATTTCTTTGCATCCAAGATTGGGATAAATGCTTATATAGTTGGTAACATAATATTGCATGCATTTCTGCTTGGCCTACAAAAGGAAGTGTGACATTGAAATGTGTGACAATCGTTTGTCAATTAGAGGAATTCAAATTTTTTTGCTTTTTGTATATATCATAACATAGTAGCCTACTAGGCTATGTTTTGACATAGGCTGTGTCTAGGGATGGGCAATGTAAAACATTTGATTGTTCTGGAACAAAACCGAATCCGGAACACCGACTTTTTAAGTTCACTAGAATCAGTCACACGTTATATTATATTTTTTAGCAACACATCAAGCGTATCGTCATATACCGGTATCTAACCTGTTTATCATTCATAGGCAAAACAATGTATGTCAGCGACTGCACTTCGGTCAAAAAGAACTAATAAAACAATAGCACAATTCAACCTCCTACAAAAAAGACGAATTGCAGTGGAGAGCAATTAGCTTCTCCTAATGTTCTCCAGTCAGCCTGGGCCTCAGCACTGTCGCAGTCAGCCCTGCTGAAGCCAGATATTTGGATAAATAAAATTTTCCTTCATTTTACCCGAACCCAAATATTCAGATAAATAAACTTTTGCGTGCCGCTTACTTTGGGATTGAAATCGCACCGTATTCAGTGTTCCACATTGCCCATCTGTAGCTGTGTCATTGCAGTTTTTTTCATTTATCAACGTACACCTTTTTTAGACTACCTCTTAAGTTGAACTAGTTTATTCAGTTGGATTTTTTTATCTGGTATTGGTGTGTTAATAAAATATTTTGGCCTGTTATATACTAGATAAAAAAAAAACATATTTTTTACGAATAATTTAGGGTAATCTTATTATGATACTTGAGCTTGAATTATTCTAGCAGGAAAATAAATCAGTTTTTTACCCACAAAATGAAACTGTTTGGACGATTTGTAATGTTCACAAACGGAGTACTGGCACCGTTAATGTGCTTGGCTAGAGGTAATACATAAAAACGCTTATGCAGACACATTATTATTTTCAAACGATTTTTCATGCGATGCTGGTTATGCATGGCTGATTTCTTCATAAAGTTACCTAATTATATATATAGTATTTGTGTTACTTTCTGTTAGATTGCCTTTGTTTTACTCCGTATATACTTCAAGAAAATTGCGAATAACTAATGCAAGGCATAAACATGTAGAGGGTATCAAATTACAAGTTCCCCAAAGTGAGCGATTTTTAGGCATTGAATGATACTTATGAAAATCCCATGAAGAAGTTACAAAATTGTTGGTTTTTTATGTGTATAATCACTTACCGGTAGTTAGTTTACAATTTTGCAGCTGTGGTTGAGTTGTTGAGTTAATTTTACTTTTAATTAATGGAGAATGATCAAGTTCGATAAATTGGCATTTTATTGGTTTTAAATCACACATAGATACAGTTTTATTGTTGGAAAGCCTAATTTATCGATTCATTTTGCGTTAGTCATTCAAGTTTTTGCTTACATATGGTAAATTTTCATAGGGGCTCGAGTTGCATTGTGTTTTACAAAACTTCTTTTATTTATTTGAGATTGAGATTTTTTTGTCAATTTTCTGGTAGTCAGAACTCAAATACTGTTTGAGGTCTTAGTGTGAGTAATTATAGCCCACAACTGTGTGGTACTAATATGTGACAATCAATGAAAATGCATTTTTCTTACTGGTTTTTATTTTAGCAACGCTGTTGAATTGCTTGGTCTGTTTGTTTCCTTTGACCTTACCTGTTACCTCAATGGGTAGCTCTGATGGAAGTGATGAGCACTACTGAAGGCGTTACTCTTACAGGGATTAAAAATTCAAACCTCCCCACTGCATTGTTGGGTTGGAGGTAGGCCTAAAGGAAGTGGAGGAGGTAGACCCTGGCCCCCTGGATAGGTGTCTGTATAAGCGTCGTTATGTGTTAGCACATTGCTTTATATTATAAATATAAAAACGTTGAAATAATTCCATTTCAAAATCAAACAACAAATATTCAATATATTGGCTGCATTACACCAAAATGTGTAATGAGTGACGTGGCTTGTTTCCACAGTTTAGCACCTAGGCGACACAGCTTCGGAGAAACGTCGCATCTGTGGTAAGATGTTGGCAATACTGTGTCCGATTTGACTGGCCTGGGAGTCTAAACCTAGTCCTCCTGAACTGATTAGCGTTGTGCCCAACAACTGAGGTATTTTGTGGGCAAAAAAATATTTTTCTGTCTGAAAAAAATTTTATTAATCTACTGCAACAAACTTGGATGCCCTTGTTAATGTCATGCACCCCAAATACGAAAAAAATTGAGAAAAATGAAGTTCAAACTGAAACATCGTGGCGTCATAACAAAAAACCTAAATCATTAATGATGAAATATTTTATCATTTTTTCTTTGGTTGAAGTCCAAAATGAGAACTCTATTGCAAATAAGTTAGTCATTTTGAAAAAGAAAGCTACGTAAGTCAACAATTTTACCTCAATTTTGTCGGAGAATCGCTGATTCGAACACTTCTGTTATTAAATCATAAAAAAGTGAGTGAAAAAATACATCGTATGGGTGCTCGTGATCCCATCTGTCTTTGTAGAGTAATAATAGGCTTCTAATGAATTCCAGCACGAACTAATGCAACTTATTTAACAATGAGTGGGTTTTTAAATAATTTGCAGTGAGAGTTTTATGATTATGAATAAGTACAAATTTTTTAAAATTATTGGAAGTCAAGCTTGAACATTTTGACCTCAAAATAATGGTTCTGGTCTCATTCATAGAATGAATTGATGCTTTTAAACAATCCTTGCTCTTACTAACTTAAACAAATAGCTCTTACGAAGTACAACCATTACTAATAGTTGACAATGCCATAAATTGCAAGCTGTTGCAGTTTTGTAATGCAATAGATTGCAAGCAGTATTTGATTAAAAATAATGTGGTAAAGTGCTTCCCAAGTTGCAATTTGTACCTCTAGCTGCGGAATGCCCAACTCTGGTTTTAAAAACATAATTATATTATACTTTAATTTTGAAATTGGGAACGTTATTTTAGTGAGTTGATAAACAAACAAATCTGCTGCTTTGAACCAAGTTTTTAGTGTTTTAAAGCTAAGGAAGATATAACCTTGATAAGCAATAAGTACATTTGACTTTGCTATGATTTTTTTAAATGCTTGAGTTGTTGATGACCAAGTAAAAACTATAAGCTACAAATAAACACAAAGTACATTGTGTATCCAGGTATCAAAAAGATGGAATAACATTATTAACAATTCTGCATATATTTGGAGATCGTTTTTTTTATCGCTCGAAGGAAAAATCATTAACACTGGAGATTTATCATATAAGGTATGATTACGAATTTGTTGTGATTGTTATTTAAATCATTAAGAGTTTTATATAAACTTGTTTGTCTGTGTCTTGCCTTCTGGTCATTGTTACGATGGCCGAGTGGGTAGAGCATCTGCCTCTGAAGCCATATGGTCAGGTTTAATATGAAGTTCGGTGCAACTAATGACTTTAAAGATGATTTTCTATTTCATGCTTTATGTTCAGCATTTGTTGTGCCGTTAGGGAAGGTATTTAATGGATTCTTCCATCTTTAAATAGTCGACAGATGACTGCCAACTTGCAGTGGATACAAAAGCAGAATGCTGTGGTCGCTTGTCATCACTGCAGAAATTGGCACCAACAACTCTTTTAATATACTGAAGGGTATTGTCCTATTCGATCAAAAATAAATAAATGCATTTACGTCAATTTAAATATGTTTATTGTTTAGATGCTAGTTATGAAACATTACAGTTTACATCGCAAGAAACAAAACTGGATATTTGGAAAGTTTAGTGTCATTACTTCGTATGAAGAACAACAAAACTTAAAGCCTATTTGCAATTTTTCAAAAAATGATTGGGGAGACATTTTACAAATAGAACTAGAGAGATAAAACAAATTTATTTCAAATTTGAATTCTGTGTAATGACTGATGTTGCTTTTGAAAGTGCGTTGGAAAGTGGGTGAAATGATTGTTTTAGCAGCCGTGTTTTTCTCTTTGTGTTTTATCTTTAGGATGAATATCATTTGTAATTCATTCACTCCCCCTCCTTGCCTTCGCTTACTAAACTTTCAAACTTTTAATGCTTGATTCGACCACTGGATAGTTCGATTGTTCTTCGAAATTGGGTGTAAATGGTTCTTTTGTGTATGTTAATGTTGTCATTTTTACTTGCGTGCATTGGTGTGATGCAGTGTAAATAATGTTTTACAAGTATTACCAGTAGTTTTGTGATTTACAAATTTATGTAATATATATTTTTTGTTTTATTTGACTAATGTATATTAAAGCACAAGATGATGAAATATATTTTCGTATTTAAGTAAATTTTCTTTGTTCACGCGTGATATATATTTTTTGAAGTTTCTGTGTAATATTTTTGCATACTTATCTTTTATGAATTTTATTTTTGTTTTTGAAATTATTAAAAGATGTGAAGACTTTTCTCACTGTATAAAGCGTTGTTGCTGTTACATCAGAAGATACCTTTTAATTAGCAAATTTATGTTGACCCACCTTAAGACTAAAACTGAAAAAAGTATTTTGCCATGGTATAGCCACTGTCAGGTGAACATATTTCTATGCCTATAGGAAAAGAAAAAATCTTTATGATTATTTGATCCAATGATTTTTTGAAATGTTGTGTGCATGCTATGAACTTGACATTCTTTTCCATTAGAAACCCAAATTTCAATTATGGGGACCCAAATCAAATCTCTAAAACACTTAAAATACTGGATTTTATCTAAGCCTGTATCGACATGTAAGTAATGTTTTTGTGGAGTCATAGCGCAACCTCTGCTGAAGATTGCTGATGTTGATACAATACTTCTTGTTCATTGCTTACCGGTAGTTTCTTCATTCTTATAGGTTTCTCCAGTATTTCGGTGCCCTAATTTTTGCAGCATTGGCATAAGCGTGTTTGAAATGCTGTCATCACTTTTGACTTTTTAAACTTTTCGCAAGTGGGCAAATCTATGAACCAATATCGTTTGTTGGGTAGAGCACAACTAACTTTTAATGTGACTATCACGCAGGCAGTTCGTTGTGCCCATATGTAAAAGCATATGCAAGATTTTTTTGAAAAATAACGCTGTTCTGCCTAGCCGTGGCATGAAATTGAAAATGACTGGTTGATGGGTTACTAACAGTGGCACAAAGCAACTGGTTGCATTGCAGGGAATTTTGTATTAATTTTAAAGGATGTTAATCTACTTCTTTTGCGGATAAGCATGATTTTGAAGATATTATTGAAATATTTGGAGCAGTTAAAACCTGATTGCTTTGGGCATTAATTTTGCTTCAAGGAGAAAATTTTTTTTTAATATTCCAGTTGCATTTAAAAAAGTGTAAACAACCCCCCAGTACGCGAATCTACATCGTTATAATCGGCAGCGTGTCGTAGTTGTTCGGAGCGTTGATTTTGCGAAGACCCATGATCGCAAGGATGATGGTTCAACTCACACTCTAGCCTCGTTGTTGCGTTTTTTGATAAGATGCTTCACGATAATTATCTCTGTTTGGTGGAATCTAACTAGCAAATTAAAGGAGTCACAAGCAAAAACTCTGAAACAAAGGCAACTCCTAAGCGAATCTAGATTCGTTCTATGTCTAGCGCCTCCATCGCTTTCTCGTAACAGGAGTATAAAAAGGAAGAAATCAATCAGTTTAAAAATGATGTATTTGTGTGAGTGCAATTTATAAGTTTTTGCAAGATGGATTGAGCTTGCTGTATTAATTGACTAGTTCTTAAATGTGACCAAATACTGTAGTTGGTCATATCTAGTTGAAATAGTCCTACTTTGCACCAAAAGATTTTTGCATTTGAAGTTGTTATATTTTAATATTATATTATGTCAATTTATCAAATCTTACTATATATGTAACGTGTAGTTTATATTTTGCAGGTATTGATAGTTTGTTAATGATATTGTGTTAAATATTAGTTCCAACATGGCCGCCGGTTTGCCCGCTGTTCCTCCGTTTTTAAAAGCAATTCGTCCATATGTGAAAGTTAGCTCTGAAATCGCTCAACGTGATCCAGTCACATCATATTATTGCAATTTTTATGCTTTGCAATCAGCCCTAAAAACCAACTACAAAGGCTCTCCTGAAGCAAAGCAGTTTCTCCTTAAACTCATGGATTATGTTGAAAAGCAGAAAGATGTTTTGAAAGGTAACCCTGAACACAGCGAGACTGTTACAAGTGATATAGCAGGCCATGCCGTTGTGGAAGCTGCTGCTCTAAAGCTGTTTGCATGGGCCGATACCCAAGATCGATCAGCGATATTCAACAAGAGTGTCGTGAAATCGTTTTATACAGCTTCTATTTTGTTTGATGTGCTTGAAGTGTTCGACGAATCACTGTCAGAAGAAAATAAAACGCAAAGAAAATACGCAAGATGGAAAGCTACCTATATTCACAATTGCTTGAAGAACAACGAAACACCCATCCCTGGTCCTGTCGGTGGGTTGGATGATGATTTTAAGCACGATGATAGTGAAGAGGCTCCAAGTGATGATGTAGGGCCACCTAGTAGTCGTAATATTGTAGATGCTCCCGGTCCCTCGCGAAACTTTACTCCTGAAATATCTGCCCCGCCTCAACCAGCCAAAAGAAACATTGCACCACCACCAGAACCTGCCACTTACCAAAACCCTCCTGCAGCAAGCACGGGAGCAACTGTGTCGCCAAAAAATATGAAAGAAGCGGAAAAACTGTGTAAATTTGCTGTCAGTGCTTTGCAATATGATGATGTTGCCACTGCAGTGCAAAATCTAGAAGCCTGTCTGAAGCTGCTTCGTTCTTCACAATAAAGGCATTGTTAGCCTCTGGACAGACAATCCCATTCGACTAGCTCGGATAACGGTGCACTTAGCCCATCGTAGATTGTTATGATTTACAGGCGTTGAGCTGTTCAGCTTACAGCACATTAATTTTTCTGCAATATTATTATCTTTGTGTATTGTAAACTTGAAACAAATAGTGGAAGGTTCCAATTGATGTTCGCTTGTGTAATAATTCTTAATATTTTATCTGTTTTCGTTTATATTACTGAGAAATGTCAGTCAGGTGACTGCAAAGACTATTTGAAAAGCAACCACGGCTTTATCTCCACCTCACATCTGGCATATTTGATTACTTCTGTAGGGTAGTAATTCCACAACCCTGTTGGAGGTAGAGCGCAAATAGAGCGCGCAATCAGGCAGTGTTCTAATGTCATGGGCATTAATCGTGAATGATCTGCAAATCCTTCAGTTTTTTGATAGTTTCCTGTTACCTAGTTGCGAAAGTTTTATCCTTTTGTTATAAGTTTGCCGTTCCAGAATGTTCAGCACAAAATTCTTGAGTCATCTTTGGGCGAAATGAAGATTTCAATAAATGTTTATAATAAAACAATGCGTGAACAGTGAACACACGTTTTAACAGCATTAAATTTAGTGCAGTAATTTGTTGTTGATGTTTTGCTTATGAAGTTTTGTTCTTCTCATCTTCGTTTCGCTTTTTGCTTATTTGCATTAAATTGTGAAACGAAAGAATTGCTGGCATTGTATTGTAAACTGCCAGTTTTACGAACTAAGCTAAAAATTGCTTTAAAGAGGAACAAACTCTTGCTGCTTTTTAAAGCTACGTTGTGAGTTTTGCTGGGTACTTACATCTTGCATGCAGTTTTTCGAAATCTTAGTTACTGCACCAAATCACACGGTGTCTCAATGGAGTTGAAACGTTTTGCTAATGTAACAATGTTGTACTGGCACGTTATATATCCTCCGGTGTAAAATACCATAATATCAGGCCTACTGTGTGAACCCCTCCCCTAAATTTTTGTTTATGCTACGCCCCTGACGTCAACTGAACAAAATCGTTCAAGCTTAGAGCTGCAGTGATGTTGGTACACACATGGGGCTACCGATGCACTTACTTTGAAACGGTTCTGTCACTTCTGTGAAATTTTTTGCTTTTTTTATGGCCGTAGTGTAGCCAAACTTTACATAAGTAGTCACAGGGCCGAAACTAGGCAATGCTGGGCCCCCCCCAAATCATCTTTCGGGGCCTCCTAAAATATTTTTTCTTGGATGGTGATGCAAAAGAGCGAGCCCCGAAGGGGCGATGCCAAGCTAGGGAGGTCTGGGGACATGCCCCCCCACAAAATTTTGCGGAATTTGACCTTATTTTGGAGGCGTTTTGTGCGTTTTGAGCCTTCAAAATTCCTCAGTTTTAACGAGGTTTAGTAGTCTGTTTGACTAGGTCCCTTCCAAACCCACTAACATAATGCTGCAAGCAAACCCTACTCTAACATTTCGCTACCTATGCGAAGAAAAAACGTTTTTAAGGCTTATTTTTGCGCCTTTCACTTGAGGATGAGGGGCCCTTGGTATGCTACTAAACGTTTGTTTGCTAGTTTTGCCACTGCTATTTTTTGAAAAATTTGCAGGGGCCCCCTATGGTCAAAAGTATAAATATGGTATTGGGGCCCCACATCGCGTGAGTTAAGACAAAAAATATATTGAATCTTAGAATAGGCCTAAGGCACCTTTATCATACGTTGAGTAAATAGTACTACGTACTGACTATTTGCGGGGCCCCCCTTTTGTGCGAGGCCCCCCCCCCCCCGGTTGGGGGGTTCGGGGGGCGCTAGTTTTGGCACTGAGTAGTCAAGTATCAAGTACATTGAGAATCAGTAGAAAATCTCGACCAACGTTGAACCCCGGACCCTATGAGTGTAGTCTAACGTATTATCCGACACAGCGGTTGTTACGCCTAATTGCAAAGTCTGCCTCGTAAGCGCGACAAACTGCTTTCGTTGAAACTCATTTCTTGTATTCTAGTTGTAGTCAGTTGAATAGACAAAACATAACGGTTTTAGCAATTCATTGATTGGTTGATTTCTTCATCTTTATCCCATCACGAGAAAGCGGCGGAGGCGCTATGCGTAGGACGAATCCAGACTCGCATAGGAGTTGCCTTTATTTCCACGTTTTCCGTTTGAATTTTCTTCTGACTTCGTTCATTTGCTGCTTACAAGATTCCACCACGCAGAGATAATCATCGTGAAGCATCTAATCCAAGGGCGCGACAACGAGACTAAGTTGGGAGTTGAACCGTTAACCTTGCGATCATAGCCGTCGTAAAAACGACGCTCCGAAACGCTGCCCCACGCTGCCGACCAATGGAATGGAAGAGCAGGTTTCTTAAAATCAAGAAACTTATAGGCCAAAATACGCTGGAAATTATGGTAGGGGACTAAAGTTTAAGCCCACCTTATATAACATTTTAGTGAAATTGTGATTTACGATCAGGGAGTCGAACCGGTTAATTTTTCAGGTTCGGTTTGGGTTCTGCAGCGGTTTCAAAGATAAATTGAAACTCTTTGGTTCGCTCCAGTAAAAATTATTTCACATTAGTGTTAAAGCGCTTTGTTTCGTCTGTTACGCGTGTCCTACGGGACTGGGTATATCTAACGTAAAAGACTTCTTTACGATACATAGATTACTTGCGTAAGTGATAGGGCCGGATTAAGGCGAGGGCTGCGGACCCACCGAAGAAATAGGCCCCTCGATTACAACGTAGGATTAAGGGTTGCCTTGGCTCGGCCCCCCTGGTTCTAAAAAACAGTTTGTCGGGAAAGGCTCTTAAATTCGGCCAAGTCCTTGTGAACGCATGTAAAAGGTTTGCAAGAGGGGCGTGACCATAGCAGTGACTTAATGATTGAACGTGTATTTTCAAATCTTTTATTCGTCGAAGTCGAACATCAAAACTTGTTTCCCCAAAACAGCTGCATCCTTCCCAATAGGTCGATTAAGACATTTCAAATAAATCGTTATATTTTCTGCATGTTCTTTAAAGCGTGGTGGGCAGTACCGCATCAACGCATCTCCGAAGTTCGGTCCCCCCGGATGGTGGGGGGCATTTGTAGGGGCCCCACAATATTGTTGTACAAGACTTACGATTAGGGACAAAAAAATTCAAAGAAAATTTTGTTAAAAAGTTGCTGAAAGAGCACTACACTTGCAATTTGCAATTACAGAACATGATGTAAATTGCATTTAAATTTTTCCGGGGAAGCATGCCTCCGGACCCCCCTAGAGTCATAATTGATTTTCATTCTGCTTCAAATTTGCTCTGATTTTGCCACACACCGAAAGAAACTGTGTGCACGAAAGTTTGGGGCTCCCTTCCTGAGGAAATTTCTGAGTGCGTCCCATGAAATAATACAGCTAATGAGGAAAGTTCGTAACCAAGTCGAAAAAGCGCGAAACTGCTTGAAATGCTTGCAGATATCAAAGGGTCCCATCTGGAGTTTTTTTTGGGGGGAGGGGCAACAGTCTTCACACGGCACTGGTGGTGGTGCGTGGACAAATTACTAATGCCAAAGGGGGCCTAAATGAAAAAGATTAAGAACGTTTGATATAAAATAATAAATTGTTTTGCATTGCACAGGGCCCCTCTAGTTCAAATTTTACCAAGGCACCCCTGGGTCGTGCATGGTAGGTGTTTAGAAGATTAGGTTTACCATGGTTTTTGCACAAAAGCATTAGGGATGTGCGACTACGCAAGCAAAGTGGATCAAAATTGGTTCGTCACACGGATCGTTAAAAGTTCAAATTTATGACAAATTATAACTTTAAGTAAGACCGACTTTAAACTTCAATTGTTCTTTTAAGTACCGGTTATTACCAAATGGATAATTGATTTTCTTGGATACTTTTCACCTGCTTTTTCCCACGTCTTGTCACACTGTGCTGGGCCGTTTGTCATTAATTTTAATTTATTATTGTGACGCTTAATAGCGCAAAAACAGTCAGTAGTTTTAGTGTTAAAACGATTTTATGTATAACATTTGCGGGTAGTCCGGTAAACGCTTGCACTATGGAACCACAGAGTGTTCTTGAAAATTAGAATTTAATAAAAATGAGTATTCTTCACGCACCGGTTATACGCAGGGATTTCATAGGCTACCGTCCTTACTTCAAAGATTATTGTTCTTATCTTGAGAGAGTAGGCTACATCTTGGAAAATATTATTGCCCTTATGTTTTGAAATGTCCTTATTTTTGGCTTGCGTCCTTATTTTGTCTTATTTGGACTTCATAAACCAAGCTTTGCGTTATTTAACTTGCCTTATTTTTTGTCTCACCATCAAAACTTTATTGTGACATCATAAAAGCAACACAATCTTATGTGGAACACAAAGAAGCAAGCACAGATTAATAAATAGGCATTACGCATTTCAGGCAGTCGCGATTCTAAGGGGGTGTTATGGCCCCCCAAGTTTTTCGCTTGGCCCCCCAGTTTTAACAAGCTCATGTAGTCTATGACAGCGTATGAAAACATGCTAATCGATTGCCCAACCTCAGAGATAAGGTGTGTTAACACAAAATACGATGAAATTTTTCGTACGTACGGTGACGTAGGCTAGAAAATAGTTAGAGGTTATGACGTAAAGCTACGTCACTTTGCGCGGCATTCTAGAATACAATCGTAAGGTGCTTCGCAAAACAACCGGTAGGAAACAAAACTGTTTGGGTTTGAATTGTGTGGAAGATATTTTCGTCAACTGCTTACGTCAAAAATCTTATGAAATTTCGTGCGACAGCAAATCGGACTAAAATCGCATTTAGTGTAACCAGGCCTTTAGACATTCGTTGTCGTTGCTTCTTAGTTTACTAGGCTATGTGAAACTTGCATAGTTTGCTTTGGTTTTTGTCTTCACTTTTCAATTAACTAGTGCTTTTATTGCATCACACAGTTCCGTCTAAATCGTAAAATCGCTATCATTTAGGTCATAAAGCAGCCAGTGCAGATTGAAGAAGCTGTTACGAATGGGTGAAGAAGAATGACGAACTAAATACCGGTAGATCAAAATCTTACGTATCATGTCTTTGGTAGTCGCTAATCGAAGTAAGAGTATCATTTCCAATTTTTGTTACCTAGTTAGTCATGTACTGGTATTTTTTATACTTTTTTGTTGAAGCCTAATTAGCAAGCACTGAAAACGAAAGACAGCAATGTGCATTGTGGCAGCATCGGCAGGCGTAATAATGGTATTATTAGTAGTAACAACAGCCAGTGCTTAGCAAACTTGGCTTTAATGCGTCATTCGTTGATGGCTATGGAGTTTGGAGCGGGAGAACTTAGTTGAGTGTGGGCTGGTTCTACAGGCAACGCAGTGTTGCCTGGTTTATCATCGCTTTTGAAATTACAAAATCATTAAGTTGTAGAGCAGTCGACCTCCCTTGCCTGACCGTTATTCAGCCTGCGGTTGTTAAGCGACTGATATAAAGGGCGAAAATTACAATATGTTTATCATGAAGGCATGATAACCGTAGGATTAAGTTACACTAAATAATAGAGAGCCATCTGGCTGAATGATTGGTTGAGTGCTTAAACTATTGATTCGTAAGTTTCGCATTATTTTTTATTTTCAGTTATTGTTCGTGTATTTACCTTTCACTTCGTTAATTTATTTTTTTGTATTACGTTTTTTGATGTGCGAAGATATCAAGTGGTGTAATTGACCTATACCTCTTCTGTTATACGCTTTAGGTTTGAGCTACTGATGTTATTTTTGTCCAAGTCTTGTAGTTACCGTATGCGTTTGATCCCTACGCTCTTTTGCATGTCTGTAGCAGAGAGTAGCGGATTTACTTTTATGAAAATCCTAATCCGATCCAAATCCAAATAGTTAAATCCAAATCCAAAAACTACAATAAAATAAATCCAAATCCGTGTTACTTTATTATATGCTATTATTTCATGCACTGTGAAAAAACTGCCATTGAACTGGCGACTTAGCCGAAGTCGACTTAGGCAAATTCTACTGTATTAATGCAATTAAATCCTAATCCAAATCCAAATCCGCAAAAAAGAAAACTTTAAATCCAAATCCGTGAAAAACTCTTAAATCCGGCTTTTTAAATCCAAATCCAAATCCAAGCTATTCTCTGGTCTATAGTCAGACTGGGTCACCACGAGAGGTAGAATGTAGGGATTCATTAACTGTTTGCATGTAAAGATGAAGGAATTACGTAAGTATCTTTTCCAAGGGTGTTATAACAAGCAAACCTGCCGTCTTGTCGTTACTATTCCTTTAATGCCGAAGTCGGACGTATAGCAGGAAAACTGTGGATACTAATTTTTAGGCTAGGCAATCTCGGAGTCAGGCCTTGAGTCTACCACTCCAGAAACAAACGCTCTGAACATTTTGCCATCTTACTGTAGGCTATGCTGCAGTGAATGTCAATAATAAATGTATGTAGTGAGTCATATTGCAATATGCTTACTTTTTAAGTTTGGTTGCTAATCTCTTTGAACTTACTCTTTTCCTCTCAAACACAGTTTTAAGTGGCCCCACCTCAATCTATCTTGGCCCCAAAGTGCCCCCCCCCACTTTTTGGGTGCTAGAATCGCCACTGACTTCAGGCTGTCTAAGTTATAATGGTAATAATAACAATTAAGGTTATTTTCAAATTATATAGAACGGAAAATTTAACAGTAATTGAGGGAGACTGCAAAGTGAGCTTGCGCATTTCGAGTCAGCAGCCACTTGTTACATGTCAAAATGCGATCGGCTCCAGCCGCGAATCGAACCCATCTCGTAGGATCTGTCTCCTGCACACGGTACTGCTAGGTCAGATGGGAAGGTGTTGTATTTTTAGCTCAATAATACCCAGGCAGTTTAATTATTTTTCCAGTCGTCCTTATTTTGAGTTCCAGATAGATGAAATCCTTGGTGCAGGCCTACGTCAGACGGTCAGCTATATAGTTTTAGTAGCCACTTAAATAAGTTTTGTAACTTTTTTGCCAAATTAAACAAAGAAGTTTAAACAGGTATACGTAGATGCAAAATCGGACGCAATCGCATTTTGTGTAAAGGCATATCCAGCCTTTAGGTTCGTTCATCAAAAATCGCACGAACATGCATGAAATGCAAAATCGGCTTTACACAGAATTATACGAACGATGCTATAGTATTTACTTAAGTAAATTACGTACAAAAATGCATCAATACGAAAATGCATCAAAATGCGTGCGTAGATTTTAAACTAGGGTACGTAGATGCAAAATCGGACGCAATCGCATTATGTGTAAAAACATATCCGTCGCATTCCGTGTAAAATCACCTTTACCTTCCATTTTGCTTGCGGCTAAAGGGGGCCCCACGTAAAGTTTTCGGGGTGGGGGGAGGGCCTCAGTTGGCCTAGCGCTGGCACTGACTACCAATCTTTATTAAGTAGACCTAATCTATCGAGTTTAGGTTAAAACTAAGAAGGTGATTCAAGGTTGTATCAATGCCAAAAATTTCAAGGAATTTACTCTTGAATTTAAATCACAAGATCTGCGGCAATTACAACGAAGTCAAAAAAGACTGATTGCCAATACCAGTTTGTGAGATTCGCTCCTACTTCAAGGTTGGCATTGATACAACCTTGTTTTTTTTCAAATTTAACTAACTATTTTCAAATTTTTGGCATTGATACAACCTTGAATCACTTTGTCCGGAGCTGATAATCCATGCTGGAGCCAGCTTAAAATCTTGGCTACGTGGCTTCCTATCTTCCTGCCTGCACCACCTCAAAATTCCTAAGATCTGGAGAAGAGCGCTAGTAGTAGCGGTCCCAAAGCCTTCGAAACCTGTAGAGGACCCAAAGAGCTATCGTCCGATCTCCTTGCTCTGTGTTCCCTACAAGATTCTCGAGCGACTTATCTACGCCCGCGTCGAACCTCTTATTGACCCTCTGCTCCCACGGGAACAGGCGGGTTTTCGACGCGGAAGATCCACCGTGGATCAAGTCACTTTGCTCACGCAAAGCATTGAGAATGCATTCGAAGCGAAAAAGAAGGCCGGTGCCGTCTTTATCGACCTGACAGCTGCCTATGACACTGTCTGGCACCGTGGCCTCACCTGCAAGCTGTTGCGGCTTCTGCCGGACAAGCACATGGTTCGTATGATTATGGAGCTGATCCGCAACAGAAGCTTCACCCTTACAACTGGCGACAGCAAGCCTAGCAGGTTACGACGCCTGAGAAATGGCGTCCCCCAGGGATCGGTCCTGGCCCCCCTCCTTTTCAACATCTATACATATGATGTCCCCTCCATAACCTCCAAGAAGTTCGCCTATGCCGACGACCTGGCGATACTTCATACATCTGGAGAATGGAAGGAGTTGGAAAGGACTCTAAGCCAGGACATGACTACACTCTCGGAATATCTCCAGACCTGGCGATTGAAGCTTAGCCACACTAAAACGGTGACGGCGGCCTTTCACCTCCACAATCGAGAGGCTAAGCGTGAGCTTAAGGTCTGTAACATCGGTAAGACCTTACCTTTCTGTCCAGTTCCCACTTATCTTGGGGTCAAACTGGACAGATCGCTCACATATCGTCCTCACCTGGAAGCATTGCGCAAGAAGTTAAGTGCTCGCGTCTCACTGTTGAGGCGACTTGCCGGAACAGGTTGGGGTGCTAGCGCTAAGACATTACGCACAGCTGCCCTGTCTCTGGTCTACTCGACTGCCGAGTACTGCGCACCAGTCTGGTGCCGCAGCGTGCACATACGGCTTATCGACAGTGTAATAAATGACGCCTTGCGCATTGTCACTGGGTGCCTGCGTCCCACTCCATCGGTCTACCTTCCGGTTCTTTCAGGCATCCAGTCAGCTGAGCTTCGCCGCCAAGGAGCGACACTCTCCCTAGCCAACCGCAGCTCCCTGGACCCTGACCACATTTTACATGGCCAGTTTCATGAGTCACAGGACGTATGTAGGGAGAGATTGAAATCTAGACGCTCATTTGTACCTGCTGCTCGGAAATTACTAGACAATCTTTCTGAGATGGACGTCCGTGCAGCCGAGTGGACGAACACGAAATGGGACATGGAGTACTCTGCCAACGCATTGTCACTCCACGCTTTCATTCCCAAGGCTAGCTCCAGACCCTTGGGTATGGGTCTGCCCAGGGCAGCCTGGGTCAAGCTCAACCGTCTGCGTTCTGGTGTTGGACGTTTCTGTTCGTCCATGTACAAATGGGGTCTCGCTCCTCTAGCGAATTGTGAGTGTGATGCCAGTGAACAAACCGCAGATCACATCATCTCACAGTGTCCCATACATCGAGCACCCCGAGGTATGTTTGGTCTAATGGTTTTGGATGACGAAACAAGATGCTGGCTGAAGTCCCTTACAGTCAGCATCTGACCCAAGCAGTTTGGTGGCCAGGGTGGTAAAAGGATAAACCCTCGGCCTTGGTCCTTTCATCTGTCTTGGAAGAGATGCCCCGCCAAACGACGACGACGACGACGCTCCTACTTCGAGTTGCGAGATTCGAACCTGTGCAGCGTCACCAGCCCAATGGCTGACTGCCTCAGGCATTCATTGGAGCAGGAAACAGGGTCCAGAAGCTACCGGTAGCATTGAAATTATTCCAGCCCCTCTTAACCAATTGAATCTCCCTATGCTTTGACTTACGAAAAACAAATTCAAAAAAAGAGGTGCACGTCATTTGAGGCTCAATGGGGGGTTGTAACCAGTGATGGGATTCAAAATTTTAAGAACAGGTTCTCTTTTGTATCGTACTTACTAACAACAGGTTCCCTCATAAAGGTCTAATGTCTGAAAAAAAAGCAAGAACGGGTTCGCTGATTATCCTGACATTCCAAGAACGGGTTCGCGCGAACCCGTGCGAACCCCCTGAATCCCATCACTGGTTGTAACCCCCAACCCCCTCCGTGGCTACGCCACTGCATTTTGATATAAACCAAACTATGCATAAATAACAGCATGTTGAAACATTGGGAAATCCCCTAATTAGGTGAAGAAATTGCAAAAATTCAAAACGACTTGAGCATAGGGTAAGCAACAATAATTTTAGCTGCAATATTGCAGGGATGGTTTTTTAGTGAAGCATAAAGGAAAAAAGCATTTGCTGCATAACTTTTCAAAAAAGTGTTTTTTTGGCCTACCCTAATGGCCAGTGAAGAACCAATTACATGGCCGAGTGGATAGGCGTCTGCTTTAGGATCAGTAGACTCAGGGTTTGATTCCGAATCGAGTCAAACCAATGACTTAAAAATTGGTATTCACAGCTTCCCTACTAGACATTCCTCATTAAAGGGATAGTGTTAAGCAAGCCGTCAAGTTCGCTTGTTGTGCCGTTGGAAAAGACACTTAACGGGATTTTCCCATGTAAATGTGGGAGACAAATGGCCGGCAACTCCTAAGCGAGCTCGTGTAGCGCCCCGTCGCTTTCTGTGATTGGTGGATAAAAATGCCAGTAAATAAAAAGTAAAAGATAGTCTGCTGCCTGCCAGATGGATCTATAAAACGCTTTGATAAGTTTTAGTTCTCTGAAACTTCGTTCGGCACTGGTAGCAGTAGCAACGCATTATCTAAATTCGAGGAGCATGGCAAGCGAGCACTTAATCACTTATTAGTTATTGCTATTGAATTAAAAGTTCAACGGTACTGAAGGGAGACTGCCAAATGAGCTTGTGCCGTTCTAATCAGCAGCCACTCGGTATATATATATCAATTGCAATAGGCTCCAGCGGTGAATCAAACCTGTCGCAGAGGATGTGAACCTGCATATGATACCGCCAGAACATGTCGCTGACAATGGCTGTTCATGCACGAAGCTGCTGGGTGTAAATGGCAATGACAAGACAGTTAAAACTTTCTAATATCGACGACTCGACGTAATAGCCTGGTCCACCAGTTGTTTAAAAAAGTTTGCTTTGAATCTTTCTCGCAGAAGCTTCATGTTTAACATTTGCATCGTAACTTAATTAAGATAATCCGTAATTAGGACAATCGAAGATAATCCGCGTTGGTGTGCATTCGAGTTAAATTTAACTTAAGATTAAAGTAGAGTTAAAGTAAAATTGGTGTGCACCAACATGGATTAAAGTTAATCCTAAGATTAAATCCGCCAAAATTGCCAAAAAGTTAATCCTCCGACCTTGGTGGATTAAGCTCGAGTTAACTTTCGCTACACCAGCCTGCTAGCTTGTTATATGCACAATTGCTCAACCAAACTGCTTTTTGTTAGTGGCTAGTAGGGTTGGATCCATTCATTTTTTTTCTAATTTTGAAATTCAAATTCATTGACTTTGAAAAAACAAAATTCAAATTCAAACTCATTGACTTTGAAAAAACGAAATTCAAATTCAAACTCATTGACTTTGAAAAAATGAAATTCAAATTCAAATTCATTGACTTTTGAAAAAATGAAATTCAAATTCAAATTCATTGACTTTGAAAAAACAAAATTTAAATTCATCAAGAACTCGTGAGCGGATTCAAATTCAATTCAACCCGAGTAGCTAGTACGCAGTTAGGTAGCTGAAGAAAAACTGTTTGCTTTTTTTCAGTTTTGGGCCAAGTCGGCAAACTCCAGTGGTTGGTTAATAAGCTTTTTCACAACAATCTTATTTTTTCAGATTCAAAATCGCCAGCAGCCCTGCCTAACTAACCAACACAGAACGCAAATTTTAGTACTATGCATTTATGCAAACCGACAAAGTTTACAAATCGTTCACACATGTTCGAACACTTCGTTGTGTTTGATATGTCGCCACTTAGTAAATGAATAGACTGAACTGAACTGATGCACTGTAAACCTGCTAAGGTCTACATTGCCGATACCTTCGCTCAATACTTGAAAGTTGTAAAAACAGTGAACGCAAACATCTTTACCACCTGACACTCCCGCTGCAAACCAAAATTTCCGCGTGTTCAATCCTTATGTGTCAACTCAATGTATTTCAAGCAAAAGCGCAACTAAGTGCTATCCGGATCAGTGAAAAGCCATTCAGTAGTCCCATCAAGCAAAATAAGTTTTTGCAAACACACGCAAAAAATACAAAAAGATTAGTCTACTTGTAACACCTCCACAGCAAAAAAAAATATAAATAAAAGCAACTAGAGTACTAGACCAATAAAAGGTAACTCACGATTAGCTCTAATATCGAGTTAACTCAATTCGCGTTGGTGCATTCCACCCTTAAGTGTGATAAGCAAATGGCCAGCAACTCCTAAGCGAGCTCGAACAGCGCGTTGATCGCTTTCTCGTGATAGAAAGGTAAAAATACTAATAAAAAAAAAATTAAAATTTTAAATCTGCTCGCTAGGTGTTAATGCATTTGAATTTAATTTTTTTAAATTAAATAATTTGAATTTAAAAATTGAAAATGATTGGATCCAACTCCGCACCGGCCTCCTTTTCCAGAACCTACGCGCGCTCTTACGCACAGTAGGATATATTCTTTGTTTTTATGACATCATTACGCAGTTAATGACGCTATTTAAAAGGAAACAATAGAGAAAAATTTCAAAACTGAAATATACAATCTGAGCGCAAAAAGAAAACATTAAACGCGACTCGCAAAGCAAAATTTCGTTCTTGAATCGATTCAACTTTGGGGCAATATGGCGATACGGGGCCCGTTTGAGCAGTGTGACCCACTCCAATTGGAGAGCGGCTGCTACGCTTTGCCATCAACTGGCCGTTTTAGAGAGAAAGTTAAAATTTTAGCATAATTTAGCGATCAGTTTACGGCTTGGCCGAAATTCCACAAAATTTATGCTTTCATCGATATGAGGGGAGTATGCTGCATTGCTGCTTTACGTAAATGACGTCAGATTTAAAAGTTACAGAATTTGGTCCCCCTTCAATTTTTTTCTGGCTGCGCCCTTGCAGCAACGCGGCAAAAATAATTTCATAAATCACAGAAAAAAAGAAAACCAGTTAGGTGTCGAATGCTTTGGAGTAAAAATGCATTTTCAACAGGGTTTAGAAAATGACATTTGATATCAAAAATTATTGAAATATGAAAAAAATATACATTTCAAATTTTCAGGGTGTTTGATGAACACTATGGGCCAGTGAGTAAGCCACCGGCCCGGGGCCAGGATCTTTGTAGGCCTACTTTGCTAAAACGTGAAGTATACGAATCGGCATCTAAACCCTCAGCTCTGCTTTTCGCTGAAATATTATAATCTGAGGCTATTAGTTGACAACGAATTAGTGTTTCCTTCCGGGAATTCGAGACGAGAAATTTCCCGCAAAATTTGGGGTTTTGAAACTTCCCGTTTGCCGGGAAATTAATGTCGGGATCTCGGGAATTTTTTTTTACATTAGCAAGGATTTCAGTGGTACTGATATCTATGATTCCGACATAAAAAATGCGGTACTGCCAATGAAACAATTTTTTTGGCTTACTAAAAATTAGTTTTCAAAATTCGCAAAATTTTTTAAGACAAAATGCTTGTGAGATCGAATTTTTTTCCTCAATTTTTCGAAAAACTGAAACTACGTTTGTCAAAATAACGTAACACAGTGCTAAAAATGAGATCTGAGATGCTGAAAACCAGAAAAAAAAGCAAAACAATCAAGCTCGGGAAATTTTTCTGGAAATTTTTCGGTGAATCCCGGGAATCTCAAGGATTTTCGGGATCCCGAAAATTTATCAAAATTTTTTGAAAATTTCCCGTTTCCCGGAAAGTCGAAAACCCGGAAAAAAGGGAAACCCTACGACGATCACATAATTATTTGGGTCAACAATAGTTTTATGTTATGTCATAAACTCAAGTTTCACAAAAAATCTCAACTGCAACAACACAAGTTGGATTTACAAAAAAAGGTTTAGAAATTAGACAGAAACAACATCGAAAGCAGACAGAGTGAGAGAAGCATGAGCAGGAGCAACGTAGAACTTCAACAACTAGTCTCATTTTTAGGCTATCAAAGCCGAATGCATGAAGGAAATGTGCCACGAAGAGAAAGAAAAATTAAAGATATTCCTTTTTTAGTTTTGTTTGCTGTTGTTTTGAGCGGTTTGTGTTATTTGGGTTATGACACCATAAAACGAGGAAATCCTTTCCGCAGTCACATTGCCTACGACTCGTGGGGAAACATCTGTGGAGCCAAAAATGATCCTATTCCACAAGCTGACTTTTCAGGCATGGATCAAACTTCGAGAAAATTCGCTTTTTATTTTGGACTAATTCATCCCGAAAAAGTAATTGCAATATGCGTCAGCGAATGTCCGACCGATACTACTACTTGTAGAGAGTTGGTGCAGAAAAATGGTTACAAAAACTTTACAGACTTCTACATAAATGCAGTCATCTGTGCTGCAAATGATAATGGTTGGCCTGACTCTTGCTATAATAAGACTCGACGGTTGAATGACCCTCACGATAATTATCAGAAGCCACCGTCGTATCGTCACTATCCACTGAGGCCGCCACTCATTGTACCAATGTCGGAGTACGTCACAATGTTCAACACGTGCGTGCCACGGGAGGTAATTGAACGTGTCTTAAGCCAATATTGCATTAGAATATAAATTATTGTAAATTGATGATGATGCAAACCTACAGTTGGCGGAGTGATTGGAGACATAGCCCGCGTTCACGAATAATGGTTTTCGCAACTAGGCACGAAATTTCATTTTGATATGGTAAACGCATTTTTCAAGATTTTAAAAACTATTTCAGCAATTCGAATAGGTAACCGTTTCAGTTTTTGAATCACTGAAACAAGTTCGAAAGGAATTTAAAATAACGTCTGCAATAACAAAATGAAGTTTTGTGCCTGGTAACGAAAACCTCCATGTGTGAACGCGGCCATAGCCAACGGCTTGCCATCGCTACGACGTTCTTTCGAGGCTGAGATAGGACACCGCCTCTGGTAACGCTCTTTGGCGTAATACCTCGAATATAATGAAGATTTGATTATGAATTATAATGCAAATCAGAATTTTTACAGCGTAACATTTTGCGGTGGTTCACTGCCAGATACTACAGATTCAGTAATAGATACATTAATTAATTTTTATTATAAGTGAGACGAACCATTGATATGATAAACAGCGTTTTTTTTAGAACACACCATGCGACTGACGACTGACAACAATGGTTTTCAATTGCTATTGTAAACAAACAATTCTGCCGTGATTTGGAAAAAAATAATAAGTCCACGTTTTGGCGAAACTAGTTTTTTGGCGTGTTTCAACTAAAAAACGTATTTTCCGTTTTGTGTGTGAAAATCAGAAGCGAAAGTAGTTTAATTTCTGAGATCAGGAGCGTAGTAGGGGGGGGGGGAGGGGGTATTGAGCCATGGCCCTCTTTTGACTATGGCTTTTAGAAAAAATGACCAAAATAATGGTGCGAAGTGATGAAATCTGCCAGACTCTTTTGATGGTTTTTGTAGCTTATGACCAATGGTGTATCCAGGGAATAGGTTGAGAGATATGCATCCTCTCACCAGCCATTTTCAAAAATGTTTTTGATGTATACAACTTTTTTATAATCTATATGGAAATTTATAAAACTTTTTTATAATCTATATGATGTATACAACTTATTTATAATCTATATATTTATAAAAAATGTGGAAATCATGGCCCTCCCTTTTAAAATTTCTCGCTACGTCACTGGCTGAGATATTACAGTTTAATGAGTGGATGGAAAAACCTGCAAGTTCAGTGTGAAGAATTTCAATTAATAAAATGAAATTGAATCTAACCCACTAGGATAATAGGCTAAATCAAACGTAATTAGAAAAAATTACAATACGAGTGGGATTAGAACCGACGCCCGCGCCGACCCGTGACGTGTCACCGGCCCAATGGTTGCGGCGAGTCTTTACCGAAGACTAGGGTTTTCAATTTAATTGCTAATCTAAGCAAACAATTAATTGCTTGTTTTGAACGAAACAATTAATAGCCATTTATAGCAAACAATTTATTAGTAAAATACGACGCCATTTTCACAAAAACTGGTGCTATCAAACAAGATGTCACGCAATGGCATTTTCAGATTGCAGTGGAAACCTGAGAATCTCGAGAATTTTGTGACGTTGCAACAATTTGCTGTAAGCTAATTGCATTGTGCATTCGTCAATTTCTTTGTCTGTTACCGGTACCCTGTTTTCACATTTGCCTTCTGATAGTGGGATACAGTACAACTACAATTTGAAAATTAGTTTTAAGCTGCTGATATTAAAAACGCAATGTATAAAATTTATGTCAGCGCAACGCAGGAATTTTTGCTCACATGATAATACAAAAAGAGTTGAACCTCAAAAGGTGTATGCTCGGCTCTCAAAATTTAGAATTAAGTAAAAGCACACTTTCGAAGTCATTTCTCAGTGCCATGTCCTTTCTGACTGCCCTGCGGCCTCCATTTACGAATCATGTGCAATACAACTGGCTACGTTTTGCACTGTGCAGTGCCTTTTGCTTGTTTTTCGATCAGCAAAATGAACAAATTTCCATTAAAATCACAAGAGACGAGAATCCGGTTGTTAGGTTTCCTCGGCTTTCATTTAGTCCTTCGCATGTGTTGGAAACAGCGAGCGCGAAAATGACAACATTAATACGAAAGTACAACAAGTTACGTTTCTGATCGAGATTTCAAAACTCAAAAGAGCAATGAATTGTTCAAATTAAACAATAAATTGTAATTATTGTTAAGAGCAACTTTTAAAGCAAATAATTGTTATGAAAACCCTATCGGAGACCAAAACCCGACATTTGGGCGCAGGCATTTGGGCGCGAGACATGTGGGCGCAGACATTTGGGTGCGGTGTCATATGAGCGCGAGGACATTTGGGCGCAAGAACATTTGGGCGCGAAATACGTTCTAACGCATTTTTAATCAACTTTTTGTTAGTTTTTTTTAAAGAAATAAAAACTTTTCTGTCTGCAACGATCTTATCCAATATTATACTTAATTTTCTGTTTGCAACGATCTCATAGAAGAAATTAAGATATCAAAAGATCTAAAAGTTAGAATATTTTTGTTGCAACGTTTCTCGAACGACGGAAACGCGTGAGAATAAGACAATTGCAACGACAATTGCAATTTTTAATGAAAACGTAAGAAAAGTACGTTCTCGTTTAAAAAAATAACATGATTTTGAAAAGGTACTTGATCAATTTAATATATACGAATGAAATGGATCATAATTTTTGTGTCTAAATAACAGTTGACTCATAATTTATTTTATCAAACATGATTCCATTTCAAAGTATTTACAAATCACAACTGCGTTAAGCATCTTCTTAATTTTTTGTTTTATTTCGCTGTCCTATATTGCGTGGACATTTTCCTTGATCTAAAACTTTTAATCACTCTCATAGGTTGCTAGACAATTGATCGTAAAAATGACTCTTTATCTATTGCTAACTTGACCTTTCCTTAGCTCCATCGTTTTTGATATACGTTGCCGTTAATTAACCCATCTTAATTTCTTCTATAAGATCGTTGCAAACAAAAAATTAAATATTGGATAAGATAGTTTTTATTAATTGAAAAAATAGTTTTTATTAATTAAAAAAAAATAGTTTTTATTAATTAAAAAAATAACTAACGAAAAGTTGATTAAAAATGCGTTAGAACGTATTTCTCGCCAAAATGTCCTTGCGTCCAAATGTTCTCGCGCCCATATGCCCATATGGCACTGCGCCCAAATGTCTGCGCCCAGATGTCTCGCACCCAAATGTCGTGTACCGACCAGAGACGCCGCTTTCACTGGTAGGCGGTCATTCTCTGCTTTTCATAAGAACACAGAAAATTCAGCGATCGGCGAATTCAGCGAAACTCTGCGACTTGGTATTCTGTGCTATTGTGCGAAAGATGAGTTTTCGATTATCGACAAGAACGTTCGATGTCCCACAAGAATGGTCGATGCTCAGTAAGATCACAGAATAAATTCGCACCACGCTATTTTATGATGCTGTTCCAGCACGGCTGAAAAATGTATTTTAGTTGGTAATATACCGCTCACCAGGATTCGAACCCTCATTTTAATCTTCTCGCTTGCACCTGTATGTTGTCGACGACTGGCGCTCAGACTCGCAACGGCAACTTTCATGCAGTTAAGCAACCAGGTGTAATTCCACGCTTTTTTGCAACCTTTTTTTCCTTTTATGCTAGTGCTATAACTCGCATCTTGGTTGACAGAAATAACCGTCGTTTTTCTTTGAATAGATGATATTATTTTGGACATTTTGTAAATTATCACAGTAATTTTGAAATTGTTTGATATAACCAATTGCATTATTATTGTTAGTTTTTTCTTTATATTATCTTGCTTGGTGCTAAAAAAACATGTAGTTATATTGCACAAAAAAGCATTATTTCACTCCCTCCAATTTGTACACGTGGAGCTGGCAAGACGTTTTAATTTCTATGAATTCAATCCATTTTGTTTTGGAGTCGCGATTGCAGTAAGCCGAGTGAACCTTAATTAATTTTTGAAACTCATTCTCTTTTCGAATATTTGCAAATATGGTTAAAATCCACGAAAACCATTTTTACCCTTTCGGCAAGCTTTCGGTCAAGAGTGTACCATTGTAGAGTAAGCTGTACAGAACGCTGCAAGGTGCTATCTGTTACATGCAGGCTCCAATGCAATTACAGAACAACGTTCAAGACCAAGAGCGGCATACTGCTCAAAATTGCGTACTGCGTAGACAGCCAAAAGTGCTGTCTGCGCAATTTGCGCAGATCCATTTTTGCGCAGATCCATCAAAATGTGTACGCAAGCACATGGAGTTGGCCGAGTGGTTGGTGCATTGGGCTCCGAAGCTGGCTTCGCGGGTTCGATGCTCAACTAGGTCATCTCCATGATGCGTGTACTTCTCTACCACAAAAATCCTAAGCTGCAATTAAGTGGCTTGAAAAAAAAAAAAAAAAGCGTACGCAATCGAGCGATTTCAGACACAGTTGGTATACACATCAATTTGCGTTGAGCAGTTCTCAGCGATATTTAGAAATCGGGAGAAAATGACTACGTACCAGAGTTGGATGCCTCGAAACAGGTTTTTGAGTGTCTAGGTCTCGTGTGGATCTCGCTACGCCAAGGTCTCATCTCGGTCTTTGTCTCGCACCTTAAAAGTCCTGGAAAATGGTCATGTCTCGATCGAGACGTAAAGAAATACTTCGGCGTTGAAACAGCTTTCAGCTCTTTGATACGTAATCAACAACAATGTGTAGTAAGTACTAGGGTGGGTCAAAAACTTTTTTTGTGAAATTTTGAAATACATTAATTTTAAAAGCTAGCATGGGCATCAAAAACACCTTTAAGCTTGTTTGTGATTAGTTGCCCCCAACACTGTCCGTGCAACCGGGTCAAATGACGTCATGAGAGGTCAAATTTCTTAAAAACTCTTGAACTTTGTAACCCAATGACCTAGGAACATAATTTTGGTGTCAAAAATTGCGGAATCGCCCAGTTTATATGTGTCTAAAGAGTATTTGTTGTCATAAAATGTATAGTTTTGAAGTTATTTCAGAAAAATTAATATGTGCCAAATTTGCAGAGTTTTATGTGAGCAAATTAGTATCAGCAATCCAACCAAGAATATGTTCATCATTGCAGTATACGTGGCGATTAATTGACGTAAATGATGACAATTTTGCATAAAGCTGCCAACCAATGTTTGCAATTTTTATATGCTAAATTCGCATTCGTGTTTTTTTTTAGAACCGAATTCGTTTGCAACAGAATTCTGCACAGTATTTCAGCACAAAACAATTTTCGCAATATTTTTTCATCCAAAAAGCTAAATTTTGTCTCAAGTGCAGTGTTTCCTTATTGTCACCAATATGGGCTTCAATACATTTCAATGTGTGGGGCATTTGGTCAAGGGATTTAGGTGTACAAGTTAAAATGCGAAACAAACCTAACGGTTTGGGTATCTGTAAAACCATTGCATTGACAAAATTTTGTATTTTGACCATAAATATTTCGCCATATATAACTTTTTCTAAAATAACTTCAAAAGCATGAACTTTATGACAAAAAATGCACTTACAACACATATAAACTTGGCAATTCTGCAACTTTTGACACCAAAATTATGTTCCTAGGTCATTGGGTTACAAAGTTCAAAAGTTTTTCAAAAATTTGACCTCTCATGACGTCATTTGACCCGGTTGTACGGACAGTGTTTGCTGCAACCAGTAGCGTAGCCAGCCCAAAATTTCGGGTGGCCAAAACTTCGTAAGGTTGTCAAGTCGCGCACCCAGGATCCGGCAAAGGGGGGGGGGCCACGAATTTTTAGGGCTTTTACAAGAAAAACTCATTTTAGCGTAGTTTTTTGTCGAAAAAGAACACAGTGGTACCCCGAGTGCAGTGATGGGATTCAGCCGGTTCGCACCGGTTCTGTAGACCCGTCTCACAAATTTTTATTTGATCAGCGATCCGGCCAGCATTGCCGTTTAAACTTGTACCATTAGTTGAAACAGAGCCGGGTGAAAAAAACTTTAGTGACAGAAGCGGCTTATAAAAGATTTGAATCCCACTACTGCCCGAGTGGTCTTATCTGCCCCTGCATGCGTTGTTAGTAGACTTACGTTATAGCAATAGTATCTTTGTTTGTAGGCTGGTGGTAACTGAAAATATTTCGGGGGGACAATTGCCCCTTTTGCCCCCCTGGCTACGCCCCTGGATGCAACTAATCTTAAAACAAGCTTAAGGGTGTTTTTTCATACCCATGCAAATTTTTGGAACGACTGTACTATTTCAAAATTCAACAAAAAATATATTTGACTCACCCTAGTAAGTTCCCCGTGCACTCAAAATAAAAAATTGTGCATGATTACGTACTTGGAATGGAAAGCAAACTTGGAATGCCGAATGGGGGTTAGTTTCTCGTCCCCCCCAGTTTGGTGTAGGCCTATGCCCAGACGTCTGTCTTTCTTTTGGCACGTCGTTTCCTCGAAAACTTTGGGTAATTCTCAATCGTCTTAAATCAGTTAGGCGCTTCAGTGCAATTATGTTCCGTTGAGGCATTCGTGATTCTGCTACGTGCGAATGTGGACAAACAGAATAAACGGCGGAACACGCCAATTATGACTGCTGAATCCTACATCCTCCCAACGGTACTTAAAATTTGAAGTCTCCAAACCGTTCTCCAGAAGAGTGGCTGCATCGACTCTCTTCCATCACCTGCATGAGGATGCTTACTCATACGAAAGAAAGAAAGACCTCCTATATGTAAGGTAACCAAATGACACTGACCAAAATGTAACATAACTTCCCTATTGTAATGTTCCAAACCTCCTATAATTATATAAGGTAACTAGTATAACTACCATGTGTAATGTTTCAAATTCCTGTATGCAAGGTAACCAAACTGCCCTAACCTCCTATACGTAATGTTTCAAACCACTGATTTGTAAGATAACGGTGGGTTTATAACCTGCAATATGTCAGGTAATCTCTTATATGTAAGATAGTTAAGGTAGCTGTCATGAAAATGTCAAAAAATTTTCGTAAGCAATCAAGTATTGCAGTTTGACTCTAAATGAAGCAAAAGCCGTTTCTTCGATGAATGAAATAAAGATTTTGGGATACTGCGTAGGTACGGTAGCATAAGACGTGATCCTGAAAGGCTCAAACATCTAAAAGAATTCCCGATTCCACATGACATGAATTGTACGTTGAGTCTTTTTGCGTACTATGCAGTATGCACGTTGGATTCCTAAATTCTCGGACAGAATACAGCGTCTAAAACCTGTAAATGACTTTCCGCAGAATGGTGCAACGCAAAAGGACTTTCAAAATTGGAAAGACGCAATTGCGGCTGCTGCTCTGTTTTCAATCAACAAAAATTCACCCTTCGTCATAGAAGATAATGCATCCGATGTTGCTATATCTGCTACGCTTAACCAATCTGGGCGCCCGGTCGCCTTCATGTCTGGAACCCTACAGGCTAGTGAACGTCCTTACCCAGCCATCGAAAAAAAAGCTATCAATTATTGAAGCTGTGGAGAAATGATCGCATTTATCACACGCCAGCAATATATTCTTGTCACAGTACGGACCAGAAGTCCGTAGCGTTTATGTTCGACAGCAGAAAACGATCCAAAATTAAAAACTATAAGATACAATGCTGGAGATCCGAAATAGCTTCGTTTTCTTACAGCATACGTTACAGACCTGCATGGCCAAAGCAATGTTAGTCCAGATGCCTTGACTCGCTCGGTTTGTGCTTTAATTGTGTTGATTCTACAAGATTTACATGAGAAACTTTGTCATCTAGGTGTCCGGAGATTATCACTAGGGCGATTCACGGTCAATAAAGTCAGTTTTTTATTTTTTTGGAAGTAGAAAAAAACTCTAACAATGTGGAAACAAAATTTCACGGTCGTAGGATCAGTGTTTACGAAGTTATAAAGTCAATAAATGTCAATTTTTTGTTTTTTAGATCAATTTTTTTTATTAGGTCAATTTTTGCTTCCTTGCTTTTTTTGCGAGATTCTACTTTATACTCAAAAAGAGATGACTTAGATAATTTAGAGATGGAAGTTCGTATCTGTTGATGGTACCAGGGAGGTGTATGCTCTCGCCAAACTGTTACCCGTATTACAGTTTTACACATGCTTAATTTATTAATATAATGTTTGATGTAATTTCATTGATTTCGATTGTAAAGATCCGTTCAGACAGCTTTGTAAGATTGCAATTTTGGCAAAATTCGTTTATGATAAAATAAGCTTTTCGTCGTGTTTTCATTCGTTACGTATTTTTGTCGCTACGTACCGGTAGTCAAAAACATTAGAATTGAAAAGACAATGCATTGGTTATTCGAACATACTTTGATGTTACAAATTTGCAATACAACGAATAGCAAAACTCTTGAATACGATTCTGGATTCTGCGCAATTACGCAGAGCAGTTTAACTTTCTGCCAGAAAACGTGCGGCATTATATGTGCGTACATTATAATCTAAGCACTAACTGAAGTGACTTTGGTGTTGTTTTTTTTTTTTTTTTTTTCTTTTGGACTGGTTCTTTCATTTCATTGTTTCGTTAGGTCAATAAAGTCAATTTTTTGATAAAATAAAACCAATTTTTTGAGATTTTTAGGTCAACAAAAAATCGCCCTAGTTATCACATTTTGTGCGTTCAAAGGACTATCCAAATTCAATGGAAGATGTCAAAAGACTTTGTTTTTCTTGCAGAGTATGGGCAGAACTTAAGACGCAATTTTATCGAACACAACCAGGAATCCTGGTCAAAGCAGCTCGATCCTTTGAGCGGGTTCGATTGATTTTAAAGGTATATTACCCTCAGTGTCACGAAACGCGTACATGCTTACTGTTGTTAAAGAGTTTTCGCAGTTTCGTCATGATTTCCCGTTCGGTAGGCCAGGAAGAACATTGCTTTTTAGTTTGTTGATTTTCACCCTGGCCACGTAAAGAGTTTGACTGGAATAGTGATGTAGCCATACGAGTGGATATCCACAAAGGTTAAATTCTTTAAGAAATATTTATCCGAAGGGATGAGTGATCCTGGCAAGATCATTCGTCCTGGAAGATGAATGTTTCTTACCTGAGGGCGGCTGATGAAGACTAATAGCCTGAAACAGCGCTGACTCGCTCTACGGTTTGCCTGGTGCTGCTGAGAAATTTTGTACGTACTAGTAAAAATGAAAATTGGTATAGCAAAGTTGGGTTAACCTCAGCTAACCCCAATTGTGCCCTGGTGCGTTTTCATGATGGCCGTGGATCTACAGTGTCGTTGCGGGAACTAGCTTCTTGTCCTAGATCACTTATAGAAAGCAATGAAACCAAAATGCGTGTTATTCGTTCCAGTGATTCTGTGTTTGACACTGTTGACAGAAATGTTGTTCGGGGCCCTGTAAATGACAATCGATGTGGTAACGAAACCTTAACTGGAGGAAACTTGACTACCGAGTCTGAGGGTGTTGCCCCAAGTTTACGTCGGTCATCTCGTACTAACAAGGGCCGAGCCGATTTCTTTTGAGTAGATTTCTTGTGTTATGTTTTGTAACTGATCTGCCATTAATCGTATTTAAACCTGTTGTGTAACTTATCTGTTGTTATAGTGCTTGCACCTTTTGTAATAAGTCCCTCTGCCCTGATTGATATTGTGCCACGTGTTGTAATTGTAGTACATTGCATTCTTGAAACTGCTAATTAGAACCATGGTAGCTTCCGCACGACAGTTCAAATAGCACAGTGGTTCTCAAACTAGAGAGCGCGGTCTTTTTGGGGCAGTTTTAGGGGGACCGCACAGAGGTCGCGGATTTCTGATAAATCATCTTTTTGAATTGTGCTTGATTGGACATCTGCGGACGTGATGACCTTTTTTTGGTCTTCACTTGATTTTGCATGAAAATTTATGCCTGAAAATAAAGGATCTTGAGAGTTAAAAAAAAAATCTTTTGGGACCGCAAAGTTGAAATTTTAAAAAAGTTTGAGATAGCACGTCTTTTGTCTAGTGCTAAGTTGATTTGAGTTATGGTTGTTATTAATTGACTACAATGTTCGTATTTTCATATCTCGTTTAAGAGTTTGTTAAAGCCTGAATAAATAACTCCGTTAAAGGTTTGGCATGACAGTGACCTCCTAGGCCTATTATGTAAGGTATCCAACCTCTTATTTATAAGGTAACATCTGCGTCCAGCTCCTACAGTGTATGTCAGGTCACCTCCAATATGTGACAACGTAAAGGCAACGTCCTATGCGTAAAGATTGCACAACCTATTCGCAAGGCGCGATAACAGACCTGTATGGATCCAAAAGGACGTTGCTATGCCAAACCAATCAGCAGAAATTCAATTCAACTTTGATGAATGATTACGAAACTTACGGGAAGTGTGGAAACTGTGCAGTTGTTTACAAAAAGGGAGGATTTTCTTCCAAACCACAGCGGCACTAATTTGTAATTACAGTAATCAGTATCTACCGGGTTAAAAAAACGGACGAACAGCATAAGCAACTTAATTGATTAATTATGCAAATACTGTAGCAATGGTAGAGAGCATCAAACTCTTAACCAAACATTCAAGAGACTGTAGAATGTTTTTTCTGCTATACGCTAGGGATAGCCGTAGCCGAACCTTAGCTGATTCCGAATCGAATCCGAATCACAAATGTCGAATCCAGAATTTCGAATCTTCATTTCGAATCCAAAATTTAGGAGGCTAACAAAATGAGCCCAATGCAATGCTGCAAAATCATCAACAAGTGTACTTTAAAAAATGCACAAAATACACTAACAGATAAGCCTATTTGCAACACATCTTCATTCATATGAAGAAAGTTTATGGCCTCCACATGTTCGCCTGTCAGTTTGTTTCGTAATTTTGTTACGGTAAGACCGGCGCTTGAAAAAGCTCTCTCTGACGGAGCTGAGGAAGCAGGTACAAAGGTGCGTTTACCAATACGCGGCAATGCGATTACCATCACAAATCATACTGGCCTGCGATTAACGCGATATAAAATTTGCTAGCCTGCATCAAGCAAGCTGATTGGTCTATGATGTCATAACAATCAAACGTGCATGGTCTCACTGCCGTCGTCAAGGTTATTTCAAATATTTTTTGATATCGAGCGATGAAGCGGTAAAAATCGTACAGGTACAATTCCTTGATATCGCGTCGTTTTTATCGCGTTGCCGTACCAAAATGAAATAAACTAAAAACTAGGTAGTCGCGTTGCCGCTAGCCGCGTAATCGGTAAACACGCCTTAAGGCGCGTTTACCGATACGCGACAAAAATTTTTCGAACCTTGTTCGTTTTATTTTACTGTACACCGATCACGCGAAAACCTGCGAAATCCTTTTACATTTACTTACATTATACTTTTAGTCGCGTGTCGCGTTGCCGCGTGTCGGTAAACGCGCCTTTAATACGCACGATCGTCACGAACAGCCATCACTCATTGGCAATTGCGTGTTTGTCGCATAAGCTTGCGCAGTAGCAGTGTGCAGTTTACTCGCGTGTGTGCATCACCGCTATCTACGATATCAGCGCACCCTAATCCCTGTTTAAACACGCGTGTGCACCACTGCGCTGTCGCTGTTATAGTGTAAATGCGTGACTGTGTTTATACGATTAATTCTCCGAGATAAGTGACGCAACTGCATCGTATTGATATGTTTTTTTCATTTCGAATCGGCAGTATCAAAAAAAGATTCCGAATCATTTAGGATTCGGATTCGACTCGATTCGAGATTCGGCAATGGACATCCCTACTATACGCCATACAAAATGTACTTTTCTTCCATACTTGCAGTACAACGCAAATGGGAATATAATTTTGTATTTTAAGTTATTGGTGACTGTGCTTACACCCGAACTGACCAAAAATACAGTTTGCAGTCTACAGACCTAGGCGAATAATTGTAATTCAAGCTGCTTTCACTTGCTTTCGCATCAGGGTGTGAAAAAATACCATTAAATTAGGCGAACTTCTTGGTAATGCGATTTTTTTCAAGAACTGCGCGTTTGCTTGTTTCAGTTAGTTTGTATTCAATACACACTAGCGTATTTGGGGGGGGGGGGATAAAAGGCGATGCCCCCCTGTCTATGCTGTTGCTGCAATACTTGCTCCTGATTTGGCAAAAACGCGCTTTGATGGTGTGTAGCGGTTTTCTATTAACATAAGACAATTGCATTAATGGTAAAGCAAAGGAAAAATAAATACATAAGTACGCGCAAACTGAGGAGGATTCATAACTAGGAGAAATTAAGTATATAAGCATGCACAAGAAATATAAAAATAAATAACATACACTGCAAAACTACCGCAAAGGAAACGAACTAATTCATCGGTAATAAACACAGGTTAAGTAAAATTACGTAAAGAAAAAAGGGTGTTAGTAAATAATGATAATTATTTGATAAAGTAACTTATATAAAATAAAGAAACGTGAGACTTACCGACTGTTTTTATAACAGGAGCAACAACTTCAAAACAGCTCGTAACAGTAACTTATATCAATGAAATTACAACAACTGGCACAGACATTCGCAACAGTATCTGTAACTTATTCAAATAGAATCAATCTTTCAACTTCAATAACGGTTATATGGTATTTTAAAATACATCTTTCTATTTCTTTACACAGTGGAAATCTAACAGCCTCAAACAGTCACATAAATTAAGAATAAAACCTGTAGACTCTACTACAAAATAGCATTATTTGCTTACTCTGAAATTACGTCCGGCCGATGCAACGGCGACTTCAAACTGACACACAAAACATGAAGAACACTGTTAGGTGAACTAATTATCAAAGAAACATCGAGAGTCGGCCTGTGGTCGGAAGCCATTAACTTAAAATATATAAATAAAGATCACGTGAATAGTTTAAAGAAAAGATTCAGTGCCGATTGCAGAGATAACAACGACGATTACAAAATAGGAAACGACTCAAATTAAGACGAAAACTTTACAGGCACACCACGCAATACAAATAGGTTCAACAAAAGGTTGCGACTCGATTCCATAGCTTAGTTTTTGCTGGAAGTCCTAATCAGAGGTTTAGGTTCGATTCTAACTTACGACTTGCCGTAACATACCCCCACGCAATGTACGGACCCGTACATTCCAAAATCATCGGCAAGTTGTGCATTTTCCCAAACAGTGCAAACCAGTGAACACAAAGCGAATACAATACTTTCTACACACTGTATACATCAAAATATTGCTTTCGATCATTCAGTTCATGTCACGTTAGATAAACAGTATCAAGCTCATTTAACAAGGTAGTGTCCGCAGGATAGTTCAGGAAAAGAAATCTTTGGGTAGAATGTTATCTTCAGCACTCATCTGATTCATTGTTGTCACTTGTAATTTTGTAAAGTTTCGAGATTGGTCTTCGAAAAATGTTCGTTACGGTTTTCACCAACACTTGGCGAACTTTGTCATGACGATCAGGAAAAACTTTCGTCACTCTTCCCAAGGGCCATTTTCCTCTTGGGGCATTTTCATCGTAAACAAGCACAACATCGCCAACACAAAAATTTGTCTTCGCTTTTTGCCATTTTGTTCGCAGCTGAAGCATTTGTACATATTCTGCTGACCAACGTTTCCAAAATTGTTGTGCTAAATATTGGACTTGACGCCACCGTTTAATGGAATAATTGTCATCATCTGTAAACTGTCCGGGAGAATAGTTTGCAGAATCTCTCATCAGCAATAAATGATTTGGTGTTAGTGGGACATCAGCTTCAGGGTCCATTACTATTGGTGTCAAAGGGCGAGAGTTTAAAATCGACTCGACTTCCACCATCAGCGTTGATAGAGTATCATCAGAAATCGTTTGTTGAACCAACAAAGAAGAAAATATTCTTCTTGCTGATCTAATAAGACGCTCCCATACTCCTCCCATATGGCTGGCGTAAGGTGGATTGAATTGCCATTGAATATTTTTCTGTTGCATGTGACTCCGCACGGTGTCGCAGTTGATACTTTGTAGTGACTCGCGCAGTTCTCTTTCGGCTCCGACAAAATTCGAACCGTTATCGCTGTACATTTTGCACGGTTTTCCACGTCTACCAATGAAGCGTCTCATAGCATTTATAAAAGAACTCGATGACATGTCCGGAACGACTTCAATGTGAACTGCTCTGCTGGAAAGACAAGTAAAAATACATCCATAACGTTTTAATGTACTTCTTTTCTGTTTGACAAAGAGAGGGCCAAAATAATCAACGCCTGTAAAATAAAAGGTAGGTTTAGTTGAAGAAACCCGACTTTCTGGTAGTTCGGACATCATTTGTTGTCCAGCTGGGGCATTCCTCCGTCTACATGACAAACAGCGTCCGATCAACCTTCTAACAGTAGCAGCCCCCCTGATGACCCAGAAATTTTGTCGTAATGAAGCCCAAGTATGAGACATGCCAGCGTGACCTACGACTCGATGATGATCCTCGACGATTAGTTTGGTGACATGATGGTGACTGGGGAGAATCACGGGATGTTTCACTTCAAACGGCATAGAGGATCGATCGATTCTACCTCCAACACGTAGTATACCTTCATATAAAAACGGATTTAAACGCCGTAATGAACTGGTTTTAGACACATGATCCTTCTTCTTTGAACTTAGCTGAAAATATTCATTAGCAAAGGCCTGTTTTTGAACAAGTACGATAATTTCCTTTTCGGCCACGTTTAATTCTTCGACAGTTATGGGCCCATTTACGGTATTTACCTTTTGCAGGTACTTTTTGCATCGCAAGATCCATGCGATGGAAAGCTTCAAGCGGTACCAAGAAGAAAAACGATCAAATCTTACTGCAATAGACAAATCTTTAACACTTGTTGACATCACATTTACTTGCTTTTGCAAAACTGAATATTCCTCCGGTAATGAGGGCAAAGGGCAAGGAGGTTGCGGCCAAAACTCTTCTGGCGACAACAGAAATGAAGGACCACGTATCCACCGCGAATCGGAGACCAGATTGCCTGCAGTCAATCCACGGGTAGCATCGTCGGCGGGGTTCGATCCAGAGTCGATGTATCTCCATTGATTTGCCAACGACATTTCTTCTATTTTTGCTAATCTGTTCGCAAAAAAAGTTTCATAACGTTTAGAGGTATTATGAATCATATGCAAAACTGCCGTTGAATCTGTCCAAAACACAGGTATCCATTTAAAATCATTCAGTTCCCGAATCATCATATGATTTAATTTTACCGCCAAAACGGCAGCTGTTAGTTCTAATCTAGGAATCGAAACCGTTCGCAGTGGTGTCAACCTTGCCTTTCCCATAAGAAACCTGCAGCAAATCCGACCGCTTTTGCATTCCATTCTCACGAACGAAACCATGCCATACGCACTCTGAGAAGCATCTGCAAAATAATGAATTTGAATTTTTGTCGCAACATCGCCTCCTAACGGTTTAAAACAGCGGTTAATTTCTAAATCACTGAGACCAGTCAGCTCTTCTGTCCAAGTTTTCCACAACTTGACACTTTCTTCAGGGATAGCTTCGTCCCATCCAAGTCTTTGCCTGCACAAACTCTGAAGCATTTTTGCTTTGATTGTCACAGGAGCGATAAAACCCAAAGGGTCAAAAACAGAACTAACTGCGGAAAGTATGCCTCGTCTCGTAATGGGTTTTTGCTTAACAGTGACGTCAAATCTAAAACAGTCTTTATGCACGTCCCACTGAATACCCAAAACCTGCTCACAACAGTTATCAAAATTTTTCAGATTCACAAGAGCACTTGATCTTTCTTCTGAAGGTATTTTCGAAAGCACTCTCTTGTCATTGCTTAGCCATTTTCTGAGACGAAATCCACCCCTTTTTAACAAGTCGGTAAGACGCTCTGCTAACTCCACAGCTTGTCCAACAGTAGGCACTGATTTTAAGCAGTCATCCATATAAAAATTTTGCAGCACTGTTTGTACGACCTCCGCTGGGTATGAGGCTGCATGATCCTTTGCCGTTTGCTGCAAAGCATATATGGCACAAGTAGGCGAAGACTTGGCGCCAAACACATGAACTTTCATGCAGTAATCAACCGGAGATAATGACATATCTCCTTTTGGCCACCACAAGAAACGCAAATAATTCCGGTCTTCGGGTTTTACTAACACCTGATGGAACATTGATTGAATGTCAGAGACCAAGGCAATATCATCTTGTCTGAAACGTAAAAGAACTCCCACTAAACTCTGCAGAAGATCAGGTCCAGGCAAGAGTTGTTCATTTAACGAACCGTTTCTGTGACGTGCTGCACAGTCAAATACAACCCTGAATTTGTCTGGCTTGTGTGGATGCAAAACACAGTGATGTGGTAAGTACCAACAATCATTATTAGAGAGATCGACCGGGTTGACCACTTCAGCGAACCCTTTGCTCAGGTAATCTTGCATTGCATCTGTATAATTGTCACGTAATTTTTTATCCTTTTCAAATCTTTTCTTTAAACTGTGTAGCCTGGAAACAGCTTGTGAGTGGTTGCTGGTTAGACACGGTGCTCCGGGTTTCCACAGTAGAGGCAATTGATAATGGCCATTTACAAACTCCTTCGACTTGGCCAATGAATGCAATGCATAACGATCATTTTTTGACATTTCGATTTCAGGGTAATTAAGCGAAGTTACAGAATCTAGCTTCCACAGACATTCCACTTGTTTCTGCAATAGCTCATCTGACTTTCGAATGTAGTTTACGCGAAAGCCCTTATTCTGCTTTCCTTGGGTTGCGCCAATAACCGACCATCCCAAAACCGTCTTAATTGCAAAGGGTTCATCACGACTTCCGCGTTTTTCGTCAAGAGTCCAAAACACTTCTGGTACATCTACACCAATAAGAAGTAAAACTTCACCGTTCGGTATAACCGGAATTGATACATCTTGCAAATGAGGCCACATCTTCAAATCACGTTTTGACAGAACTTTATTGGGCGTTACAGGTAAGTCTTTAACGGAGTAGACATTAGCCAAATTGACTGAATCTTCTTCGTTTTGAAGAGCAGATACACACAGGCTTATTCTCTTTCCTTTATGATTTTCCGTGGTTCGATTAATCGTAGTGATCGAGTATATAGCGTCTTCTCCATGAACGTTTTACTGTTCTAACAAGCGCTCGTCGCACAGAGTTGTAGTGGATCCTTGATCCAAGAAAGCATATGTTTCAATATTCCAGCTGTTACTCGGACGGGGATTATATTTAAGCTAACTTGTTGGTGGTGACTACCCGCTGAGCTAACTGAAGAAATCATAGCAACTGTGGAGGACTCCATGCCTGGCTCCTGTTTTTCTCTCCGTTGGTCATTATTCTTAGACTCTCTGGTCTGTTCCTGGTGAAGTAAGCTATGATGTTTCCTCCTACATCCGTCAACGGTACATGTTGCTTCACTACGGCAATATCGGGCGATATGACCTTTTTTAAAGCAGTTATCGCAAAGTCTGTTTTGCCTCATAAACAAAATTTTTTCATTAACGTTTTTCTCGCGAAATTTGCAGCAATCCCAAAGTTTATGCGCCCCAAAACATAGATAACAATTGGGTTTGTTTGTTGTGGTTGCAACAGCGCTGGAAATACTGGTGGAGTGAGTTTGAAATTTGGAAACCCTTTTTGTCTTGTTCTCGACGACTTTAGCATATACAGATTTCGCTATTTCAGCTTCATTTTTTACAAATTCAACTAAGTCGTTAAAACTAGGTTCGCAACCACGTTTCTCGCTTTCTGCAGCGGCGCGCACCCAACGAGTACGAATAGAATAAGGCAAACGATTGACGATCTTGACAATATTATCAAAATTATTTACGTAGGAGTGAAGATTTAAGCATCTGAAAGTGAATTCGCATTCTTCCAAATCATGGGCCAAATTGATTAGCTCTTTACCATCATCTGCTTTTATGCTCACATCACTATGCAGTTTATTCATATACGACCTAGCGATCAAATTTTTCCTACCAAAATGATCTTTTAGAATGTCCTTCGCCTTTTGATAGCCCTCATCGGGACTAAGCAACAAACAAAACTCAATAAGACGCTTTGCCTCACCTTCGCAGTGTTGTAATAATAAAAGCAACCGTTTGTTGGAGTCTTGAACAGATATTTCGACATTAGCTTCAAACGTTTTAATGAACCTCGTATATTTAGTAGGGTCACCAGAAAATTTTAAAATTTCTATTTTCGGAATGTCGGATTCCCACAGAGGCAAGTAACGTAGTGCAGGAGCTGGGTTAACGTAAGGCACAGTAGGCGCATAACTACCGACACACTTCGGCTCTGTCGCGTCAGTTCTACCCTGTGGCTGGTCGTACTGGAAACTTGGTGCAGCTGCATATGGGTTAGCGTGTGGCATAGTGGCCGCATAATTGCCAACAGGCTTTGTAGTTTTATCTCTACCCTGTAGCTGATCGTATTGGACTTGTTCCGTACCCGAAAGAGGTAAAGAATCTGGCACAGTGCGTTTCTGATTTAACGGATTAAGCGCAAGCTTTTCTCGCTCAATATTCGATCTAAAAGTGAAATCCACAACTCCGCTAGGTCCTTTTTGGTCCAAAGTGTGAGGCGCAACTTTATCACCCTCTTCAGCGGTATCGATATAGCCTCCTCTATCAAGTTCTTCTTCTATGACTTCACGTTCTAATGAAGCCTCTTTCAATTCTTGAGTTGCTCGTAATAACTCAATCTTTCCGGTTTCCTCTAATTCCATAGCTTGGTGTTGTCGCTTCATCTCTTCGAATTTTTTCTTATTCTCTAGCTCTTCTTGAAGGTGCTGCAACCTTAACCGGGCAAGTTCTTGATTTGCTACAGCTCTTGCTCTCAGGGCACTGCTTGATGTAGAACCGTGGGTAGACCGTCTGGAACGTGATGTGTGGGATCTTAGCGTAGGTGGGGCATTAAGAATGCTCTCTATATCCCTTTTTGCAACTTCTGATGATTTTAAGTAGTTTCCCACTCTAATGTCAAATTGCTTGTTTCGCGCATACACTGTTCTAAACTGCTTGTCTATAGCTTCTTTTTCTTCTGACTTGCTTGTACCAGGCAAGTTCATGGCAACTTTATCAAATTCCTTCAACAACAAATTTACCTTCGAAACCAGGGTTGACAACGCCCTGGCAGACCCCTTTTCCAACATGATTGCGTTAGCCTGCTCATAATAATCTTCGATCTGCCGTGTTATTGATTCCAACTTTTCTACTGTCGACCCCATTCTTTTTCAAACAAAATTTGAACAATTTTACCTTTTGTTGTTGTCTTCTTAAGTTCAAGTAAACAGTCGAAAACTTTTTCTATGCTGTTGCTGCAATGCTTGCTCCTGATTTGGCAAAAACGCGCTTTGATGGTGTGTAGCGGTTTTCTATTAACATAAGACAATTGCATTAATGGTAAAGCAAAGGAAAAATAAATACATAAGTACGCGCAAACTGAGGAGGATTCATAACTAGGAGAAATTAAGTATATAAGCATGCACAAGAAATATAAAAATAAATAACATACACTGCAAAACTACCGCAAAGGAAACGAACTAATTCATCGGTAATAAACACAGGTTAAGTAAAATTACGTAAAGAAAAAAGGGTGTTAGTAAATAATGATAATTATTTGATAAAGTAACTTATATAAAATAAAGAAACGTGAGACTTACCGACTGTTTTTATAACAGGAGCAACAACTTCAAAACAGCTCGTAACAGTAACTTATATCAATGAAATTACAACAACTGGCACAGACATTCGCAACAGTATCTGTAACTTATTCAAATAGAATCAATCTTTCAACTTCAATAACGGTTATATGGTATTTTAAAATACATCTTTCTATTTCTTTACACAGTGGAAATCTAACAGCCTCAAACAGTCACATAAATTAAGAATAAAACCTGTAGACTCTACTACAAAATAGCATTATTTGCTTACTCTGAAATTACGTCCGGCCGATGCAACGGCGACTTCAAACTGACACACAAAACATGAAGAACACTGTTAGGTGAACTAATTATCAAAGAAACATCGAGAGTCGGCCTGTGGTCGGAAGCCATTAACTTAAAATATATAAATAAAGATCACGTGAATAGTTTAAAGAAAAGATTCAGTGCCGATTGCAGAGATAACAACGACGATTACAAAATAGGAAACGACTCAAATTAAGACGAAAACTTTACAGGCACACCACGCAATACAAATAGGTTCAACAAAAGGTTGCGACTCGATTCCATAGCTTAGTTTTTGCTGGAAGTCCTAATCAGAGGTTTAGGTTCGATTCTAACTTACGACTTGCCGTAACATACCCCCACGCAATGTACGGACCCGTACATTCCAAAATCATCGGCAAGTTGTGCATTTTCCCAAACAGTGCAAACCAGTGAACACAAAGCGAATACAATACTTTCTACACACTGTATACATCAAAATATTGCTTTCGATCATTCAGTTCATGTCACGTTAGATAAACAGTATCAAGCTCATTTAACAAGGTAGTGTCCGCAGGATAGTTCAGGAAAAGAAATCTTTGGGTAGAATGTTATCTTCAGCACTCATCTGATTCATTGTTGTCACTTGTAATTTTGTAAAGTTTCGAGATTGGTCTTCGAAAAATGTTCGTTACGGTTTTCACCAACACTTGGCGAACTTTGTCATGACGATCAGGAAAAACTTTCGTCACTCTTCCCAAGGGCCATTTTCCTCTTGGGGCATTTTCATCGTAAACAAGCACAACATCGCCAACACAAAAATTTGTCTTCGCTTTTTGCCATTTTGTTCGCAGCTGAAGCATTTGTACATATTCTGCTGACCAACGTTTCCAAAATTGTTGTGCTAAATATTGGACTTGACGCCACCGTTTAATGGAATAATTGTCATCATCTGTAAACTGTCCGGGAGAATAGTTTGCAGAATCTCTCATCAGCAATAAATGATTTGGTGTTAGTGGGACATCAGCTTCAGGGTCCATTACTATTGGTGTCAAAGGGCGAGAGTTTAAAATCGACTCGACTTCCACCATCAGCGTTGATAGAGTATCATCAGAAATCGTTTGTTGAACCAACAAAGAAGAAAATATTCTTCTTGCTGATCTAATAAGACGCTCCCATACTCCTCCCATATGGCTGGCGTAAGGTGGATTGAATTGCCATTGAATATTTTTCTGTTGCATGTGACTCCGCACGGTGTCGCAGTTGATACTTTGTAGTGACTCGCGCAGTTCTCTTTCGGCTCCGACAAAATTCGAACCGTTATCGCTGTACATTTTGCACGGTTTTCCACGTCTACCAATGAAGCGTCTCATAGCATTTATAAAAGAACTCGATGACATGTCCGGAACGACTTCAATGTGAACTGCTCTGCTGGAAAGACAAGTAAAAATACATCCATAACGTTTTAATGTACTTCTTTTCTGTTTGACAAAGAGAGGGCCAAAATAATCAACGCCTGTAAAATAAAAGGTAGGTTTAGTTGAAGAAACCCGACTTTCTGGTAGTTCGGACATCATTTGTTGTCCAGCTGGGGCATTCCTCCGTCTACATGACAAACAGCGTCCGATCAACCTTCTAACAGTAGCAGCCCCCCTGATGACCCAGAAATTTTGTCGTAATGAAGCCCAAGTATGAGACATGCCAGCGTGACCTACGACTCGATGATGATCCTCGACGATTAGTTTGGTGACATGATGGTGACTGGGGAGAATCACGGGATGTTTCACTTCAAACGGCATAGAGGATCGATCGATTCTACCTCCAACACGTAGTATACCTTCATATAAAAACGGATTTAAACGCCGTAATGAACTGGTTTTAGACACATGATCCTTCTTCTTTGAACTTAGCTGAAAATATTCATTAGCAAAGGCCTGTTTTTGAACAAGTACGATAATTTCCTTTTCGGCCACGTTTAATTCTTCGACAGTTATGGGCCCATTTACGGTATTTACCTTTTGCAGGTACTTTTTGCATCGCAAGATCCATGCGATGGAAAGCTTCAAGCGGTACCAAGAAGAAAAACGATCAAATCTTACTGCAATAGACAAATCTTTAACACTTGTTGACATCACATTTACTTGCTTTTGCAAAACTGAATATTCCTCCGGTAATGAGGGCAAAGGGCAAGGAGGTTGCGGCCAAAACTCTTCTGGCGACAACAGAAATGAAGGACCACGTATCCACCGCGAATCGGAGACCAGATTGCCTGCAGTCAATCCACGGGTAGCATCGTCGGCGGGGTTCGATCCAGAGTCGATGTATCTCCATTGATTTGCCAACGACATTTCTTCTATTTTTGCTAATCTGTTCGCAAAAAAAGTTTCATAACGTTTAGAGGTATTATGAATCATATGCAAAACTGCCGTTGAATCTGTCCAAAACACAGGTATCCATTTAAAATCATTCAGTTCCCGAATCATCATATGATTTAATTTTACCGCCAAAACGGCAGCTGTTAGTTCTAATCTAGGAATCGAAACCGTTCGCAGTGGTGTCAACCTTGCCTTTCCCATAAGAAACCTGCAGCAAATCCGACCGCTTTTGCATTCCATTCTCACGAACGAAACCATGCCATACGCACTCTGAGAAGCATCTGCAAAATAATGAATTTGAATTTTTGTCGCAACATCGCCTCCTAACGGTTTAAAACAGCGGTTAATTTCTAAATCACTGAGACCAGTCAGCTCTTCTGTCCAAGTTTTCCACAACTTGACACTTTCTTCAGGGATAGCTTCGTCCCATCCAAGTCTTTGCCTGCACAAACTCTGAAGCATTTTTGCTTTGATTGTCACAGGAGCGATAAAACCCAAAGGGTCAAAAACAGAACTAACTGCGGAAAGTATGCCTCGTCTCGTAATGGGTTTTTGCTTAACAGTGACGTCAAATCTAAAACAGTCTTTATGCACGTCCCACTGAATACCCAAAACCTGCTCACAACAGTTATCAAAATTTTTCAGATTCACAAGAGCACTTGATCTTTCTTCTGAAGGTATTTTCGAAAGCACTCTCTTGTCATTGCTTAGCCATTTTCTGAGACGAAATCCACCCCTTTTTAACAAGTCGGTAAGACGCTCTGCTAACTCCACAGCTTGTCCAACAGTAGGCACTGATTTTAAGCAGTCATCCATATAAAAATTTTGCAGCACTGTTTGTACGACCTCCGCTGGGTATGAGGCTGCATGATCCTTTGCCGTTTGCTGCAAAGCATATATGGCACAAGTAGGCGAAGACTTGGCGCCAAACACATGAACTTTCATGCAGTAATCAACCGGAGATAATGACATATCTCCTTTTGGCCACCACAAGAAACGCAAATAATTCCGGTCTTCGGGTTTTACTAACACCTGATGGAACATTGATTGAATGTCAGAGACCAAGGCAATATCATCTTGTCTGAAACGTAAAAGAACTCCCACTAAACTCTGCAGAAGATCAGGTCCAGGCAAGAGTTGTTCATTTAACGAACCGTTTCTGTGACGTGCTGCACAGTCAAATACAACCCTGAATTTGTCTGGCTTGTGTGGATGCAAAACACAGTGATGTGGTAAGTACCAACAATCATTATTAGAGAGATCGACCGGGTTGACCACTTCAGCGAACCCTTTGCTCAGGTAATCTTGCATTGCATCTGTATAATTGTCACGTAATTTTTTATCCTTTTCAAATCTTTTCTTTAAACTGTGTAGCCTGGAAACAGCTTGTGAGTGGTTGCTGGTTAGACACGGTGCTCCGGGTTTCCACAGTAGAGGCAATTGATAATGGCCATTTACAAACTCCTTCGACTTGGCCAATGAATGCAATGCATAACGATCATTTTTTGACATTTCGATTTCAGGGTAATTAAGCGAAGTTACAGAATCTAGCTTCCACAGACATTCCACTTGTTTCTGCAATAGCTCATCTGACTTTCGAATGTAGTTTACGCGAAAGCCCTTATTCTGCTTTCCTTGGGTTGCGCCAATAACCGACCATCCCAAAACCGTCTTAATTGCAAAGGGTTCATCACGACTTCCGCGTTTTTCGTCAAGAGTCCAAAACACTTCTGGTACATCTACACCAATAAGAAGTAAAACTTCACCGTTCGGTATAACCGGAATTGATACATCTTGCAAATGAGGCCACATCTTCAAATCACGTTTTGACAGAACTTTATTGGGCGTTACAGGTAAGTCTTTAACGGAGTAGACATTAGCCAAATTGACTGAATCTTCTTCGTTTTGAAGAGCAGATACACACAGGCTTATTCTCTTTCCTTTATGATTTTCCGTGGTTCGATTAATCGTAGTGATCGAGTATATAGCGTCTTCTCCATGAACGTTTTACTGTTCTAACAAGCGCTCGTCGCACAGAGTTGTAGTGGATCCTTGATCCAAGAAAGCATATGTTTCAATATTCCAGCTGTTACTCGGACGGGGATTATATTTAAGCTAACTTGTTGGTGGTGACTACCCGCTGAGCTAACTGAAGAAATCATAGCAACTGTGGAGGACTCCATGCCTGGCTCCTGTTTTTCTCTCCGTTGGTCATTATTCTTAGACTCTCTGGTCTGTTCCTGGTGAAGTAAGCTATGATGTTTCCTCCTACATCCGTCAACGGTACATGTTGCTTCACTACGGCAATATCGGGCGATATGACCTTTTTTAAAGCAGTTATCGCAAAGTCTGTTTTGCCTCATAAACAAAATTTTTTCATTAACGTTTTTCTCGCGAAATTTGCAGCAATCCCAAAGTTTATGCGCCCCAAAACATAGATAACAATTGGGTTTGTTTGTTGTGGTTGCAACAGCGCTGGAAATACTGGTGGAGTGAGTTTGAAATTTGGAAACCCTTTTTGTCTTGTTCTCGACGACTTTAGCATATACAGATTTCGCTATTTCAGCTTCATTTTTTACAAATTCAACTAAGTCGTTAAAACTAGGTTCGCAACCACGTTTCTCGCTTTCTGCAGCGGCGCGCACCCAACGAGTACGAATAGAATAAGGCAAACGATTGACGATCTTGACAATATTATCAAAATTATTTACGTAGGAGTGAAGATTTAAGCATCTGAAAGTGAATTCGCATTCTTCCAAATCATGGGCCAAATTGATTAGCTCTTTACCATCATCTGCTTTTATGCTCACATCACTATGCAGTTTATTCATATACGACCTAGCGATCAAATTTTTCCTACCAAAATGATCTTTTAGAATGTCCTTCGCCTTTTGATAGCCCTCATCGGGACTAAGCAACAAACAAAACTCAATAAGACGCTTTGCCTCACCTTCGCAGTGTTGTAATAATAAAAGCAACCGTTTGTTGGAGTCTTGAACAGATATTTCGACATTAGCTTCAAACGTTTTAATGAACCTCGTATATTTAGTAGGGTCACCAGAAAATTTTAAAATTTCTATTTTCGGAATGTCGGATTCCCACAGAGGCAAGTAACGTAGTGCAGGAGCTGGGTTAACGTAAGGCACAGTAGGCGCATAACTACCGACACACTTCGGCTCTGTCGCGTCAGTTCTACCCTGTGGCTGGTCGTACTGGAAACTTGGTGCAGCTGCATATGGGTTAGCGTGTGGCATAGTGGCCGCATAATTGCCAACAGGCTTTGTAGTTTTATCTCTACCCTGTAGCTGATCGTATTGGACTTGTTCCGTACCCGAAAGAGGTAAAGAATCTGGCACAGTGCGTTTCTGATTTAACGGATTAAGCGCAAGCTTTTCTCGCTCAATATTCGATCTAAAAGTGAAATCCACAACTCCGCTAGGTCCTTTTTGGTCCAAAGTGTGAGGCGCAACTTTATCACCCTCTTCAGCGGTATCGATATAGCCTCCTCTATCAAGTTCTTCTTCTATGACTTCACGTTCTAATGAAGCCTCTTTCAATTCTTGAGTTGCTCGTAATAACTCAATCTTTCCGGTTTCCTCTAATTCCATAGCTTGGTGTTGTCGCTTCATCTCTTCGAATTTTTTCTTATTCTCTAGCTCTTCTTGAAGGTGCTGCAACCTTAACCGGGCAAGTTCTTGATTTGCTACAGCTCTTGCTCTCAGGGCACTGCTTGATGTAGAACCGTGGGTAGACCGTCTGGAACGTGATGTGTGGGATCTTAGCGTAGGTGGGGCATTAAGAATGCTCTCTATATCCCTTTTTGCAACTTCTGATGATTTTAAGTAGTTTCCCACTCTAATGTCAAATTGCTTGTTTCGCGCATACACTGTTCTAAACTGCTTGTCTATAGCTTCTTTTTCTTCTGACTTGCTTGTACCAGGCAAGTTCATGGCAACTTTATCAAATTCCTTCAACAACAAATTTACCTTCGAAACCAGGGTTGACAACGCCCTGGCAGACCCCTTTTCCAACATGATTGCGTTAGCCTGCTCATAATAATCTTCGATCTGCCGTGTTATTGATTCCAACTTTTCTACTGTCGACCCCATTCTTTTTCAAACAAAATTTGAACAATTTTACCTTTTGTTGTTGTCTTCTTAAGTTCAAGTAAACAGTCGAAAACTTTTTCTATGCTGTTGCTGCAATGCTTGCTCCTGATTTGGCAAAAACGCGCTTTGATGGTGTGTAGCGGTTTTCTATTAACATAAGACAATTGCATTAATGGTAAAGCAAAGGAAAAATAAATACATAAGTACGCGCAAACTGAGGAGGATTCATAACTAGGAGAAATTAAGTATATAAGCATGCACAAGAAATATAAAAATAAATAACATACACTGCAAAACTACCGCAAAGGAAACGAACTAATTCATCGGTAATAAACACAGGTTAAGTAAAATTACGTAAAGAAAAAAGGGTGTTAGTAAATAATGATAATTATTTGATAAAGTAACTTATATAAAATAAAGAAACGTGAGACTTACCGACTGTTTTTATAACAGGAGCAACAACTTCAAAACAGCTCGTAACAGTAACTTATATCAATGAAATTACAACAACTGGCACAGACATTCGCAACAGTATCTGTAACTTATTCAAATAGAATCAATCTTTCAACTTCAATAACGGTTATATGGTATTTTAAAATACATCTTTCTATTTCTTTACACAGTGGAAATCTAACAGCCTCAAACAGTCACATAAATTAAGAATAAAACCTGTAGACTCTACTACAAAATAGCATTATTTGCTTACTCTGAAATTACGTCCGGCCGATGCAACGGCGACTTCAAACTGACACACAAAACATGAAGAACACTGTTAGGTGAACTAATTATCAAAGAAACATCGAGAGTCGGCCTGTGGTCGGAAGCCATTAACTTAAAATATATAAATAAAGATCACGTGAATAGTTTAAAGAAAAGATTCAGTGCCGATTGCAGAGATAACAACGACGATTACAAAATAGGAAACGACTCAAATTAAGACGAAAACTTTACAGGCACACCACGCAATACAAATAGGTTCAACAAAAGGTTGCGACTCGATTCCATAGCTTAGTTTTTGCTGGAAGTCCTAATCAGAGGTTTAGGTTCGATTCTAACTTACGACTTGCCGTAACACCCCCTCCCCAAACAACCTTACAAAAAAATTAAAAATTAACAAAAATAAATTTAACTTGGATAATATTGGAAAGTTATTGTGGAACTGTTTACATTAGGGTATCAAAGAATGTAGGGAGTGGGGGTCGGTTGAAAATAACAACAAAATGCAGAAATTATTACTGTAGACTAACTTTAAAAAGCTACAAGATGGAGATGTAAACGGTAGGCGTCAGGGTATCGGCGCTCATATAATATGCTTGTTATGCCTTGTTCGTTACTTATTGCAGTTTAAAAGTGTTTAATACCGATTTGTGTGTCCTAGCTCAGATGAGCAAAATAAAATAGTGGGAGGATATAAACAGATAACGCGATCGTAAACATGAGCCGAAATTTAATCTAAATCGGTTTAGGGTGCTTTTTTTGTATCTTTACCTCATCCAAATCCGAACTGGCACGAATTTCAAAGCAAAAGTTTGTCAATGATTTTGAGTTTTGTTTTAATTCCAATGTGAGAATGATTATCTTAATAAAGTTATTTGGTTTTGCTTGTCACAGCGAAGCCCACTGCAGCTAATTTGCCTTTAAAAAACTATTTTGCCTAATAACGTAGAAGTTAGCACTTTTTTCAATTTCGAGGCCGGCCACTTGTCAATGGCTATTTTTATTGCATAACAGGCTTGCTATAACTCAACCAGCTTTGGATAAAGACGATAAGATCTAAACGCAAATTAAGTTCTTGTTGCTCTGACTCAAAGCAACAAAATGTAGATCTAAATAAGGATTTTATAAAGACTATACGCAACCATGCTACTTCAGCCTTGACTGGCATGTTTCAACGCCTCCCTCAGTCCCTGTTCTGTTGTACGCGCTTTTTTCTACGCCTTCATCAATTTTAGAGTGAAATTTGTGTGCTTGTGCTATCGTTAGGCTTTTCAGCGTATTGGCGTTCAGAAATAAAATGCTTGACTGATTGATTAGGCCTAGAAAAAATGTATTGTAGCCAGCAGCCTACTGGGTAAAACAAGAAGAAAACTGGAGTTAGCAAGTTTTTCAATGCAAGAAATATAGAACCGTTTTGGTAAAATTTCGATGGGTGGTTCTAGCTACAGACATAATATGATAACCAAATGCGTAGGCAAGGGAGGTTCGTGGGTTCAAAGCCTCCTCCCCTATTGGTTCAACAACTTCTGAGCTTTATAGATTAAGCTTGGTCCTTGACAGGGCCGGCGCCAAGGGGGGCCTGCCCCCCCAATCGACATGATTGCCCCCCCCCCCCAATCAACAAGCTTACTCTTTTGAAGACAGCGGTTTTTGCGCTTAATTTCAAACTTTGGCCTTCCCTGAGTCGACTGCTCTGCCACCGGCTGTGGTCCTTGATCTTACGGCTGTAGTAACGTTGTAGCGTGAGCCTATACAAGAACCACAAGCGCTGCTCCTTTCCGGAATGCCAATTATTGCGTCACAATTTTGTGTACCACTCTTGCCACGAACCGGGACTACCCCATTAACGAGATCGTTGAAATGTATCAGGAACAGTTGGATGTGGAAAACAGCCGTTACTTAGCAGCGACTGTTGAGTTTCAACGATGGAAAGCATGTTGGCTTGCAGTGTTAAAGGAAAAAAGACCTTGTACTGCCCTTCATGCGTGCAAGGCCGCTAAGGAACTTGGCACTAATCCTATAATTATACACAAGCTCTTTCGAATTTAACGCTACCAGTAACTACGGCGTTCAATGAACGATGTTTTACCTCGTTAAAATATTTGAAAAACTACTTGCGCTCAAGTATGACGGAACGGCGTTTGGGCGGTCTAGCGCAATTGTACCTCAACAAAGACATTTTACTCAACTATGACACAATTATTGACGAATTTGCAAAAGTTAATCGTTGCATAAAGCTGTAGATCTATATCCACCATTTACATCTTATCGTTTGATTTTTCATGATTATTTTCTTGTCACGAGAAAGCGACGAAGGCGCACGCACGGGACAAATCCAGATTTTAGGTTTTAAGGTGTTCCCATTTGTTTCCAAGTTTTTTGGTTGAATTTTGCTTGTTGATGCTTTAAGTTGTTGCTTGTGAAGAAACCATCAAGCAGAGATAATCATCGTGAAGCATCTTATCCAAGGACTCAACAACAAAGCTTATGTGGGAGTTGAATCGGTCACCACCTTTAACGATGGTCGTCGTGGAAATAACGCTCCGCCCACTGCGTCGCACTTACTTCATTTGTGCGTTGCATCGTTATGAGTGTTTATGAATATAAGGCAACCAAAAGTCGCTTACGGACCGTCCACAAACGAAGTTTCAGAGTGATATTTCAGAAAGCTTTCAATGTATTGTTTCAAATCGTTGTTTAATAAGTCAAAAGAAGCCAAAAGTCAGCGTTTGTGCAAAAATATTTTTACGAAGTTTTCTTCCTTTTTTTGTGTTTCTGTGAAATCATTCATTCATTTATTTTTTTATTTTTGACAAGACGTGCATCGGTGCAAAACATGTGAGCGTTTTCCAAACTGGGAGGCGAGGACTAGTTTGAAGGGAGGCGCAAATGTTAGTCATAATCATTTTAAAAATATAGACTTGAGCATTATTTTATGGAGGGGAGCGTCACGATTAATATTTTGTGAGGGTGGCGTATAGTAACATAAAGTTTGAAAACCACTGCTCTAACGTGTACGCTTACGGGCGATACTGCGAAGCTCGCAATCTTAAAACATGCTGGAATTGTGCTACAGAAAAATATTTTTAATGAGGGACTTCAGCACGTCCACAAAATCTCAATACACCATAAAGAATAGGGTTTCTCAACTGGGGAAGCTTGCACCCCTTGGGAAAGCGAGGAAGCATTCGAGGGGGTTCAAAACGGCTTATAAATTTTTATCTTGTAGACTATTAACAGTGCTTTTATATTTGGTTGCTCAGTGTCAATTTTTCAGCATTACGCTCTAGTAATATGGAATTCCCAAACGTCTAAGCGGCGTAAATCCCTTAGACTCTTGGTGGTTAATCGGCTACAATCAAGCTCTGATAACAAAATGCGTCTGATTCAGCAAAAGAGGAGTGACTGATTTAACTATCCTATACCTTGCATTAGTGACACTTTAAAAAAGGCTAGAAACTCTAAAATTGATAGCTCCGCTGGGGGAGCTTACAGCGTTCTCCCAGACCCCCCAGCTGAACACCTGCTGGGTTTGTGACGCAAAGTCATTACAGGAAAACGTTTAAGGTCAATAACACACATGAGTTCATTTCAGGCCCAACTATTACGAAAATTTGGTTTGCGTGGCTGATTACAGTCGTATATTTTGTGAGGGGTGCAAGAACATAATTATCAAAAATTTCAAAGAGGCGCAGAATATGAAAATGGTTGGGAACCGCTTTACTATAGGATAATACACAACAAAAGCAAAAGAGAGTTCCTAAAATGCTTAAATATGAACACTTCGCCTGTATTTAAATATACGAAGTTACTTACGACAGTCAATGATTAATTACCAGAACCAGGGTCGGATTTAAGTATAGCCTAAGCAGGCTGAAGTCTAGGGCCTCCGAGAAAAATGGGGGCCTTGGAGAAAATGAGGGGCCTCATCACGAACATCGAAGACCTTTTTTTTTGATCTTCACCGATTTCTGGTGAAATTAGCCTTGGGCCTCTCATTGTCTAAATCCGGCCTGGCCAGAACCTGACTTTCACGTAAAAAAAACATCCGTACTCCAACTAAAAACTCAGTTTGTGATTCAGCTTTAGTGCAACTTTTTGACTTGTCAAAAGCTGGCCCCCCCCCCTTTTATAAATTCTAAATACGCCACTGTTCATACAAACAACGTGAATTATGTCGCATCACGCTTTAACCAGTCATTGACTGAAAAAAAATGGCGAAAAAATTTTCCGGTCCCCTGGTTGAGAGTCTTGACAGACAGACAGACAGACAGACAGACATTTTTATTTCTATATTACACGAATTGAGTCCAAAAGTAACACAATACCGAAATAAACATAAACGAAATGATTTTTGTAATATAAGGGAACCGCGAAGGGACGTGAAGTTTTCGAGTCAAACGGCTACCTTAAAATTAATATTGATCAAAAAGCAAGCGCTCAATCAGGTTATTTAGGCAGTATCGTCAAAAGTGGTTTAGGCACGGTGAGCCATTTGTTACGTTAATGAGAATTTTTTTAATTTTGAACATTGATTTGGTATTAGAATCGAGTTCCACACTTGAGGCCCTTGGTACTTAATTGATGTTTGTGCTCGGTTGGTCTTACACAAGATAAAAAATTTAGTTTGTCACTTGCAGAAGACCTTGCAGAAGACCATGGCGATTATGTGTCGCCAAGAGCCCGAGACCCGACGAAAATACGCTTGAAGACAGTAATACAGCAATAATGTACGTAAAAGTGGGCTTGAATTTTTGATGGGATTTGTTTAATTACCCGATGTCGGGTTGCAAAAAGAACTTGTTTGAATAATTTTTTTTCACGTACAGTATTTAGCAGGTTTTACCAATTTTTGCCTATGGTTTAATTCACAATAAACACAAATATGGACAGGTTTATACACGTAGCCTATTAATAACTAATTTTTTGTAGGGGGGACAAAAATTTACTGCGCCCCCCCTGACTACAGGTCAGCTTCGGTACTAAAACCACTTGAACTTGACTATAAACAAGCTGAATAGCGTGATCTCGAAGAATTAAGTCGGACTCGCAAACTGAATTAACAAATTTTGTACGAATTTTCAGCAACATTTACACAGTTTCGTAGCTGTTTAGTTAAAGTGAAGTGAACTGCAGCTAAGACGCTTCGAAAAATGCAATAACATCTAAAGTGTAACGATATTTGATGAATAGCAGCAACATTTAATAAATAGCATTGAGTGAAATTTAATAAATAACGCTGACTTTCATAATTAGCAGCGACGTTTAGCTAAAGTGCTGCGGTAATATGCTAATGAAATCAACTGTGTTAACTTGACCTTGAAATCGATTTTGAAAAGTTTAATATTTATTTATTCCAATTTAAATTACTATCGGCACAGTGTATTTATATTAATAACAGTGGAACCACTCTGTGTGCCCAGTGTTCGAAACGAAAAGTAAACCTTAAATGTTGTGTAGCCACTTTCTTAATTTTGTTTTCAAATTTTGTTATGGAATTTACAAGGAGTTTCTGGTGCATTTCATTGCTAGACTAATTTGGCAATAAATGAGAAAAATGAAAAATTTTGGTATGGAGTGAATGATATGGGGGAGTACGGGGAAGTGTTGGATGAGGTGTGGGGGTTGTGAGAAAGTGTGGGGAGTGTGGAGAAGTGTTGGAGAAGGTGTGGGAAAGTGTGTGTGGGGGGGTGTCAGGTGAGTGTGTGGGGAAGTGAGGGAAGGTGTAGGAAAAATGTGAGGAAGTGTGGGGAGGTATGAGGTGAGTGTGGGAAAGTGTGGAGAGAGGTGTCAGGTGAGTGTGGTGTGGGGGAGGGGTGTAGAAGAGTGAGTAGACTTCCCCACACTTCTCTACACCTCCCCATTTTCCCCCACACCCTCGACACTTCTCACCACACCTCCCCCACACCCCAACACAATTCCCCACGCCTCTCCCCACACTTCCCCACCCCTTCCATGTTCCCCCGATACTTGACCCGACTCCCAAAACTACCATAAATTCCCCAATTCCCCCACGATCCATACTTCTCCATATTCCCCCCAATTTTTTATACTCCTCAATACTCCCCCGATTCTTCCCCATACTCCCCCATACTTACTTTATCATTTACCCTATACCAAAATTTTTTACTTTTCTCATTTATTGCGTTAATAGTCTAGCAACTAAGTGGACTAGAAACTCCTTCTAAATTGCATAAAAATTTTTGAAAGCAAAAACAAAAAATGGCAACACAACATCTAAGCTTCTTAAAAAGTTTAGCGTTGTTGCGGACTTACGTAACAATGTTTTTTGTTGAGTACGCCCACTGCAAGAATTTTATGTACACTGTACCGGTTGTACTCTAAGAGACAACCGCGATTTGATGTTACGAAAATGAAGAAATGGAAACACTGTTGATTTCATTAGCATATTACCGCAGCACTTTAGCTAAACGTCGCTGCTATTTATTAAATGTCAGCGTTATTTATTTAATGTTGCTCACTGCTTTTTATTAAATGTTGCTTTATTTATTAAATATCGCCACTATTTAATGAATGTCGCATTATTTCTTAAATATCCCCCCTATTCAATAAATATCGCTGCTATTTATTAAATGTTACACTTTGGCTGTTATTGTACTTTTCGAAGCGTTTTAGCTGCAGTTCACTTCACTTTAACTAAATAGCAGCTGTGAAGCTGTGTAAATGTTGCTAAAAATTCGTACAAAATTTGCTCAATGATGTTTTTCACAACGGCGCCCCATAATCGCGTCTCCAAAGCTAGTGCTGGCCACCGCAAATTTACACTCAAATCCGCAACCGCAAATTCCGCAAAACTGCAAGAGGTGGTTCACAACCGCAATTCTGCAAGTTTGCGATACATTTTCGATAATTTTTTAACTTCCGCAACCGCAAAATGCACATTACAGTTTTGCAAACTTAGTTTCAGCTTTTTAAGGACGTTGTTATATAAGGTAGTAGAGCTAACAAGAAGGTGCACTGCTCGGTTCTCTGCTTCGCAGGGTTTTGACATCCCTAAAAACGCCTTGCCAAAATCTTCTAATTTTTTCACACTAGGCTTTTTATGCTAAGCGTCAAGCTGGGAATAATTTAGGAAAAACTAACAAAAAACAAAAAAAAAGTCAGCGACATGGCCTAGCGGTACCGCGCGTAGGTGGCAGATCCTATGTGACGGCTGGGGCCGATTGCATTTGACGTATAAAACGGGTGGCTGCTGACTCGAAGAGCGCAAGCTCACTTCGCAGTCTCCCTCAATAACTGTTTAATTTTCAGTTCAATATAATTTGAAAACAACCTCAGTTATCATTATTTTTTTTTTATCTAGGAGTGCAAGAATCAAAACGAAACAAACTTATTAACAGTGTTGGGCAGTACCGCGGCTCAACTTTAGCTACGGTAGTGCAACGCAGTGTGGCAATCATTAGGATTTTAGACAAACTTTCTCATCAGCCGAAATGAGCTACTAGAACACAACATTTTCGCGCAGTGGCGTAGCCAGCCAAAAATTTTGGGGGGAGGCCAAATATTTGAAATTTTAGCGAGTAGTAGTATTTCGTTTGGAACATTAATTTATCCAATCACGGCATGCTGCCCCCATGTTTTTCTATTCATTTCCTCGCGGTCTAGGTGAGTTGTCAGACGAAATGAAGGCACTGAACGTTTGGCTCTGAGTCCTGCAATTCTCTGGGCAGGCGTTAGTGGAGTGCCGGGGTCTGTGGCTGTGATACGTTCGAATAGTGGTGGAACAGAAACACAAGGTGTTGGATTTGTATTACTAACATAACAAATATTTACAACGCATAACAAAAGGCAGTATGGCACCACTACAATTAAAAGTCCATTCGTCGCTTCCCACCAGCTACACACGTTACAACTCGATTGATCTTCTCGGTGTCGTTAATCCTTGCGCTATGGCAGTGAAGCACACACAAATCTGAGAGTCGATCAGAAGTCATTGTTGAACGCAACCATGTCTTCACTCGTTTCACACACGAAAAAGACCGCTCAGCTTCAACAGTTGTTGAAGGTAACGCCATGATGATTTGGATTGCGCTGCGCACGTTTGGGTAATCTTGAGTACTCATAAAAAGCTCCTGCAAACATTCGTGTTTGATTTCCGGGCTCAAAGAAGATCTCCACAGCCTCACTTCGCTTTCAAGATTATCCAATAAATACGAGCGCTCGATCTCATCGATTTGGGTTGGCTTGTTTGGAGGAAGGAGTGACAATAAAGCAAAAAACGAAGGATTGTCGCTAAATCTTTCCCGAAGAGAGCAACTTAGGCCGTCGACATACGGGAGATATATGGCACGATGGAAATACTGTGAAGTCGATTCAGCGGAGACGTTATCACGATAAGCTTGTATCTCGACTACTCTGGGCATTGTCAGCGCCTTCACCCCGGTTATTTCACAAGCTTCTTTATAAATTTTTGACGCAATGTTTAAGTCTGTGCGTTCTTGACTGACAACGTTCTGAAGAGAAGAAATAAGACTCTTCACAGATAGTACACTGACTCCAACAGTCTGAAGCTTACGCGCTAATGGTTCTATAAATGACGAATATCGCGCCATTAAACACACAGTGTAAGTCACACCAGACTTCTCCAGGGCAGATTTCAAAGAAAACGCTTTTGCTCTTGTCTCACTGCTGCCATGGTTCATCAAAAAACCAAGAGCATCAAGTATGCGCTTGAAGTTACATTTGAAGATTCGGATGCTCTTGTACTTCTCGGACCATCTGGTAGGCGAGAACAAAGGAATGTTAATTCCCAAGCTTGCACGTCTTTTGGGGCTCTCTCTGAAGAAATGTATAGTCTCCCTAATAACATCACCGGTGTTTCTGATGATTGGAACCTTACTTTGGTCATTGATGACCAAATTTAAAGAGTGAGAAGCACAGTGCACAAATATAGCGCGAGGGTACTTATCGCGAATGCGTTTTTGTACACCACTCAAGTGACCTGCCATTGTTGACGCACCATCATATCCCTGCCCAACAAGTTTTTGGAAGTCCACTCCTATCTGAGATAAGTGGGCCAAAATACTTGATGAAATTGATTCTGCTGAAACTGAATCCATTTCAACAAATCCTGTAAAGCTCTCGTGGACTTTGCTGCCAATCATGTATCTCAAAACAATACTGAGCTGTTCTTTACCAGAAATATCGCACGACTCGTCAGCTATCACTGACACAAAAGATTTGTTGGCTTCTGTGACAATCTCTTGCACTATCATATTGCTGGCTATCGCGAGAATCTCATTCTGGAACATTGGACTTGTATATTTGGAGTTGCTGGCCATTCGAGCAAAATGTTTCTTTAATTCTTCATTCCCGGCGTCAATGCGAAATTGAAGAAGCTTCATGAAATTCCCTTTATCTTCGGAATGACCGCGCAAAGGGATGTTGTTTGAGGCACAGAATATCACAGTCTTAACAATAGAGGTAATTATCTTCCTGTTTTCTCTCATTTGTGTAGCATATGCTGTCTCCAAGCTCGCACACACATTTTGGCCACTTTCCATACTTATGACAAAGTTTTTCGCAGCAGTAGTTGCTTCTTTGTGGTAACCAACATCTCGGTGGTCAACAGCTTTCTCAATAAATTTCTTGAAGTCAATGCATGGTTTTTTGACAAAAGCAGCATTGCCGATATTGCCATGCTTTAGACGTGCTTGCATTACAATGCATATCTTGCATAAATCACCTCCACCAGAGAGTTGAGTGTAGACTAACCAACTGGAAAACCTGTCATCCTCAAGCCATGCTTTCAGAAACTTGCGACGACTTTGTCTAACGGTATCAAGAAGCGCCACGTTTTTTGGACCATCGGAAGTTAAAAGTCTGTATCTCTCAGCATCTGTAAGCTGTGAATGATGCTTAAAAACAAACCCTAGATCGTTGGTTATACCTATTTCATATGTTTGCTGTTGCCCGTGATCAGAGGTGTCAGTTCTAACAGGTGTATTTGGTGTTTCCTCAGTAGACATGGGCCTGCTTGATGTTGATGAGGGCTGCACATCTTGACTTCTCGGAGAAAAAAAGCTATCCAATCTTGCTTGTTTAGGTTTTGCCATCTAAGAAGACTGCGGTTTTTAAAAGTAAAAAAAAACTGCGTAGTAGCTAAACCTTTAAAATTCGAAACCAGGGAGCTAAACTAGGCTACAAACCTCAATCAACGTAAACTGACTTAAATGGATGTAACGCACAACTACGTTCACAAAAATATGCAGTGTCTTTTCACGAGCGGAAACAAGTGACCACACACATTCAAAACTAACTCCCCTGTGACGTAACAATGGCAGTGGGTGGTAAGCGAGCCACAGAAATTGAGTAAGCCACAAATTGAGCGAGCCACAAGCGTACCGGCAATATAAACATGCGTCTGTGATCAGCTCAATAGGCCTAGTAATTGCAAACTGCTCGTGAATGCCACAAAATTATTAAAGGGTCAGCTACAAAAGTCAGAAATTTTGGGGGGGGCCATGGCCCCTTTGGCCCCCCCTGGCTACGCCTATGTTTTCGCGACGCGTTTTATGCAAAATCAAAGCAAAAGCATAGCACTCATTGGGATCCGATGTATTCACTGCCGTAATTTTGTCGAAAAAAAAAAACAGATTTTTTTTTGTTTAAGAAGTATCGAAAATCATCACCGAGTAGCCTATCGTTATCGTAGTTGCTTTTTAAAAAATGTACCGCTATCAGTACTGTCCTTACTTTTTTTGCAAAATATCCGTCTCGATATTGACGTTACCGTACTTTTGAAGTAGCGAGTGCCCATCTCTGCTTATGAAAGTCGATTATAAGAAAAACGTGGTCGGCGTAGCTTTTATGCACATAATCGTTAGCTTTATGAAAGTAGGTTTTGAATTAAAGAGTGCTCATATGCTTATGCTCTCTAAAATGTTTTTTAGAAAAAACAAGTATTACAATTCTACTTGTTCACAGTTTACAAGCACCCCAACAATGGGATGTAAAAGGAAAGAAACAACTAAGAAAATTGAAACGACAAAACAAGGAAGCAATGCATGGTAGCGACAATGAGAAGGCCGGGGCTAGCAGTCACAAGAGCTCTAGTTCCTTTAAAAATTAAAAAATTAAACTTTTTCGACTTGTCAATATTCAATTACTTCTCTATCATCAACATGCTAAGAAATTTTGGTCAAACTGAAAAATGTTGTCGTAAAGTGGGACAGCACTATTTCGTACTATGAACCTTCATCAACCGCGCTCAGGCGAAGGTACCCTCACCTTTCGATCTGATTGGCTTAAAACAGGACAATTATGCTTCAAGCTTTACGTACGAAAGAAAATTGAACTTTTGTGGTACGTAGAACTACGTCACACTCCAGTTGAATCCCCTTCATGGTCAAGGTCGAACAGAGCCAAAAACAGACGTTCCTCGTGGACTACAGAATGGAACAGGGGCGTATTCTCCAGAGGTTCAGGGTGTTCAGCGCACACCCTGCGATATCTCAGGCGCACACGTTAATTACATTTGACTAGAATATTTGGATTTTCTCGTCTTTAATCTTTGTAATATCAGCGTAATATCAGCGCAATCTGAGTTCTTTTTGCTTCGATGAACGACAAATCGCATTTTTTTCAACGCTGGCCGATGACGCAACATTCTCTTGTAGGCCTAAGAAAGGTTCAACAGATATCGTTGAACCTATGGTTGAATACAAGCGAGGCAGACCTTCTTCATTGTATTCTGAATTATATTATGTAGCGGAGAGTGACTTTTTCTCTTTTCACACGATATAAATGCAAAAATGTCCTATTTGAAAGTTGAACCCAGACGCGTCACAATACATGCTCAATCACGCTACAGCAAATTGCTTTTTTCATCGCAGAAGAATGATGCAATGGCTCTCTCTTAGGGCAGGTTCAACCAACGTCACTGAAAAACACAAGTTGTGCAACCGATGAAATTGACCGCCATTTTCGTGCCCAAATGACTCGCTCGCATAACGACAGGCATTGAGTATAGTGGCAGGCTAGCAGTTTTAGAGTGTGTTTATGTGGTCTAAATAGTGGTATGCAGTGAAATTCATTCAAAAATTAAGTTTACAATGGATTAAAATATATTTTATTAGTCCAATTTGCAGCTATGGTGGCATAATACAGGCAGCAGATTAGAGTAAAGTTCTATATGGTGGTAAAACCAGAAATTTACCGACAAGGCTTATTCAATGCTTAAACTAGGAGTATATGGGCTTTGTTTACAGCACAGTTTTATTTAGTATGAACTAAGTCAAGAAAGATTTGAATTTTTTTTATTAGACTGTTTCTATATGGATTAAAAAAAGTTATGCAGTGAAGTTCATTCAAAAATTTAAGTTTGCAAAGAATAAAATGGATGTCATTTCCCCAATTTAACTGAATTTGTTGCTAGAATCATAGGTTAGATAAGCAACAAGTCAGAGCAAAGTCTTAGATTGTTATGGGGTGGACAACGTTTGATAAATGAATAGAAATGTTGGTGAAGTCAAAAAATACAGGGAAGATAATCAGTTCAGTTTAGAGTCTTGGTTGACAGAACTTTTGAAGATTTTCGGAAAAAAGAAATGAATTTATTTCTGGAATTATAACGGTTCTTTTCAGAGCCACCCCTACAAATGAAAAGATGTGTGTACCATCGCAAGCTCTAATGAAATAAACAAGAAGCACGCAAACAGCTTAATTAGGGCAATGGCGACTACGCCTATACGAATCAGTGGCGTAGCTGGAGATTCTGCCGCCCGGGGCGGTTCAAGAAATTGCCGCCCCCAAATGCAGTGGTGTACCTAGGATTCGGTCAAAGGGGGGGAACATAACCGGGGATCTGTGGGCGAAACCCCCAGCTGCCGGAGGCTAAGAGGGTCTGGGGGAGTAGCCCCAGCCGCCAACGAATTTTTGCGGTTTTCATATAAAAAAACACTCTTTTTAACTCACTTTTATATCGAGAAAAGGCATGCAGTGAGTGCAGTCACCACTAGCGTAGCCAGGATTTTGCAATGAGGGGAGGGGGTTTGAGAATGACATCGCATTTGATTATACGTTGTTTACAGGAGTGGATTTAGAACGTTTTGGTGGGGTACATGTAATTTTGAATTAGGTTGAATGTTAACTAAGTGCAAAGACGTTTGAACTCGGAAACGGGCGTAAATAGGCCTTTTGAAAATGTTTCATGTCAGGGGCGTATTCAGAAATTTTTTGAGGGAGTGGACATCAATTTTCGTTACTTTTTTCAAGCGTATTTTTTCCGGAAGAGTTATTTTTAAGCCTCTTAAGTGCCAAAAATGACTCTAGGGGGTCCGGGGGCATACTCCCCTGGAAAATTTCTGAAAATTTGCATACAGCAACGGCCATTTTAGTGCTTTTTGAACAATTTTTGAGGAAAGTTTGTCATATTTTTGGCTTCTAACTTTGAGTGCTTCACCAATGGTGCATTTTGTTCGCACAGCTTCGATTATGTATGACGTCATTTGAGGCTCAATGGGGAGGGGGTTGTAACCCCCCCCTCCCCCGTGGCTACTCCACTGGCAGTCACTATAGACAATGCAAAAACATTTTTGGAGTTTATGTCTGAAAGCAGAAACTTGGCTAAAATAAGTGAAAGGAAGCTGCAACCGTTATTAGTTTGAGAAATTATTGACTGAATGGCACCGTGGCCCCCCCTGCGTGCGCCCATGTCACTTGCGTAGTATTGCCCAGTGCCTATACTGCATTCGCACGCTGAGTGTGAGCGATTCAAATGATGCAAATACAAAGAAGAAAACAGTGCGCAATTGTGACATAATACACATTAAAATCAAATCTTTTTTATACTCGCGGGAATACACCAAAGCGTAAACGAGATGGCAGGGCCCACTTCCGTAACTTTGCGCCTGGGCACTGGGCAACACAGTAAGATGATTTACGATCAGCAAATAAGCGATATAGCCAAGTAATAGTTGGTCAAAATAATTAAGACAAATAATTACATAAAGCTTATCCAAAATGGCGCCCCCCCCCCCTTGCTACGCCACTGATACGAATCGCTTTTTTTAAAAGATGCCGCCTCGATAGTCGGCATGGTCCTATCTTATGGTCTCTTGTGTCAAAGGAGTTAGCCTACGTATAAAAAATTTGACTTAAGTTACTACGATAACGATTTTTTAGATGGTCGAGTGGGTAGAGCGTATGCTTCTTAAAGCTGTTACCTCGGAATTTGATTCCGAGCTGGGTCAAACCAATGATTTTAAAATTGATATTCCCAGCTTCCTGCTTAGCATTTAACATTGGGAAGGGCACTAAGCGGGATTTCCTCTTCGTGTGGCTCTTATATGTCCTAAGCACGCTCGTATTGCGCCTCCGTCACTTTCTTGCAAAGAGGATAAATATATAACTAATTATAATAAACATACCGGTGCAAAGTTTTCCAGTTTTAACCACGCAAGTACAGATGCATTTTCTGGTTCCTTTTGCACAGATAGGTTATGCAGGGTAGAATGGAATATTATAAGCCGATAAGGCGTATTATGGAGAACAGAAAGATTCCGAAAAGCATAGCGACTACTCTGAGAGATACGCTCTCCTTGGCAATTTAGAGATTCTGCGGTCATGATTGAAGGAGTTAAAAAATGCATTAAATCAGTGCTTGGCGGCCATGAATTAGTTTTAATTAATTAGTAATATCTTTTTTTACTTACGCGCAATTGTTTTTTTGTGACTTTTTATCTATTGAACCCACAAATAGGGTTTGATGATACCTTAAATATACGAAAACTGCATTACTTTGTAGTTTAATACAGTCGGCGATATTGCAATTGGGTACGAAAATGGCGGCCTTGTGACGCAATAACGTGACCAATGCGCTGCATAACTTGTGTTTTTCAGTGACGTTGGGTTCAACAGGTATCGTTCAACACAAACAAGCCAGACCTTTTCCATTGTATTCTACATCGTATTGGGATGCGGTTGCGAGTAATTGCTTGTGATTTTTGAAAGTGTGGCGGTCAATATATACCAGGGGTGGCCAACCAGTCAGATGCTAAGAGCCACATTTCTTTCTGTTTTTCGGCAAAGAGCCATGACATACATAAGCGCTAATGATCGCATTAACATCACCATACCTCTTATCGATACACATACTTTCGCTTCTCTAGGTTAGTAGAATACCGGCAAACCGGCCAGTTAGCTCAGTTAATAACAACATCGCTATCGGTGCGAGCGGTCTGTAATTCGTTGCCTGGGCCGGTCAAAGCGGACACAGTGTCGCCATCGCTACGATGTTTCTTTGGATTCGAAGCTGTGTTGCCCAAAGTCCATAAGTTATACGAACTTTAGTGTTGTCCAGGCGCAAAGCCGCGGAGATAACAGCTCAGTTGGCGGAGTGATAAGAGCGTCCGCCTCTGGAGCTGCAAACGTGGGTTTGATTCCGAGTCGGGTAAAACCAATGACTTTAAAATTGGCATTCACAGCTTCCCTGTTTGATGCTCAGCATTATAGGGACTGTGTGGAGAACAAGCCGGCAAGTTTAGTTGTTGTGCCGATGAGAGAAGCACTTCGTGGAATTCCCCCATTTTTGTGAGATAGACGGGTGGCCGGCTATTCCAAAGTGAGCTCGTTATAGCTCTTTGATCGCTTTCTTGCGATAGGAGGATAAATGCAACTAAATACAATACAAACAGGTTGCCCCCGCAACTCGGTAAGGCTTTGTCGTAATTCTCTCAAAAAGTGGTTATTATGCAACTTATGCGTTGCTAAACGCAACATGATTACAGAGCAAGGCTGCCGATAGAAAAAACACAGCATGTTAAAAGAGCCGCATGCGGCTCGCGAGCCACTGGTTGGCCACCCCTGATATTATACATTTTAAAGTTGTTGGTCAAATTCAAGTTGTAGGTTAAATTAGTGGAATGGAAGTAAGTGTTGACAGTAAGATTGAAAAGCCGTTTTGTAGCAGAAATTACGACGAAAAATTGGAAATAGCAAAAGCTAAAAAGCCGACACCAAAATTAAATATATTAAGTAGCAAATTAGGCTGCTTGAAAAGGCACTTGATGTTGGTTCGCGTATTTGCATTAAACTTTCGAGCACTTCCACACATTTGTTTATTAAATGGCTGCATGCGGCAGCAAATATTGTAGAGGAGGACACCTCTAAAAAATGCTCATCGTACGCCATTGGAATGGAATGCTATCCAACTTTCACGCGATGGCCGTATCAGGGCCAGATTAAGCAGTGGGCAAACCGGGCAGTTGCCCCGTCCCCGCACTTTGGGGGGCCCCGCGCATTTCAGCATTTTGAACGGTGAAACCATGTGAAATCATGCTCACACGAAAATTTTGGGAAGTTTTTGCTGAAATTACGGCCTGCGGACGTGTTGACCTTTTTTTTTTGCTCTACCCTTGATTTTGTAGGGAAAATTGGACATCTGCGGACGTGATGACTTTTTTTGCTCTTCACTAGATTTTGGGCGGAAAAAATATGGTAACCCTTTGCACTCCTATTTGCCCCGGGCCCCGCGGTTTCTTAATCCGCCCCTGGGCGGGATCGGAGATAGAACTTCCTCCTAACTGACAGATGCATGACAACTCTAGCAATGATTATGGTACCATAGAGTAGGACAGCGCTTTTTCGGGCTATTAGCCCTCATCAACCACTCTTAGTGAAAGGTTCATTCATCCTTTAGAATAATTTGACCTTAAGACCTGAAAGCGAGATAATCATCCCTTAAGGACAAACATTCTACGATAGACAAATCTTGAATGACGGTTGTTTTTGCCACAAAACTTGTTGATCGAAGTTTATTAGACTTTTACAAGTAAAAGCCAACCTCATACGCCACCTCAGGTCAAGCCAAAAATTTTACAAAGATCATGGATTAGTAGAAAAAAATATTGAGAATTGGAGTTTTTGAAAATCTAAAAGGAGTTTTCACTTCAGACCATTGCTTTGCGGATTTGCGGCAAATTTCAGTTTTTTAGCGCAATTCCGCAAACGTTTGCGGTAGAAAATCAATATTGCAAATCCAAAGATAAACTAGTCCGCAATTTGCGGTTTTGCGGACTGATTTGCGAAAGTGCCCAGCTCTGTCCAAAGCACAAGCCTGCTCGCACTCGCTCTACTCGATTGTGGGTGATAATCGGCTCAAATTAGAACTAACGTTCCTAAAGTAAAAAGCGAAGCTGAATCTAGGAAATTAATGGCCAGTGCTTGAAACTTGCGCACCAGAACAACAGACTGATGTAAGAACTGATTATGGGACTTGTTTGCAGCGTGAGATCCCGCCCGATTTCTGTGGCTCGTGAAACTAAAACTGTTGCAAAAAAACACTAATCGCTATTGCCGAGCCTTGACCTGAATGTTCTAATGTGACTAATAAATTATGTTTTATTGACCTTTCAAATGATTTCTGCGCAATATGACTTCTACCGCCGTTCTAATGACAACGAAAACTGTGCTACTGATGTTTTATGACTAGGGCCTTTTTTTTTGACCTAAAAAAATATATTTTTGATTTTATTTTAGTAAAATTTTGACTTTATTTTGACTTAACCGCTTGCGCGTATTATTTATGTCTTGTTGCTCTTTATTAATTAAATATGTTTTATAATCTGCAATTTACATAAATTTTTAAAGAAAAAGGCAGCCTACTTCGAACATTTTCTCAAGTACTCAGTGTTGAAGCTAATGCAACAAAGCGACGCATGACGTTAAAACCTAGAATAACGAGCCATTGTGTGTACCGGTATCAATTAGTGTGTAATACAAAAATTGCGTTGCTATCGCAACTGTACTGTACACTAAAAGTATGTCTATGATTTTTTTAACGAAAGCCACGCAGTATAATTACAAGGACGTTTTATTGTAATACAGCATCATATATTTTTTTACATTCTTAACATCAAAATTTCTGTCTTTTCTCAGCAATTTATTGAGCATAGAAAACGACCTCTCAACAGCAGCAGAGGTTGGCTGGGCTTTTTGCAATAGTGCGTAGCTTTTTGGGTCAATTGTCAAGTTAGTACAGTTTATTATTGTTTCTAAATCAGAGTTGGATAGTCGTTTGTTAATGTAGTCTTTAATTGCGCAAGGATCATCATCGAATTGCATATTCTTCAGCAGTCCGTATGCTTTGGTTATTGTGCAGGCACTTCCTTCTAAGAACTCTACGTTGGCTGCTAGAGTCCGGTATTGATTTATTTTAACCCAGTCCGACACCAAACCTTCCACATTGATAGCGTCTTTTGCTCTGCTGACTAAGAGGCCTGCACTTGTCCAATTGTTGACAATGGTAAGAACAGCTGGAAGGTTCTCACTATAATATAAGCCAGCTCTAAGCCAAGTTGCCCATCTTGTAATTACAGGGTCAGGAGGAGATGGCAGACCAGCATCATGAAAATCTTTCTTGCGATCTTCGTTTTTGATTGTTGCTGCCTTGATCGTTGCCTTTACTTCATCAATATTTTTAAAATGAGCACGCACACGCATAGCGCAGTTATGTAGTAAGGGCGCAACGCAGGTGACATGCATGAAAGAAGGGTATAATTCCTTTAATGTCTTTCCAGCCGAAGACATGTACCGAGCAGCATCGGTCAAGAACAATGAAAAATTCTCGCGTTTTATTTCAACTTGTCGCAATATGTCATCCACAGTGTGCAGAATAATACTGCTATTAACATTGCAACCGCTGTCAAGTGGATGACAATTAACGAGGAATGTCTGATTTGGAGCATCTAAGCTGCCCACAAGCACACTAATATACTTTTGTTTAGCAACCTCTGCTTCATCCACAATCAAAAAAATTTTTGTCACGAAGTAATTCTTGAATTTGTTCCTCTTTTTGGGATGCCAATTTAACAACACATGCCCGGGCCGCAGTCTCCGAAGCAGTGTTCCCTCTAAGCTGTGCGGGTATGCGCGCGCACACGGCTTTTAGAGACTGCGCACACGCGTGAATATACTGCGCACAGACACACAGTATCATGATGAAGCAATGTTCTAGGTTGGCAAGTTGAGGAAAATTGCTCCTGAACCTGCTAAAAGGACGCATTTCTTCGCAAAATGTACCGTGCAGTGGCTTCGTGTCATTGGGGCCCGGGGGGGGGGCGGTGCCCCCCAGATTTTTTATAGTGTGTTACTTTTATTTACTTTTTATAATTTAAAAAATTGAAAATTAGAAATATAAAAAATTTAGCCAGTGCCATTTCGCTTTCATCCTTTATACTTACCACATTCCCCGCTTTCTTATACTATAAATTCCATTGCTTTCTTTTTTAATTTTTGCTTCAATCAATCGCTTCGACTCAGCAGTAAAGTCAGTTTCTTTATCTGAAGTTAGAATGTAGAAAACATTTTGCATGCGTTGTTAAAGATCATAGCCTAGAACATACCTATACACGTGATTCCATCATATGCGTCAAAACTAATAATGATTGCAGCTTACTTTCATTTATTTTAGCCCAGGTTCTGCTTTTAGACATGAACTACTAAAATATTTTTGCATTGTTGGACACTATATGCCTAATAGTGACTGTACTCACTGCAAGTACCAAAATGTCCTTTTTCGATAAGACAGTTTTTTTATGTGAAAACCGTAAAAATCCGTTGGCGGCTGGGGACTCCGCCCCCAGACCCCCCTTGCCACCGGCGGCTGGGATTTCGCCCCCAGTGATGTCCTCCTCCTTTGTAAAATCATGTGGCCACACTGATTGCGCATAATGTCCATAATTAAGGAGCGGTTGGAGGTATCAAAATAAATTTCGATTTATTATTCAAAATTTGGGGTATTGCGGCATATTTTGGTATCTTTTCCTAACTTCCTTTTTTCGTAATGTTACTCAATGCTAAATACGGCTTTTACAAAGGTTGTGATTAGTATTTGTTTAAGTTATTACTCGGGCCCCTCCAAATTTTTTGGCTGCACGACGCCTCTGGTACCGTGAGCGAAAAATGTACCAGCAGTAACATAACCAAGAGAAGTTGCGCTACTTATTTTCGATAGCTGCCATGTTCAATTTATTCATGGGTTGTTGCACAAACGTGAGTCATTTCTAAAAAAGTGCGCACTCGCCGAAGTTTCTGCGCACACAGACTACAAAAAATTAGAGGGAGCATTGCTCCGAAGGCAATACTTTTCCCATTCTAGCAAACAGAGACTTTAAAGAAGGACGGTTCAGTTTATGAAGTGGGATATCTGCAGCTAAGAATGAAGAAACGACCTGTTCCTTGAAGTTTACTTGATCGAAATGTAAAAAGGTTTGCTTACTTTGAGATTTGCTCTTCGTCTCCAATTTTCCTTGGTGTTGCTTACTTTTTCGGTGGCTTTCCACTAAAAACTTTTTGTCGCATTTGACTAACACGTCGCAAAGGTTGCATCGCAAGTCGCCGGCAGGAGTTGCCGAAAACTCATCCGGATATTCCTGGCAAGTTTGCCTAACTTTCGCTATAGAAGATTTGGCTTGTTCTAGCTTTGCAAGCTACAACTTAAAAGAACACGTGTAAAGAGCGCAAGGCTTTTATAGGATTAGATTAATTGTCTAACAATTGTGTATTTATGCATCAACAATGGCGTTTCATGCATAATAAGTGCTATTTCCTTCTCAATTACCGCACGCATTATTGCGACGATAGTGCAAATATTGCAACTATTTCAAAAGTTTAAAATCAAATAAAACTGCGCATAAAATTTTAATAGCAGCTCAAAAATTCAAAAAAATAGTTAAAAAATATAAATTTGTTCGTTTTTGTAAGGAAATTTTTAAAGACAATTTTGACAAATTTTGACTTTATTCTGACTTATAAAATCTACCAAAACAGATTCCTGAACACCTGAAACGAACGTTAGTACACATTTGATCATGTAACAAGGTCCTGAAAAAATTTTGACTTTATTGACTTTGGCGGGCTCTATTTATGATAGAAACATTTTAAACGCATTTTCTTCCCTGGGGTCTTATATCGGACCACTTAAGCGGTAGATAGGTTTAGTTAGGAGTATAAATTTGCTGCGTGCATTGCAACCATATTTTATCTTCAGACAGACAAGGGTGTGCTTAGTTTGTGATGTAAGTTTTATTGTGTTTGGACATCCTACAAGTAGGGGTTTTATTCACTTTGTATATTTTGCATCGCTGTTATTGCGACGAGTTTGAAAAATATGTCCAAGCGGTGAGCAGTGCTTAGCTAAAACTACTGCAGCGTGATTACTGCGTTTATGGCATTTATTTAGGATAAGACTGCGTGCAACCATGACCCATAACAAAATTTCTATCCTTTTCGTTTTTTATGATAATAGGTTTAAATTTTTTGGTTCCATGCATAACCTTGTGAGAAGCATAAGGTTACCTTTTCATGAAAAACTAAAAAAAAAGAAAAAAATCGTTTTTCGTGATTGCGTAATGACTAAGTTCATTGCAGTTCCATTGTTCTTGCCAATAACAGTGCACAGAACCAATTTGTTTAATGAAAATCCTCCCTTCTTGCAATGAAAAATTGTTGCCAATCTCAAACAGAGTACGCATGAGTGACCCATCCAGCGGAAAGTGCAATATCATTACTGCCAGCCTGATGCATAACTACTTAAACGTCTTAAAGTTTTGAATGCGTTCATTCTATTCAAAGAAATATCCAAGTTTTTGTCGCCTGAGATAGGTGTTCACAAACTCGCACATCAGCAATGGATAAAAAATAACGTCGATACACCAATTATTACCTTTTATTGTTTCAGCTAATATCGATAGCAATTGTGCTGAAAAGCTCGTATCATGATTTTCCTGAACCGCTTTGTTTATGGCGCTATAGCTGCATGACATTCTGAGTACATTCTATCTAATGAGTCAGAAGATCGACAATACATAGGCCTACGCGCTTAGGATGCTTCAGGGAATAACGCTCGAAATAATTATTTGGCGCTATTTTTTACAAAGTTTGATTGATTTGTTCATGTAGTTGCTGGTGTTTGTTTTCCTGTTTCTATCTCGCTATTTTCTGCATCTTATTTTTCAAATGCATGGCATGCTATCAACTTAGCCATAAAGAGAAGGTGTTGTTATTTTTCTAAATTTCAATATCTAACGGGTAATGATGACGTCATAATAAGATACTAGTCACGTTTGGACCCTTGCGCGATCTTTTTTTGACTACTCTCTCTAAACTACGCAGTAGTTATTTTTAAAAGTTATAAAATTATGATAAAATTGTATTAGCTCACAAGGTATCTTTCCAATCACATGGTCCGATATGGTACCAGTGATCAGTGGCGTAGGAAGGGGGGCGGGAAGGGGTGGTCCGCCCCGGGCGGCACGCCAACCCCCCTCCCCATTGAGCCTCAAATGACGTCAAACATAATCGAAGCTGTGCGAACAAAATGCATTATTGGTGAAGCACTCAAAGTTAGAAGCCAAAAATATGACAAACTTTCCTCAAAAATTGTTCAAAAAGCACTAAAATGGCCATTGCAGTATGCAAATTTTCAAAAAATTTCCGGGTGAGCATGCCCCCGGACCCCTCTAGAGTCGTTTTTGGCACTTAAGTGGCTTAAAAATAACTCTTCCGGAAAAAATACGCTTGAAAAAAGTAACGAAAATTGATGTCCACTCCATCAAAAAATTTCTGAATACGCCCCTGACATAAAACATTTTCAAAAGGCCTATTTACGCCCGTTTCCGAGTTTAAATGTCTTTGCACTTAGTTAACATTCAACCTAATTCAAAATTACATGTACCCCACCAAAACTTTCTGGATCCGCTCCTGTATACAACGTATAACCAAATGTGAGGTCATTCTCAACCCTCCTCATTGCAAAATCCTGGCTACGCTAGTGGTGAATGCACACACTGCATGGCCTTTTTCGATATAAAAGAGTGTTTTTTATGTGAAAACCGCCAAAAATCGTTGACAGCAGGGGGCTACTCCCCCAGACCCCCTTAGTCTTTGGCGGCTGGGGGTTTCGCCCACAGATCCCCGGTTATGTTCTCCTCCATTGGCCAAATCCTGGTGACACCACTGCATTTGGGGGCGGCAATTTCTTGAACCGCCCCGGGCGACGCAACCTCTTGCTACGCCACTGCCAGTGATATTCACAAAAGTTGGGCAAATATTTTGAAAAAAAAACTTTGAACATTGTCTTAGAACAGGTGCAATACTGACATATCTAAAGCAAACAAAATTTTGAAACACAAATGTTCTGGAATAGAATGAAGTAATGACTGCCTCGTCGTGTTTCAAATGAAAAACCTAATGCGCATACCTCGCGTAAGTGCTCAGTCCTTTCCACGAGTGAAGAGTTGGGACTGCGCGCTTATCTCCAAAAACAAGGCCGTAACAAATGCATAAATTCGGCGTATGATAGAGCTACTTTAGCATTTGTTTTTTATAAAAATCAAATGTATCGATTGATGGACCGAAGCAAACGGTGATTAAAGGTTACAAGGGCTTCACGTACTGGTCAGCATTTTTTGTTAGGATGTGACGGTAAAAATGGACACACAAAATATCTCGTTCGAAAAACTACACCAAGTTTGCCAAGTGACCATGGACTCGGACACTGAAAAACCGAAGCAATGAAGCACCCGGTGGCACTAATTCTCGTCCTAATAAAACTACTTGCAAACTCGTAAATGAAAAACCTGTTATTCAGAGGCGTTTAAAGTATAACCCTACCTCCCTACTTGCTTTGAGTGCGTGCATTCGGAAGTTAAACATTACTTCGGGAAATGCGAAAAATTTAAATGTTACTCGCCCGAAAGTAAGCGGCAGATAGTTGTAGACGAGAAACGCAGTTTAAACCGCTTGTCTCTAGATGGCTTTTTATGTGGCGCCCCTTTCCGTGTATATGTTGCAAATGCGGGCCTGCGGTTCTTAATAAACATTCTGATGCATTGCATAATAGTTTCCTTCCCCTCGGGAAGTGTTGGGGCCGCTGAGGATGTAGAAGTGCACTTTCCTTCCACAATGAGAAAAGAGGCAACCGATAAAGGTGGAAACTTGATATTCATAACATTGGTTCTACCGAAAAACACGTAGTTTTGTTATGTATACTGTGGTGTCGTTACGATAGTAAACCCTGTGACCACAATTTCTTCTTTTGTGAATGCACAGCTTGATACGGTGTGCCATGCGACTCAGATTTCAAAAACTTTAAGCTTGATCTTTATGAGTTTAAGTTGGAAACACTTTATTCTGGGCAACAATTTAACATAAACGGTGCTCTGGTCATGCCTCAGCTTTCTGACGATGAGAATAGACGTTCTCACGCTCTGAACGTTAGTGGGCTTAAACACTTTGATGGGGTGTATATTACAGTTTTCCCCGATCGCAGACCCGAAGACATTTCAATCGGTCAGGGCGATAAAACTTTACTCACCGTCCTTGATGAGCGCGAGAGCATGGACCCGGAGGAGCCAAACTATGTTTTTAGTAGGCTGGGACCCATTGCTAGTGGGGAAGAGTACTAGAGCAGGTTAAATGTGAAAGTCTTTTAATTCATTGTTTACGCTGAGAATTAATGGTGATGCACCTGTAAGTGACGCTGTTTGTGACTGCACAAAATAAAAAGAAGAAAACTTCACGCTTAAACAAGCATTAAGAGAGCACGAGTTGTCGGAAAAATTATTCAACCTTCGAATAACGGTAAGCGTGTTTATGAACTAACCGAACCTGAAACTGAAGTTAAAAATGGCTGTTGTTAGCCCTTTAAATTGGGCAAACCTAAAAATCTGGCGAATAACTTCGATGGCGCGATGAAGCGAACTTTGTCAAATGCGTAAAATTGCCGAGCGCAATTCAGAGTTAAAGAAAACTCTTAAAAATAGTAGGAATTAACTGCTGAAAAATGGTTTGAATTTGTTAATGTGTTTGATCGACTTACGTGCAGGGGCGCCGCCACGGGAGGGCGAGGGGGCGACCGTCCTTCCAATGATTTTTTGACCATTTTTTCAAATCGCCTAGAGCCACAAAGTTTTTTTCAGGGTATAGGGGGGTGACGTCAGATGCTTTCGGCAACGTAATTTTTGCAACAAAGTGTCTAGCTTCATCTCGTGTTCTAATACTCTTCGACATTTCTAATTTCGCAATTTGCAAACGCATGTAACAGAAGCAACCATTGCTTACTGTAAAAGACAATGGTTACAATTCATATCGATGATATAGATATATCGATGACCAGCTGTTGTATTATAAAAGCCACCAAAGATATCTTAATACTTTGTGAAATCATAGTTGGCTTGACATACTGCAATTTCACGAAGCCTATTCGTAAACCGTGCCTGGTGTAACGTTTTGAGAAATTTGAAGTAGCAGCGGGCAAGTTAGGGCTTTTCAGAATTAGAAATCTCTTAGGTTTTAGTAAGTATTCATTATACACAGATTGATTCGCAATCCAAAGCAAAATGTAATTTAGTGCGCTTCAGCAATAGTTTCGTTGTTGTATGTTTCTACGCGAAACATACTCAGACGTAAGCAAAGGATGAAAAGATGGTACAGAAAAAGGAAGGCACTACAAAATGTTTAACCGTTCACAGGCTCCTAGGCAAGAGCATATTTAGAAAGGGGGGCATTGTGCCATGCCCCCTCCCCCTTTGACTCTGCCTTTTAGTAAAAAAGAACAAAACTAATGGTGCCAAGTGACTGAAATATATGCCAGACTCTTTTGATGGTTTCTGTAGGTTATGGCCTGGGGTGGATCCAGGGGGGTAGGTTGAGGGGTATGAACAGTGGCGTAGCCACCCAAAATTTCGGGGGGGAGCAAAACTTTCATAGGCTTGTCCAGTGACGCACCCAGGATTCTGCAAAGGAGGGGCCACAACCGGGGGTCTGGGGGCGAAGTCTCCAGCCGCCGGAGTCTAAGGAGTCTCGAGGCAGAGTCCACAGCCGCCACGGATTTTCAGGGCTTTTACTAGAAAAACACTCATTTTAGAGTAGCTTTTTTCTTAAAAAAGGATACACGGGTACCCCCGAGTGGTTTTAGTCCGCCCCTGCTTGCGTTATTAGTATACTTACTTTATAGCATTAGTGTCTTTGTTTGTAGATTAGTGGTAACTGAAAATATTTCGGGGAGGGGGGGAGCAATTGCCCCTTTGCTACGCTTCTGGATATGCATCCACGTCCTGGGTATGCATCCTCCCACCAGCCATTTTTTAAAATGTTTTTAATGTATACAGTTTTTGTGCAGTTTCGAACCTCTTCGATAGTGATAAACCCTAAGCACGCATAATCAAAAATGTGCGATGAAAATGCATCATATTTTTTTGTATTTAGTTGCATATTACTTATCCTCCTGTCACGAGAAAGCGATCGATGCGCTGTACGAACTCGCTTAGGAAAGTACGAGCTCGCTCAGGATAATAATTTTGCGAAGCACTCGGAATTAATGTCAAAAAAAATATAAACCAAATTTGCCTGAAAAATTTCGAAAAACACTAAAACAACCATTCGCAGCATGCAATTTTTCGAAACATTTCCGGGGAAGCATGCCCCCGAACCCCCCTAGAGCTATTCTTGTTTCTACATCACCTTCAAATTTTTATCTGCCGAAAAAAATACGCTTGAAAAAATGTAGAAATTATGCCCCCCCTGTTTAATTTTTTGTCTATCCTAGGGTAAGCAAGCTACTGTAATTCTAATTTGATGCTTTGTTGTTTCGCTGTTATTTGCCCTGAAGTTTCTGTTAAAATTGAAGAAAATTTAACTGTGACATCATAATAACAGCAACAACCACAACATAAGTTTATTCAGCCTGAAAATTAAAAGAACGTGTAATAAAGCGAACACTCAAACAATCAGGCCAGGAGCACCGAAGAAACGGAAGGTTATTAAGTCAGGTGCTCCCGATGTAATAAAGGGCTAAAGAGCTTTGTATACTTAAGATACCAGTAAATCTAACAGTTTTTGCGACTTTGTTCACTTTTGTCACAAAGTAGCGAAAGTTAGATTAATGGTTAGATGAAAAATTTAGGAATGAAAACAATTACAGTAAAAAGTGCAATAGCCTACTTTAGGAATACCGATTAAACTACACCTACAGAAAGCTAATGTGTCTATCGCCTTAAGGTGTGTTCACATAGAATACTATGAACTTTTTCGTACGTACAGTGACGTAGGCTACGAAACAGTTAGAGGTTATGACGTAAAGCTACGCCACTTTGCGTGGCATTCTAGAATACAATCGTAAGGTGCTTCGCAAAACAACCGGTAAAAAGCAAAATTGTTTGGGTTTGAATTGTGTAGAAGATATTTTCGGCAACTGCTTACGTCAAAAATCTTATAAAATTTCGTAAATGGGACTAAAATTTTTTTGTGTAGCTCAGCAAAAATCACAAGTTATGACGTCATTTCGCCCCCCCAATATTTTTCCTGGCGGCGTCACTGCTTACGTGGTATTTACCAATTTTGTGACGACGTCGGCCAAGACCCGAGTAGTTTGCAATAGGTCTGATGTTGTTAATGCATGTCGCTTAATTGTGTTGTTTGGTCGGGCCAGAGTTTTTTGAACAAACTCGTAGTGGTTTTGATTCGTTTCCGTTAAGGGGAGTTTGCTTCTATCGCCGACTTGAGTAAATGTTTTATCTGAGTTTAATTCCGCAGAATCAACAAGATTTGTTTCCTTTAATTTGGTTCAAAGGCTGATCAAGTTCCTGGCCTACTGGTGCTTGCGGGTGATGCCGATGATCTTGCTCATAAAAAGGCCTACCGTCTTGAACGCGCTCACTGCCTCCACCTTCAATTACGAAAAAAAAAGTTGTGAGGCGGGTAACTAACGCTATTTTAGCTGGGAACGCAGCAGAAGGCCCTGACAAAAGCAATTAGGCTACATTTTGCGGAATCTCTCAAAAATAACTTCAGTTTAAAAAATACGTAGCCTACTATTGCAGTAAGGCCTAAAAGTTTTCAATATACAGTCAAATCCCGTCACTATGCTGCCGTGCAAATCGAGAACACAGTCCATTTTTTCACTAATGGCAAAAAAATTGATTTCACATTTTTTCACCAAATTTTAGAAAAAAGTTTCAACAAACCAAAAAGGTAGCCGACAGAAAAATCAACTCACATGTGTTTTTAATCTTTTTTATGCTTTGAAACTAGACAATTAACAGTAAGTCCTGGGTTTGGCCTGTATTACGCATAATGAGCTCATAAAACAATCGTTTCGGACTTTCTGTTGGGAAAATGCTAAACTAAAAACACTTTAAACTTGAAATTTTCACAAATAGGGAATCTGTAATAGTAATTAGGGAATCTGTAAAAATTTAAACAAAATCCGCCGAGAATTTTTCCGTTATTTAGAGAAAGATTAATGGCGAACAGTTTTTTGCTTTTTTCTCATAACTTGCTTTTTGGACTTAATGTGTTTTTGATTTGAGCGGCAGTATGCTACCTTGCTACTGTGCCACCCTCGCTACAATACCACTTTTGACCGTCCCCAACAAAACTCAATAGAAAACACAGGGATTGTAAATTTTCTATGCCACCCCTTAATCTCGGTACTATGCCACTTGCGGTAGGATGTGCAGTAATCTACTGTAGATAAAAACAGCCTAGTGACATGACCATGTGATATAGCATTTACCTGTACTCGCCACGTTTTGTTTACAGTGTTGTACAATCAACTGTACAGTACAGCACAGTATTTTCGAATTCTAAATTTTGCCTGCAATGTCGACTTTAAAGTGCAACCAAACTGATTTTATGTCAAAGAAGAAGAAGGAAATCGTAAATGCCGCGAAGAAGGAGCCGAATCAGTCCAAACTGGCGAGTGATATGACATGTGCAGTACATAATTATACAGCAGCCGTTTATTGTTTCGTTCGTAGCTTTATCATTGATGCAGTACAGCACATTAAGGATACGGCAACCAATTTGCAAACTCTCGCTACTATGCCACTTTCGATACTACAGTACACCACAGAAATAGAAGAAAGTTCGACGGTTTCTGGAATTAACTTTTGAAGCGCTATTAAGCGAAGGTTTAACTTGCTAATCTACCTCAGAAACAAGCTTTGATCTTTCCTGCTACATGCGCTTAGGTCAAAAGAGTTTTAGTAGAGGAAGGCTTATGATGCGGTCACGTTGATCGCACATGAAAGGACAACTTCTTTCCAATTTTGTGAGTTTGAAATCAAATTAAGTTAATTAAATAGATATTAATTCTTTTGCTTTTCCATTTCTTTGTTGATTGTTAATTGATGTGGTAAGTTTGTTGTGTTTAAATTTCTGCGCAGGTTGGTACAAATGAAAAATAACGGTTGATTTGCTTGTTGCTATATATTTTTGTAGATTCGCACTGAAACGCTAGCTGTAATGAAACGCTAGATAAAAAACTAACTTGAGCTTTGTCACGGAAAATTTTTTTTAAAAATGATGCATTAGTAGGTCTAAACACTCGAACTTAAGATTTTTCATACAACAGACTCAAACTTCGACTCGAAATTTTTTGTGGAGTGGACTTGACACAGCTGGACACGCGTCAAGAACGCATTTGCCCAACACAGTCTGGTGTCATATCACCTTTTTAAAAATTACTTATCCCGCAATTGAATTCTGCTGCTACTTTATCAAATCCTCTGACAGTTTAATTTGGAGAATAACTCTACTTACACACTAATTCTGAATTGGCTAAAACATCCAAATGGATGGCTTGCAACACGTAAACGTAAAACAACACAAAAAAAGAATGAGGTATTACTCCATATTTGCGTAAATCAAATCTTCCAATATCCTTTTCTCTTAACCCTGCGATAATCATCCTTCCCCATCGGCAAGATATCTAGGGGTCTTACTCGATGATAATGTAAGTCGAAATTTGATGCATATCTAACTTTACTTGAGTCCAAGCCTTCCCGATTAGTAGGAGTAATATCTAGCTTAAATCGATTCCTTCCTGCAAAAACTTTACTTACTTCATGCTATTCATTTGTACATATCCACCTGCTTTACTAGTCCTAAAAATGCCTCAACAATGCAAAAAAGGAAAAACAGCTCGATCATTATTTTTTCTTAATTTCAGAGCGCTGTTAAAAAATTTTCAATGCTTTCTTTTAAAACCAGTAAGTTAGATATCACTAGTTCTGCTTAACTACTTCAAACTAAGACCTCTAAATCTTTACGGTATTTCAAAAAAAGTATGGAAATGTGCGTACTCTCAATGAAATGCACTTTCTTCCTACAGCCCTCCTACGCATCTACACATTTTCAAACCGGTATTGACATGAATGGTTACAATTAGCAATGATTGTGAATCTAAAGTAGTCGCTTACAAATTATCAAGTCACCATAAATGAATATTTTAACAGTTAGATAATAACAAAATTCATTTTTTTGCTGTAGGTAGTTTCCAAAGCTTCTCCCATTCCTCCGCCATCGTCATTGCAAAAAATGTTCAAGTACTTTCTACGATATTGGCCAGAAGCAATTGGATTATCATTAGCATCATCGGTGCTGATTTCCTCATTGATGGCTGTTGTCCTTGTATCTTGTGCTCAAAATTTTATCGTTCCTGTTGAGGTTTTGGTAGTCGGTTTAACTGTTTGTATGTGGATCAACTATTCTTTTTCAGTTGTAATCGAAGAAAAAAACAGAAGCGCAGCTGTCGCTAACATGTCAGGATACAATAACTTCACTCCTAATGCCGTTTATACTACAAACCAGTACTCAGTTTATGATCTTCAAGCATCGCACTCAACTTTTTTCCTTTCCTTGTCAACCGTAACGTCTGTGATCACTATCCTTATCACAGTTCTGATTTTATGTTTGCGGAAAAACATAAGCGCAGTAATCAGACAAGTTTGTGAAGCCAGGCACGTCATTTTCAAAGTCCCTTGCATTTTATTGCAACCGGTAGTAACTTTCATTCTCACGACTTTTCTGTTCATTTATGTTTTTACTATACTCGTTTATCTGGAAAATATAGTTGTCCCTATTGTTGATAATTGCAATGGGATTGTCAATTTCCATTACGGTATCTACAGAGGGTACAGCTTTTATGAGTTGGTTGTTCCACTGTTCGGTTGTTGGTGGGTTTTCCAATTCATGCTTGCTTGTGAATACATCATCATTGCAGGAGCTCTGGCAGACTGGTATTTTAAATGTCAACGCAATTCATGTTGTCCTACAATGGCTACAACTTTATACGTACTTCGTTACCAATTGGGAACTGCAGCGTATGGCTCATTGATAGTAGCTGCAGTAGTAGCCGTAACGAGTATCGTGCAAGGTGCAAGTTCTTTCAAGCATTTAATAAAGGGACTAATTTTTATTCGAGAAAAGTGTTGTAGGACTTACGATGTGGTAGCGCGTAACTGTTGTTCTTATTTAGCGAATTTCTTCTCTATCGTAAATATTAATGCTTATGTTTGTGCAGCCATTTTTGGAACCAGTTTCTACAAATCTGGAGAACGAGCTTTAGTACTGCTTGCCAAAAAACATCCTTCAACATTGCTTCCGGGTTGGTCGCAAATCATTTTTCTGCTTTCCTCGCAAATTGCAGTCGCCATTTTTACAGCAATTGTAGCTTTTACATATTTCAGATACAGACTCGGCCCCGAGACAAGCATTTTCGACACTTTGCTCCTTGTGTCAGTAGCTGGAATTATGGCTTTCATGATTGCTAGAGTTTTTTTTAATGTTTACGGTCAAACTTTGACCACGATGGTTTTTTGTTACGTTGAAGATGCAATTCGCCATAATGGCCTAGCTTTGTGCGAGGAGAAGGCAAGCGGCAGTTTGTATTTAGCGCCTACACAATATCAACGTCCAACAGATCCATCGCAAAGAGTTTTTTAATAGTGGAAAAAATTGTTTGCTAGAAATTGCAAAAGATTAAGTCTGATAAATCTTATTACTTCACTTAAAAATTATAGCTAATCTGCAAGTATTTTTGATTCTGCCGTATATTAACATACTGTATTAAAGCAATACAACTTGAGGTGGCAGCATGTTGCTTTACTTAAATTTACTAGTGCTTAGGCCAATTGTGGTCTTTTTTCGAGTTCGGTTCAGTAAAATATCGAACACCGGTTGGTTGGCGTGTGGTAAACGACATCGTTCTTGATGCGGGAGGTCTGGTGTTCAATTTAGGGCCAGGTCGAATAGGATACACTGTCGCCAACGGCTCGCCACTGCTGCGATGTTTCTTCGGAGTTGTGCAGTCCAGGCGCCAAGCCGCGGGGATGAGCTTCGCCTCTCTTCACACTATTCGGCGTAATACCGCGAGTATAATGAAAATTACCTCTGATCTCAGGGCATCTGCACTTTTGATCACACACATCATGCTAAACAAACAATTCTCCGTCAGTACTTTATTTCTTGACAACTCGGTTTTATTTTTTAACTGAGTCTCCATAGTTAGATGCAATTACCGGTAGCTTAACTAGAAATGTGTCGCCTTATGAATAGTAAAAGCTTCTTTTACCAATTTACGAGTTCACTTTTTTGAAGCTCCTTAGGTTGCTGAAATAATGGTGAGCACCGATTTAGACTTTTGAATGTTTTTCTTGGTACTAATGTTTTCTCGCGGGAAGTCGGGACTGGAAATTTTCCGGGAAATTTGGGGTTTTGAAGTTTCCCGTTTCCCGTAAATTTATGTCGGGATCCCGGGAATTTTTTTCCATTTTAAGGGTTTCAGCGTTACTGTTATCTGTCAGTCCGACGCAAAAATGCGTTCATGTAAAGTTTAAAAATATTTTTTTTACTTGTTAAAAATTATTTTTCAGAATTACAAAATTTTTTTTTTCAATTTGTTGAAAAAAGTGTAAAAAACTCTAACTCAGTTCGTCAGAACAACATAAAAAAATGCTTAAAATTGGATTAAAAATGCTGAAATTTAGAAAAAATGTCTTTGTCACACCTCTTGTGGCAAAATCATCAAGCTAGGGAAATTTTTCCGGGAAGAAGGGAAATCCTACTTGGTACCCATCAACTGCGTGGTCGCATGTTACAGGCTGTTGGGGCAGGACTACATGTGGAACCGGTACTCGTAGGTAGTTAAGAACACTTTTACTGTCAGCCGATGAAAATAAACTCACGATTCAAGGATAATAAAAAAACAAAAAAACGAAGAGGAGCGAAAGACCATGAGGAACGTCGCAATAAGACGTCGCTCGGCCTGCTCCTCCTGAGAAGTCGAATATACACAAAATTAAAAAAACATAGTACGAGCTACCTTGAAAGTTTAAAATACGAGCTACATGAGGCCATCAATCAATTTGTACGGCACTGTCACTTTGAAAAAAATAATAGGCAAAAAATAGCAACAATAATTGCACAACTGTTTGATCAAAGATTGCATCATACGACATAATTTTTGAAGTGTGTGGAAGAAACTTTGCTCCATGAAGTTGAAGGGGCAATGAACCCAAACCTTTTGCTTTAGCTTAAAAGTAGTACTGAAAAATCCTGTTTTTTGATGGTGTTGATTTTGCTTCCTAAAACGTCTTCTTTTAAAAGCTATTGCAGCTTTGCCATCACCTTGGAATGGAGGCGGAAATTTCTCGGCAGCTTTTTTGCAGATTCACAGCATTTACAGATAAACACTTTACACAGCACCTACAATATCCTATAGGTTTGTTTTTGCCAAATCGTATTAGTATTGTAACAGAAGCAGGTATAGGCTAGTAATTTAGCACATAGCGGCACTATCAGCTAGAAAAGTTTCCATTTTAGTATTACGCTGGCATGATTATGTTGCTAGCTTCCTATTAATTGCAAACATGCCATTAAAAATTACGATTTGTCAATTGTCAATATGCTAGGTAGATAAAAAAATTCTCACAAAATTGCCAGGAACAACTTGCACCAATATTTCTCGTTTAAACACATATGTTATTCCTGGTCAAGAGCACAACTCTGCTTGCAACCTTAGTAGGATAAACGACTTTTGCTTCAACCTGTGATATGCTGCTTCTACTTCAGCCAGCACTGCAACCACAATAAAATTCAACCCCGAAGTTTTACTGTAGCTTTAAGCCGGTTTAGCGCTGCACACCAGTCAACTTAAATTCACAACAGAACAATTACAGGAACAACCAAAAAACTACCAGGATACGTCATAACTTAGAAACATTACCATACAACAACTCGTGCGTCATCTTGCAAAAAGATAAGCAAAGAAAATGCAATTACGGTTAAGCCGACGTACAACACTACTGGACAGGAGCCACACCAGAAAAGCCGGTCGGGCCAAATCTAAATTGCAACTGAGGTAAATAACAGCTAGTACCGCACCGCTCAGCATAAAAAATTCAACACTAAATGGGCACCTTCAACTCAGAAAACTGCGTAGCCTACGATCTAAAACTAGGCCATCTTCACATTGCAATACCAATACCACTATAACTCTTAAACGTTATGACAAAAGAAGAAACTGCTAGCTATTCCGCCCTGCAAATGCAATCACTACGGTAACACTCTACTTCGCAGATTTTTAAGATTCAAAAGGCTTGATTGATGAAAAATGTCTAATCAAGTTTAGCAAATTTGTTTTTTACCAGTTCACAATGACTTGTGTTTGCATACTGTTCATAGGCCTAATTGTTTGTTTAAAATCTTTGGGTAGATCTTTTACAATTATAACAAAAAAGCTACGTTATTCTAGTTGGAAGAAGTGAGTTGTTAAATTACTCTTGGGATTTGTTGTAATTCATTGCATAGGCGACAACGTGGCATTGAGTTTTGTGCACATACAAACGTAGCTATGATATTTTCTTTTTGCTTTTAGGCTTTGTTACGACAATAAGTTGAAACGTATTTAGTTCTTGATAGAGATATTTATTTTGGCAAAACAGCTAGTAAACGTGCATTTGTAATACTTTTTAGGTTTGGATATTTTGGGCTATATTTTTTTTAGTTTTAGCCCATTTTGGCAAGTTTTTTTGTGACTTTTGGTTATGTCTTTCAAAATCTGGCAATACTGAAGCCCTTATGCGACCGATTCTCAACATAAAGAGTTCATTAAAATCGTTGCATCTAAATTTTTAAACTCATGCCAAAAAAGGAACCTTTTAATGTCCAGGTTTTTCTGAAGCAAAGTGAAGATAAATAATATTTCTATTGAATATTATTTAACACTGCCTTACTATAGCGCCGCTATGAAAGATTAATTTCATTTGGAGAAGACGTATTAAAACCGAAACCGTTAAGCTGACTGACCGGCATTTCGAAACGTCAGTCTTTTTATGAAAAATCGTGGCAGTGTGTTGAATGTTGACATTTGAATAGTTATTGCGCACTGGTTTTACCATTCGTAATTATCTTCAAAATAGATCAAACTTTCATTATACCCGCTGCATTATGCCGAAGCGTGTAAGGAGTGGCGCGCCTAGCCCAAGTCCTTAAGATAGCGCCTGGGCAGCACACGTTTAAACTCCAAAGAAACGTTGCAAAGTTGCGAGCCGTTGGCGACGATGTGTCCGATCTGACCGGCTCGGGGAACAAAACCTAGATCTAACGCACTGATAGCGACTGTCGCTGTGTTGTAATGTCAACCGGCCGGCTCGTTATTAAGTTTTCGGTAATAAAATTCGTTCCTACTACAAGTGTTTTTTTAAGGTGTTTTGAGAAACCAAAACAGTCTCTCAAATTTTTGTAATGGTCTCTCCAATACGTTTCTTTTCCATGTTGTCTAAATAAGTACATTTACAAGTTACATCTGCAGCTGTTTTGGATTTAGCGTGAACCAAATCAAATAAAAGAAATCTTCATTATTCTCGCGGCTTTACTCCAAAGCAGTATCCATCAATAATTGCCCAGAATGTTTTTCCGCTTCACCGTGGATATAAGCAAGCACTTCGTAAATAACAAAATCCTCGTTAAAAGATTTTAAACAAGGTTGCAGTATCAAGTTACCTTATTAGGACCACTGCGGATTTCTATTATTTTTGGTGCGAATGTTAATCCACTAGAAACTCTGTCTTCTTACGCAAACGTTTTTCAAAACAAAAGCGTCTTTTCAATGCTCTGCGAGATGGTTAAACTTTTCATTGGTGCGAAGAACAAGTTAATTTTTTCCAGAGTCGCGAATTCTCGAGTCCGATTCCGGACTCTAGTCCACTTTTTGAGGACTCGGACTCGTGCCTCTGGGACTCGGACTCTTGAAAACTGTTAGAGTAGGGTAAGATGGGGTAGCAAGCCCACCTTAAGCGACTTTTGTTCTCTCTCCCACAATGCAAGGTTTTATATAATCAAATTTTTGTTTTCGTTAATCTTAGGGTTTAGAGCTATCTATTCCAACTGTCATTTTTGAAAAATTTTGTGCTTTGGCTGTTTTAATAAGGTTTGAACAAAAAAATCCAATCGGGCGTTTTACCCCATGAGGTCAGGTAATACGCCCACCCCAAAATGCCAAAACGCCTACCGGTGGGGTTTTACCTTGTATACATCTCAAAACCATTTGCTTTTCCACAATCTGAAGATACTGAATAAAAAGGCAATCTTTAGGCTTATTGGCAATTTTTACATTTCTACAGAAGATTATTGAAAAAAAAAAAAAAACAAAGAAGAAAAACGATTTTGAGACCAGAGATTACATCTCAGAAAAACTGAATAAAACGTAGAACATTCAGGCTTGCGAATGGGCAATTGGGCATAAATTAATTATTTGACAAACTGGAGTCTTCTAAGTCTTTTTTTCCTCAATTTACAGGTGTTAGTTTAATAATAAATTTTTTATTAAAATTAAACTCCCCCCCCACCAAAATAAAACAGTCACTAGGCGTAGACCACCCCTACAAGCCAGCTCAGTCGAATCACGCCACCAACTTCTCACCATTTGATACGTTCGGGAAACATAAGAAATGAGCAAATGACGTCATATGCAAAAGCCGACAATCTGAACTATGAGCCAAGACATATATTCTAGAACTTTCTGAATGAGCCAATAGCAGCGAAGTGGAAAATAAGAAAATATTAATATTTGGGCGGTAAACTGATATTTCCGTCAAGATTTAATGTGAACCAACGAGCCCAGTTGAAAATTAGGTGAAAATTTGCAATTATGCAAATGAGATACCAAAAATCCTAAATTGACCTATTTGTTACGTAAACGTCGAAAATAACTTGAAATTTATACAATAAGCACTCGAAAGTTTGGAATTGCTGGTACGGTAGTAAATACAGAACGGAAAACTTTGCACAAAAACGTGGCTTTGGTTTACTAAGCCAGATATCCTGGCTTACTAATGGTTTACTAAGCCTCAAACCTACAACTGAACATTTACTGGTGTGAAATCTTGAAGTAGTTTTTCACGCAAATCACTGATTCACACTCAAATAAAATTGGTACCCTGACAAATCTTTATCTTAAAGTGATCACGCATCCATTTAAGGAATGGGCAAGTGGGTAGCAGCTGACTAGGTGGCTGAAAGGTCTATTCACCGTCTCCTTGCGGTCATGTGTTTCCTTTACTTTAACTGTACTTATTTTGTGCTACTTTACCGCCAATAAATGTTGATGATGATGATGATATGAATAAAAGCAAAAGTTTCTGCGACGCACGTGCTTCACTATGGTAAATTCGCCACAAGTAGTAAGCTTATCTTATTAAAAAAGGGGGGTGCCATAATTTCCACATTTTTCAAGCGTATTTTTTTTCGGCAGAACAAATTTGAAACTGTTGGAGAAACAAGAAAAGCTCTAAGGGGGTCAGGGGGCATGCCTCCCCGGAAAAATTTTGAAAATTTAGATGCTGCAAATGGCTTTTTTAGTGTTTTCTGAACAATTTTAAGGCAAGTTTTGTTTAAATTTTTGACCCTAATTCTGAGTGCTTCGCCAAATTATTATCCTAAGCGAGCTCGTACTTTCCTAAGCGGGCTCGTAGGCTACATGTACAGCGCATTGATCGCTTTCTGGTGATAAAAGGATAAATATGCAACTAAATACGAAAAAAATATGATGCATTTGTTCGCACATTTTTGATTATGCGTGCTGGCGTAAGGCTTATCGCTTTCGAAGAGGTTCGAAACTACAGAAAAATTGTATGCATCAAAAACATTTTTGAAAATGGCTGGTGGGAGGATGCATACTTCTCATCCTACTCCCCTGGATCCGCCCCTGACCATAAGCTACGGAAACCATCGAAAGAGCTTGGCATATTTCAGATGGTTCTACTAAACCCCGCAAAGGACGACAAAGGACCTCAAATTAATGTACTAAACACCACAAAGTACGACAATAATTCTTACGCCTTAAGGTGTCCTTACACAGGATTCGATGCGACTTTTCGTACATAAGGTGACGTAGGCCAAGAAACTATGACGTAAAACTACGACACTTTGCACGGCATTTTAGAAAACAATCGTAAGGTGTTTTGCAAAATAACCAATAAAAAGCAAAACTGTTTGAGTTCGAGTTGCGTGGACATATTTCTACCAACTTCTTACGTCAAAAATGGATAGAATTTCGTTCGACCACAAATCGGATTAAAATTGCATTTAGTGCAAACATACCTTTAGGCTCGCATAAATCGAAATTGTGCAAACAAAATGCAATAGGCTATGTTTGGTGAAGGACTAATTAAGGGCAAAAGAACAAAATTTGCGATACAATTTGTTCGAAAAGCGCTAAGATGTCCATTACAGTAAGTAAATTTTCAAAAATTTTTCAGGGTAGCATGCCCCGGACCCCCCTACAATCATTTTTGTTACCCTATTTGCTTCAAATTTAACTTTGCCAGAAAAAATGCGCTTAAAAGTTTCTTAGATCAATTGACCACTTGATAAGTAGCTATAAGTTGATTTTTGAATTTAGATTTAAAATTTCTAAACGAGAGGATTTTAAATTCAGGGGAAAACGAATTCCAGATTTTAGTGCCCTGAAACTTCGTAGACCTTTGACAACGTTGAGTTGAAAATTTGGGTAAGTAAAGACTTTTTTGGGTTTGGGATCTTGTTTGTCTATTATGGATTGTGGAGAGATCGGTGAATAGAGAGGATATGCCAGGAGGAAGAAGGTTATGAGAGTGTTGGTGCATTAGTTTAGCCATTTTAAATTTGAAAAGTTCATTAATTTTCAAAATTCCTAATTCGAAATAAAGAGGTGTAACTGAAGAAAAACGATTGCTATTGCAAATAACCCGTATGGCCTTGTTTTGAAGGAGTTGAAGTTTTTGAGTGTATTTTTGATAGGTGCAACCCCACAGGGGGAGAGCATATAGTAAATGCGGATGTACAAGGGCATAATATAGAAGGAGAAGAGTGGATTTGGGAAACAGAAAACGGAGCTTGCTTCAGATACCTACACCTTTGGCCACCTTGACTTCAATTTGTTTGATAAGATTTTTAAATAAAAGTTTCGAGTCCAAGTTCATACCGAGATATTTACATGATTCTTGGCAAGCTATTAAGGAGTTGTCATGATATATCTTCAAATTAAAGGTAGGCGAATTCAGTTTCGAAGGGATAAATAGAACACTAGATTTTTTGAAGTTTATGTGAAGCTTGTTAGTATTGCACCAATTTTTAAGTTGATTCAGTTCTGTATTGCATTTAGTCTCAAGATTCGGAAGGGATGAGTCACTTAGCATTATACAGGTGTCGTCTGCAAAGAGTCGAAGTTTGGAAAAGATTGCGTCAAAGAGATCATTGATGTAAATGAGGAAGAGTAAGGGACCGAGGGTAGAACCTTGAGGTACACCAATGTTAATAGATTGAGCAGAATTGTTGACGTTGTCTATTGATACAAATTGTTTTCTACAAGTAAGGTAACTTTCAATTAATTTGTGGGCAGGTCCTCGAATTCCGTAATGATACAATTTTTGAAGCAATATATTATGAGAAACCGTGTCAAAGGCTTTACGTAGGTCCATGAGCAGCATTGCAATATTTTCTTTATTTTGTATAAAATCATAGCCAAAAGAGGTAACATCTAAAAGCGAATGCAGAACACTATGTCCTTCTCTAAATCCATACTGGTAAGCGTACAAGATGTCATATTTATCGAAAAATTTAACAAAACGAATTTTTATTAACTTTTCTAGCACCTTTGATAGGCTTGGGAGTAAGGAGATAGGACTGTAGTTATTAACGCTGTTTTTGTTGCCGGTTTTGAATATGGGAACTACTTTAGGTCACATTTGCAGCTGTCAGAAAGGTCCCGACCGTATGGACGAAAGGTCACCATGGGTGGGAACCGTTCGGACGTTTGGGTGACACTTTTCAGTCGCAAAAAAATCACCCATAGCATTTCGAATCTTTATGTTTGAGTGCGGGATATGTTTACCACAAACTAAAGTCCAACTTAAACTAAAAAGCATTTAAGACTGGCTAACCAGTTCGACAAAAAATAAAATTAAGTAAAATTTGTGTGATAGGACCCACACTTTCCCTACTTGTTAGGAACAATTTCTTATGGCAGTGATAACAGTTTAATAATGTTGGAAATGAAACAAGCTAAGAAAACTGAGGGTCGTGCTTGATAGGCTATACCATAGTTTTCAGGCTCAAGTGAACTTTTTCCATTCAGCCAGTTGAAACAAATTAATTTTTGCACCTCGCTCAGTGTCAGTGTAGACCAGGCTTTAGAACGAAAACTTTATTGAGTTGAATTTCTGGATCTGCGAATTGCTATTTCCATGCAAATGTCTTGTGTTCATTGCAGTGGAGTGCTAAGTGTAAAACATGTTTCATTGATGCCTGTTGAACTTGAGAACTGATACATCACAAATTCAATTTTAATATAGTGAAACAATGTGAAGTATAGCACAAATGATAAAAGTAGGCCTAAACAAACGTCTATATACGTAAATAATTAATCATTGAAGTAGCTGGGGATAACCTCTCCAAAGATTCACAATTACATTAAAGTTTGACAAAATTATTTAAATAATCTTTGAGGAAGCTGGGGGTAACCACTCAAAGATTCACAGTACATTTGACTTCACAGAACGACTTAAATGATAGGTAGCTGGAGGTCTCTACTCCACACATTCATAAATACATTTAGGGTTCACAGGACAACAGAACATGGAAATTTGGCGAACATGTTTCTATCATTCCTCATTTTTCTGGAGGCTCAACCACGCAGATGGAGAACCCGGTTTATGAGCTCTTTTCCAGCGAGGATCTTTATCCATTTCTTCAATGCGTTTGGCGAGAAAGTAATAAAAATCATTCATGCTTTGCTGAGATGCGATTGCTCCACTAGCAGATGCAATATACCGAATTTCTGGAATAGAAACGTTTGCCATGTCAAACTGAACTTCATTATAGGTGACAAAGTAATGACGTTCGGTTTTTTCATTAGTTTTCTCATCTGTAAAATGGACATGAAGTTTCTTAGAAATTGTTGAATCAGCACTTTCAGCAAGTGGAAATGGGTGAGAAAGCAATTCCGCAGCGATGGAATTGCAGGAAGAGAATGAATTACTAACATCATTTTGAGATAGCGCCACCTTTCCATACTGAAGCTCATCCATCTCAGCTAAAATTTTATTAAAACTGCGTTCTGGCATTGGAATACCAACAGTTCGCTGATGAGACTTTGAGGGGAAAGATAAGTCATCAAAAGCAAGCGCATGGGTATCACCTGGAGCAATATCTATAGTGTCTAATTCATGACTGCATCGTGACTTTTGATCATCTGACATTTTGCGAAATATTTTCCGCGAAACTTGTTCTTGAAGTTTGTTGTTACTATCATGAAAGTTTACAGGGGCATCACCGGTAAAATACCAAGCTCCATCATTTTCTGGGATCTGCTTAGAAATGCAAGGTTCCTCCTGCGAAATGCTCTTTTTGCTCGAGGAGGTGGAAGATCTCGCTTCATTTTCTATTGTTGTTTGTGTTGGTTTTCCATTGGTGCTTTCGTCTAGAAAGAAGGTTTGGTTCTGATCAGTCGGATGATAAGTTGGCTGATAATATTGAGCATCAGTGTTATCAGTACTTGGTTCGCAGTAAGCAGAGTTTGACGATGTTCCGAAATGTGCCGGTTGTTTTTTCATGCATTGTCTAAGCTCCATGTTTTCTCGTTCTAAATCTTGAATTTGCCAATATTGGTTTCTACATTGCCAATCCAGTCTTTTGCAATCATCGTGAACTTGCCACATTGACCGATTATTGGCCTAAAGTTCATCTTCGTGTTCTCGTAAAGCGCGATCAAGCTGAAAATTTTTGCATTTCAGCTCCTTTATTTTGTTTTTAAGCTTGGCGATGTAGAGTTGTTGACTTGAGTTGTTTTGTGCATCCTCTATTTCTTGATCTTTAGAAGTTGTTTGATCTTTCAAGTCCTTTTCTCTTTTGTTGGCCGATTCATTGTCTGTTTTTAACTGTAGCATTTCACACCGTAAGTTTTTGATTGCGTCATGGCAATCCTCAATAGCGGCGTCTTTTTCACATAGTTGCGATCGCAAGGAAGCCATTTCTGATCGAAGAGATGTTTCGGAAATTTCCGCTGAGTGAAGACGTTGCGACAGCGTGTTTACTGTCTGCATTAAAGATTTAAACTGCTTTAAAAACACCTCTTGTTGTTCATTATGTACAGCGTCTTGGATGACGGAAGACACAACATCGTTGGCAACATTATTTGGTTTTACATCATTTACCGATTTTTGGATTGTTTTCAGTTGTTTATCAGTTATCATTTGCTCTTCTTTGATATCTTTTCTTGTTTGCATCAATAAAGTCGTTATGTCTTCCAATTTTTCTTTTGTATCGTTTTGAATTCTTTGCTGTTCCAAAACTTGTGCTTCCATTTTTTCTCTGTTTTGTTTTTCTTCTTTTACAGTAGTCTTTAAACTACTCAGCTCCTCCATGGCGGAATTAAGAACACTCTTGCTTTGCCTCATCTGCCTTGTTTTGTTTCTCATCGACTTTAATGACGTCATTAGTTGATGACGCAGGATATCTCCTTGTGAGAGCGAAAGTTGTAATGAGCTTGCTGTATCCTTGAGCTGAATTTCCTTGTTGTTCAGTTTCACCAGATGCTGTTCGTCAGGGGGAATCGAACTCGCTTTCAGTGGGTTAAAATCAACCTGCAAAAACACAATATGATCAACTATAAGAAAAATAACGTCAGGCCTGCAATACACAGCTAATTCAAGCTAATCTCATTCAAGACTGTAAGGATTCTTTATTACATTGTTTATCTTTAATCTCTTAATTTCGTTTCGTTGCTAAGTTGTTTTCTTTTATTATCAGGTAGCCAGACTACAGCAAAGCCCAATGTAAAAGTCCAAGATCCAACCCACAACTAAGCTGCTAGGTTAACCTAACCAGAAAACCACAAACCCATAAGGCAACCCACTTATTTGCAACTGCAGACGCTTTTGATCCTAAATCTACGACAATCAGAAATCTTCAACAAGTTCCTTAAACTGCATAACTACAACTAGTCACTTCCCGTTTAAACTGATGCGGCATCGCAGCTGAATAGAACACCTTCGACCTGCGCACTGTTTATGGTCTGCATTTCTAATAATTTTATCTTAGATCCAGAAAAATGAAAACTACTTACTTGAATGGATGTAGAAGTTAGAGCAACATTGGGTAGTGACAAGGGAACCGGTACTTCTTGAAACTTGGCAATTTTTTTCTGCGCATCTTCAACCTAAAACACCGTAGGAAAATTAATGTAACGAAAGCGCGGGAATTAGAGTATAAGCTTATTATAATTATAAACTACGAGAAACTCGACAAAAATACATCTTTTATGGATCAACAACTAGTTGAAAAAATTTATGTCTTCCACGCTGTAGGCCCACGTTCACTTAACAACTGTTTTTCAGAAGTTGTATCAAATTGACGCGATTACCTCATCTTAATTACACCCTGTGACAAAAGTTTAAGACCACTTACAAAAACTAGCAATATTAGCATTCTAAAACTCATTAGCCACGTAATAGTGTATTCTGTGCGGTCATATTGGTTAAGGGCATTTCTCAGATTCCCGCGCCTCTACTGCAATGCATTCCATTTGCTAATTTGCTTACAACTACTGCAATTTTAAGGAATTGATCGACAGAGTACGAAAGTATTAGGAGCAAAAATATGGGTAAAAAAGCATCTCTCAGTGTAGCGCAAAGGGCTCAGATAGTTGCATTCAGCAAAATGAAGTTGTCTGAGAGTCAAATTGGTAACAAGTTAAAAGTAAGCAAGACCGCTGTCCATAACGCCATCCAAAAATTCAAAAATGAAGGAACTTTTGCAGATAAGAAAAGAACAGGACGTCCCAAGATTTTTAGCCCCCGAGATAAGCGCTTGATGAGGAAAATAGTAACACGCTCACCTGTGACTTCTGGAGAAAAAATTCGGTCTCAGCTACAGGAAAGAGGATGTAAAGTGAGTACCAGGACTGTCCAGCGTCGGCTGTTTACTAAATTCGGACTAAAATCGCACAAACCGGCTCGAAAACCACGTCTGACTGAAGGCATGAAGAAGAAACGCCTAAGTTTTGCCAAGGCACATGCCCACTGGACTGTTGATATGTGGAAGAAAGTACTCTTCTCAGATGAATCTTCGATGAAACAGTTTTGTGTGCGGAAGTACAGAGTGTGGAGACCTGCAGGAAAGAGATACGAAGAAAAGTACACCACCCCAACTGTCAAACATCCCCCGAGCTTAATGGTGTGGGGTGCTATGTCAGCTATGGGAACAGCAAGTTTGAGCTTTCTTCCTCCCAAGACAACAATGAATGGCACCAAATATGTAGCATTGCTTAGAAGCAAGCTGCAACTTCACATGTCTGTGCATAATTGTTCAATATTTATGCATGATGGGGCTCCATGTCATCGGAGCAAGGCTGTGAAGGAGTTCCTGGAGCAAGAAAATGTGCAAGTGCTGGATTGGCCGGGCAACAGCCCGGATCTCAACCCAATTGAAAATCTGTGGAATTTGATGAAGGCCAAAGTTGCTGAAAAGTATCCTTCCAACCTTAATGAACTTCAGCCAGTCATCAAAGAAGTTTGTGTACAAGAATTGTCTTCGGAATACTGCTGCAAACTCGTTAGCAGTATGACAGGCCGAATGCAAGCAGTGATAGCAAGCAAGGGTGGTCACACTAAGTACTAAAAACGTAATTTAATTTGGCTTCATATTTGAAATTTGTGTTCAATTTAAACATGTAATGAATAAAGTTGATCATAAAAGGAGAGATGTGCAACTTCTTATGAGTAAAAGTAACATTAGGTCACTAATCCGACATAATCTGTGAAAATTAGATAGTGGTCTTAAACTTTTGTCACAGGGTGTAAGTTTGAATTCGAGTCAGCACAGCAAACAAAGCTATGTTCGAACCTGCTTCTTCATAATCGCGACTGTGCTCTTCGCCTCTTTCACATCTTTTTCCATCGCATCCTTCATTGTCGTGACTGCAGCAAGAGCTTCATGACAGCTCTCTGCATCCTGTTCCGCATTCGGCGAAAATGAACATTGATAATTTTTTGAAAATACGTATGCTTTTACTCAATCTTAATCTTCGAATATATTTCTTTCACTGCATGTTTAAAAACTCCACAGTAGATCAATTCGTTCAGCCGAAAACGCACAGACTTTTTCGTTTTTATGCAATTGTTTCACCAAAGCAAACAGAAAAACAAAGACACTAGTTAAACAAAAGCTTAAAAACTTGAAAACATAGTTTTTTCGCCTATTATCGAAAGGAGAGGTGGAAATAACACAATTAACCAGATTAGAAAGCAAAGTATGCTGGAAACAAACCGGTGTAATAACCGCAACACCAAGTCTTTTTTCTCAATTGCCTGTCTTTTATTAACTACAGCAAATGATTTTTTTTTTTGGCCATTACAAGAGTGCAGGGTTCGATTGGTTGGGGGTAATAATGATAATTTGGGGAGTCGGGTGGACTTGTGGGGTCAGGATGAATTTATAAAGATTGATCAAAATGAGTTCGAGAGATCAGGTGTGAATAACTGAAAATAAATGAACGAATCAGAACTTGATGTTACTCACCAATAACTTTTCTCGAAGGGATTGTAGTTGCAGCGAATATTTTTGTTCATTTCCCTCAATTTGATCTTGTAAGCCGCCGTTTATATTTTCGTAATAAGCAACCCATGGCTAAAATATTAAAAATAAACAGTTTTTTCTGTACTAATCGATCATAAAAACTATTCGAAATTTAAACCACTTGCGAAATACTTAATTGTATGCATTTTATTATGTTAATGTAAATAAGTTTATTCAAACATATCGGTATGTGGAGAAATTAATAAATGGGGACATGGTCCAGGTGTCCCACTGGCTACATCATTGTGCCACGCTTACTGTTACTACTATAAAAATTACAGATATTTCATCAACAAAAAAATACGAACTTACTCTCGCATTTTCCACATCACGTTCTAATTTATCGCATTTTAGTCTCGAATCATCCAATTTAACACGAAGCTGTTTTGTCGCATCTCTGTTTTGTCGTCCACCGTCGACCGCGTTGTTTACAACTTTAGCAGCGCCACGAACAAACATCATTCCAAGCTGGTATGAATAGGAGCTGTCTGGCTGCTTGGTCTTGCTGGTTTGTTCCTCTGAAAATGAAAGTTTGTTTCAGTGCGTATAAATGCAGACGGAAGGTTGGTGCATTTTACTCCGGAGATGGTTTCGCATGTTCGATGCTCAGCTTGGTCATCTTTTATGATGCGTGTAATTCCCTGATAACCTTAGCCCTAATCGTCCTTGCGCTCATACAACGAAAATAAAGTTCTGTTTATATTTTGCAGACCCGCTTATTGTCGGGTGACGCATAGGCAGCAGTTCAAGTTGGAGCCTCCAAGCATCTCGCTCCTCTGTGACAAAGGTTAAGTGATGTGGTGAAATGCCAAGACGAGGCCAACTATCTTCTTCAACGCGGTCATGATATCGGGTTTGATAACGCAAAATAAAACCTACTCTCCCAGCAAGGAACGATTCATCTCCATTCTGTTTCGAGTTTTTAACTCCATTCAGTTACATTAACTAGCTTCAGCTCTGGTCTGCATTACTTCAAAATATTGTTCTGCAAACCGATCTTAGTGTGAACTTAGAACGCGTGTATGCAGATCTGCATTTAAGATTTTGTGTGACCTCATTCCGAGATGTTTTGCAAATCTTGCTTTGACGTCATCGGCCGACCTTTTTGCAGAGTACGCGTTTGACGACCTTATTCTGTGGCACGCAAGCCACTGACCGGGTTGGCCGTATCATGAGGAGGCCCTGGGACCATAGTGCACATACCCTCTTCGTAATTCGGCATATATATATCAGACTTTGCTCTTGAGACCGGAATGCGAAGGACAGGACGGCATTCTCCTCCCAAACTATTGGTACTATAATATTGCACGCCATGTTGATCGACTCTCGCCGCAAAAAAACGCCAAACTATCCAACAAGCTCGCAACATTATAAAAAAGCACAGTACCTTCATTGCTTTTACCTCGCGTTTCTGTAAGCTGCTTTTGAGCAATATCATTCTCGATGTTTTCTGACACCAAAGTTGATCTGCTGTCTCCACGACTTCTTACTCTACCGCTCAATACCTGCTCATCATCAGACCCCAATGACCGCTCATCATCAGACCCCAATGAAATTTCAGACCAAGTCGAAGACATCGCGGGTTAGATTTACCAACAAAGTTATTTATCAATATAAAGCATCATAAAAACTCTCCTCAGAAAAAAATGTCAAAAATTTTAATTTATTCCTAACGTTACACATTTAAGTGTTATTATGTCGTCATCATTAAACGACAGTGACAAAACAATACAGTTGAGAAATTTGCCAGGGACAAATTAATGTTCCGATTACTGAGTAGGCTTTTTAGTAGTAGTAGTGTGTTTTATTCAACGACCATCAAAGTACATAGAAACAACGCATATCACGACATTCGGCCGAAAAAAAGGTAACAGCGACAAAACGCGAACCGTTAAAGCATGCAATATACAACTCTACAATAAATTTAAAAACTAAAAGAAGCATGGTCACTGCACCTAAAGCATAATATAGCTTATGAGCCAAAAAGAAATCAAACAAAATTGTGTAATAAAGACAAATTTGGAGAAAGCAAGCAACACGTGCCAAGCATTTGAGACAAATTTACACATTTCCCAAGCGAGGATGGGCTAGGCCAAACTGCCAGCACTTCAAAATTTCATAATTCACGTTTTACTCTAACAAGAAACTGCAAACGCAATGCAATTAGGCCTAGTGTGTAACAGATTTTTGTGGAAAAAGTCAGTTGATTTGCTTCATTCCTTTTAAGATTGTAGCTTCGTCAATTTGGAATACTTCACACTTTGATCACGTTCCGATTTCTTCGACACTGCTCTTCAACCCTTCAGAAATTTCTTAATCTGCAGTATACAAAAGCAAAGAGCAGAGAGAGGCCTTGATTGCATACGTATCATGAGCTTTAGAAACAATAGTCGCTACTTAAGAGACATTAAATGAGCTTTAGTTAGCTTGTTGAAAGATTTGAGTGATTTACTTTCTCTAACCGATATCGGGATAGCATTCCAAGTACGTGGACCTCTATATTTCATTGATTGCTTGGTTAACTCTATGCGTCGGTATAGGGGAAATAGCTTTGATTGGCTTCTCGTATCATGTGTTTTTTCACTGATTATGCTTTTATCTAACAATCCGTTAAAAACTATTGGCAGTTTATTATGCAAATACTTGTACATGAAATTAGCGGTTTCTAGTTCAGCCAATTGATTTATAGTCAGAATGCCGAGTTGCTGCATTGAATCTTTAACGCTCTCTCTTAAATCTAGTTTGAAAATTAACCGGACGAATTTATTCGCCGCACTTTGAAGTCTTTGCACCATTGTCTTATTTCCATTGCACCAAATTAATATACAATACTGAATGTGACTTTTGATCAACGAATTGTAAAGTGTAAACAGAATCTGCTTGTTCAAAAGGCTCTTAATTTTATTTACAACGCTGGTCGTTAATCTAATTTTTTGCAATAACACTTCCATATGCGGTTTCCATGATAGATGCTCATGAAGTATAATACCCAAAAACCTAACGTTACTCACTCTCTTTAAATTATTATTACGCAATTTTAAACTCGGAAGATTTCTAGGCAGTTTGCTATTCAGAGTACGAAACACAATGTAATTCGTTTTGCTGATATTTAGTGACAACTTATTAGCCGTAAGCCAGTGATCTACATTAATCAGTTCCTCATTGGCCACTCGAAACAGCTGGTTATAACAATTATCACTAAAAAATAAGTTAGTATCATCTGCGAACATTATAGTTTTACCAGTTGAAATACACCTAGAAAAGTCATCAACGTATATCAAGAAAAGTAGTGGTCCTAAAATAGAACCTTGAGGAACACCACAATTTAATATTAATTTGTCAGATAGATGATCATTACACAAAACTTGTTGAAAGCGATTACTTAAATAGCTGGAAAACCAGTCTAAGGGCAGACCTCTTACACCATAATGTTGTAGTTTACGAAGTAAAATATCATGATCTATGGTATCAAAGGCTTTAGACAAATCTAGGAATACACCAATAACTTTTTTCTTTTCTTCAAATGCATTAGTAATATTTTCAACTAGTAACGTGGCTGCGTGGCTGGTGGAATAATTTTTTCGAAAGCCAAACTGATTTTCATGAAAAAAATTTTGTCTGGTTAAGAAACTTAAAAGGCGCCGATATACTAACTTTTCTAAGATTTTTGAGAAAACTGGGAGCAAACTAATAGGTCTATAATTGTTCACGTCATGCCTTGCTCCTTTTTTGAAAATAGGTACAACTTTTGCAAGCTTGAATTTATTCAAAAATATACCGCTCCTTAAGGAAAGGTTAAATATGTGAGTTAGAATATATATAACATTATCGGGTGTTGATTTCAGAACTTTTGTTGGAATCCCATCCATACCACTGCTTGTTTTAGATTGCAATTCAGATATAATATTCTTTACTTCTCGTGGGGTTGTGGGGTAAAAGTACATTGAATTTGGGGTAGCTGGAGGTAAATAATCTCCGAAATGGTTTGGGGTAGAAGGTAATTTTTTGACCAGTTTGCTACCTACTTCGACAAAGTGAAGATTAAAGTGATTAGAAATGGATTGAGCATCACTGGTCACCTCATTACCAATTTTAAGTGAAGTGCAGGATCCGGTTTTCACTTTCCCTAGAAGATTGTTTATAGCTTTCCATGTTTGTTTTAGGTTGCTTTTATGTTGCGCGAAAAGTGATGAATAATAACTGTCTTTTTTTATCTTCAGAGTGCGGAAATAACTGTTCCTCGCTTTGTTGTAGTTAACTTTAGCAATGAGAGTTTTCTTCTTAAGATATTTTTTAAACAATGTCTCCTTTTCTTGTAGAAGTATTTGCAAATCTTTATCAAACCAAGTTTTGTTTTTAGCATAATTTTTAACAGCAGTCAAAGGAAAACAATTTTCAAAGACTCGGTTATACTCTTTCATGAAGCACGTGAATGACTCGTTAACGTCGCTTTCATTTAAGATCGGGAGTTCATCTATGTTTTCTAGCTCATGATAAAATTTAGACATATTATTATCATTGAAGCACCTAACTGTGGTGCAAGCAGAAGAATTATTCATACATAAATTAATACACATAAATATAGGAAGGTGGTCGGATATGGGATGCAGAAGAATATTAGATTTCACAGCATAACAAAAGGAGTTTGCCCATAATTGGTCTAATACAGTTGCAGTTGTATCGGTAATTCGAGTTGGTTTATTAATCACTGAGAAAAATGAGTGATTTAGCATTATTTCTGTAAACTCATAAACATGGGTATTTTCAGTAGTTTGGGCTAGATCATAGTTAAAGTCACCAAATATGTAACATTTTTCTTTTACATCTATTTTGCTAAGACAATTTTGAAGTTTAATCCTAAATTTTTCATTAGACATAGCATCATTAGCTGGTGATCGATAAATGGTTCCGCATAAAAATGATTCACCCTCCATTTTCAAATTTATAAAAAGTGATTCAAAAATTTTTTCATCCATTTCCACTAATTCATCACAAATATTAAAGTGGAATTTATCTTTTACATAGAATGCAACTCCACCTCCTTTACAACTGTTACGACAATTTGATACGAAATTATAGCCAATTAAGTTTTTATATGGGCCAGAGGATGATGGTTGTATCCATGTTTCTGTAAGTGAAATTACATCAGGTTTGCAGTTCATATTTAAAAGTAAGGCCTCAAGTTTGCTAAAATTAAGTGAGTTAACAATGGATCTTATGTTAAGGGACAATACTGTAAATGTATTCTTAAAGCTGTTGTTGGAAGTAATAGTTTGCAACTTGTGGGACTCAACATATTCTGTAAGGTTGGAGAGGTTGTCAATATCACAATCAGGAATACTAAATCGCTTATTTTCACGATTAAAAAATAAGTTAAAATCAATAGCATTTAAAGCTACATTTGAAGTGCTGTTACTAGCACTACTTGCGACAAAAACGTGATCCTTAGGGCATAGTTTTGAAAATGTTCTAACTTTATTCATTTCCTTAGTAGGTTTACAGTCATTACAATATGCAGGTTGACAATACATTTTAGCAGTTACAAATGACAGCTGGCAAGTTTGTATGTTCTTTTGGCACGCATTGCATTCAATTGCTTTAGTTTTTGGCATAAAAATGGTAAGTAACACTTAAACACAAAAGTGAGGAAATAAAAAGGCAAAATAGAAAATGTATGTACATACAACAAAACACAAATCTGGTCTTGGAGGTCAGCTAAAAGTAGGGCCCGGCAGAATTAGTTTCAGCAGTCTCGGTTTAATGACAAAACCAAATGAGTTGCACAAAATATAATGTCTCACCTAGAACAAGCCGTCCGCGTCTTCCAAAGCTTTACGCAGACGGGTTATTTTAGACGCAGACGGCCTACTTCAGACGAGACCCCACAACATGTACGGCTGTTTAAGTTACCCAACCTATGGTATAACGAAATGTAATATTCTAACTAAGATATGCTTCAAGTGTTATATAGATTTGTATTAATTAACAATGAATGTTAAAACCTTCCCATTTATACTATCAACATGCAGCTTAGGCCTACAGTATTAGACACGAACCACATTATATTAGCTGGAAGACACAGACCCAAACAGTGACTCCTTACTTATTACCACGGAAACGAATTCTCGGAATGTCACTGAAATCATCTATGTAATGCCTCTGGCCCATAAATTCGCAGTATACCAAACCCTTCTGAGTCCATACATTTCTGAATTCAAAAATCTTTCTGGCTTCCTCTACTAATCTGAGCCGTCGTTTTGTTAATGACTCAGTAAGCGCAAGCCTTGGGTTCGATTCACCAGCAGATTTCAGCTTGGACTTTGCAGCAAACACCTTATTTCTCACGGTCCTCCTGACAAATTTTATAATAATTGGGTTTTTACCTTTCCTTGAAGGAAGGGCATGACATACATCAATGTCATGGTTACTTAATTGAGGTTCAATTTGTAATTTGTCATTTAGAGTATTTAAAACAAAATTTTCAAATACCTCATTGTCAGAAGATTTTGGAGGAAGATTTTGACATCCATGAAGGATCAGGCAATTGCTTCTGCTATATTGTTCTAAATCATCCATTCTCCTCTCGTTGTGATATACCCGATCTGCCAACTGCTCAACAGCAACTTGCACTGAAGAAATCATGTTTGCCATCTCCTCCAAATGTTTTCCTTGGATGTTAAGTGAATCTACAACAGAAACAGATTCAGAGGCAGCATCAGCTATTTTAGACATAGGCCTAGCTAAAAATAATTTTTGATACTCATCCTGTTTAGCTGATATTTCTTCCAAACGTTGAAGCAGCTGAGACACTTGATCTTTTGATGCCATCCTCTTTTTTGTTTCAATTATAGATTCTAGGTTTAATAAGCACAACTTCTACTATTTTTTAAATTTACCGAATTACTGCTAAAACAAAGATAGCCTACAGCCTAACCATCTTATTCAAATAGAATGAGAATCAGGCTTATAACAAAGAATCAGAATCAGAAACTATTTATTTGTCGCCGAGATAAAAAAAACGGGCATGAAACAACACACACATACAAAAAAAAGCAAAGCATTGGTGAATTATTAGCGACAGGGAGACTGCGAAAGACCTCTCGGTCATCGAGTCAAGCAGCCACCCTAGATCTACAAAGATTCGTAGATATTAAAGACATAAGTTTAAAATCTCATTAGCCTTGTTACGCACAGTCAATCCCGGCTAGACAGAATCCAGACTGTAAATACTTTTTTTGCATTGCTCATCTTCAATACCTTTTTTTGGCAGGCGACTGCATGGTCACAAGAAACCATGCTTAGTGAAAAAAACTATAACTTCTAACCCACAACTAAGTTGCCAGTAGCCCAACCAGGGCACATTACTACGGGGGTACCGGTAACTTAGTTGTGGGTTAGAAGTTAGAATTTTTATTTTTATTTTTTCAGAAGTGCGTACACAATAAAATATTTAACACAAACAATCACTCACAGTTTTTGGCTTCTTGGTGAGTGGTTGGGAAAAGACCATGGAGCCCAGCCCGAATAGTTGAGTGATCGTCCAGTCTGCGGCCTCTCACTAAACTGTAACATAGCGACGGATTAATCAAAGTGAAATGCATGGGGCGAATCCAGAAAAAAAGCTTATATTGAGCTTTTGAGCATGTGAAAGTATCAAACTACCTATGTCTGTAATATGCATAACTAAAAATTTAGGAGAATATTAATCGCTCTTAGCCCCATGGATCTGTCAATGATATTTCGTAACAGCATTAATGTCTTCGGACTTGTCATTAGATGACAAGTTGATATGTCTTTTAATCTCGTTTAACACTGATTAATCAATCTATTCTGTGTCCCCTGTTTAGGCTGTGATTGGAATGAGAAATGCAATTGAAATAAAGTAACGAGAGTCATGAAGTTAGGCAGGTGAAACTGCAATATGGGAAGCACATTTTACTATTTATTTTTAGCTTTTTTCTCAAGTGAGTACTTTTGCTTTTGACGTTAGCACTGACGGCCTCATTAAAACATTAGTTAAAGCGGCTTTTGCCTATATTAGTTATGGTTCATCAACGATATTTTTGTTTTGACGGCACAGCCGTGTATAGTTATAAAACAGAACGACTTAGTCGGAAAAAGCAATTTGTTACATTATTTTGGTTAATACAGTATACCGGCGCCCCAAAAATGTCCAAGAAAAAAATTATGCACCTTATGCAAAGTAGGTAGGCTACCTAGTCAAAGCTCAATGCTGCTGGCATCATTCCTGGCATATAGCTTTCTGTAGATATTCCTTGTATAGCCTACGCCTAGTTTTAAATGGCTTCTTTTTAGTGATACTGTAGCGTCACGGAGCTTGTTTGACCGCTTAGAATTTGCATTGAGATTGCCTTCGACCAGGGCCGTAACTACCAGCAGCGCAGGCGGTGCAATGCACCGGCGCTCCAGCACAAGCAGGCCCCAAGGCATCGCATTACAAATTTTTTTAGAAAATTTCAAATGTATATGCAATTTGTCAAAATTTCAAAAATTTATAACCATCCATTTTTTTTCAAATAATTTTCACATACCGCTGTTTCACGTCTGATCGGAGTCATCGGATTTATCCACTTTATTTAGTGATATTTGCCCTAAGACGTAGTTATACGTAATGTCTTGGTTTCGACATAGCAGCCTTTTAACTTGATGCTTTGTGACCTCACAGTTTGTCTGGCTGGTTTATATCGATTAGATTAATTTTTAAGGACAGGCTCATCCACGCGAAGTTGCTAATTTTGGCTGGCATTTCATATGCATAGGTAAAAATTTACTGACCGTCGTCTGAATTTATTTCAACATTGTGGTTTTAAGTAACCACATTGTAGAACTCCAGCTAGTTGGCTGCAATATGAAGAGAAATCATCAAAACGGAGCACATGGAAATTTTCCGAAGACATCTGTCAGTTGTTTCCTCGTCAGATACTAAAATCCAATCGTGGTTTAGCGATAATTAAGCTTGCCCAATCACAATCGGCCAAAGAAATGGCTGTTGTTTTTATGAAAAACGCGTCGCTTGCTACTTAACCCTATTCCTGAGCGTGTGCGGCATGCATGATGTATACAACCGTACCTGCAACAGTAGCTAGCTCCGATGGCCGAGTGGTAACAGCGTCCGTCTCTGGAGCTGTAAACTTGGGTTTAATTCCAAGTCGGGTAAAACCAACAACTTTAAAATTGGTATTCACAGTGTAACGGAACTTGCTTGCTTGCAGAATCAAACACGCGTCACACGATTGTCATGCACTTGACTATATTGATAATTGGATGTCGGCGTGGCAACGGTAAGGGTTTTCTATGTAACATTACACATAATGATTGTTTGCGACACCGAGCAATGTAAGCACGGCATGGGTCGGGTGTACGCTAACGCTTAGTGCTCGAAAAAGGGTAACGGGTTATCATTTTTTTCGTTCTTCCATACTCATCAGGTGCACAACTACGAGAGCTAAAGCGAGCTCTAACCAAATGGACCAAAATCGAAGCTTTATATACCGGTACAGTTTGCTCATTAGAAGGGGGCGGCAAGACAAAAGCGCTAGAGGTCCAGAGCTCAATAGAAATCAAGCTTACGTAAACCGCAGAAGTACGGCGAAGCAGAAAGCGCTCGTAGGTCAAAACACCACTTGCTAAACAACGAAGCATCATGCGCGCGTGAAAAAGCAAATCAAGTCAACTGCAGAAATCGAAATTATCTGCGAAACCCTATAGAACTCGTGAATATGTTTAACAAAATAACTAGGGAGCAATTTTTACGAACAGGTCAAACGCAGCAATTTTTACGAACAGGAAAAAGCACAGTCGTATAGAATGAATCATTGCGTTTATTCTTCTAGTGAAAAGTATGAGCTTTGCGTCAAGAACACAATAAGCAAACTCGCGGTTTGATGCGGGAGACGATCCAAAATAGAGTGAATGGTTCCGAATTGGCAAGTCCAAACACGTAAACTGTGCAAAATCTAATCCAAGTTTTCGTATGATATTTAGTCATAAAATCTTCGCTGTTCTTTTTTCTTCAAAGCGGGTTAGGCCGCTGTCCTTTTTATTTTACTTTTTTTTTTGAAGCATTCGTTATTAAGCAGTTTCTCAACATTTGTTTGTGACGACCCAAATACCGGTAGATAAAATTGACTAAAATAAAGTTTTATGTTAAGTCCAAGAAATATGAGCCGAGTTCAAGCCCGAGATCGAATAAATGTTACGTAATACTAGGCTAAATATTTCTAAATTTTATGGAGGGCCTATCACAATAGGTCTACAGTACGCAAGTTGCCACCGTACCAATACTTTTTGATGTTGTGCTTGCTAATGTTGCTGACAATACGCACTAAATACGAAACAAAAAAGTAAGTTGCTGTCTCATGGTTAATGATTCTGCTCAAAGAACTTATAATATTTTTGGCTTCTTTTTTACAACCAGATTTGCGAAATTGAACTGCTTAACAGCTTAGCTATTAAACCAATCTTAATTTGGCCAAGCTGCACTTTTCTGTTTAGCTGACTTATTGGCTCCTGCTTCATCAGGCTACTAACCTAAAAGCCGCAATGCGCTGATATCCTCCAACTATAGGTGGGCAGTACCGCGGTACTTTAGTACCGGTACCGTCGGTACTTTGAAAAAAAGTACCGGTACCGCAGTGCCGGTACTTTTATTTCTCAATTTTTAGGCGGTAGGCCTACTTGGTCCTTTTGCAAAATCTTCTACAATAAAAAAAATAATGACAAAAAAGGTGAAGTCTGCACAACTACATCTGTACACCTTCCACAGCAATCGTTTGAACGATTTGTTTTTAACTTAGAATACAATACTGCCATCCCGTCAAGCGCGGCAATAGAAAGATTTTTTTCCCTAGTAAATGGGCCCTCCGAAATGTTTTCTTCTTGCTCAATACGATTCAGGGATGTTTACTTTATCTCAGTAGGCTTCCGGATTTGATTGGTTGATTTTTACGTATTTCAATGTATTTTAAAACCTAAATTTAGCTATAAGAACAAGGATGACAAAAAATTTAAAGTATAGTTTTAAGACGTCTTTTTTGCAGATTTCAAAATTCATTTTTTTCGACTTGGACTCGTAGATATGCTTTTTGTTGTCATTCTACCGACTTACAACTCTTCTTAATACAGCTTGTTTTTTAGTGAATCTCCTTAAAAAGATGCAAAAATATAAAATAATTGTGTGTTTTTTTTTGTAAATCCGATGGTATTCGATCGATGTAGACCTTATAATTAGCAAACGGAAATGAATTTCGTTTTTTAAAGGCCCACATCCTAAACATTACCGGCCTGAGACCTACTTTAACAGCATACTACATTTTCGATACTGGTATTACATTTACTCGTGTCAATTCGACGAGTATTTATAATGCTTCAAAGTAATCGTTGCTGATTATGACAGTCTATTGAAGCAGCTTTTCCCGTCTTACTTTGTAGTTTATTCGCTATCTGTCAGTTCCGTTATGAGATTTATTTCTTACTCCTAACGCGCATAAGCATTTTTGCTCCAACCAACTTAATCGCTTGCCACATCTTAATTCATAAGATACCGATCTCACAAAGCCAAACGCGTCTTCGCATTTACGCCATCCCATCTTAAAAAACGTCGACGTACGGCGGAAGCCCCTCTTACAATTTGTTTTCTGATAAGGGGGTGATGAAAGTCTCCAACTTCCAAAAGGAAGCGGTGGAACAAACATGTTTGAGAGTCACTGCTCTACACCCAGGGTCTCCAGTTTCGCGATAAGTTTTCATATTGTCCTCGTCCGTGGTCGCACAAAACATTATCTTTTAGTATGATTCCCTGAATCTAGCTTCCAGCTTTGAGTGCTATCTGATAATCACAGACACGAAAATTAAGCTCCATGAAAGTGTTAGAATGATTTACTCTACGAGATGATCCGGAGTGCAACAAATTTTAAAAAATAGCGAAGCATTCCGTTAAATGTTATAGGCCCTCGACTGCTTGAGCAATTTTACATTATTAAATCTGGTTCTTTTGAAAAAAATTAGGTACACCTGCTCTGCACAGTTCAATGTTAAAAATTCTGTTTCTATTTTAATGACTTGACTGAATGGTTTGACGTCATCATTACGATTTATGATAAACTCCTTCCATTGAAAACTCCAGCGCAGGCTACTTTTGGTTCTGAGGTCCCCATTCATTCAAAATTCTTTAAAAAAAGATCGCATTTTGGGCAAAAAATGGTCTCCAATATAAAAGGTTTTCGCTTTGGCTGCGGTTCATTCCTATAGGCGAGGGAAATGAAATGACTGCATTTCTTCTGATTTTTGTTGTTTGTACCGTTTTTTGGTGGTTGGTGCATAGTCTATAATTCGTGAATTGTGCAGTACCAAGTACTACCGATAGCACTAACTAATAGCTATAGGCCTAATTTTTATGAAACTGTACAGTTTTAATTAAAAGTTAACAAAATATAGGGCAGTGCTTTCTTTTTGAAACTTTTTTGAAAAGTACCGACAAAAGTACCGCGGTACTACCGCGGTCGTTTTGATTTTCAAGTACCGAGTACTGGTACCGCCGGTACTTTTAACAAAATACCGGTACCGCCGGTACTTTAAAAAAGTACCGTGCCCACCTCTGCCTTCGACAGATGCCAACAAAACAGTTCAAAGTGATCTGAGACTCACTATAATAACAGTGACTAGCAATAACGACCTTGAAATACTACATGCAGCGCCCAATTAATTATATCATTCGTAACAAGCTGCACTTGTTACGCGAGGAATCAATGTTTAAAACTTATAACTCAAAAGATTCAAAAATTTTATATTATACCGTAAAGTCAGAAAGTTTGAAAATCAAAAAGTTCTAAAAAATAACTGAAACAAACTGAAGCAAAAAAATGTCACTACGTCAAAATAATTATGTAGACCTACGTTTAAAATTTTTGCGACCCAAAGTCGAAGGTGTCGCGACCCAAACTTGGGTCGCGACCCACTATTTGCGGACCCCTGAATTAGTGTATTAGAATACCTTTAGCCCCAACCTTTCGTTCTAATACCAAACCGAATCCCAACCTTTACCCTAGCCCAATCATTAGCTACAGCATTATAGAACCCTGGTTCAAGGATCCAAAGTGGATCCCATTTGACTAAAATTTAATAAAAGCAAAAATATTATTTTCTCGGCAAAGAGTTGCTTCCTAAAAACCCGTATTTGCGGCTCGATGATCTCTATCGGCAGGATCAAGGTACTGGTCAGACAGCTTGGTCTACGTTACAGCCCTGCTCCATAAATTATCTACCCAATGAAAGTCAAGAAATTAGCCGAAGAAGTATGACGCAAAATGTTTTATAAAACTGTACCTGTTGGTTCCAGTATGTTACTATCTCTTTCATCTTCACTTTCAGAAGAGCTGCTAGCTGGTACAAATTCATCATCGTCTGACTCTATGCCTAGAGAAATTTCATCCCCACATTCTGATCTATCTTCCGGTATATCACGTAGCTTAGACAAAACCTTCTCAACTAATACTCTTTTTCGGGCCATTTGCTTGCTTACAACAGCCTATAAAATGAACTGAAGCTATGTGGAGTGCTCGTGTAGTCAGCTAAACTTTTGTCAACACTTCGCTTTGACGGTGAAACAGTCCATTTTTGTAGACATGGTTTTTAGAATGTCATTTCACATAAGAATTTGATAAATCAATGGAAAAATACAATGGGTGTCAAAATGACACCTTCAGTCTTCTAAGGTAAATTACGAAAATTAGACCTTTTCATGTACTTCAAACAAAAACTGTTTGCAGTTCAGTATTAAGCTCATTAAAATATTAAAAGTCACAAAAGGAAATGGTTTTACTGCCATTGGCCTTACATTAGTAGTAGTTTATTTTTCTAAAAGTGTCAAAATGACACCCTCCGTCTTTCTAGTGTTAAAAGAGAGCGGTAAGTCTGTGAGCAAGAAAAAAAAAACTATATGTCTAATATACCAATAAACTCTGCACTGATACAGTAGGATACTTGTACCTGACTGCAGTGATTAGAAGGTTAGGCCAATTCATTTGTTGTGCCCTGCACATACAAGCTAATTCAAATAAAAATTTGGCCTTCCATTATAGTAATTTCTGAATCGTGCATGTCTGGGGCTCTGGGCCTACCATTTCTAAATTCATTGTAGTAATTTATGAATTCATTGGATATGTAATAGAAGTGCATACCGTAATTATATTAAGTACAGTACCTACATTTAATTGCATTAAAGGGTAAATACAGATTTCTGCCGTTAGTTTTTGTTGTTCCAGATTTTAATTTCTCCAGACATCTCCCAATCGATGAGCATTTAAAATTTTTAGGTTTTCCAGCTTCCATTTCCAACAATTCTGCGTTGTGTCAAACATTTCTTTAATCTGTATCAGTTTTGCTGTGTATTAAGCTGACTAGGTCACTAGAACAATTCAAAGAATTTACTGATGAAAGTTGATCATTATTATTTTTTTAACCACTACTGGTACCATATTTAAACGCCAAATTATATTTTTTTTGGTCATTACTGATTACGTAGCATAGGCCTATTGCTTTTTTAGTTGTGTTTAATTTTTTTAATTCCTGGTCAAAGGAAATTTAGACGAAGTGAGTGCAGTGTACTGCCGTGTGTCATGAGGTTTTCTTATCAGGGGTGGTATACTGCTCAACTTTTGTGCACTTTACGAAATGCGTTAACTTAATGAACAAACATAGTTAACGCATTGCGTTAACTGCAACAAAAGTTGAGCAATATCATGCCGTCCCTGCTCAGCATTTCTCAAGAGCGTTTGCGCAACCAACCTAATTTCTTTCTGGTTTGGAGATTTGATGTAAAAAAAGTATTCGCGTGGGTGGGTTTTTGGTTGGGCAATAAAACCCATTTACGTGGTCGAGTGGTAAGAGCATCCATCTCTGGAACTATAGACTCTGGTTTGATTCCTAGTCTGGTCTAACCAATGACTTAAAAATTGGTATTTACAGCTTCCTTGTTTGACGCTCAGCATTAAAGGGACAGTGTGGAGAAGGCGGCAAGCTTACTTGTTGTGCCGTTGTGAAAGGCACTCTTAGCGGTATCCCCCATCTTGGAATAGTCGACAGATGGTCGGTACCGTAACTTTTAAGCGAGCTTGTATGTATATTGCTTTGATCCCTTTCTCGGTGATGGGAGGATGATTAATTGAGTATGCAACTAAATAATAAATACAAAAACAGTACTCTCAGTATTTTTTTGCCCAATTTTTGATTTTATTTCAGGCGTATAAAGTCATACATCATTTATGGAATATGGGGTATTCCCCTGATGACATCATATTGAATATTTTTCGTGTTGTAAAGACACATGAAATGAGCGAGTATCTGAAACTCGAATACATCAAACTCATCGCGCAAACACATATGCAGATCATCAGAGGTGTTAACTAGCTGCGTCAACTCTGTGCGCTCTTGGCAAGACTTTGTAAAATTACTTTGGACCAAACGAACGAGTGATTTTGCTTCCGAGCTTTTACGAAATAACTCCGTCAGTTCCAGATGTGTGCGGGACTTGTTCTTTGATTCTCCGACTAACGATTCCGAAGCTAACCGTCTGCTATCGCGGCGTCGATACAGAACTCACTCGATTTGAACGTTTGAACGGTTTCTATTAAAGCTATAAACACAAATACATAACGAGAACAATCAAGACATTGAAGTTAAACCTTAATATATTTAAACTTAAAAGAGGGAAAAGTGCAGCGTTGATACAGATTTCAGTCAGCCTTATGACGGTTAACTGCGTTACTCGAGACTAAACTATGAACATCACATTTAAATTCGTTACAAGACTTCAGACAATCGAGGTGGATTAGGCAGTACTCTCCTACTGTTTCTTGCTGACGATGAATTGAAATATAAACTTAAATCCAATAAATAATAATAACGAGCAATAATGGCTCAAAGTGGTATATCGAGCAATAAGACTCCAACAAGTTACTCTACACTAACACATTGATATCGAGCAACAACTCCGTAAATTCTTAAGAATCGAAAGCTTATTCAAATAGAATCAATTTATTCTATTTGATTTGATTTGCATTGCAAGTTTAGTCCACTAAATAAACTCTGCTATATCCCCGGCACGTCAAACTCCATCTGATGACCAGTGTTGGGGAGATTCGGGTCTGTGAGTCGACTCGAGTCGTTGCACGAATGATTCGAAACTCGACTTTAATGACTCGAGACACGACCATTACGACTTGAACCATTTGCTGATAATCTAATTATTTTTATGAAAAACATGACTTTGAAAGAACTGCTTGTATGCACGATATATTTAAGAGCCGACAGTTTAGCAAAATATATGACAACTCTAGTATTACGCCAAATGGCTTTATTTCGCGAGTGAAATTGTAGGCTAAATGAATATAGTCTGCATGGTATTCTAAACTTAGATTAAGGCCTACTAAATGGATGGCGTGGTAGGTTATTGTGACAGCGCAACAAAATTAGTAGGGTGCTTCATTTTTGAATTAAACACTTTCGGGGTCGCATCTGATACTGTTTTTGACACTGATCACGTCCGTAGTTTTTTTTTCGTTTATGACGTCATTAAGAGGTTTCAGCGCGTGTTTGAAGTTACGTCATAGTGCATTTCAGCTAATTTTGCGTATCTCCGAAACCGCGTACTCTAGAAAGCTGAGAGTGGTGTCAAAATGCGCGGAAGGGTCGGTTTCCCGTACCTTTGCTGGAGACTGAAACTGCGAATTCGGATCAGAAAAAAAAAAGTTATTTAATAGCCTAAAAATTAAATTTATGCATTATTATTTCATTGCGCCAGAGCCTTATCTTACAAATTAGGTTCGGTATTTTGTTATTGGGCAATAATATTCCGTTATGAAATAACAAAAAAAAATGCAGAAGCACCTGATAAACACAATACGTTGTTAAAATGTTTACTAAGTAGTGCAGATTGCGAGATAGTGGGCCAGTTGAATTAGTTGCTGCGGTATAGATCAAAAAATGGTAGTAAAACGATCAAATACTGAAAAGTCTTTGGTAAAGTATGTGAAGTTGGAAAGAATAAATTACCTCTTAACATTGATGTAATCATTCACTACTACACTGTTTACACAAGTCTTACAGCGAATTCTAGCCAGAATTTTTGAATATAATGCCTGGTTTCAACGACTTACGAAATGAAGTAGTCAATGATGTCACCTACTGTATATTTGGCAAGCTGCAAGTTTGCTAATTATCAGCTGTAATAGAATTCAAACAAAATTGAAACGTTTGGTGGCAAAATTTGACGGTGCAAAAAGAAGGCAAAAAGTAGTGAAAACGGTGCGAGGGAGTATCGAAAGATTGGTTGGATACGACCTTTGATATATGCAAATGTACTGTAAGTGTGAGATCCCAGAAAATCCGAAAATATTCGATGGCAAGGTTATTTACTGCTGTTTATGGGAAAACCGAATTCCACAAAAAGGAGATGAGACATTTTAAAAAAATCAGAGAACCTCAAAAAAAATTGTTTTAACTTTTCAAAACGACGTTGTTCAAAGAACTGCATTGATTGATTGATTTCTTCATTTTTATCCTTCTGTCACGAGAAAGCGACGGAGGCGCTATGGATAGGACGAATCCAGACTCGTTTAGGAGTTGCCTTTGTTTCCAAGTTTTCCGCTTGAATTTTGCTTATGACTTTTTCAGTTCTTCAATTTGCTGCTTGTTAGATTCCACCAAGCAGAGATAATTGTCGTGAAGCGTCTTATCCAAGGACGCAACAACGAAGCTTAGGTGGGAGTTGAACTATCAATCTTTCGATCATGGTCGTCGTAAAAACGACGCTCCGAACCATTCGGCCATGCTGCCGACAAAGACGACCGAGTTCGCAGACCTGCTTATTTTACAGCATTTTTTTAAATTTATTCGCACTTTTGCTCAGTTTGGTTGGGTCGCTATGCCGGCGCTTGGTGTATCGGTTAAGAGTGTCCACTTGGTAGCCGAAAGACTGGGGTTTTATGCCTATTCCCGGTCAGGTCACACTAAACACTTTAAAAATCGTATTCGCAGCTTTCGCGCCAGGCGCTCGGCACAAGCTGAAGTGCAAAGGTTTTGTGTATGCGTTGTTCGTCATGTATGTCCCTTAACAGCGTTCAATCATTCGTGATTGAAAATTGTAATGGGCCGCCATTAATTGAAAATCGCCTAAACAATGTGTGCTTGCACCCGCTGTCCCGTACCTTTACCTTTACCTTTAGTTGGGTAGTTGGACTCGCTGCTACTTTAAACACCGCAATAAATGGCAAAAGTCAAAATGCTTTCAAATCCTGCAAAAATGGCTTGGAGTTATAATTACCGTAAAATAAGGTGTCATCAGCCATCAGGGGTGACATTGGTCCACGTGGTAAAAAAAATTCTTACGCCACTTTGAAGTAATTTAGCATTATTCTTTAAAAATTTTTTTGTTTGCACAGGTTTTCTGATGCGATCTTTTGCGAGTTTTTAGACTTTGTTTACAAACATGCGAATCCATGTGTTTTTTATTGGGGATAGAAATATACCCCCCGAAACAGTGAAAAGCGTCACTAGCAAACTTCTAGATGCGTAGGGTATACCTGACCCGACTAGGTACACCAAACTTGGAGAGCAGATGCTTTTTAGTTCCAGGATCAATGTTCAATACCTACACGCACGGATAGTTTGTTTCTTCTTTCACTATGCAGGTGGCCACTGTCACCCCTTCATATGCAGGAAATCAGGGGTGACTTTGGCCATCATCGAATAAAAGAAATCTCATTTTTTCTTAATATTAGATGTCAAGGAAGCACAAAAGGCAACTGGGTGCAAGACCCTACAAAACGGTCAGTGAAGAAACTATCCAAATGGCCATTGATGATGCAACAAAGGGGCAAGTCAGCGTGCTGTGTGCAACGCCTATGGAATCTTTAGAAGCACACTGCAAAACAAATTAATAAAATTACATCCCAAAAAACCAGGTGGACAGACAGAACTTTCGGCTATGACAGAAAAAGCTATTGTGGAGCATCTCACTGCTCTCTTCAAGTGGGGATTTCCATTTGATTCCACAGACTGCCGAATAGTGATAAAACGCTCTTTGGATGAGCAAGGAAGAACCTCCCGTATTTTTAAAGACAATATGCCAGTAGTAGTAGTAGTACCGGTAACGAAGAGATGAGTCTAGTGACAGCAATGACTACAACCGAAATGTTTTCGATGCATTTGTCCATGCCTAAACTTTAAATTTCTTTAAAGTTCTGGGCCACTTTTATTGTTATTTTGCTGTACTGGGCCCCATCATGTTCAATAAATTACAATTTTTCGCGCTCATGAGGCAACATTTCTTTTTAAAAAGTTTAAACCTGGCCAATGAGACCTCTTTACAAGGCTAGCATTGAGCTTAAATAAAAAAAATGGCTGGTTAAAGTCACTCCTTTTAATGGGGTGACTTTGGCCACCATAATTTTTTTAAAAAAAGCACACTTGGCATGGACCAAATAACATCAAACTTGGAAAGGCTTGAGTACCTCAGACAGCCCTCAGTATACGCAAGCAAAACGATTTTCCATTGCTGCCAGTATAAAATTATTGTACACAGTATCTCAAAAATGGCCCAAAGTCACCCCGATTTACGGTACAGTAAAATATAGATAGAAGTAAATATAAAAATTCCGTTTGCGCATTCACTTTGTTTCGGGTATTGAAGATTCTTTTGCAACCATTACCAACGCATGAAAAAATTGATAGCGGAAGGTCGTGACCCAAGGGTTTTCAGGATTTCCGATTTTCTCTTTCGAAATTCCGTAAAACAGTAATAGCCATCACAAACAGGAAACTGTTTTAAGCTCTACAACAGGGCTTGAAACCAGCGACTCGCTTGGTTTTGAATGAGGCCCGCGTCAAAATTTTGTTCAGTGCATAACAGTGCTTCTCAATCTTTTTGAGCTCACGGCCCACTTTTACCGAAGATTTTTTTGTGCGGCCCGCAAAATATGCAACGAATTGAAAATGAAAGAAGAACACATTACTTTAGTTATTCAACTCAAAATTTGACCTTTTGCGGTATAGTAAGATACAATTGGGAGCAGAGCTGGATGTATCGAGACGTGTTTCGGTTTCGAGACACGTTTTTGAGTGTCTCGGTCTCGCTATGCCAATGCCTCGTCTCGGTCTCGGACCTTGAAAGTCTCGGAAAATGGTCATGTCTCGATCGAGACATGAAAAAATTTTGGATTTGAAACTGCATTCAGGTCTTTGATACGGAAGCAACAATGGTACTTACCCGATGTATTCAAAGTAAAACATTGTGCGTGATTTCGCACTTTGCAAAAACATTTGGCCACATTTTGTTTAGACCATTTTGCTTTGTTGTTCAGGCCAGCAGAATTGCAGGCTTTTGCTTTCTTTTTGTGAGCAGCATATATGAAAACTGGTCTATTCCAATCACTAAGCACATGCATTCGATGGTAATCTACTCTAGACCCAGGAATGTCTAACCTCTTAATTTATTAGGCGCCCACTGCAAAATTACATATTTAACTGGGCCGCAAAGCGATCAGAATTCCAATATTTCATATTAGGCTATACTTCTAAGAAAAAAAATTTACCATTGATTGCCTTGTACTGAGCCGCATTTTGCTGAAAACGCATCTTTTTTGACAACACAGAAAATTAAAAAAACCATCGATATAATTAATTAATGTAATAATTAATCCAATAATGTTAATTTAGTTTTAACTTTTAACAATATGGTCTTCACTCAAAGACAGCGACCGCTAGCCACGTTTAAAAAATTAATATATTTTTTATGGGCAAACGGTGTGTCAAATCAAAAAATTTTCAAGAGAGTAACGTGTCATATGTCATAAAATTAAGATTTTTACAAATTTGTTCCCTATAAAAGATGCTATTCTCGTCTGGTTCACAACAGCTGTTAAAAGATTATTCAAAGTAGTCCAGGCCCAAACAAAGCTTCAATTCGAAAAAAGTGCAGGGATTACAGTTGCAGGAAATTTGGTTACCGACGTGGGAAGTGCTTCCAGATTTGAGCTAGCTCTTTCCATGAGAAAGTTATTAACCAGGTAGATTTTCAAAAATGCATGGTGTTACAATGACTATAAAATGTTTATGTTAATTAATTTATTATTTATTAAATATAAAGTATTTTGATTAAATTTCATGAACACTCTCGTACTCAATACTTAATAAACTTGCTAAAAAATTGTTTTAACTGAGGATAGTGGGCTGCAATGCCGACATCCCTGGTCTAGACCAACATAGCCTACCAATGACTTTTTGTTTAAAGTTTTCTTGACATCTTTTTCGTTAGATGAAAAAAGATTATTGGGCCGTGTAATCGTCTGTGAGAGGTATTGCTTGCCTTGAATCTTCTGTGATAATAAGCTGTTTCGTTGTTATTGTGGTGAACTCGTTAAATTATTAATTGTAATCGTTAAAAGGATATGACCAATAGCACTTTTATAATAGGCTACATCAGTTCATAACCGCGACGGCTTCATTTGCTAGTATTGTTTTTGCTAATGTCATTTTGCTATGAAGTTATTTTAATAACTTAGCTTAGTAAAGCCCATGCTCCAGTGTGTTACTATCCTTTTTATATTTTCTAATTTTTGGCTTATGAAGTCTCGTGTCTCGTCTCGAGTCTCGTAACTTTTAAGTCTCGTCTCGGTCTCGAAGCTACGATGTCTCGTCTCGGTCTCGAAGCTATGATGTCTCGTCTCGGTCTCGAAGCTATGATGTCTCGGTCTCGGTAGGTTCGGTCCTCGTTTCAGCTCTGGTTGGTAGGCTCATGGAAGAATGTTGGCCGAGTGGTCGGCAAATTAGACTTCTGAGCTGCAGGTTCAATGCCAGGCTAAGTCATCTCCATGATGTATAGGCCTAATGCTTCACTAAAAAAAGATACTGTACAGTCTGGAGTTGGGATTAAAATTGGGAAATAAACGCGCGCGAAAATGTTGTCTTCAAACCAAGGGTTCTTACTGTTCTTCATCAGGGGTACCCTTGGGGTTTTTAAACAGGCCCCTTGGGGTGCGTAGCACCAAAGCAGGGGTTACGAGATAGCAGGACCGGCGCCAAAAGGAACCAAACCCTCCCAATCAACATGCTTGACCCTCCCAATCAACAAGCTTACTCTTTTGAAGAAAAGGGTTTTTGTGCCCAATTTCAAATTTTAGCCCCCTTGATAACCGCTTGGCCCCCCTAAGTTGACTGCTCTGGCGCCGGCTCTGGGAGATAGCTTGTCCAATTAAAGGCTGTTTAGTCTCTTCATCAGAAAATTAGCCGATGAGGATACGAAGAATTATCAGGAATTTCGAGCACCAAAAAACAACTGCTTTAACCAGTTCAACGAGATTTTCATTCTCTATTTCCGAGGACAAAGTTTTATACTCTATGCTGCTAAACTAGAGTTAATGGGTCCAAACACAGAAAATACAAGTTTCCGGGCCGTGGATCTTTCTTTCTAGCAACAAACAACAACTTCAAAGTATAACAATAAAATTAACAGTGTAGCGTATGCCAGAGCTGGGAAAACTAATTCACAGAAAAAGTTATGAATGGATTTGCCAGGCACAAGCTATTTTGCTTATGTCAATTCAGATGCGTGAATCACACGAAAAAATAAAATACATTTAACCGCTGTGCAATGTACAAAGCACTGTTCGCACTTAACGACGTTTTCTGCAGTTTGTACTTTTTGATTAGAACATGAGAAAAGAAATCGTTTGCGACTGATTTATGCCATGGAGGAAAGGAGCCTCTCAATGCAAGCGTCAAGTTTTCTGAGTGCCCGGCCCACTGAAAACAACTTCACGGCCATTCAGTGGGCCGTGGACCACCGTTTGAAAAGTGCTGGTATATAACACCCCGGTAGAATGGAAAACATTAATTTTTCTTAAAAACTCTTCCATATTCAACTACTGTACCTGCTGTATTTGTGGCATAAAAACCGCACAAAATAATCTCTGATTTCATGGTAAAAAAATAGCTCACCATGAGTGTTTGATAAATTTGAGTTCTAGGCTAATTCCGGAAGGCATGCTTTTTATTAGCAGCTTAGATGGCCGAGTGGTATGGAGCGTCTGTCTTATGAGCTGTAGACTCGGGTTTGATTCCGAGTCGGGTCAAACCAATGACTTTAAAATTGGTATTCACAGCTTCCCTGCTTGACGTTCAGCATTGAAAGGACAGTGTGGAGAACAAGCCGGCAAGTTTACTTGTTGTGCCGTTGGGAAAGGCACTTAGCGGAATTCCCCCATCTTGGTGTGGTAGACAGATGGCCGGAAACTCCTAAGCCAGCTCGTATAGCGCATTGATCGCTTTCTCGTGATAGGAGGATAAATATACAACAACTAACTAACTTATAATTCCAGGTGAGATAGCCATGCTTTTTATAAATCTCCGTGGCTTGCTTTCTACCTGCTCAAAACGTACGTAAAAGGTTGGGTTGATACTGAGGACCAGAGTTGCATTTCTGTGCCCAGTGATGGGCACAATAAACCGTTCTGTACTACAGCGATAACGATAATCGATAGCTTCAAAAAAGCCCTGGGTGATACCGATAATCGATAAATCTTAATTTCTTCGAACGATATCGGTAATCGATAAATTATCGTCGATAAATTTTTCCGATAAATATTGCGGTAAATTTTCAATGTGTTTGACGAGGTATTTTTTGTAAGTCAAATTGCAAAACTGTTTTTGCAGATTTTTCCAGAAAACGGAGTAGTTTATTCTGCGGTGGCATTAAACAAAACAAAGAGATTTTTTTTAATTGCAACTAGACTTAAGTGCTCCGTGTCTTTTTTTCTCAGCGCCAACTCACCAACTCTGAAGTTTGAACACTGTAGGCATAAAGAATCGTTTATCGCGATAATTTATCGGCGATAACAAAATAGAAAAATTTAGTAATGACACCGCTTCATTGAAGATCAAGAACTCAATAGGATCGATCACTCAAAAGATGTCAAATGCTTAAAATAACATTGAAAAGGTTGCCTAGGTATCTACTTTAAATTGACTTAAAGGTAGGATCATATACGCCAACTTCCAGGTTACTCAGCAGTCTGCTGAGAGGCTCACATCTAAAGTTACTCAGGTTGACATGACTTGGGCAAACGACTTGGAGAAAAGCCACAAATAAACTGGTTAGAGAATCAATTTTCCTAGGCTAGGTCAAAAATACGGTACTCCACTCAAGCAACCCCCGACTCTAGCACCCACAAGACCATCTACCCAAATGCAGCTGCAGACGCGTTTCGACCTTTTTAGGTCTCATCAGTGCAGCATAGCAACAACCCCCCTCTAAAAAGTAAATTCCAACTTTCATTCTCCCCAAAATTTCTTGCAACCATTCCTCTACTAAATCCCCGCTACTATCTTAATTGCTAAAATCCAAACTAAATCCTTGCCACTGTAGCACCTACGTGCTCCACTAGCCTAGAATTAACCTCAGGAAAAAATGAAAATAATGCACCGATCGATGTGAAGTTAACGTTACTAGCGGTTGCATCATAGTTCTCTATAATATGGTTGTACAACTGTGTCACGTGACCCACTCGTCACGCATGAGTTACAAGGTACGCTCCGAATTGCTCCCAAGGAGCACATCAGATTAGCAGTTGAAACGACATGAAGCTAGTGTGGAAGGCCTAGTCGTAGGAGACCTAGCATAGGCCTAGTCGAAGGAAACAGGAGTGCAGGGAGGGAAAAGGTGCTGGGGATGTAGGGGCGGGGGTGCAAATCTATGTTGAGCATTGAGGGGATGATTGAGCAAAATTGACATGTCCGCAGATGCCCAATTTTTTGCCCAAAATGAAGTAAAGACCAAAAAAAGGTCAATCAATCATCAATCATCATGTTTATTCGTTGCAAGCGAGTGATGCATATAAAATATGTCGCAGAAAGATTTGCAAACTGGAGACAACGAAAAGACCAGTTGGTCATCAAAGTCAGTTGCCACCACCAGACAAATAGCTTACTTAGCAGGTATGATTGTTTTGACATGAAAACAAAAACAGAACAAAACAAAAAAAAAAAAAACAAAAAAAAATCTTATCTGCTCTTTGACACAAACCACTATCCGCAACTTAATGAAATGAAATGCGGTATTGACATAAATGAAATTAAAGATTTTTTCCATTACCTATCAGAAAAGTCATATAGCCTGTAACTTACAGGCTACACTATTATGTTTTTGTTTACACTTTAAGAGAAACATTTACCTTAATTGCAATATTGATTAATCAAAAATTTTTTGTATTCAGACTTAAACTTGGTTATGTCATAACATTTTATGTCTCTTGGAACTGCTCTCCATATTTTAGGACCAGTAAAAGTAATTGTTTTTTTAGCTAGTTCTGTTCTAGCATAAATTTGTTTAAAATTAAAGTTTGCTGAACATCTCGTTTCATATTTGTGAATCAGATTTTCTTGAACAAGTCCAAAATAATCTCTGGACACTTTTTTTTTATAACAACGATGAATAATTTTAGCAATCTGTAATTTCAAAATATCTTCTAACTTCAATAATTTAAGCGAGCTATAAGGCCTACAACGGTTTAGCAGAAACATATAGGGGAGTTCGTGTAATAATTCGTAATGCTCTGTTTTGAAGAGATTTTAAGGGTTTCAATGCTGTTGCTGAGGCTTGACCCCAGGTTGATATACAGTATTGAAGGTGGGGATAGATAAGACTGTAATAGACAGATTTCATGATACCTTCAGACACATACTTTCGTAGATTTGAGAGAGCCCAAATACCACTGGAGATTTTAGAACATTGTTTAAGAATATGTGGTTTCCAGGATAACTCATTGTCAAGTAGGACTCCCAAGTAACGGATTTGAGTTTTTTGAGCAATTTCAATATCATTGATATGAATTTTAAATGTACTACCTACTTTCTTAGGTTTGTTTATTATCATGTATTCAGTTTTATTGTGGTTTAAGGACAGCTTGTTTGTTTTTATCCAAGCATCTACATTTTTCAGTTCATCATTCATTTTTTGTTCCAGGGCGGATATGGATTTAGAAGAAAATGTAAGATTGGCATCATCTGCAAACAGCCTCACACGCAGGGTGCATGAAGATGGTAAGTCATTTATATATATCAAGAATAGTAGAGGTCCTAAGGTAGAACCCTGGGGTACTCCATAGGTTACTGGTTGAATAGAAGATTTAGTTTGGTGTGTTACAACACATTGCTTTCTATTTGATAAAAAGCTTTCTAACAAGTTCAAAGGCAAACCTCGAATACCGTATCTATGTAATTTGTTTAAAAGAATTTTGTGATCAACAGTATCAAAGGCTTTCTTTAGATCTATAAATACCGAACAGACAATTTCTTTATTATCAACACACGTTACGAAGTCTTCATATATTTGGGCCACAGCTAGTTCAGTGGACAAGTTTTCTCTAAAACCAAATTGATTTATATAAAATATATTATTATTATTAAAGTAGTCGTACAACTGACCGTAAAGACATTTTTCAAATAATTTGGAAAAGGGTGACAACAGCGAAATTGGTCTATAATTTGAGCACTCATTTTTTGATCCATTTTTATGAATAGGAATTACTTCAGCTATTTTTAAAACACAAGGAAAAGTGGATTGCAATATGCAAATATTATAAAGTTTAGCGAGGATCGGTGCTATTATTATGTTACACATTTTAATAAATTTAATAGGAACACCATCTAGTCCTGAACTTTTAGAACTATTCAAATTATTTATATGAGCAACTACTTCTTCAACTAATATTGGTTTCAGAAAAAATGAATGCTGGACTCCTTGTATCAATTTAGGTGGAGAGAAATCAAGGTTAACTGGAGGCTGGTCAATTTTTTCAGCTAGCATTTGTGGAATGTTTGTGAAGTACTTATTAAAAGAATTACTAATTGTTAAGGGAGAGTTTGCCCATTCATCATTATTATCTTTCATTCTTAATGGAATAGACAAGCTTTTCTTTTTGAATTTGATGATGTCATTTATTGTTTTCCACATTAGTCCTGAATTGTGCTGATTTTGCCTAATTATGTCACCATAGTATTGCTGTTTAGCAAATTCTTTTATATGTGTCAATTTATTTCTATATTTTTTGTAGTTCAACTGAGCAGACCTTGATTTGTCTTGTAATGTTTTTTTAAATAGCTGATTTCTTTTTCTAATAGAGACTAAGATACCTTTAGTAATCCAGGGTTTGTTGGCCAATTTTTGTTCTTTTCTTGTCATTTGTTTCAATGGTGCATGTTTATTTAATACTGATTTGAATATACCAATAAACTGTTCAAATAAAAGGTTTACAGGTTTGTGTTCATTTATTTCGTCATTGTAACTATCAAAATTCATAGAAAGTTCAGAAAGAAACTCTTCAGGAACAAAATTTTTTAAAGATCGTTTCTTAAACCTTAAGTTTACCTTAGTGGGTTTGAGATCTTTTACCATAACTGTAACAGGTAAATGGTCAGATATATCAGAGAGAAGAATATGGGTACCTACTTCTGAGCAAGTATTATTTGTGTATATGTGATCCAGTAAAGTAGAAGAGGATGGACTTATTCTTGTGGCATATCTGATAAGTTGAGAGCAACCAAGGCTGTGCAAAGAATTTTTATAAGCTTGTACTGATGTGTTTGAGTTTTCTTTCAGCAAATTAATATTCACATCTCCACAAATGTAAAAAATTGAATTATGTAAGTTTAGCTTTTCAATTGTTCTTTCCAAGCTAACTTGGAAGTCTTTGAAATTAAAATTTGGATGCCTATATAATGCCCCAATAAAGCATTTTTTATTGTGAGCTTGTTCTAACTCTATCCACATGTCTTCACAACCATTTACATGCAAGTCAAATTCATTTACTATAGTATATGAATAAATTTGATTGATGTATATTCCCACACCTTTATGTCATCACGTTTGCTGATGCCGAGTTTTTTGCCCAAAATGAAGTAAAGACCAAAAAAAGTCATCACGTTTGCTGATGCCCAGTTTTTTGCCCAAAATGAAGTAAAGACCAAAAAAAAGTCATCACGTTTGCTGATGCCCAGTTTTGAGTGCCGGTAGGCTACTTGGACAATAAAAGTATTGGGAGGATGCTGCCGAATTCTTGGGGGGGAAGCATCCCTCATCCTCCCTGGATTTGCACCCATGTGTTGGGGGAGATGTGGGATAGAGTATGGGGTAAGTGTGGGAGAGTGTACGAGGTGAGTGTTGACAGGTTGAGGGTGTGGGAAAAGGGGTGGAGAAGTGAGTTGGGTTGTGGAGAGGTGTGGGAAAAGGCAAAGGCCTAGTCGTAGGAGACGGAGGTGCAGGGAAGGCGACCACCCTCCATTTGTACAATTTGAAAATGTCGTGTTAAAAATTCAAGCACTGTAGGCCTAAAATGTTTTTTGGGCATGATTTGAATGCTCAAAATTAGTTTTGACTGATTTTTTGAATTATTGAGTTCCTGAAAATATTTTTTTTTTTCGGTTCAGCTGGTTTATTGATTTGCGAGCAAATAATAACTTGTTGATACAATGCCATTTTGGCAATAGGCTATCTAGATTTAATGAGGTTGTTGCCTGGCATATTTTTTCATTATGTTTAGTCTACTTGTCCTGAGTCATGCACAGTGATGGGAATGATACTCTAAATTTGCGTTAAGCGATATCGATATGCGATGCACTCAAATTGGGCTAAAGCGATACCAATACGCTATACTTAAAAATACTACTTTAGCAATACCAATACGCGATACAGTATCGTCGATACTTGTATCTCAATACATTTTTGTAACAAGTTTTAATTACCAAGTTTGACATCATCATAATGCAGTAGTGATTTTTTTCTCAGTAACCTTAACTTTTCTGTCGAAAGTTTTTTTTTTTTTTTCGATACAGTATTCCTATTATGAGCAACAAAGCAATATTAGGGGTATTGCAAAATGAATGTTGGTGGGTCACGAAAAGCAGTGTTCCCTCCAGACATGAAAATTTAAAAAAAATGCTCACAACCAACAACAAAATTTGGACAAAAATGCAAGCTATCATAATTTAAAAATTTGGGGTATTTAAGCTGATCAAAGACCTTTCATGTTTGTTTCATTTTTCACTTTTTTAGGGAATAATTAAAGACCATTTTTTAGAGATTCGGTCAAAAAAGTGGGTCGTCATAAGCTGTGGTTATAAAAAGTGGGTCCCAACTCTGAAAAGTTTGGGAACCAAGTCTGCTCAATCCGTGTTGTTGCTTTTTTTTTTAATGCAAGCAGCCTATCCCTACTGTAGCATACTACCCCTACTTCACCTTCACTGTTGACCTACTGACCTAAATTTTTTTGTATTTTTTATTATGGCCAAAAATATTGATTAAAATAAGCTTTAGCATTCACCCACAGAACTGTTGCACTCTCGTAAATTTTACTTCTTGCATCTACCCGAACCTCCTTTTGACTTTCAATACTCTAAAAGCAGCTTTTTTCCTAAAATCAAAAATCAAAAGAGTTCAGTGTAGCCTACCGCATGTTAAAATTCAGTTCCTTAATTTTGAAATTGCAGTGTATGGCTTTATGGCTACCAGCTTTCAAAGAACAGTACCTGAACTTTTATTATGTCGCTATAAAGTTGTTGAAACTTTTCATGCGGCAGAGCAAGAACAACGCGCAGAAAAGTTTGAAATTAGGAAATACTTTGACAGCTACTAATGCTGTATCCTGTATTCGACGATACGTAAAATATGAGTTAAGCAATGCTGATACACGATACTTTCAAAAGTAGTTAAAGCAATGCCGGTATCGACACAAAAGTATCGCGCGTTATGTATTGCTGATACATGCATCTCGATACTGCCCATCTCTGGTCATCCTGATTCCAACCCTCGACCTCAACCCCCTCAATGCCAACTCCTCGATCCCTACTCTTCCGACCCTAAACTCCCCCGACTCCACCCCCCGACCCCAACTTTTCTGACCCCACCCCCAACCACAACTCCGTCAACCCCCACCCCCAAATTCTTTGACCCCAGGCCCCCTGACTCCGACCCCAACCCCCCTACTTCAACTCCCCCGATTTCAACCCCCCTGACCCCAACTTTACCAACCCCAACACCCCCGATCCCAACCTCCCCCCCAACTACAACCCCTCCGACCCCAACCTCCTACTTCAAACCCCCCGACTTCAACCTTCTGACCCCAATTCTCCTGGCCCCAACTTCACTGACCTCAACACCCCCGACGCCAACCTCCCCAACTCCAACCTCCTCGACCCCAACTCTTCTGACCCCATCCCCCAACCACAACTCCGCTGACCCCAGCCCCCTGACTCCAACCCTCCTGACCCCAACCCCCCTACTTCAACTCCCCCGATTTCATCCCCCCTGACTCCAACTTCACTAACTCCAACACCCCTGACCCCAACCCCCTACTTCAACCCCCCGACCCCAATTCTCCTGGCCCCAACTTCACTGACCTCAACACCCCCGACCCCAACCTCCCCAACTCCAACCTCCTCGAGCCCAACTCTTCTGACCTCATCCCCCAACCACAACTCCGCTGACCCCAGCCCCCTGACTCCAACTCCCCCGACCCCAACCCCCCTACTTCAACTCCCCCGATTTCATCCCCCCTGACTCCAACTTCACTAACTCCAACACCCCTGACCCCAACCCCCTACTTCAACCCCCCGACCCCAATTCTCCTGGCCCCAACTTCACTGACCTCAACACCCCCGACCCCAACCTCCCCAACTCCAACCTCCTCGACCCCAACTCTTCTGACCCCATCCCCCAACCACAACTCCGCCGACCCCAGTCTTCCTGATTCCAACCCCTCGACTTTAACTCCCCCGACCTCAACCCCCTCAATGCCAACCCACCGATCCCAACTCTTCCGACCCCAACTCCCCCCGACCCCACACCCCCGGCTCCACCCCCCGACCCCAACTTTTCTGATCCCACCCCCCAACCACAACTCCGCCAACCCCACCCCCAAATTCTCCGACCCCAGCCCCCCTGACTCCAACCCCCCCGACCCCAACCCCCCGACTTCAACACCCCCGACCCAAACCCCCCGACTTCAACACCCCCGACTCCAACTTCCCTGACCCCAACCCCCCAAACTTTTCCTTACCTTCCTAAACACTTTCCCACATCTCCCCCACACCCCAGCACACTTTTCCACACCTCCCTCAGTACTTTCCCACACATCCCCCCACAACTTTCACTTCCCCCAGTTCCCCACATCTCCCTTCACCTTCCCCACACTCCAACACACTTTTCCACACCTCTTCTCACCTCCCCTTGCCCTTCACCACACCCTCACACCTTTCTCCACATCTCCCTCACCCCCCCACACCCCAACACGTTTTTTACACCTCCCCCACACTTCTCCCACCTCCCTTTACACTTCCCCTCACCCCAACGCACTTCCTCACTCCTCCCCCCACACTTCTTCCTAAAAATTGTTTGTTATTACACCTGTGATTGCGGCATTGCTGTTAAAATATCGTGGGAATTCTACTTCCGTACCTTCTCATTGAAGCGTGACAAGATAAAAAAGAGAAAAAGAGTTGTACAACCATATTATAGAGAACTATGGTTGCATCATTGTTTACGCGCCTTCTGGTTTGGATTACTGAAAATTAACCATGTGCTTTTCGTTGGCTCTTGCAGGGATCAGTTTAAGCATTGTTTACTGTTTCTAATGATTATTTTGAACTGCAAGAAGTTGGAACAAGTCTATAATTCCATACCAGATGAATTCCCACAAAGTTGATTGCCGAACAGTACAAGCTGAAGCCTAAAAGTTCAACTAGACTAGTTCCCCATTTGAAGTTGAAGGATAAAACAACATCTGGTCTTAAACACTATTCAGTCGCGAGTGTCAGTCTTTGTTCGAAGTTGGTAAGTCATTTCAACGCGTTTGGACTGTCTCAACTGAACTTTGTGAATGCTAGTGGCTGTTTGGCTTATACATTCTACGGTATATATGCTCAACCCAGCATTGCAGGGCCTATACCCGCCAGTAGCCGCTACACCACCATCCCCTCTCCAATATTAGACTGATTTCCTGTTACCATCTCTCCCCCCCAAAAACAAAACTCTCAATAAAACTAACTCCCTGTTATAATTCCACTGAAAAAGCCTAGTAATTTCGGGACAAGAGCAAAATTCAACATTTCATGTTTTTGGGTTCTATGACGTAAACAACGTATACGTAAACGTAAAGTTCTGTTGCGTTCTTCTGTGAAAAGGGATTTGTAAGGCAATTCACTACTGAAGAAAAGAAACTAACCCAGCTCCTTATTTGTTTGGAAACACTTGTCGGATTTTTCTTGAGCAGGAAGTAACTTTTCGTGAAATTGAATTGTGCTTCTGTTTACGTCATAGAACCCAAAAACATAAAATGTTGGATTTTGCTCTTGTCCCGAAATTACTAGGCTTTTTCAGTGGAATTATAACAGGGAGTTAGTTTTATTGAGAGTTTTGTTGTTGGGGAAGGGAGATGGTAACAGGAAATCAGTCTAATATTGGAGAGGGGATGGTGGCAAGGATTTAGTTTGGATTTTAGCAATTAAGATAGTAGCGGGGATTTAGCAGAGAAATGGTTGCAAGAAATTTTGGGGAGAATGAAAGTTGGAATTTACTTTTTAGAGGGGGGTTGTTGCTATGCTGCACTGATGAGACCTAAAAAGGTCGAAACGCGTCTGCAGCTGCATTTGGGTAGATGGTCTTGTGGGTGCTAGAGTCGGGGGTTGCTTGAGTGGAGTACCGTATTTTTGACCTAGCCTAGGAAAATTGATTCTCTAACCAGTTTATTTGTGGCTTTTCTCCAAGTCGTTTGCCCAAGTCATGTCAACCTGAGTAACTTTAGATGTGAGCCTCTCAGCAGACTGCTGAGTAACCTGGAAGTTGGCGTATATGATCCTACCTTCAAGTCAATTTGGAGTAGATACCTAGGCAACCTTTTCGATAACAAAATATATTGCAAAAGAGATATCGGTAATCAATAAATCAAAACCGTTTTGAGCGATAACGATAATCGGTAATAAACTATCGCCAATAACTATATCGCCGATAAATTATCGCGATAAATGCCCATCTCTGCCTGTGCCTCATCAGTTTAAACTTTTCATACACAAAATAAATATTTCACATTTTAAAAATGGCGTCATTGGCCATTTCACCCGAGATGTGTAGATGAGATGACCAATATGGTTGCATCCCAGAATGAGAAAGATTTATCGTAAGTTAAACGAAAGTGGACATGTGTATAACGCTAAATCTATTATAAAGCTGTTTTATTCTTGTGTCACTACAAAAATGGAACCTGAATTGAACAGAAATTTTTGTTATTTCGGAACGTTTATATTAGTTAGTCATGCTAGTCCTATAGGCTTGCTAACGCTTTACTGTAACATTAAACTTGATTATTTTTTGCCATGATATATCATATATGAAGTTTGCACACATAAGCTTATGCTCGAAGGTATGGCCAATGGCCATCTAACCTTCATAAGTGGGTGTACATCTGTCCCACCGCTTAAGGAGAGATGGTCACCCACGAGATTCTACTATAAATAGCTTCTAGGATAGGGGTGGACAACTTCTTTAGTCGGCGGGCCATATGTGGGAAGACGAAGTCCTTCCTGGGCCGGATTATTAGTTGGATCGAGCTCAACATCTTGAACCACTACTATCGTCAGGGCCACTCTGATTGGAAGAGCAAAAAAAAAGGTCTACACGTCCTCAGATATCTTGTTCTCCACCGAAAATAAGTTATAGGTGAAGTGGCGTAGCGAAAATTTTTAAAAGGGGGAGAATAATTTCCACAATTTTTTTAACCGTCTTTTTATTTGGCCGAACTACTATGAAACTGATTGAAAAAGAAGAAAGGCTCTAGGGGGATCCGGGGGCATGCTCCCCCGAAAAAATTTTTGAAATTTACATGCTATATGGGGTATATTAGTGCCTTTTGAATAAATTTTAGGCAAGTTTTGTTTAAATTTTTTGACCTTGATTGTGAGTGCTTCGCCAAATATGATGCATTTTGTTCGCACGCTTTCGATTTACGCGTGCTTAAGGCGTAAGGCTTATCGCTATCGAAAAAGTTCAAAATTATGGAAAAATTGTATGCATCAAAAACGTTTTTGAAAATGACTGGTGGGAGGATGCATACCTCTGGTCCTACCTCTCTCGATCCGCCCCTGGCCATAAGCTACAAAAACCATCTAAAGCATGCATGGGCAACCTTTTGTCACTGGGGGCCAAAATGTGCATTTGGAACTTGAATGAGGGCCGGAGCCGTAATTGTGATTTTTAGTGTAATCTAGGTACATATTTTTGTGGGGTTTGGATTGTATTCATGTAATGCTATTTTACATGCAATGTGTTTTCAATTTTGCTTGCGCAGGGATATCCATAAAAAATGTATACCTATATTGATACAGGCAGCATTTTCACCGTATTCTATCTGTAATTTCTGTATTGACATATAATTGTAATAATGAAAATGAAAAATGTATTGAACCCAATGAATTGTCAATCTTAATATGTCAGATATGCTATAAAACTAATAGTAATGTTTAATCAAATTCCTTTTTAATGGGAAATCTGGGCTTGGTGCTTTTTCACCAACGTGTCAATTTTTGGTGCTATGCTGGAAGCGGCCACTCTTAGACTATTTTCAAGATGACAATCTGTCAGTCTTGATCTAGTTTTTGACTTAGTGAGCTTCATTTTGGTGAACAGTTGCTCGCAGATATAAGTACTTCCAAATAGTGACATTTTCTTTCGGGCTAAATCTTTCGTAGCACACATTATATAAAATAAATGAATATCGATATATTACATAGGCCTACAGCCCTAGAAAATTTATTGGCGGGCCGGATGAGAAGCCTTGGCGGGCCGGATTTGGCCCGCGGGCCGTAGGTTGCCCATGCATGATATAAAGAGCCTGGTATATTTCAGTCACATGGCACCATTAATTTTGTTCTTTTTTACTAAAAAGCAGAGTCAAAAGGTGGAGCATGGAAGGAGCTCCCCCGTAAATATGCTCCTGCGATGAAGAGCAAAAAAAAGTCTACTTATTCTCAGATGTCCTATAAAAAAATGAAAGGTCCTTGGCTTGATTCGCGGAAGGAGTTTATATTTCCGCAAGTGCCGGCGGGCCGCATAAAATGGTCTCGCGGGCTGGATTCGGCCCGCGGGCTGTATGTTGCCCATGCCTGTTTTAGGAGGTCTCTGCTTTGTGATTGCATTCTTGGAACAATAAATTTTCTAATTCGAAGACTATTGAGCGAAAATACGCCTTCAAAAAATATTATGCTACTACTTGCTATCTATATCCTGCTGAAAATTTGCACCCTACCTTAAAATTTATTTTGGCTTTATCTCACAAAATTTAGCAAATTTCGACAACAATTTCAGACATGTTGCTACACCATGTGCTGATTCGAAACTGACGAAGTCAATTTCACGTAGCATGTAAAACTAAGACAGCAGCGGCTGATGGCTGTCTCCCCTCGATGGCCATCTCTGCCGGAATTTTCCTGAAGATGTGTAGTTTAAAGCGAAATTTAAAAATGAAATAGTGAATGTTGCCGGATGAAAATATTATGCAATCGATGTGGCCTGCTCAGCTTGTCAATCACAATCCTTGCACCACAGCCACAAGATTAACAAAAGTAGAAGGGAATAAGACGGTCAGAAGCAATTCTTTTTTTTTTTTTATTTCAAGCCACTAATTGCAGCTTAGGATTTTTGTGGTAGTGAAGTACATACATCATGGAGATGACCTAGTTGAGCATCGAACCCGCGAAGCCAGCTTCGGAGCCCAATGCACCAACCACTCGGCCAACTCCAGAAGCAATTCTTTTTTTTATTTTTTTTTTATTTTATTTTTTTATTTTAAGCCACTTAATTGCAGCTTAGGATTTTTGTGGTAGTGAAGTACATGCATCATGAAGATGACCTAGTTGAGCATCGAACCCGCGAAGCCAGCTTCGGAGCCCAATGCACCAACCACTCGGCCAACTCCATGTGCCTCCAGAAGCAATTCATTTATATCAAACTTTAAATATGAAAACACTGACATCATGCGGTGGAACTCATCTCCGTCTTCGCTTCTGTAAAGGTTCAAGTAAGAGTGGAATGCAAATTGAAGGTAGGAGGTTCAAATGGGGGTGTGGTACAATATGAGAGCAGCTTGGATCAAATAGGGGTGGGGCACGAATTGAAGGTAGGGTTAAAATTGAGGTGGAGTGTAGTATGATTGTATTGTGTTCAGTGGCGTGTTTAGAATTTACAAAAGGGGGGGGCCAACTTTTGACAAGTTAAAAAGTTGCCATAAAGCTGAATCACTAACTGAGATTTTAGTTGGAGTACGGATGATTTTTTAACGTGAAAGTCAGGATCTGGGATTAATTGTTGTCTGTCGATTGTCTTAGTGCAAAAAATGCGTAAGTCATTTTTTGTGGTTTGAGAAAAACGCAAAAAACGTGTGATTGAATGTATCCACTCTTGCGTCACAGCAAAATAACAATGGAAAAAAGAATAAATGGTTTCATAATATACTATGTGTTATTATATGATTTAATAATTGTGCTGACTTACGCAATTTAGAAACTGGAGCATAACTCGCGAACGCGTCGACGTATTTTTCCAAAAAGTGTGTCAAGCGTTAAGCCTCGTCTACACTTGGCGTAAAAATATTTCTACGCTGATCGCTCAGCGTAAAATCTGTCTACACTTGGCGCAGCCTACATCATTTTCACGCTGATTTTTGTTTTCCGACCTGCTTGGTTATTATGACATCACTGAGTATACGCGATCGCTACTACTACTACTACTATCGTAATGAATAACCAGGAATGACCTTGCCAATTCAAGAGATAAATCATTCCATGCAAACTTCGCAATAAAAATTTTGTTTATGGAATCATAAAAAACTAAATAACCAACCAAATGCAAGACTTGGGCTTACCAAAAAAAAAAAAAAACTAAAACGCTTCTATGTTGCAATTTTGAAAGCCAATGCTTTTGTATATCGACGTTTTAAGCAGTAGACTAGGCCTAGACCAGTGCTGGTCAACCTTTCTCAAGAATTTACACACTTTGAGACATTGTGCTCATCCTACTACTGTACCAGTCTTGGAGTAGGCCTACAACAGCAACACTAATCTGCATGTTTATATTAACAAAAACGTATATTGCAAATTAAACGACAAATCAGTTGTTTGATCATTTAAATAGCAGCTAGCTGTTAAATATCATCAGCCAGTTTTGCAAAATGACTTTGTACTCTTGTTTTCAGATTCTCTTTTCCTTAACGTTTTTCCACAGCATCTTGCATAATCTCATCTAAAAACAAACACATAAAACTTTGCTAGCAAAACTGCAATATACCCAAAATAGCATTGATAAACTCGTAAAGCAGTTTCAGAGCTGCTGGCTCAATACTGCGAAAACTGTGTCAAAATTTACATACCGGTGCATCATTATGCTAGCTTACCAATTTGCTGTGTAACTGTAAGTCACTTATACAGAGACAAGCTTGAAAACTTAACTATGAGACTTAATGAGGAAAAGCTTTGGGTTACTGAAAGCAGATTGGTAAATATATACTTACTATTCTCTGATCCTTGTTTCTCAGTAATGTTCCTCTAAGCATATTTTTAAAACTTCGTGTTGAGGCTGCTGGTAACTAGCATTGGATAAACTCCATAGAATTGGGTAGAATATTGTTAAACTGCTATCAATAAGCTTTAATTCTCATTCCAAGGGTATGGTTTCTGTCAAAATTTTCTGACTTGTCTATTTTTATCTGTAGACAAACTGCTTAAAAAGCCCAAGTTGGTGCTAAAAACTCAATTTTGCCAAAAAATGACTTACGCAAGTTTTTGCACTAACGTGACGAATTATAATTTATTTGAACATAAGTGTTCACATTTAAGCATTTTAGAAACTCTCTTTTTCATTTGTTTTGTATTATCTTGTAATAGAGCGGTTCCCAACTATTTTCATAATAGAGCGGTTCCCAACCATTTTCATAATAGAGCGGTTCCCAACCATTTTCATAATAGAGCGGTTCCCAACCATTTTCATAATAGAGCGGTTCCCAACCATTTTCATACTCCCAATTACTTTCATATAAAATTTTTGATATGTTCTTGCACCCCTCACAAAATATGCGACTGTAATCAGCCACGCAAACCAAATGTTCGTAATGGTAGGGGCTGAAATGAATTCATGTGTGTTATTGACCTTAAACATTTTCCTGTAATGACTTGGCGTCAAAAACCCAGCAGGTATTCAGCTGGGGGGTCTGGGGCAACACTGTAAGCTCCCCCAGCGGAGCAATCAATTTTAGAGTTTTTAGCTTTTTTGAAAGGGTCGCTAATGCAAGGTATAGGATAGTTAAACCAGTCACTACTCTGTTGCTGAATCAGACGCATTTTGTTTTCAGAGCTTGATTTTAGCCAACCACAACGAGGCTTAGGGTTTTACGCCACTTAGTCGTTTGCGAACTACATATTACCAGAGCGTAACAGCGCTAAAATATTGACATTGAGCAACCGAAAATAAAAGCGCTCTTAATACAAGATAAAAATCTATAAGCCGTTTTGAACTCCCCAGGAATGCTTCCTCGCATCCTCAAGGGGTGCAAGCATCCCCAGTTGGGAAACCCTGTTCTTTATGGTGTGTTGAAATTTTGTGGACGTGCTAAAGCCTTTTATTAAAAATATTTTTCTGTTGCACAATTCTCGCATGTTTTAAGATTGCAAGCTTTGCAATATCGCCCGTAAGCGTACACATTAAAGCAGTGATTTTCAAACTTTGTGTTACTACGCCTCCCTCACAAAATATTAATCATGACGCTTTCTTTCACAAAATAATACACCAGCCATATTTTTAAATGATCATGACTAACATTTGCGTCTCTTTTTAGACTAGTCCACGCCTCCCAGTTTGGAATACGCTCACATGTGTGATGCTTTGCACCGTTGCACGTTTCGTCAAAAATAAGAAAAATAAATGAATGAATGATTTTACAGAAACACGAAAAAAAGGAAGAAAGCTTTGTAAAAATATTTTTGCGCAAACACTGAATTTTGGCTTGTTTTGACTTATTAAACTACGATTTGAAACAATGCATTGAAAGCTTTCTGAAAATTCACTCTGAAATTTGGTTTGCGTACAATCTGTAAGCGACTTTTGGTTGCCCAAGTCCAGGGGTCGGCAACCTGCACTCTGTAAACCCCCAGTTGTGGCTCCTTTTGGAGGTAAATAAAGGAATCGTTTTCGGAATAACTGAAGTTTTTGGACCTGACGATAGTTTTGCGGCTCCCGCTGGGTTTCGTATTGTAACAAACGGACTATTTGGCTCTTTAAGTGCAAAAGGTTGCCGACCCCTGCCCTAGTCATAACGATGCAACACCCAAATAAAGTGAACGTGACGCAGTAAGTGGAGCGTTGTTTCCACGTCGACCATCGTAAAAGGTGGTGACTGATTCAACTCTCACAATACGCTTTATTGTTGAGTCCTTGGATAAGATGCTTCACGATGATTATCTCTGCTTGATGGTTTTTTTTACAAGCAACAAATTAAAGCATCAACAAGCAAAATTTAACCAAAAAACTTAAAAACAAATGGCAACACCTTAAACCTAAAATCTGGATTCGTATTGCGCGTAGCGTCTTCGTCGCTTTCTCGTCGATAAGTTTTTTTTCTACGAAGATAAAAAAAGATAATAAATCATGTGTAAAATGACAATCAATCTCACAATGAATAACTAAAAAATTGAACAGCTTGCAGAACAATGCATCAGCGATCCTCGTTATCTAAACTAAACCTGTAGGCTCTCAGCTGCTTCGCTTAGAGCAGATTTGATTTGATTTAATGCTGCCAGACCGAACTACATGCTACAGCACGTCTTGTCTCTCAGCCAGGCCACCACGTTATCATAAACAGACGCAAGAGCAAGATCACGTGCCCGTTCTTAACATTGGCAGCACCCCCTAGTTTTAGACTCACGAAATTGTGACGCAAAAAATGGCATTCCGAAATTGAGCAACGCTTGTGTTTCTTGAGGGCTTACGCTGCGTAGTTGCTACAGCGGCACAGCCGTAGATCAAGGACCAAGGTTAACCTATAAACCTGAAAAGTTGACGAACCAATAGGGAAGGGGGCTTTGAACTTAAGAACCCCCCTTGCCTACGCACTTGGTTAATGTATTATTTCTATAGCTAGAACCAACCGTCGAAATTTTACCAAAACGGTCGTATATTTCTTGCATTGGAAAACTAGTTAACTCCAATTTTTTTCTGGTTTTACCCAGTAGGCTACTGGGTCCTGGCTACTATACATTTTTTCTTGGCCTATTATAATCAATCAATCATTTCATTTCTAAACGCCAATACGCTGAAAAGTAACGATAGCACAAGCACACAAATTTCACACTAAAATTGATGAAGGCTTAGAAAATCGCGCGGGCAACAAAACAGGGAGGCGCTGAAACATGCAAGTCAAGACCGACTTATCAGCATAGTTGTATAGAGTCGTTATAAAATTCATATTTAGATCTAAATTTTGTCACTTTAAGTCAGAGCAACAACAACTTGACTTGCGATTGGATCTTATCGTCTTTATCCAAAGCCAGCTGAGTTAGCAAGCCTGTTATGCAATAAAAATAGCCATTGACAAGAGGCCGGCCTTGAAATTGAAAAAAGCACTAACTTCTACCTTAGGCAAAATAGCCTTTTTTAAAGGCGAATTAGCAGCAGTGGGCTTCGCCGTGACAAGCAAAATCAAATAAATGAAATAACTTTATCAAAATAATTATTTTCATTTTAGAAATAAAACAAAACTCAAAACCAATGACAAATTTTTGCTTTGAAATTCGTGCCAGTTCGGATTTGGATGAGGTAAAGGTGCAAAAAAAGCACCCTAAGCCGATTTGAATTAAATTTCGGCTCATGTCACGAACGCGTTATCTGTTTATATCTTCGCCCTATTATATTTTGCTCATCTGAGGTAGGACATAGCCTACAAATCGGTATCAAACACTTTTGAATTGCAATAAGTAACGAACAAGGCATAGCAAGCACATTATAGGCGCTTTGTTAATTCTCGCTTTTTCACGATACCCAACGCCGACCGCTTACATCTCTATAGCCTTTTAAAGTTAGTTTACACTAAAAATGTCTGCATTTCATTGTTATTTTCAACCGACCCCCCCCCTCCCCACTCCCTATGATACTATATTGTAACACAGTTCCACAATAACTTCCTAATATATCTCAGTTACATTTATTTTTGCTCGTTTTTTATCTTTTTTTGTAAAGTTGTTTGGGGGGGGCCATCGCCCTTTATCTCCCCCCCCTAAATACGCTAGTGATTGTGTTGCTGTGATTTGTTTAATTACGCAATTTGCCTTGGGGCTGACTCCGATCATGCGATCACGTGATCATGCGGCTTTGCTTTTGCGTGATCGTCTTTACAAGTATCATTAAAAAACCTGACTGCTTACAAGAAGATAATGCGCTCTGACTAACGCGACAGTTGAGCACAAATTAAACACAGAGAGTGAGACGAAAGCTTGGTCTCGGTTTCGTATTTCGTTTAATTTAGCTTAAACGAACTTATGACGTTTGTAAATAAACATTGCTTGAAGTAGAAGATTCATTTTTCCCAAAGCTTTTCATCTGACAATCTTCAGGGGAAATCGTCAGACGATTTCAAAATTATGTCAGATGAAAAGTTTTGGGAAAAATGAATCTTCTACTTCAAGCCATCTTCAAATTCTGTACCACCAAACGTCTGTTTAAATAAACATTCAACAATATGAAAATAAAAGTACAATACTCGGCAACTGTTACTCGAGCTCGCTATGCTGTAACGTTCTAAACGATCTTGAAATGTTGTGTGGTTTTATGGCGCTTTATAACTAGGCTACTAAGGTCCTTAAGCGCCAGGACTAAATTTTGTCAAAAATTCGCTGACATTTTTTTATTCTCTGTTCATTTCATCCTCCGCGCTTTACTTAATTGCTGAGCGTTTAGCAAGTGTAACAGCAGATACCAGTTTTAAAGTCTTTGGTTTGACCCGTCTGAGAATAGAACCCAGCCTACCAGCTTCCAAGGCGAACACTCTTAACCACTAGGCTATGGCGCTGGTCTCAACACGATCTTGCAACGCCTTGCAGCTTACAAATAAGAAGATAACATAGATGAGCAATTGCTGCAGGGAAATTGCTTCTTGCGAGCTGATCAAGACAGACCTGCGAGGAAATACTCAATTACCGGTTAAAAAACAACATGATAGAAGGCAATTATTACGTCAGGTAGTTTGAAACGACGGAGAGGGTTCCAATGAGGGTAAAGTATAATATTTGCTGTTTAGTTTTCGCGCCTATTCGTTCTGTTGCTGGTTCGTCCTCGGCTCATTTTGTCGTCTTGTTAATTGGTTTATTTGTCCTGAAATTGCTCCAATTCGTCCGTCAACAGACTCTGCCACGTGGATAGCGCTTTTGCCTCTAGAGTATTGGAATCCGGTTCGAATCTTCTACGGGTCTACCTAACTAACCACATTACATGGTCGCGTTTTTCGCTTCCGGAGCGCCCGACCCTGTTGCGTGCATAGCCCCGGTTCGATTCCTGGACGGGTACAAGCCAGTGCATGGTCGTGCGGAGAGCGTTTGCTTCTGCAGCACAGGACTCTGCCACGTGGACAGCGCGTTGTTACCTTTATTATTGGCATAGGTGGGCACAAATCGCTAATCCGCTAACTAGCGAAGCTAATTTTTTTACTAGCGGATTAGCTGTTCAGCTAACGTTCAAAAATGTGAGCGGACTGGTTATCGAAGCTAATTTTTTCAGCCAATCCGCAAGAAAAATAAGAATAGTTGCTACCGCGGTTTTAATAAAGAAAAGCCTTTAAGTTGCCATATTTTCCTGTTTTTTGAGCCAGAGAAATATCTACCGGTACTCTTCTGGCTAGACGCTTCGATCAAACAATAATGACTCCGTCAATGACATCATAATGCTGCAAGCACAATCACTGTTTCGACATGTAGGAGCTAAGAGGTTATAGACCGGCAGCTGAGAAGGGTTAGCATAACTTTTCTAGGTACCAATAACCTAGTATATTGCGATCTACTACCTGAGTACTACGTCAAAAGCCATCGGCGAAAAGTGATTTCTGCCGAGTCAGATTGGAAGCGTTAATTTGGCCAAAATGGCCCCCCCCCAAAAAAAAAACGCAGGCATGCCTTTTCTATGGTACCACATTAAACCTAGTGAAAACAAAAGCTTACATCGACCAAATCACGAAACGATATGAGACAGAAATTTTTTCGGCTACTTTACCCCCGACAGAAGTCCCCAAAGTTCGAATGATGACGTCACGAAGGTATGCTAGCGCACCTTTTCTAGATACCACATGAAACCTAGTGCAAACGAAAGTTTACATTGCACTGATTACGAAATGGTATGTGACAGAAATTTTTTTCGGCTGCTTTACCCCCGGCGAAAGCCCCCAAAGTTTGAGTTATGACGTCACAGCAAAAATGACGTCATAAAATTAAGTTTCATTTGGCACCTAGAAAAGGTATGCTAGCATACCTTTGTGACGTCATCACTCGAACTTAGGGGGCTTCTATCGGGAGTAAAGCAGCCAAAAAAATTTCTGTCACATACCATTTCGTTACCTGGTCAATGTAAGCTTTCGTTTTCACTAAGTTTCATGTGGTATCTAGAAAAGGGATGCTAGCGCGTTTTTTTGGGGGGTATCTTTGGCCCCCATTATTACGACCAAACGCATCCAATCTGACCTGGCAGAAATCACTTTTCGCCGATGGATTTTGACATAGTACGTCGCAATATACTTGGTTATTGGTACCTAGAAAAGGTATGCTAACCCTTCTCAGCTGCCGGTCTATCAACCTTGCGTTTCGCAAAGGCGCGATAGTCTGACCATCACTGGTCAGACATAGTCAGATTGATGAGACCGACGCTTATTTTAGCAGGCCTACTGTGCTTATTTCCTGCTCTACTTATTTCGGCAATTTGCGTTGATACGATATCGTTTAGATCGGGCTGATTAAGTGAAAAACGCGATTTTAAAATGATTGCTGCAAGTTGCAAAGTTCATTTTTCGTTGTTTCTGTCTCAAATTATAATCTTATAATTAATTAGAGGACTAGGGTTAGATTCCGCTAACAAAAAATTCGTGTTATCGGATTAGCGTTAGCGAAGCTAATCTTTTTGATTATCGGACTAGCTGTTAGCGGAGCTAATTTTTGCGTCAGCTGTGCCCACCTTTGATTATTGGACTCCGGTTCGATGCTTAGACGAGTTGAACTCGAACGTTACGACGGTGTGTATCCGCATTCAAGTGGCTGAGTGGAGGTCATAAACCAAAATTTAACCGATCTGTCCATGGCATGGATGAAACATTAGTCTTATGATCGATGGCCTCGAGTTAGACTCTTGGACGAGTTTAACTCTAACCAATTTTACCACATGGACGTGTGGATAAGGCATTCGTCTCTGGAATAGTAGGCCTACATTACGAGTTCGTTTCCTTGACCGGCTAAACAAGCAATTAAATGGCGGAGTATGAATGAAACGTCCGCTTCTATGGAACGAAGGACTTCAGGGACGGAACAAGAAATATCAGGGGTCCAAGATTCACAAAAATGTTCATCACTTTTGTAAGTTTACTAGTATCGAGATACCGATTCATTGCTATGTAATATTTAACAAAGGAGGAGCATGGGTTGAGCCCTGGATCGAACAACTAACTCGCAAAAGTTAGTTAGTTAGTTAGTGTCTTTTATTTCCGTACCGTCAACACAAGAATAATATGCATAAATAACATACAGCATAATTGGACAACACGAGAAAATCGTGAAGAATCGTGCGACTCATTCGAAAAACAAATGCGGTATTTCCAGGCGTACGCAACTGCATACAGGTAGCTCATTCTAACTAAGCTCCCCCAAAATATCTGGATGCCCCCCTGATCAAATGGAGCTAAATTCGTAAATGCGTCAATTTCTCAGCTTAGTGATTCCCAACCTTATTTTGTTCCTTTTACAAATTGAAAAAGTTTACGAACCGCCAGCATTTTCAACTCATGACGTATGTAATATCAGCCAAGTATCACTCCAAATAACAACAAGTTCCTAACAAAATACAAACGTGACAAACAAGCTGTTGAATTCTGATCACGTGTGTTGCAGACTCGAGTTCGATTCCTTGGTCGGTTAAATGTGACGCAATGCTGCCAGCGGTTAACTTATCACAGGAATATGTTGATGCTGATTGGCAAACATCAAACCCGTGACACGCAGCTGCAAAATACTAGAAAAGTTACAAGCAATTTTATTTTGGGTTCGGTTTTTGTTTTGATGAAATTTCAACAATAATAATAAAGCAACTAACAAAATTACACGATATGTACAATATAACGACTAACGAGCAATGTTTTGATTTTGGGAAAACCTCGAGAAACATTAAATTTATATTTCAATCAAACTCATTAACTCCGGAAGAACGTAATCAATATGTAAATTGCAAAATCTGAAAGAAAAAATAGAATTTTCCTCCCACCAATTCAATCTAAATTCATTCACAAAATTTCAGAGTAGCCTACTATTCATTCAGAAAATTAATAAGAAAACAACATTCATTCAGAAAATTAGTAAACAATTTTTCCAGTTGATTTCCAACAATATTCAACACAACACATAACGGTGAAAGTATTTTTTTTTTGAGAAATTTGCAAGAGACAACTTAGTGCTTCGCCGAAACATAAGTTTGGTCAGTTTTGCTACGCACAGCCAATACCCTGGACAGACTCATTTCAGACTGTAAAGACACTAAAAAGTGCAATATGCAGCAAATTGAAGAAATAAAGTAATGAAGTAAAATTCAGACTGCAAATGAGTGGGTTGCCATGGGGGTTTCGCCTCGTAGTGATGTGGGATAGTTAGGTCACCGTTAACTTAGTTGTGGGTTAGAAATTATGGGTTTTTTAACTGGGCATCGTTGTTTGTGGCCTGTCGCCTGCTAAAAAGAGGGAATGACTTAGAAATAAAATCAAGTTAAGCCAGGGGTGTCCAACTCAAACCCGCTTCGTGCCAATTTTTGTTTTATAATTTTTTCGCGTGCCAACGCTTGGCAAACTATCATCAATTTAATAATTTTTTCTATTTTTAAAACTATGTTGCTTACAAAGAACTAAACATTTACAAAAATACGAAAAAAACGGTTGCAGTAGTTTGACTTTTATTTGCAACACGATTAACGAAAACCCTTTTTTGCAAGCATTTGTTGTGAGCTAACTGGCAAAATGGAGCTTCAATGGCGCAAAGCAAAACGCATTATTGTATCTATTTAGTGTCAGTATGTTAGCTGACTTCACAATTTAGATTTATTAAGTTTCATTACAGAAAATCCCTGTTCGCACAGGTTTGGATTTTTAAATTAAGATGATCAGAAACGAGCGTTTTTTAAAAGAACTGGATATGTTTCTTCCTGCTACTGAAAATAAAACTAAAGATAACGCAGAATCAATCTAGAAAGTGGATGGAAGCTTTCGAGCAGGTTAGCCTTCATACTACAGTACATTTTAAACTTTCGTAATTCAAATTTTTTCGCACAAAAACATTATATTTATGACAGAACATTCGCGGCCCACCTGAAAGACCATCGCGGCCCATTAATGGGCCACGGCTCATCGGTTAAAAAAAGCTGTTTTAAAGTAGATCATATTTTGTAGCTGACGCAAAACTAGTCTGTGGTCTGGCAGTTTCACACCTCATATGTCTTGAATCAGGATAGACGAGCAAAACTGTGATAATCGGAGACTAATTTTATTAGTGCGATACTGCAGCAATAAACTATATAACGATACTTAAAATTGCATTGTAGCATGTTCATCAAACATGGAAAGAGCTCGCGTGCCACTTTCAATGTTGTCGTGTGCCACATTTGGCACGCGTGCCACGTGTTGGACACCCCTGAGTTAAGTTCAGTTCAGTTCATTTATTATTCGTCGCTAGCTATATTACAAAGTAAGCAAATAAAGCATTTTAAACAATTATACGGTACTTCGACTGGAGGCTGCGAAGGGACTATTACAGTCTTCTGGCCGAGCAGCCACCAACGGTTATTCAGGCAGCTCAACAAAGAGCAACCCGAATTCGCAAGGTAAATCGAGTGCATTTTGTATTGAATGGGATTAGCAGCGACAACGGAAATAAGATTAACAAAAAGAATAGATAGTAGAAACAATAGAAGTGTATTTGATTTTCGACTTTTAAAACCACCCTTGCCCCCCTATCTTAAACTTTATTTAAAAGAAATTTTTTATAATTTGATTTAAATTTTCTAAAAGAACATTTTTTAATGTCTTGCGGAATGGAATTCCATACTTTTACCCCCTGGAACAGAAACGATTGTTGTAACCTGGTCGTTTTAAGAAGCGGTGTGGTAAACATATGAGAGTTGGATCTGCGGGTAACTAGAGAATGCCGTTGGTTGACTTTAATAAAATCGCGAGTAAGATTGGGAGCATGAGCTTTGTGATAAATATGATACATAATTTTAGCAACTTCAAAATTATACAATTAGTCTAACTTTAAGATATCAAGAGTTTCGTAACAAGGTATTGCACTAGTCTTTCATTTCACTCGAGATATGAGTTTTACAGCCTTATTTTGTAGAGCAACGATTTTGTGGAGATAAGTATTATATGTTGATCCCCATATCGGAATAGCATACAGTAAATGAGGATAGATTAGAGCAGTAGTTCTTAAACTTTTTATGCTACCGAACCCCTCAAGTCTCATGCAGGTGCTCACCGAACCCCTGCTAAAATTAAAGTTAAAAAATGTTTTGAAACGAGTAGAGCACAAAATCTAACAATGGTAGTCTCCTAACCATAGGGTTACAAGTTTAAGTGAAGTATAAACAGTACTTCGGAATACAATAAATATGGGACGAAAATAGCTTAAGGAGGAAAAATAACGCCACTGTAAATCTCAAAACTGAACGTTTCGACAACACAGATTCAGCTGTCATCATCAGCAAAGCACGCAGGCACTATAAACAGTTTTGTAGTGCCTTGCACCTGTTTCAAGTTACGTAATAATTGCGCAGTGCACACCCAAGGTTGTGCAAAACGCATTATTTGTCAAGTTATGAAAAGCTTACTTTCATGATACCAATCACTAGAGACTACACATTAGTTTTGCGCAAAATAAAAAATTAGACCACGTTGCGTTTTTCTAATTGTAGGTGCCTTTAATTTCTTGATGTCCGCCGAACCCCTGCAACCGACTCATCGAACCCCTGGGGTTCGATCGAACCCAGTTTAAGAACCACTGTATTAGAGCATGGTAGAGTTGCAATAGTACTTCCGTAGGAAAAAAGGAATTTAGCTTATAAAGTATGCCAACAGCGCAAGCAATTTTTCTTTCGATATTTTTTATATGTACATTGAATTTTAATTTGTCGTCAATCCATGGTCCAAGGTATTTGACATTTTGAGTTTGTTCTATAAGTTGTCCTTCATGCCTGACATCAAGGTATTGAGTTTCGTTTTTTGTAGTTGAATTAATTATCATAATCTTTGATTTTGCCGCATTAATTGTTAATTTGTTAGCTTTCATCCAGTTGCTGGCTTTTTCAATTGCCTGATTTAACAGAAGTTCTAAATCATTAGTTGTTTCAGCTTCCACTTTTATACACGTGTCATCAGCATATAGAATTGGTGCAGAGTCATAAGTATTGAAAAAGTCATTGACGTATATCGAGAAAAGAATGGGACCTAAATTCGAACCTTGAGGTACGCCATATTCTATGTCGACAGTAGATGAAATTACTTCGTTAACTGACACAAACTGTTTACGTCCTGTTAGATAAGTTTTTAATAAATTATATGCGTTGCCACGTATACCATAATGGTCTAATTTTAGTAAGAGGATATCATGAGACACCGTGTCGAACGCTTTTTTGAGATCTAAAAAAATTAATCCAGTAATTATTTTGTTTTTAATGTTGCAACTTATTTTATTCATAATATCAAGCATAGCATGTGTGGTAGAGAGATTTTCGCGAAAGCCATATTGGTTATCGTGTAGAATTTTATGCTTTGTAAGAAATTTGGTTAGTCGTGAGTAGATAGGTTTTTCTAAAATTTTTGAAAAATTTGATAAAAGGGATATTGGTAGGTAATTATTCACTTCTGTTTTGAGGCCTGTTTTAAAGATGGGGATGATTTTCGCTGTTTTCAGACATTCTGGATAGATGCCGAAATCGAAGGAGAGGGAGTACAGTTGCGTGATATAGGGTGTTATTACATCGCATGATATGCGAATAAAATAAGAGTCAATGCCATCACTCCCCGCAGCTCTACGTAGTCCTAGTGAATGAATAAGATTATATACCTCGTTATATCTAAGAGGCTCTAAGAATATTGAAGATAATATTTTCGATTTGAGGAAGTTTTTACATGAATTTGGGGAGGAGACTTGAGAGACAAGTTTTTTTCCAATAGAAACAAAATGCCTATTAAAAGTATCGGTTATGCCGTTACTATCAGAAATAACTTTGTTGTCAAGTACAAGCCGATCAATTGCAGACTTATTTTTTTTCTGTTTGGTAGCCGAAAGTGCAGAGTTGACTAGATCCCAAGTTTTACGAGGATTTCCTTTATTAAGAGTAAATTGTTCTTTTTTTTTGCCAGGTGCTTAACTTTGGTTAGTTTGTTTTGATATTTTTTGTAAAAACGCTTTTGTTCTTGATTACCCTCCAGGAAATATGTTTTATAAAGTCGACGTTTGCGACGAATTGAAATCAAGATTCCTTTGGTTAGCCACGGTTTGGTTTGAAGCTTTTTTTGTCTCCGTGAAAGATTCTTTAATGACGCATGCATTTCGATAGTATTTTTGAAAATCGTAACAAAATCAGTAAACAGTTGGGTGAGACATTTATAAAATGTTCGTTTAGGGAGTTTAGGTTTGCTTCTAATTGAGAGCAAAAAGATTCAGCATTAAAATTGCTTTTATCTCTGAATTGAAATGGTAAGTAGTCAAGAGGTTGATTCGTCAAGTTTAAAGGTAAAAGAGAAAATAATATAGTGGTCACTTATGTCTGATTTTATGACACCAGGTAATTTAAGTTTAACATCATTCGTTAGAATATTATCAATTATTGTTTTTGAGGAGTTTGTAACATTCTGGAATGAGTCCAGCCTGGATTGGCAGTGCGTAGCAAAGCTGATGAGTATTTTTTTTTTATTTCTTGTTTCCTTTGCGGTTCACGTTGTGAACAGAAAAATGCTTTCAACGATTGCATAGATCCAAGTTGCAGCAGTAGAAGCATCGACCACTCTGCAACACAAACAGATTAAGTTCGAACAATTATGAAGAGTTTTGTTTTGTAAACACATTTGATTATTTGATGCTGACGTAATTCATTGACCTGATTTAACGACATCTTAAAGTAAACATAAACTGACGATCAGTTATTTCACACGAAACATTTCATCATAAGAAATCATTTATGACTATTTTCGCACAGAGTGACGCGGCATCAAACCAGCAACCTTATTCATTCAATAATGATCCACATGATTATCATAAATATATTGTTAAAACGCTCAAAGTAAGGTTTTTGATGAATTCAGCTAACGTTACAGAGACATAGATTCGAAACATTTCATCAAATTATCTGATTATAAATTTTTGATCAGATTTTGGAACTTTATGATTAACTTTATGATCGACTTTGAGGCAGTGAAAACTCCCCGAATTTGTTCGACGCAATGCTTGAGAAATAAACGTACTTACAATACAAGCAGCAGAACATAATCTGCTCGAGGTCAAAAATTATAGTGGCGATTATGAACAGAAAATCGCAAGCCAGGTTATTAAGAGCTAAAAAATATCATCAGTAGTTGCACAGCTACAGCTTAGCACCGAGCACTATTCAGTGAAGTATTACAGGTCTAACTCAAGCTGATTTGTCAGCTCGGTTTGGTTTTTCAACAAAAAACCAAGTCCTTAAAAACCAAGTTGCCAACAATAATGAAAAATCAGGCAGCTATAAATCAAGCGAAGAAAATCAAGTTCCTTTAATAAACAACCATGTTATATCGGGCGTCCTTAAAAAGTCTGTGCAAATACAAACTAGAAAGTTGTGGCTTTGGAACATCAACGTTTTACACGTACATTGTACACTGCATGGCTTCTGGGCCGCATGCCGTGACGTAGTGCTTCCACGGCCCGCAGTCCGCCTCCTTACCGGAAAAATCTCTCGCGGTTCAATGCCAACTGCATTGACGAGATTTGAATAGGTCGAAGCAGTACTTGCTGCTGGCAGTTATGTAAACGTAAAATGTTTTTTATGTAAAATAGGAAATTGTATTTTTATGTAAAATGTTTTTTAAGTCATGTAAACGTAAAATGTTTTTAAAAACGCCAAGCATTGATTTTTGCCGGCGACGTGGTGTATCAGTTATAAAAGCGACTTCTACGTAATCAGGAAATAAGTGTTTAAATCCTGATTGCGCAAAACTTTAGTCACTGCGACTCTGCTAGGTTATTTGCATCAGAAATGCGCAGGAACTAATGTTGGCTCGATTCGCGTTCAGTATTTCAATCAAACAGATTGTCTTACAAAAAGGATCCAGCACAGCGATCTCCCACTTTTCTGATGAAACTTTTCATAGAGTCCCGTAAATGCGGCAGAATTTTATGTTAACTCGCTCTCTTTTTTATCGAGTTTGAGTTCAGCTTATTTTACGAGTTTGAGTTCAGCTTATTTTACGAGTTCGAGTGCGAATTCAATTTTTGCGAGTTCAAGTTCGAGTTCGAATTTTATTTTTGCGAGTCAATTTCGAATCCAGTGAAAATTTATCAAGTTCTTTCGAGTTTGGAAAATAAGCGAATGTCTTGAGCATGGCGCAAGTCGTGTGTAAGTAAAAACAAGCGATTATTGAGTAAAATATTTTCGGGTTCGAATCCAAGGTGTCAGCCCAGAATATTTACGAGGTCGAGTTTAAGTTCGAGTTTTCAACTCAGATTTCTTTCAAGATCGAGGTTAAGTTCGAGTTCGGCATAAAGATCGAGTTCGAGTTCGCAGCCCTATTTCTAAAACGCATGAAACTGCAAAACAAGTACTCACTCTATTCTCAACTTCTAACTCCCCCTAAAAATCCCTAATTCCGTCCCTGAACCTGATCATTTTGAAAATTATTGTCGTGGTTGCTGTAGAGGAGTTATACCGTGATAAAAAGCCGAGTGTATTGTGACAACTTGGCACACATTTATTTAACACATTGTCACTTCTCACTTTCTTTGCATCTGCTGCAGCAACGCAATCCGCATAACTATCAAACGAAGTGTGAGCTTTATTCTCCTCGCAAATCGACAGAGTAGCGCAAGTATCAACCAACGTCCCCTTCCCATTCTCAACAATATATTCCTGTTGACAAGCTCCCTGAAACAAATCGAGATCAATGATTCAAGAAATTATTGGATCTAAAACACAGTTAGACGATTAACTATGTAGAACACATTCACACAACTGGCGCAGATGTTAATTGGAGAATTCCCACGTTTCTTCCATTATACTCGCGCTATTACGTCGAGGTGTGTAGCGAGTAGCGAGCGGGATCCATCTCCGCGGTTTAGCGCCTGGGCGACACAACTCCGAAGAAACATGGCAGCGGTGGCGAGCCGTCCGCGACACTGCGTCGATTCAACGGACCCGGGAATCGAACCCGAGACCTTACGCCACATATAACTTAGAGGGGGATGTGGTCCCCTAAATACGCTCATGATTATTTAACTTAAATAATAAACAATTGAACATTGGCACAAGCGTGCAACGTCATTTGCTGATTGTTTCGTAATAATCGAAATAAATTAACAATTCCAAACTTACACCGTTCGCAACGTCACAATCCACCAGAGTTCTATTGTAGAAACCAGACGAATATTCCGATACACCTTGCCAGCATCTTGCGCCATCTGCTAAGTATTAAAACAAAAATTAATCGAATATTATTCACGGCGAACAATTACGAAAACTACAAATCTAAGTAATAATAATTCAATTACATATGAATGGCTGATATGCACAGCCTATGACCAGCAACCTCATAATATGCAGGCAGGCAAGGTCGGGTTATTCATGAAACTAACAAGCTGAAACTATGCACCCACGAAACACGCAAAATAAGAAAAACTTTTTGTGGAGAAATCTAAACAGCTTGAAAATTTCCAACACATTACCAAACTTTACTCGGGAATAAAATAACTATTGTGAGCTATTTTTTATTGTCTGTTGAAATCTATCTGCACATTTCGCGATTACATGTCTGGAATTTTTGTCTTCTAACGAAAAAAATTGAACGACGGAAAAATAAATTTGCTTTGTTTATATTTTGCAGACGCGAACTAGCATCTCTGTTTTGCCATCTTCCATAGAACGATCGCATTCATTTAAGAAGTGAGTCTAACCCGGCTTTAAGTGAGATCCACAATTATAAAAACTTTGGCAAATGCTTTTTTGTCACCCCCTTGCAGGGGAGGATTAACAGTAAGTGGGGTTCTGGGTTCAGGGGCGAATTAAAAGGAAGGAGCGGGCTGAAGCCCGGGGCCCTTCAAAATTTGAGCGAGCTGAAGACACTGAATTGCATAGTGCGTTATCGCATGTAGGTGATGGTGTAAGTACTATAAGTAGTAACCTATAACGTAATGGGTCGTATCGATTTTTTTGCCGTTTCCAAACGCAATCTCAAAGAATAGATGTTAATTCAGTGGAAATGGTGTCAGTTGCGTGTCAGACTCCCAGCAGTGACGTAGTCGGAGGAAGGCACCGGAGCTATGGGCAAAATAGGTGAGGTTGGAAATTTCAAAATAGGTGAGGTTTGAAATTTCACTTTGCCTTCGAGTGTCGGAGTGATGGTGAATCGTTAGCGTTGGAGCAATGAGCATGCTCCCCGTAAAAATCTGCAACACTGCATTTTGTGTTATCAATCTTCATGTCTAAAAAGCAATAGTCTGTTAGTTAAAGTTGTGAGACGGAACTGTGGCTGCTACGCTAACAAATTTGTTTTCACTTTTTACTTGCAGAAATTAGCAAACTGACGAAACAAATTAATTTCATTCAAAATATCCCTGCGTCTGAATGCACGCCATGCTTGCTTTTTTGGCATACAGCAAAGCATTTATTTGAAGTTGAAATAGAGCACTTATTTGAAGCTTGAGTGCTGTTGCTTGTCAACAGTAGCACGAAACTATAAATCAAAGCATCAATAACCAATTAATTTGCTCCTAGCTATGACCGGCGAGATGCAGTGGTTGAGGTTACAAAGTCAAAGCGCGAAATTCGGATTCGAAATAACCGAAAACATCGAAGATTTCGGGAATGTACAAAAGAGACAAATCCCACTGGAGATATAAAGAAACAACTGCCCTTCAAACTGGGGTGGGATGGCGTTGGAGAGGAGCTACTACATATTATAGAGTCGAGGGTTCGATGCTGCTCTAGGTTTTCAACGTCGTTTCAATGCGATTGGATTTTTAGGAGCAACCAACGCTCGGCGGTGGTAATTGAATAAAGTAAAAAATTCTATGGAACCATTCTGAAATATGCAATAATGAAACTTTCATTTCAATCACTTTGCAAGTTTTGCATCAATGCAAAACTAAAGGATTGGCATTTTTGTTAGTAGCAGTACGTGGACAGCAGGAGCGGATCCGCAAAATTTTAGTGGAGGAGGGATGCAATTTTGAAGTAGGTTGAACGTTAATTAATACAAAGACGCTAGACGTTTAGACCAGGAAATAGGCGTAAATAAGCCCGTTGAAAATGTTTCATGTCAGGGGAGTATTCCAAAAATTTGTTTAGGGAGGTGGCACCAAACTTCGACATTTTCTCAAGCGTACTTTTTTCTGGCAGAATTAATTGCAAGCAAATTGAGGAACACAAACTATCTAGGGGGTCCGGGGACATGCTTCCCCGGAACATGTTTGAAAATTTACTTACTGCATTAGCCATTTCAGTGCATTTTATACATTTTTCAGGCAAATTTTGTTTAACTGTTTTGCCCCTAATTCTGAGTACTTTGCGGGAAAGGGAGAGGCATAAAAGGATTTTCAGAGCAGGCCAACGTAGCTGGTTATGATTGGCTACAGGCATTCAGAAATCGCCACTCTCACCTTTCTACTCGTAAACCAGAAAACTTTTCTTTGAGTCGAGCTATGAATTTGAATGAGGTTGTTGTGAAACAACATTTTGATGAATCATTCAAAGTTATGTCTGATAATAACAAAACTGGACATCGTGCATGGAATACAGTTGAGACTGGTTTACAAGAAGTCTTTGAATCTTGCGATGTTATTGGATCCAGTCAGAGTCGCGCATTCAATCTTCCTGGTTGGGAAAAGCGAAGAAACCACAACACTTGTTCTTCCGGAGGAACCGCTCCACACATGATCATATTTAAGGGTAAGCAAGAGGACTTGCAGAAGCAAGCGGCATTACGAGATCTTGTCCGCGTGTCCGAGTCCGGATGGATCAAGGACTCGAAGATGACAGAGTGGGGTCATAACTTTCTTTGCTATTAGCAGCAAAGGGCGTATTGGATTAAAAGGACCTGGTTCTTGTCCATGGACACACAACCCATTCACTGAACCTTGAGTTTATCGCTGAAATGCGAAAGAAAATTGTCATTTTGTGGTGTTTCCCACCTCACAATTCCATTATTAACAGCCGTTTGATAAAAACGTGTTTTCGCCGTTGAAGAAACACTGGAATTGTCTATAGCAGAGAAGATGAGCCACAATACGCTATGATGCGTTTTGTTCGCACATTTTCGATTACGCCTGCTTCAGCCGTAAAAGGCTTATTGCTATCACAAAGTTCAAAATGATGGAATAACTGTATTCATCAAAAAACACTTTTGAAATGGCGATGGGTCATGGCTCCGATACCTTCCTCCGAATACGTCACTGCTGGGAGTCTGGCACACAACTGAGATCATTTCCACGGAATTAACACCTGTTTTTTGATACTGCGTTTGGAAACGGCAAAAAAATCGATACGTCCCATACATTACAGGTTACTACTTACAACGTCATGTACACGCGATAACGCACTATACCATTCAGTGGCTGGGCTTCATACGTTAATGAAGATCGTGCTTAATGTATCGGGTCAACTAATCACATTATAAGGTAACTTAATTGGTACAAATGCCCCGGGCTTTATCCCCATCTTAATCTGCCCCGCTGCATGTAGAGTTGGACTCGGGCGAGGCTTTTCGGGTCGGGCTCGGGTTCGGGCCGCGCTTTTTTCGGGCTGATATTGCGCATGTCGGCACAAAAGATTGTTACTTTTTTTAAATATTTTTGCTGCATTTTTTATGTGAATCTGTATTCTTGAGGCATTGAAATATATTCACTCCGCTTTTTCCGCATGAAATAAATAAGTTTTCAACTGCTTGCTTTCTACTTACTTTCACTTTTATAGAGCAGCATAGACTAACCTGTTGATTCATCTATATTTACACATTACGTTATTTCTGGCCGAAATCGGGCTTTTGATTCTCTTGTGTTCGGGCCGGGATCAGACGGTGGGTGTCAGGTTCGGGCCGAAAAAAAAAAAAACGCCCGAGTCCAACTCTGTGCAGTGCTCTGGGTGCTTCGCCTTAGTCCTGACCCAGTTTTTCTTTTCTACGTTTAATCGAGCTAAGTGCGAGTCATTAAAAGCAACCGCGAACAGAAACGCGGTTATCACAAATATATCAAATCTTCATTGTACTCGCAGCAGTGCGTCGAAGCGTGCAACGAATGAAGGATCCATCTCCGCCGCTTACCGCCTGAGCAACACAGCTACGAAGAAACGTCGCAACGGACCGGGATCGATCATCACCCTGTCCACATGTCCAATTTTAGGGGGATTTAGGCCCGCGGTCCTGGGCTCTAGTTTTCTCATCATAATCATATTTTGATGTCATGATTAAAAAGTGAGTGTGACGTCAAGAAATTGATTATGATGCAAAAACCAGAAGCAAGAATCGCTGGCTTAAAGTCCACTAAAATTAGACAAGTGGACAAGGTAACTGTGCCGATTTGACCGGTCCGGGAATCGAATCTCAGACCTCCTGCACCGATAGCGTGCGCTTGACAACTGAGCTAACCGGACAGTAGGAAGAAAGTGAGCGACTGCAATCATCTCCGGTTTAGACTGGCCGCTGCAACTGCTTCAAAGTCAAAACTACAACTGCCAGTTGCATCCACCACATGGTTGGTTCTTATTGTCTGTTGTTGTGACACAACACAGCAGTGGCTAATCATCGCAAAACTAGAAAGTTCTGTACAAGGCTGCTATGCCTGAAAGAGCCACGTGATCATTATTTTTTGTTTGTTTAAGAAGATCGTAAAAATGAAACTTTTCACAGATTAGAATTTGAAATTTTGTTTCTTTAAGTACAGGGTGTTCCAGAATATATGACCCGATTGTAAAATTCCATAAACTACAAACCAGAAAAGATTCAACGAAAACTCATATATTTTCTGAAAGTTTATGAAATGCCATTTCATTTAGTTCGTTACTTCACGTGGTTTTGAAAATTATGTCGCGCAAGTGGCGACCGCCAATGTCGATGCAGTTTTGAAGTCTTTCTCGAAAATTAATCATCACTCTTTCCAGCATGTTCTGCGGAATCGCATCAATTTCTTCAGTTATTGCTGCTTTTAGGTGTTCTAGAGTTGATGGACGGCGTTCGTAAACTTTAGATTTGACGTAGCCCCATAGAAAAAAGTCACATGGATTTAGATCCGGGGAACGTGGAGGCCACCCAATGTCACCCCGTCGAGAAATGACATGACTTGGAAACATGTCCTGCAGGATTCCGAGTGAACGTCGAGAGGTATGCGACGTGGCACCATCTTGTTAGAACCATACACCATCGGGTTCATGATCAGCTAGAAAGTGAGCAACTTTTGGACGAAGAAATCTCTCAAGCATCTCACAGTAACGGTCTGATGTAACAGTCACTGTAGCACCTCCTTCTTCAAAAAAGTATGGACCCCACACCCCAAAACTGCCCATAGCACACCAAACGGTAACCTTCGGAGAATGAAGTGGTCGTTGGTGCAGTTCACGAGGATTATTATGTGACCAATATCGGAAGTTTTGTTTGTTAACCGTCCCCGATAAATGAAAATGTGCTTCATCACTGCAGATTGTAACAGATGTTGGGGGGATGGACTGGAGAATGTCTCGAGACAAATTTGTGCGAGTTTCGTAATCACTCTCGCTTAATTCCTGCACGACCATTATCTTGTAGGGATGCATATGAAGTGATCTGTGCAAAATTCTATGGACACTTGTAGCGGACATGTGCAAGGCAAATGCATGCTTTCGAAGGGAATGTCTAGGAGATTGCTCAATTGAATCTGCCACAGCTGTGACATTTTCTTCTGCTGTTCTTGTTCTTGGACGGCCAGATCTTCTCCTGTTTAAAGCCGATGATGTTTGTCGAAAGTTGGAAACCCAACGGCGTATTGTTTTACCTGTTGGTACGGGATCATGACGATTTAGTGAAAAGTGTCTTCGGAAGGAACGTTGCATCGCTACGACTGATTCGCCATTCTTCGCAAACTGTTCAACCACAAAAGCGCGATGCTCACCACTCCACGCCATTAATGCAGCATTTAACTAAACTCAACAAAAGGGTATTTCTTTGTAGCACTTATTATTAACACACTAGCAATCTGAAAGTGAAAACATGGCATGAAACTAAAATGGCATTTCAAGACCTTTCAGGAAATATAATGGTTTTCGTTGAATCTTTTCTGGTTTGTTGTTTATGAAAGTTTATAATCGGGTCATATATTCTGGAACTATGCTCGAGTCGCCACCGATCCCAATAGCCAGTATAGCTCATCAAAGCTTTGTGCAACTTTTTACTACCTACCAAGTTGCGACCAACGTTGAAAAATATTTTATTTATATTCTTGCATCAAACTTAACATTGTTTTCTCATTTATTACAGAGGAGAAACGAATGAGTCAGGAACCAGCAAATGCAGTGACATATCTGCTGTTCTATTTTTTTCAAACATGATCATATTTGATTTCTGGGAAACGTTATGTCATATAATAGCAATTAACCTGAAAGTCTAAATGAACAAGATCTTGTATTTTTATCATATTGCAAGGTAAAAAAGTAGTGACCACTGACCAGTCGTACTTTAGCCCAGTCCGTCAACAAAAATACAAATAAACCTAGCAGTTATTTTATCCGTACCAACTCCGCCTCTACTTTCATTCTAACTAAGCGTGACCTTGAAAGAAAAATTTGTGGTGTTTCTATTTTTAGTCGAAGCAGCTCACGACGACGGCGGACAGCTCGACCAATAGGAAAAAAACTAGCGTTACGTGCTTTTCTCAGAGACCCAACGCATTGAATGCTGTTTATAACCAAGCAGTGAAATCTTGAAGAACTTAGTAGCAGTGTCTTTCATGTCCACATCGTCAACACGATGATAAATACGAGAAGGTGGAAAACATATTAACTCTAAGGTGAATATTTCCATTACCAACTCCAAACCAATGCGACTGTATTGTTGGCTGCTAAATGAAGTTTAATATTCGCGTAATTACGAGCGTTTCATGAGCGCGTACCGAAAAAAAATGAGTGTAACATACAGAAAACACCACACATGCAGAAAACACCACACAAGTCGACTGCTCTGCCGGCGGCTCTGCGCCAAGCTACGCGGTTATCACTCGTGAGCGATAATTTTAATTTACGACAATATGAAACAATTAATTTTAAGATGACACTGAAAGTTATCGGGTTAATTAGTGGCCCACGAAAACGAACAGGAGGGGTACATCGTTACAACATGGAAAAGCAAATTAGTTTTTCATTATTTTTTATGCTGTTCGAAGCAGTGATCTTTATAACAACAGCATTTTCGAAGTGTTTTTTGAGAAAAGCCTTGTGCGTTTTTACATTGAGTATGCCTGGTTTCTATCGATGTATAACAAGCATTGTAGTTTCACATCTTACTACTCTAATTTTTTAAAATAATGACCAACTGCATACTTTCCGGTTTCAGGCATCTTGGTGTCATGTTACCATCAGGGGCTACTTGAGTCGGATCATCCGCCCAGGTCTTGTTGTCTAGACACCGTTTTCCGCTAAGATCAAGAGGATATAAAGCTAGCCCTTGATCGCAAACATATTTGCACTCAGACCTTAAGCGAAATTGATTTGTGCATTTCAATGTCGCATTAGCAATTTTCGGAAGGTCAGGGCACTCTGAATCTGAAAATAAACTCACGTGTTTATTTCGAATTAAATGAAACACTGCGAGTTGAAAACAATGGAAATATTTTGTTAACAAATTACAACTAATTGTCGTACAAAGAAATACCATGAAATTTATAGCAAAATTAAACAAAGAAGAACCAATTGATTGGCTGTATTCCATTATGATATTATAGTACAAGAAAAATATGTATGCATTGCATGTAGACCAGGGGCGTCCATTTCGCGGCCTGCGGGCCAACCAAAGCTTTTAAAGTGGCCCGTTGGGCTTTTTACTGTTCAGTGGCTAGTTAATTCGTGCTCACGCGCTGACACGATATTTTGAGTTTGAGATTTGAATCATTAAATAGCGTGTGCTAAGGTGTACCAACAATGATATAGAAAATGCAGCGCGTGCATGTACGCGCACTGTACTGTTTCGATTGTTTGTTTATTTAACTAGCACTTATTATGTCGTCACAGTAAAACATGCTGTCACACATAAGCGTTTATGCTTTCGTATTTGTGCGCGCTTTGCACGTGCTATGATATTGTGCTTTCAGTTTAAATTTAGCACTGAGTATGGCAAGCAAGTAACGAAAAATAACAAAAGAATAAGATGTGATTTTTCGAATCGTGTTTACAATCGCTTATATATAGTCGCCATGGTACTAAATTTTGGCCCTGGAAAACTTTTGAAAAGCAGATATGGCTCGTTGCTCTAAAAAACTGGACGCCCCTAATGTAGACCTACCGTTAATTAACAAAGCGCACATATTTCGCGCAGCATTTTAAATTTTTTTATAACTGCTAAGTTCATTTTTGTTGCCTTTAGCTGCACACTTATTCTCCTATCACGAGAAAGTCATCAAAGCGCTACAACCAGCTCGCTTAGGAGTAGGGGGCCATCTGTCCACCACACCAAGATGGGGGAGAACTTACGTGCCTTGCCCAACGGCACAACAAGTAAACTTGCCGGCTTGTTCCCCACATTGTCTCTTTGATGCTGAGCGTCAAGCAGGGAAGCTATGAACAGCAATTTTAAAGCTACTGGTTTGACCCGACTCGGAATCAAACCCAATTTTATAGCTCCAAAAGCGAACGATCTAACCACTCGGCCATCTGAGTTGATAATTCCTACTCCAGTTTTTAAAGTTATTTGTATAAATTCCAGATTGTCTTGTTGTCTATTTATCGTTCCTCACATCTGTGTTACGATTTTTATTGCAAATACTGATTGCACCATCTTCATGGGGGCAATAGCTTCGTTTCGCAAATACCGTAATTTGACTTACCGGTATTTTGACGAAAAGAACAAGCTTACTGTAGGATTTAATTAAAGATTGTTTGAAAAGTGAGAGCTCTACGATTTGATAAAAGGCATAGACGTAGCAAAGCATAATTGGGCGAAGACGTTTGTGTTTAGCATTTGCAACAGGCTTATCAACCTACCTAGTAAAACTTGCAGATAAAATACTTACAAATCGAAAGAGAGAAGTTAGAAAAAAACGTATAACACTAATATGTTTTACAAACCGCCATAGATCCACTCGGAAAAAAATAATCTAAAAATATCGATTAACCAAAACTAAATATTTCAGTTACATTTAAACGAGTAAGTTCATAAAAATGTTCCCGTAATTAATTTGTTTCTTCATGAAGTCTATCAAACTCTATCACAACGGACATTGCAAAATAAGTTCAAAAACAAAGTAAAACATCTTACAAATGCATTTGGGCGGATTTTTTTTTCCAACCCAGGTTCCATTTTTGTGACAAAACTTTCCCTCGTGACCAAGAGGATCAAGTTCGAAACCCCAGTCACAGGAATAGCGACAGATTGATCCTCTTTTGAAGTGACGATCACATTCGACTTTTCCGTTAGCGATTGGTGTGTTCAGATCGGGACAAAATAAACCTGGAAAAGAATTTACTATAAACATTGCCAAGAGTATTGCAAATACCGCATTATAAACGTTGCCAAGAGCAGAGCCAGCGGCAGAGCAGTCGACTTAGTGGGGACCAAGCGCTTATCAAGGGGGGGAGCAAAGCTGGAAATTAAACACAAAGAACGTTGTTTTCAAAAGAGTGAGCTTGTTGATTGGGGGCCAAGCATGTCAATTGGGAGGGCTAGGCTCCCCTTGCTCCCCCCTTGCCGCCGGCCCTAGCCAAGAGTATTGCAAATATTCACATCTAGAGGGCGCAGTCTTCAAATGCGCCACACAATTGGTTGTCGAGATGCTGTGAAGAACTTGGATGGTTGATTGATCTCGTCTTGGATAGAAGAATCCGAAAATGAGGTGATCTATGGTGCTCGTGAACCTTCCTTCCGGTTACATGATCAAAATTATTAATGTGCTTGGTTTTTGCTTGTTTTCCTGCTCAGTTATTGCGCTGTGGTGATCAAACTTATTGCTGCTTCTAGTTCTGTAATGGCCTATTGGCCTCGCATTAAAGCATGCGTAAGTCACTAGCGGCAGTCAAGTTCTTTTACAATCTATGATTTTATTTGATAAAGAATTTTTTCATTGTCCCTTTCCCTCTGTTAAGAGCCTTAAGGCCACAGAGTTATCAGTTGGACTCGGCCTATTCGGGTCGGGTTCGGGCCGGACGCTGGTGTGAAATCGAGATTTTCAGCGGCTGACCTGGTTTACGCAATTGCTGGCTGGAATAAATCAAAGAGAACACCCGGTATAAATATTGTTGTTCGTGACTGATGTGACTGTGAATGGGTAAAACTCGTTTTCTTTTTTGATAAAAATTTCTTCAAAATGTAAAGTTTGGATTCGGGTATGAATCGGGCTCAGACTCGCTGATAAATTAGGATTCGGGTTCGGGTCGAGTCCGGCTCAACATCTTCGGCCCGTTGACAACTCTATGCGGCCAAACAAAATGGTGGGTTTTTGATTTTTAAATATAAACTTATTCGGTGAGTTTTTGTTTCGTTTTTATGTAAATATTTGGAGGCATCTCCTTAAGTGTTATTCTCAACAGCACTCAGTTAGTGAACTGGCCAGTTTGTTCTCCATACTGTCTTTTTGTTGTTAAACACCAAGCAGGAAGCTGTAGTTACCAACTTCGGATCATTAGTTGATCCAACCCGAAGTCCAACTGAGGAACTGTACCGCTCCAGAGCAAAGTCACCATCCATCTGAACGCTGTTGGCTTCTATTTTCAGGACACAGTAATGTTTTTGCACGATGCAGTATTATACTGTACAACATAAACATTTAACGTTTTGTGTCAAACAACTTACGATTGCAATACGTTTCCCGTTTTGGGGTCCAGGATGCAGTTGGGCAATTCCCATCTACATGGTCATCTTCCTTGCAAGTAAACTTGTTCGTTCCTTTCACTCCTGAATATATGTAGCGTGGATTGCAGATGATTCTGAAAAAATTGTCGACGAGATGGATAAAAGATCAGAGGATTTTAAACGTCTGTGCTTATTTTCAAGTAAGATTATTTTCGATCAACTCTATTTCTTTTTTAATTAAAGGTTAAAAATCTTATGAAGATTAAAACTCACTTAGTAGCAGAGTTGGACGCGGGCGAATTTTCTCGGCCCGAACCCGACACCCACTGTCCGAACCCGACGAAAGAATCAAAAAGGTCGATTTCGGCCCGAAATATTGTAGTGTGCAAATCAGGAGCGTATTTACAGGGCATTGGGCCATGGGCCCATCCCTCCTTTTGACTCTGCATTTTAGTAAAAAGAACAAAATTAATGGTGCCAAGTGACTGAAATATGCCAGACTCTTTTGATAGTTTCTGTAGCTTATGGCCCAGGGGCGGATACAGGGGAATAGGATGAGGACTATGCATCCTCCCACTAGCCATTTTCAACAAGGCTTTTTGATGTATTCAATTTTCCCATAATTTCGAACCTCTTTGATAGCAATAATCTTACGCCTTAAGCACGCATAATCGAAGATGTGCGAACAAAATGAATCATATTTGGCGAAGCACTTAGAATGAGGGTCAAAAAATTTACACAAAGTTTGTCTGAAAATTATTCAACACGCACTAAAATAACCATTAAAGCTATAGATAATTATTAAAAATTTTCCGGGAAAGCATGCCCCCGGACCTCCTTAGAGTCTTTTTTGTTTCTCAATCAGCTTTGAATTTGTTCTGCCAAAAAAAAAAATCCGCCTAAAAAAGTGAAAAATATGCCCCCACCCCTTTTTTTTTAATTTCTCGCTTCGCCACCGGTGCAAATATAGGCTTACTGGTTATTCTATGCAGATCTATGCCATCATTGCAAAATAAATAAAAAGTGATTGAAACGAGTGCTTATTGCTATAAAATACAGATTCAAATAATAAATACAACAAAAAGATTTGAAAAAAAAGACAAAAATTATTTTGCGTTGACATGTTGAATATCAGCCCGAACAAAGCCCGAAATGATTTGAAAATCACAGCCCAAAATCTGCCCGAAAAGCCCGGCCCGAGTACAACTCTGCTTAGTAGATTCTATGCGGCGAATTTAAACGCAATTAGAAACAAAACTTGAAGCATTAGATTGTAATGATTATGTTTAAATAGCCAAGATCTATTGGGTTAAATTCAAGCATTAATTGCAATTCTTGATCTTTTAACATGAATAAACTCTCCTAGCTGCTTGGCCTGATTGGACAGACTTCTGCAAAGCCTGAACAGACTTTTCTTGTAGTTTAGAATCGTTCTTCCACTTTCAAAAAACTTTCTGTCGCTGAGCATTCACGTAGACATTTCTAAAAAGACCTTATATTTCGTTCGACATATCATGCCGCTGCAATCACGATTATAAACAGCTTCAGGTTTGAAAACCTGAGATGCATTTGACAAATAAAATAATGTGCTTTCCGGAAAATCGCTTAACGTGTGCTGGTGTGCTAAACGTTTGATATTTTTGTGTGTGTTTGGCCGGAAATATTTTCATATTCATTATTGCAACATAATCATGCAATTGATACTTACACGCAAGTGCTTCCAACTTGCTCGCCGTTAGAACATTCTGCCGATCCGGATTTTAGTGGAATAACGAGTGGAGGACACTCAACCTTCTCGCAAGTTCCTCAGGACGTTGTAGGGAATATGCTCATGCGGTTTCCTTCTTCAGTTGGTGGGTCTTCTGTCGCTAAACCAATATCGAAAATCAAATAAATAAACCAATCGCTTAGCGGAGCTGATAGAGCGTTCGGCAGTGGAGCATTCGACTGTGAGTTCGAATCTAGTCAAGTCTGACCAAAACTTGGTATACACAGCTTCCCTGCTTCATACTCAGCATTAATGGTACAACTACAATGTTAAAAACAAACCGGCAAGTTTACTTGTTGTGTCGTTGAGAAAAGCACTTAGCGGAAATTCCCCCATTTAGAGAGGTTAATTTAATTAAAATAAAATGCAACAGCGTGGTGTGTTGTTATCTGCCAAGCGCAAGCCTGTTTCCACGCCAACAAATGATCACTAAAATCACAAAACTAGGAAACTCCTCACAAAACAACGCCAAATGCTTAAATTTAAATTGCTCAAGTGAAAATATTAGTTACAAAGTAATACTACTTAAGTAGTCTAATTGAACCAAACTACTTGGCGCCGGCAAATTGGAAGCGATAATAAACCGTGCAGCAAGCGACTCATGCCAATTAAATCTATTGCAACATAATATCATGGCACAATTACCTTCAGCAGTTGAAGCAAAAATGACAAACAACACCACGAATTGTTTGAAACTTGTCATTGTGATAACATTACAAGGTGGCAATTATATCAATGTTCAGAATCTGCAAAAATATAATTCGCATATTATACTCGTACACACAGCAGTTCTTGCTTTTCATTACCTTGCGCCGTGCCTGCTGTTTGACCTCTGCAGCCCAAACCTAATTTAGTTTTCAACTCAAATTGCTCTTGTTTTTTGATTAAAGCAAACCAATCTGATCTTTTTATAACCTTGCCTCTACTTTTCTTACACTTTCAAGTCGATCAAAAAACAGACTTTTTTAGAAATTTTTTTCACAGCCAAAGTTTTCTGGTTATGATCCAACATAAAAGCGTGAGCTTTGTAACGATAAAACTTCATTTTATTCTTACTTCGAAAACAGATTAGAAACATAAAATCTTTCCAAGCCGCCCGGGTTCATGCTTTCTATGTTCAACAAATCGGTGGAATTTTTAAAGTTTTTGACTTGATTCGATCGAGTAACGACTAGTGAACCCCGGTCAGTTGTTTTCGCTTGCTTTTGAGTTTGGCCGAGTGCAGTTCCACCTCTCATATTGGTTTGGATCGCTGCATTGGCAACATCCACAAAACCACTCTCATATTGGTTTGGATCGCTGCATTGGCAGCATCCACAAAAACCACGCTCATATTGGTTTGGATCACTGCACTGGCAGCATCCACAAAACCACGCTCATATTGGTTTGGATCGCTGCATTGGCAGCATCCACAAAACCACTCTCATATTGGTTTGGATCGCTTCATTGGCAGCATCCACAAAACCACTCTCATATTGGTTTGGATCGCTGCATTAGCAGCATCCACAAAACCACTCTCATATTGGTTTGGATCGCTTCATTGGCAGCATCCACTAAATCACGATCTAATTGGTTTGGATCAGATGTGATTCCATATTAAACAACCGATTAAGATTGAGGTTTCACCGAAAATTTTTTCATGCAACTTTGATGTCTGGGTCTATATGTGTGCCAAATGGCGATGTATTGTAACATTATCATTCTTGTTTATGCAATAACAGTTCCGAATTTTACAAAATACGTAATAAGCTTCGTGACGTATTATTTGGTCAGTCCTATTTTACTTCTGAACTAAAAATTTTTTGATTATTTCTCGCCCAGGAACCATGTCGAGTTAAGCAATCGTCCAACCTACGCACAGCAGTTGTGATCCCATAATAATCAAGAAGATAACGTGCAGAGACGAAATGAAACGCAAAATGGCTACTGCATTTGTGCTGCGGGAACGCTTGAGTTTGTCTTGCAGTCTTCACGCCAATGGTCTATCCACAGGAGGGCGCTGTGGTGGGCACCCCTAACCACTATGCAAACGTTGATGTTGTTGTCAGTAATCGTTGTGTATTTTGATCTGAAGAACCCAAAACAAGGTTATTCATTTATTTTGTTCGTGTAAATTTGATGCGATTCTTTTCAAATCTTCATTATACGCGCGGTAAAATCAAATCTTCATTATATTTGCGGTATTACACCGAAGCGTGTAACTGGTGGCAGGATCCATCTCCGCGATTTAGCGCCTGGGCAACACAGCTTTGAAGACACATTGCAGCGGTGCCGAAACGCTGGCGGCTCAAAGATCGAAGCCAAGACCTTCAGCACGGATAGTGATGTGTTTATCCACTCCATCGACCGGTCGATCCTCCCATGATTTGTGAATGAAATGTTATGAACTGCACCATGTAGTTGAGCCCTGCATTTCTTTTGTGAAGTAGTTGCAAAATTTCAAAGCCAGTGACGCAGTTTACCATCGCAGCCAGTGAGATAGTGTCACGTGTTTCCGTGCCTACCATGAAACTTGCTTGCCAACCAAAGATTTGATAAAAAAATCTCAACCTTTCCTGGAACTCGATGAAAATGTAAAAAGCCACTGCTAAAGGTTTTAAAAATTCATAATGCAATAGATTTTTGTGCAAAATGAAGACTGCAGTTTGATTTTGCACAAATTGAGGTCTAGTACAACAAGGCGTATGATCATGATTTGACGTCCGCCTGTCTTTTACCATCTTTACAGATATTACGCGTCTATAACTCGCTTTAAGGTTTCAATGTTTTGTATATTCGTCAACGGTTGATGAAAATTTACACGAGCAAGATGCTGACATATGTATTTTAAAAATCAAATCTTCATTACACTCGCAGTATTACGCTGAAGCTTGTAACGAGTGGCGAGGCCCATCTCCGCGGCTTAGCGTCTGGACAGCACAGCTCCGAAGAAACGTCGCAACGATGGCGAGCCGGTGGCGACACTGTGTCGATTTGAGCGGTCGGGGAATCGAACCCCAGACCTCCTTCACCAATTGCGTGCGCTTAGCAATTGAGCTAACGCCCGATTTGACATATGTATGTTCTGATTTTAAAACGCGTCTGTTTGCTGACGATACGGTATTAATCATGAACGATGTTTGCTTGCCAGCCTTGCAGCAAAAGTAAATAGTGAAATTAAAAAAGTGGAAAAGTGGCTTTAAAACAATAAATTGGCTCTAAATCTACCTGAAACAACTTTTATGATAGCATCGCCCCCCCCCCAAAAAAAAAAAAAGTGGGTAGACCTACTGACTTGGAAGTGAAACCCTCTTGTTGCTCTTTGACCATATGCCAGCAAACTAAATATCTTGGAGTTTTTGTGGATGTAAATTTAAAATGGAACGTCCACATCAAACACGTCTGTAATAAACTCTCTCATATTATTAGTTAGTATTAAGGTTCAGTGCATTAAATTTTGCAATACTCATCGAAGTGATTCGATCGTAAACCCACTCACTAGGTTTTTTTTGATTAAACTGATTTTAAAACCTGAAGGTTTTCATCATTAAAAACCTAGGATGTCATAATGTCAACGCATGGTTGATTTCAATTGGTTCAAAACAGAAAAAAAAACAATAAGAAATAATAATGCGAAAGAAAAATTACTCAAATAGCTCAACAAGATTCGCATTATCATCATTCACAGGAATTTTTTGCTCAAATTATTTTTAGCAACAGGAAAGGAGTCTGTCAGTTTGAAAATGTTTTGGCGTTTCAAGCTAGGATACTTTTTGGTTGAGCTTTTTTCATCGAAGTAGTGTCAAGTCTGAACTTCGATTTTAAAAACTGAACATATCAATATGGAAAGTATTTAAATTAATTTAAAAAATAAAATTTAAAGTCAACGAATTCTAACTTTTCAACTACCTGCTACCTCTTATATTTGCGGATTGATCAGTCGGACGATTTCGCAATTTTCATTACAGTAATTGCACTTGCAAGGAAGAATTAATTACGTCATGGAAGTTTTTTTACGTAATTTACTTCGCAAATGTAAAGTGTAAAAAATAACTTTTACGCAGCATAAGGGCCTATAAAAATCTTTGCTGTTTATATACCTTGTTTGCAACTCCTCTGCATGTACTCAGGTTTTGCCAAAAGCTGTGATAATTACCAACAAATAATCAAATTTTTGTTATAATATTCAATCTAAGTGATTATGTTATGTCATTTAAAATTTATCCAGAAAGTCCACAGAATTTTATTTTACAACAAATGAACATGATTGTAGGCAAAGTCGATAGTGTTCTATATTAGTTTTGTTGCTATCGCAAACCATGTGTTTGCTCCATAAATGATATTAAGCGCTTATTATAGCTTGAATGAAATAACAGCTTGAATAAAATAACAGCTTATTACAGCTTGAATGAAACAACAGCATTTTTATTTGCTATCTATTGATCAAGACCGCTAAGTTGAATGGTTATAATCAATTAGACAGGTTGCAAATTTCCGAAATCAGCGAAAATTTTTGGTGTTGCGCGCACTTATTGATAGTGATAACATCACAATATACAGTGTTTTTCAAAATCCACTGCTTTTCGGATTATTTTGTTAACGTAATATTCTAAATAGCAATAATAATTTAAGGCTCATCCGAATGATCATAATTCGCTCAAAGCAGCGATTTCTGGTGGTTCAAAACGCGGACGTGTCACCACGGAACTCTCCGAGCCTCTGAGTAAAATTTCACGCCAAAGCAGCATTTTGTCTCATTACAGCCCATTTGATAACGCCAAAGCGGATGATTTATGCTATAGGTAAGTATTTTGATTTAAGCATAGCCTTTGCTTTTTTGACGCTGTTATGGTCAATGCTTATACCATAGCTATACGCACGTCCCGAAGTACGATTCAAAATTGGACTTTTTACGTAGAACTTTCAGACACAATAAATTTCTTTTGAAATTTGCGAACATTGTGTCAAACAGTCAATGCTTTTGGGTTTCGCATAGCGTGACATATCTTAATCCATCAAGCAAATGCATAATTGAGCCCATGCTGCGTTGCGCAGTAACATTTATTTCTTCGAAGCAAAAACAAAAACATGGTAATGTTATCCATTATTTGGTCATTTTTACTGTCTTGTTTTAATATTCTTCCCAGTTCCGTTTGATAGCACATTGATTTATCATACCATTCAAAAGTAAAATATGTTTTAGTTCAGCGCAACCATCCATGCTGCCCTGCAATGCCTTTGAAAGCAGAAAATGACTAATTAGGTCATTTCCTGGCCAACTGCTTCAATATCCTTGCAAGCTCGGTTCATTACCACATTGAAAAAAAGATTAAAATATGAGCTTGATGCTGGCATTTTAATTACAAAGTAATAGGCCTATATGCAATTTACGTGAGAAATTTTGAACTACTAGATTCAAACCTTTAACATTGGGGCGATTTGTTTTATTTTAGTAAATTTAAGTTACTCGAAATTTCGGTAGTATTGTTATATTTGATTTCAATCCAATCGCATCTGCATAGGCCTACATATGGAATCCGATTGTGCGCTGAACAGGATAAGATTCAGTTTCAAATTACTTCGCGGTTTCTTTGAGTTTCAAGATTATTATATTAAACAATGTTAAGCTGTTATCTTTTTATCTTTGGATTCCAATAAAACTTCACAATTCTACGGAAATATCGTGCATACCCCAAATTAAAACCGATTTCTCCCTTATATAAAAAATGTACAATAATAGCTAATTTACAGTAAACACGTTCATTATTTTATTAAAATCTGAAATCAAAGTAAAGTAAAAAACTACGGAAATAGTTTAGATAAAACTCAGTTCCAGCTTGTTTTGTGGCCTTTTCAAGTTAATTGGCTGTTATATTTTTATCTTTAAAATTTCGCTAAAACTTTTGAAAAAAAATAAGGTCAGTTGGTCTCTTCGTGAATGCAAATTTCGAAGAGCAAGTTTAAATATAATTGGTCAATAGGTCAATTATTTAATAAAATCTAAAAGCGATAAACCCCTACTAAAAAGAAGTGACTTATACATATCTGTCGGCCAATTTTTGCACTTACACGTGAAATGAGCTATAGCATTATATTGCTTACACTAATTCTGTAGAGTTTATTTCAGATTTATGGTTTCTAACATGATGCCTGCCACGTTGATGGAATCAGCAAGTTTCGCAGAATTCGTGAAATACTTGAATCCGAATTTCAAATTGCCTTCAAGACGAAAATACATGCGCTGCATTGTAAAAACATTTGAAGAAGTGAAAGCTGATTTGATTTCGATTTTTAGCGGTCCTAAATTCATGGCCACCACAGGTAGGCTACTCAAATTTTGTTTTCGGTTTCTAGATGTTGTAAGCGTGCTATATTGGCCAACTCAGCCTGATTTTACTTTCTAACTAATTGCATGTGGGCTGTGATGAACTGTATAGCGATAAATTTATGACCTGAAACGCTTCCGTTTAGCGTGAAGATGTAATAGCATTTTCCACCAACAATAAAAACAGATATTTAAATTGTGATTCGCAGTCTAGTGCGCCTCAACATAGAATGGCAAGGGCAAATGCAACCTCACTCTTTCTCACTTCAACTTCCTTAATCGCTCAACTAAACTACATTGCGTCGTACCAAATTATGTCCAACAGTTGTGACATAAAAATTATTTTGTTTAGCGGATTGCTGGTCAGCGCATCATCGATCTTTTTTGGGAATTATTTATTATTATTATTATTGGCATATTTATCCTCCTATCACGAGAAAGCGACGAAGCGCTGTACGAGCTCGCTTAGGAGTTGCCGGCCATCTGTCTACCACACTAAGATGGGGGAATACCGTTAAGTGCCTTTCCCAACGGCACAACAAGTAAACTTGCCGGCTTTCTTTACACTGTCCCTTAAATGCTGAGCGTCAAGCAGGGAAGCTGTGAATACCAATTTTAAAGTCATTGGTTTGACCCGACTCGGAATCGAACCCCAAGTTTACCGATCCAGAAGCAGACGCTCCATTCCACTCGGCCATCTGATCGTTAATAACAGTCCATTGGATTGATGGAAGGGAGTTGAAAAGACATTATGCGGTTTTGTGCTGCAAAGAGCTATCCGTTGCTCATACGTTTGATGTGTTGGCCAATACTATTCAAGACGTGCACAGATCTTTTGGTAGTAACAGAAAGGTAAGAGCATTGTAGTCGCTTAACTTGATCAGCATTTTTCTTTCAACCATTTTCAACCTTAATTTTTTTTCAACTCGTTACTCAATGAGTTTTACCACAGACCTACAATCGAGAATGCAATTATGACTATAAAACCAAACTTTCATGAAACCTGCATTTTTTTAAATTTGTTTTTTTAATTATACCGAGGGGCGTACACATCGGCGTCGGAAGAGGGTGGCAAAGGGGAGCCTTATGGGGTAGTACTACTTGGTTTGTCCATTTTATCTTCTGAAGTAAATTTGTTAATGGGCAAGTGCGGCGTGGTCAATTAGTTTTTAGAAAGGGCCAGGTCCAGGGGTAGTACGACCAGGATCATCGCCTATTTTACTTTTAACAGCATTTCTGTTAGTGCTATACCAGTATGTTGTCTGTCCACCCCCTAAAAAATTTCCTGTCGACGTCCTTGGGCGTACGCAGGAATTTTTATAAGGTTGTCACATGAAAGAGTTTTTCCACGTTAAGGTACGATTTTTTTAGTAGAACCTTAGCGGTAAAGGCTTATTACGTGTGTCGGAAGAGGCCAGGGGGGGTAACGCGCAGAGGATCCCGCTGCATTCGCCATTGATTTTATGCCGTAGCGAATTTTATTTTTTGCTTTTCAGTTGATACTAACTAATTCACCCAATGCGCTAAACAGAAGTTTTACCAACAAATATCCAAAAAATTCGAGCGCAAGCGAGGGTACAGTGTTTTTTCATGTTGCAGGTTGTCAGCACCACCACTGATAATGGTGCAAATTTTGTGAAAGCGTTTCGCGAATTTGGAAACGATAATCAAGATGGCACTGATACCACAACTGACGAAGTGGATATGATCGACATATCGAATGAACTAAATGCTAATGATGACATCGTATTATCCCATCATGTGCGATGCTGCGCCCACACGTTGAACTTATTGGCCACAAGGGATGTTGAAGACGTTCCTGGGTGGTCCTCAGGACCTCGTGCTTGTTTTACAAAGGTGAGAGAAACAACAAGTAGCCTATAGATAGCAATATTGTGGTAGATGTGTAGAATAACTTGAAGTTTAGTGTAATCAAATTGGTATTTCTGATAAAGTACTAATATTAGTTTTTTTAAGACATTTTGTGGACCTACGTCGGGTCTCAATAGATACAGAAAAAATGAGGTTAGTTAGTTAGTTAGTTGCATGTTTATCCTCCTATCACGAGAAAGCAATCAATGCGCTATACGAGCTCGCTTAGGAGTTGCCAGCCATCTGTCTACCACACCAAGATGGGGGAATCCCGATAAGTGCCTTTCCCAACGGCACAACAAGTATACTTGCCGGCTTGTTCTCCACACTGTCCCTTTAATGCTGAGCGTCAAGCAGGGAAGCTGTGAATACCAATTTTAAAGTCATTGGTTTGACCCGACTCGGAATCAAACCCGAGTCTACAGCTCAAGAGACAGACGCTCTATACCACTCGGCCATCTGAGCTGTTAGGTGGAGAATGAATAAAAAAATTTAAAAAAAAATTAAGTAAGTTCTTTTTCTGGTTCTTGCAAGCTCGTTTCGGGCACCTTACACATTTTTCGATATCATTGCAAGCATCACATTTATCACATTTGCGGAGTTTTATGAATGTTTATATCTAACTAGATTTAAAAATTGAAAAGTATAATTGCCTTTGTTGAAAACAAGTTTGCTATTTTAGACTAAAGCAAAAGCTCAAGCTTTGTGGAACAAACAAAACTGTTCTGACGTTGTTGCCGCATCAGTCTCGCGTGAATTAGGTCGGAAACTCTTAACTCCATGTCCTACCAGATGGAATTCTCTCTACGATGCGCTACAAGTGTTGTATGATTTTCTATCCAGCAAAATGGTTCAAATTAACGAGATCTGTAGCTCCAACAACATTGCTACGTTCGCTCAGACCGACAAAGACGTCATCAAAGAATAACTCTTAGTCATGCAGCCAGTTGCTGCTTGTCTGGACAAGCTGCAGAGCGAAGAAGATGCTTTTATGGGAGCTTTTCTGCCAACTCTTTACGTGCTGAGGTAATCATACCGTGTTTAGCTTTTTATAATTAAGTGACGAGAGACTAAAACATTGCTTTTGTTTTTTATAATCAATAGTCAGGTCATAAAGGTTTTTAAGAAAAAATTAACTCCTTCGATTGCTCAATTACGGCTTTGCAATAAACTTTTAAGTTTTTGCAAGTCTAATGAATAATTGCCGTCACTTGCATTCACTACAGTAATCGCTAATTAAGAAGATTTTTGCTTTTTTATTTATTTTGGCGTCATTTTGCTTAGCAATTAAGCCAAGGCCGAAGCAAACCATATGGCTTATTTTCATAAAAGCTTTTATAAGTTTTTTACTTAGCGTGAAAATCTATGGTTATGTTGTTGTTAATTCGTGTTGTACATTTTTAGGACCAAATTAGAAGCCTTTCACAGCAGATCGGATATCAAATATGCTAAATTACTTGCGCTTCATTTACTCCGTCATCCTGCTTCTCTCGAAAAAATACCAAAAGGCTTTATTGGTCGATTCGGACATCTTTTTGATGACGTTGATATGTTAATTGCTACATCAATTCATCCTAAATTTAAACTTGGCGTCACACACAAAATCAACGGACAGCTTCAGCCTGAAGTAAAGAATCAGCTTTTAGACGAGGTTGCCAAGTTCACGTCAGATGAGTCTGTTGTGGAGGAAGTAGAAGAGCAAGATAACGACGATGACTTTTTTTAGGTAACAATATTTGCGAATGAGTTAACAGGGCACACCGGCATCGCGCATTACACAGCAATTTTAACAAGAATTACATGCATTTTAGGATTTGCAAACCAATCCACAGATTGCTTTTGTCCCAACAGCCACTTCTCTCCACAAGACTCTTGATGAATGGGCCAATAAAAAACACAAATCTGTTAACGAAGATTCCTTCCCAGTTTATCAGCGGCAAGCCTGGATCGAAGTGTCTTTAAAATACAACACCGGCATTCCAAGTTCAGCGGCGGTTGAAAGAGTTTTCTCGATTGGATCTGATATTTTGAGAGCAAAACGTTCGAGCTTGACCTCCGAAAATTTTGAAAGATTTGTATTCATTCGCGAAAATTGCAAGTGTTTAAAGCGATCTCTCAGTGTTGAATAAATCGTATTTATTTGTTGTTGTGCTGAACTTCGCCGTATGTGCAAAATAATGATTTACTGCGATGAGGTGCTTTTAAGGGCACGCCACAGGGCAGCAACGCAACAACTTTTTCCCTCGTTTTATTTTCCTGTTTATTGACCACGCGAAACCCTGCCACATTTACTTGCATTAAAATGGTTGTCGCGTTGAGGCCAACTGCGTGCTGATAAAAGCACCAATATAAAGATAAAAATAACTCCAGAAAAAATTGCATTGCTTGCATATCTGCTCGTTGCGCTTCATTAAATTTTTCATAGCGAAAGTTGCGTTGCGCTTTAATACTGTGGCGATTACGTGCTCGTTGGTCGTTGCTGGACGTTGTGCAATCAGTTTCCCAGACGAAATCTGACTGCTTTTCCGCATTTTTAATCGATAGTGCAATTTTTTACCTTTTTCCCATGCGAATATTGCGCATTTTACATTTTTTCATCACCTCTTCCTCTGTCCTGGAACAGGCAGATTTGTCCGAAATAGAAGGCATGATTTCCGGCAACTCAACGTGGCCATACCTCATGTTGTTTTTTTTTCTTGCGTCTGCATTAGTTTCCATGCTTGCAAATACCTTTTTTTTTACCGTCATTTAAATATGCTTGCTCATAGGAATATTGATCAGAATAAACTGATCGCGATTATTACAGAACAGATCAGCGCTGGGTTAGTTCTGAGCAATCAGAGTTAATCGCTGTTCTGCAAGCGTTGCCGTTTTTGCTTTGCTGCTTGCAACTAAATAAAAAAGCTCTTTTTACTCGGATCTGCTCGTGAATGTTTAAGTCATTCCCAGAAGCAAAGAACTCGCGCAACATTGGTGCCCCGAGTGAAAATTATCTATCATGCATTCATGTTCCGGGCAAATCTTATGTCATCATGCATTCATGTTCCGGGCAAATCAGCCCTCTACGGGGAACACCCTCTTATACATACTTCAGCAGCAGCACCCACCGACGTCGACGTTTTTCAAGACACCTTTTGCTGCCACAATTGTGCGCAACCAGCGCCATACAAATTTTTTTCATCACATGCACTTGGTCTTGACCCGCAATATGCACCTTTTAGGCATTACCCGTCTCCGCTAGTCATACCTTTTATGGATGGCTCGGACAGCCTTGTCTGCTACTTGATTTTGACCAGTCATGTTCATTTTTTTATGAAATCCCACCTGGGGAAACCGAGGCTCGACTCTTCACCTCTGGCAAACTGACCCTTCGGCTTAACTTGCCATGAAAAGCCTCACACGTTGTTTTCACTCATTTAGCAGATGATCGCATGCCAATGCCACCGTTTAATTTGACCCTTCGTGCGCTCTGTTGCCTTCTCGCAACTCTGCATGGTCGACCTTGTTTCTACCAGCTAATTTTTTAAGTCATGTTTGAAGCCTAAACTTTTTTTAGTGCACCTCTCCTTTTTTTTAAGTTTTGTTGGTGCAGTCTGCGTCTTCATCAACTTTGAGTAGCGCATGCTATTTTGATTTTTCTTGCTATACCTATTGTTGAATTGTGTTTATCTGTTACTGCTCGCCACCTTTTTGTTGCAGTCGCTTTCTTCGTGTGATGGTCGTTCCTCCAGATCGCCCACCACTCTTCGAAATCTGGGGGGAAGCTATGTGGCGATTACATGCTCGTTGGACGTTGCTGGACGTCGTGCAATCTATTTCCCATACGAAATCTGGCTGTTTCTCAACATGCTCCATCGATAGTGCAATTTTTTATCTTTTTCCAATCTTTTCCCACGTTTTGTTATTTTGTTTATCATCTCCTCCTCCGTCCTGGAACAGGCAGGCTTTTCCGAAATAGAAGGTGTGATTTCCAGCAATCCAACGTGGCAATGCTTGTATTTTGTTTTTTTTTGCATTCATTTAAATTCACGTGCTTGCTCGAAATAAACATTCATTCGCTCTCTTACGGCTCACTTCGCTGTGTTACCTTTGAGATCGAGACGCGCTCAACCAAAAACAAACCCGAACTCCAACAATACCAAAAAAATCTTCAATGTGAAAGTTGCGTTGCGCTTTCATGCTAAAAATATCTTAATTGCGAAAGTTGCGTTGCGCTTTCATGCTAAAAAAATCTTAATTGCGAAAGTTGCGTTGCGCTTTCATGACAAAAAAATCTTAATTGCGAAAGTTGCGCTGCGCTTCAGTTATTTTAAAAATTAGGTTGCGCTAGTTGCGTTGCAAACCGTCATAAAAATTATAGAGATTGCGAATCTTGCGTTGCGTTTCATGATTTTTAAGAGCTTTTGCGCTTTTTGCGCTGCGCTTCAATCCGAGCTGAAAAAATGCCCACCTCTGATAATTAGTTGATACTTAACGTATACGGCAACATTTTTGAACTGCGACGCTGCCTGCACGATTGTGTCGTCATTTACTGAAAGGTTTGCATTGTTACTGCTGTTTTGACATTCTTCTTTTTTTTCCTGTTAAGCAAGCACATGTTCATAAAAATATAAATTAAACAGTATATAACTCGCTTTTTTTCAATATACTTTTTTGAGTAAGGTTAGGCGATAAAAAGCGATCGTGAAGGACACTATATGACCGCGAGTTTTAAAGGGGGCCAAAACTTTCGTTTTCGACTTTTGCTCAAAAAATTGCATAATTTTTTCTCATTCCCGCGAAAAACTTTCGAGCTTGATATCAACGTAGTTTCGGAGATAAGCGTTTTTTCTTTTTAATTTCTCTTATTTTGAAGAATCTATGTTTGAACCGTTTTTTCTCCAGTTCCCTTTTTTCTCTAATTCCATTCCACAATTTCGCTGATCGCGAGTTTCGACTTTCGCAATTGACAACTCTCTGCCGCGGCTTTGACTTCGTCGCATTATGTTTGTAGTTTACGCTGGGCATGCTTAGCCCAAGGAACTGCGGTGTAGCTCGATACAGCGCCTTGGATTGCTTTCATACTTTGGTAGGGACCCAACATCGGTTAATCGAGGGGAAATCATTATTCTTATAGGCCTATATACGATAATTATTTTGAAGCATTTAATATTCTGTTGGATCTTTTAGATGTTTTGAATTCTCCGAGGACTAGGCTTAGGCTACCAGTACTCGGCTTATTTTAACAATCTCACGAATAGGCAAGCAAATAGAAAAACAAATAGGAAAAGTAGCTGACCAGGTAGTCTAGGCCAGGACTTCCCAAACTTTTTCGCTCGCGACCCCTATTAATCTCCCAAAATTATTCGCGACCCTTCACGGATAAAATAAGTAATATCCATTTGCGAAATATGCGTTTGTGATGATTATTGAAAGGCGAAAATCAAAAACAAGCTACCGTTACTCAATTATTTTGTTTATTTATTTTTGTAGCATATTTATCCTCCTATCACCAGAAGCGATCAATGCACAATACGAGCTCACTTAGGAGTCGCCAGCTATCTGTCTATCACACTAATAAGATGGGGGAATCCCGCTAAGCGTCCTTCCCAACGGCACAACAAGTAAACTTGCCGGCTTGCTCTACATACTGTCGCTTTAATGCTGAGCGTGAAGCAGGGAAGCTATGAATACCAAATTTAAAGTCATTGGTTTGATTCGACTCGAAATAAAACCCAAGTCTACAGCTCCCAAAGCAGACGCTCGTACCACCAGGCCACCTGAGCTGTTCATGCCTGCAGTGCCTACTAGTTTACACTTAAGTAGCCTATTAAAAACAAAAAAACAAACACATTTATGTAATGTGATGGGTGCAATTGCTTTCTCCTACAAACCAAATCCAGCCGCGGCTCAATACTTGTTAATGCCGGTCTCAAGACGGTTTCGATGTTGCTTATGCAGGAACGATGTTTTGCCGTCAACGTTGAACATGCTGACTCGCACAGACACGTCGAGACAAAGGGCCGGAGTGCGATTACTACCTAGTCCCACACTAATGGGTATTCGGCTTTAATGCTAACCATTGATTAACCAGCTATCCATTGCTTAAATTAGTTTTTAGATACCGGTGCTAGCCTCGCGCCAGCAGAGTTTTACGTGGCATCGCAAACCGAAGCGATGAAACCAAAAGATGCTTCCAGCTGTGTCACGTGATACCGATGTGACGAAACGAAACAGTTTATACATAGAACTACAGCACTCATCTGCTGCCTCACAATTTCGTACCAGCCTAGAGATAGGCCAGAATCTACAGCTAAGTTAAGAATGATGTTTGCGCAATTACACCACTTTTAAAAATTTAAAAAGCACAACAGCATACTATGCATAGTACGCAATACTTTGTGTAAAATTTGTATACTTCCTGCGACCCCCAGTTTGGGAAGCCCTGGTCTAGGCCTAGAAAGATCAGAAGCATTTTGGTTATAGTGGCAGATCAGCCTAGTGACAGAACACCATTAGTGGTTTGTTAAGATCACACGGAATTTTTGATGTTTTCTTAACACCGTAACAAGACCCCAAGGGCGTTGGAAGGTGGGGGCTGAAGCCCCTCCTACATTTTTTCAGCCCCCCATAGAAATTTTGAGCCCCCCCCTTTAAGAATTTATAACAACAGTACACCCTATGGCACTTCAACAATGATTTATAGTGTCACTTGTTATTTGTTGCTTTCCTTCATTGATACCATCAAAACCGAAGTACTAACTTTTGCAACTTTGTAAAAACTTACTTCGAACAAAATCACAAGAACTGTTGGATTTCCTTCTAACTTCGTGTACAAAGCTCCTAGAGCTTCAATGTGATGTCGCAAGGAAAGTTTCTTCAATTTTAAAAACTTTTGGGCAAATCACAGCGAAACAACAAAATAACAAACTAGAAGTAGCTAGCTTACCCTAAGAACAGTGGCGCAGCGAGAAATTTTGAAAAGGGGGGGGGGGGCATAATTTTCATATTTCTTTCAAGCGTATTTTTTGGGGAAAGTACAAATTTTAAGCTGATTAAGAAACAAAAAAGCTCTAGGGAAGTCCGAGGGCATGCTTCCCCGGAAAAATTTTGAAAATTTACATGCTGTAGGCAATGGCTATTTTGGTGCTTTTTGAATAATTTTTAGGCAAATTTTGTTTAAACTGTTCGACCCTAATTCTGAGCGCTTCACCTAATATGATGCATTTTGTTCGCACATTTTCGATTATGCGTGCTTAAGGCGTATTGCTATCAAAGAGGTTCGAAATTATAGAAAAATTGTATAGCCTACATCGAAAATATTTTTGAAAATAGCTGGTGGGTGGATGCATACCCCTCAACCTACCTACCCGGCTCCGCTCCCGGAATAAGCTACGAAAACCATCAAAAGAGTCTGGTATATTTGTCACCATTAATCTTGCTCTTTTTTCATAAAAGGCAGAAACAAAAGGGGAATAGCATGGCACAATGTCACCCAAATACGCTCCTGCCTAGGAGCTTGTGAACGGATAGTAAGTTATTTAAGAGGTAAACACCTTTATAAACGTCGATCTGGCTAATGTATTTATGCTTGAGTTCATCAAGTAGTCTCCAAATAACTTTTACTGAAGTAAAGTGCATGATACATAATGATGTATGTTGCGATAACAAGGAAAGGGTTTGGGGGACGAAGGCCCCCAGACGTTGGTATAACACAAATTTCAGCCCCCTTTACTTGAAAGTACTTCCAACGCCCTTGCAAGACCCCACCATTATTTCATGATTAGGTTTTTCCCACAAGCTTAAGCATATTGTTCAGCCATTTGACTAGCCTACTGCCAACAGGTCAAATTACAAGTGTTTACCACTTGTCTACAACCTCCTAGACCTAGTTCTAGGGTCGAAATTTGTCGTAACCTTACAGGTACACTACGGTGGCAATTGGTTACCAGACGCTCCAAAATGGAGATGGGCGAATAGTAATCATTCGTTAAAAAGTAAGGGATAGTAGCCTAACAGATTCGTTTTGTCAAAATACAGATTCCAGATTGTATTCGTTTGCCATCCAGGGCCGAAACTAGGCAATGCGTGGCCTCCCCCGAAATCATCATCCGGGGCCCCGACGTATAATTTTACCCCCCCCAAAAAAAGGTCTTCACGTCTTTTGTAAAGTAATCATTTAGAACTGATACTCAAAAGTAACGGTTAAGCTAATCTCTACTCTAGAGAAGATATTCCACACTTTTTATCCGTTTAGATCACGAATCTGTGTTTGAGGGAAAATTGGACGTCGGAAGGCATGAAGACTTTTTTTTTTTGGTCTTCACCTGATTTTTGGGAGAAAATTGGACGTCGGAAGACGTGAAGCTTTGGTAGAGATGTGCTTAACCGTTACTTTTTAGTTCTTGGAGATTACTTTTCAAGTTCTTCCATTCGTGATTACCTAAACGAATGCAAGTAACGGATATAAAGTATCGAGTATCTTTTCTAAAGTAATCGCTTGAAACCGTTACTCAAAAGTAACGGTTAAGCACATTTCTACTCCAAAAGCAGAGTTGCCGCGTATATTCACTACGATTCAAACTTTTTTTCATTTCGGTCGGGGATTAAGAGAAAAATGCACTTCACATATTTTTCAATATCTTAGGACTGAAAGCTTGTAGAAACGTGGGAGCAGTGACAAAGATTTAAAAATTTTTTTTAACTAGAAAGAATCAAAAAACACCAGTGATTTTTGGGTTTAGGCCCTCTCTAAGCCAGCCACTGGAAGTCGAGTATTCATTTTGCCTGTAGGCCCGGCTCATCCTCGTTGCTGCCGATGTGAAACTGCCCTTCGACTCCCACAATTGCAACAAACTGAAATGTGCAGCAATTCGATGAATACAACACCACACAAATTACGAAACGAAGTGGTGCACAAGGTACAGGCTGTTCAGAATTAAACTTAAAAAGCAAAATCGCAAACGCAGTCGAAAACTACGAAACCAACGACTGACTAAATGTTTTCCGGTCTAAAAGTGTAAATCACCCGTAATTCATCGCGGGCCCAAATTGGCCCGCGGGCCTGCAGTTGGACCACTCTGGTCTAATTATTTTTTTACATCACGACCTCAAACATGAAATTGTGTAAGTTTTTATTATGGCTTTTCATAATGACAGTAGATTGCACACAATTTAAAACTACCAATAAAATTTTCAATTTCTTATTACTTGTAATGTTTCTGGCTACAGTCCGAGCGCATGCGACAATGATTCTGCATAATTTTTAGCAACTAAGGCCACGAAGTCGGAAAAGCTAGAATCGCATTTTGGTAATTTTATCATAACTTCTTCGATGCTGTCTCATCGGTGAGTACTCTTATTTTATTCAGAACAGATCAACTTGAGTTTTCGATTCAAGTTTAATTAAAAACGTAAAAATTACAAGGATCAATCAAACGCGGAAGAAACTCTTCATGGCTTATGACGTTTACTCACACCCACGCTTGCCCTCGCAGCAGATGTCACTGTAGCAGTACAAAGTGATAATAAATCAAATAAAATGATTTCAATAATTTTAAGCTCTTAAAAAGTAATTGATCAACGGTCGCTATAGAATGAAGCTGTCAACTTTTTAAATGAATTTTTAGAGATTTGGAAGATCTTTGCTTAAGATTTCGATCCAGTAACCGTCCGGATCTTTGATGAACGCGAGTCCTTTCATTTTTCCTAAAAAATAATAAAAGCTTAGCTTATCAATTCATGAACGTAAGTTTAAACATAAAGCTGTAAGCGTGTAATGTTTCTAATCAAGTGCTCAGATGGCCGACTGGATAAAGCGTCGACCTGAATATCGAAAGTTCAGGGTGAGGTTTCGAGTCCGGTCAATCCACGCAATGACTTAAAAAGTTGTTATTCAGAGCTTCCTGCTTGATGTCCAGCGCATCTGCGTGGACACGTATTACCTCCCCTGATAATTTAATGGCGCAAAAAAAAAGCAAGGAAACGAGCAAAGATGAATAGTTTTTGCACAAGGTTTTCATGGCGGTCAGACGTCACACAGCGAAATTTGCCAACAGCGCAGTAGTAGAAAGCTGTCTCATCTTGTGGTAATTTGACTGTACATCTCTTAATCGCCTCACTTGTCTCGATAACTACTTTCTCAATATTACGCGATCCACATTCATGTCGGCTAACTCCAGTCCTTTCAACCGGGTGTGGTGTTGTAATGTACACCCAATGTGTACCAAAATTTCTTAAGGGAATACCGGGGTATGCAACAAACCATAAGTCAGCGTCGTGAATTTGCTTTCATACCAGGCGTCACTATATCAATATCATTGTAAATAGACAGAACAATGAATCTGATCTGATTGTAGATGAAAAAACCATGTTACTTTATTGTGTTAGGAAGATACATTTTTTTAAAGGGGTGCTCCTAAAAACTTATGCTACATCAAACTGTGCCCTGTAATGGCAAAACAGAAAGTTGGAAACCTAATGTGATAGCCCGAGTGTAAAAACTAAAGTAAAATTAGAAGGTTTGTATGATTTCAAAAAAAAAAATGATAAGCCCTAGGCTACTACTTGCAAATGCAAGCATGCCCACGACTCGATTCTCTATACATGACATTCAAAAACGTTTGTACAAAAATACAAATTTACTGAGCATCCCTTGCACACCCCACGTTTGTGACCTTCCGTTGTAGAAGATTTAATGATGCAAAACTAAAAATTCCACCTTCCTTAACGACATGTTGTACATAAAACACACCATAATCGAAACAAAAATCGATGGTCAATATTTATTACAAAGAAAAAAACGCAAGGTTACCGGTACGGCTACCCATTTTGACCCACTCTAGCCAAATTCCTGCCTACGACCACGGTCCAGCGTCGTTGGAACAACGTAGAAAACCAGCGGGCAAGTTTACTTGTTATGTCGTTGGAAAAGGCACTTAACGATGTTTTCTTATCTGTACCTGTAAGTAATTGACAGGTAGCTCACGATTACCAGACTAGCTCATTACTACGCCGTAGTTGCTTTCTTGCTTTTGGAGGATGAAGAAACAACTCGTTATTGAAGCTTATTAGGACAACTTCCACCTCACCTCCATCTGGTGTTTTTATGAATTCAACTTGATGTTCTTCAAACTTTTTACAAGCAGCATAAACATCTGGGACTGATATTCCAATATGACCGAATCCTCGTGGTTCAGAGTTGCCATTGTGATGTTTAAAATCTGTATCATTTTCAGTTCCCCAGTTGCTAAAAAGCAAAATTAGATACAACAATAAACATTTAACGAAAATTCGAAGCTTTAATAAACTAAGTTTTAACCAAGAAACAACTTATTGATGAAGCTATTACGGTATTTTGAGACAGATAAAGTCAATATGCAAAACCACACGGAGTAGTCGACACTGGAAATTTGCGAAGTAAAGAATGCACTATTTTTAAAACCATCTTTATATACCGAATTGGTTATTTGGGTGGCTGGTCAAGGCGTTTTTATAACAACAACCAAGGTTAGTCCGGATATCCTGATTTTTATTGAATTGCGAAATCAAAGTATGACTCATTTTTTTTACTTTTTTCATAATTTTGCTGCTATTTTTCGGATCAAAAATATCATAAATATGATCAAACAATATTTTTTCAAAAGGAGGCAGCCAACAATGTTTTTCGTTTTTAGTATAACCTGGCAAAGTTGTAGAACACGGCGGTCTCATTGTTATAAAGTGAATCCTCTATAGTAGAGGTGCACAACACAAATGAGTATAGTCTACGTGCCAAAATTTTCAAAATCAGCTTGTCGCGCGTCTCGCACTTTCGAACATATGTTGCAATCATAAACAAACTCCGTAAAACTCATACCAGTAACATTAAACTTCAAAATTTCAACACATAATGAATAAATATTCACTGAAACAATTTTACTTCCATAAATGTGTGAATCAACGTGGTGATTTCACTTCATTTCAATACAAGCATGAGTTATTAAAATTTACTATAAACTCAAGGATTGATTTTTATCAAAATGGGCGTTTGCCGCATTGGGCACGCGTGCCCCGTGATGTGCAGCCCTACTCTATAGTCTTTTCGATGCATTGAATACCCGATTCGAACCGCAACTCAAGTGTATCGCTGTGACTTTGGATAAGTTATTTAGTTAGTTAGTTAGTTGCATATTTATCCTCCTATCACGAGAAAGCGATCAAAGCGCTATACGAGCTCGCTTAGGAGTTGCCGGCCATCTGTCTACCACACCAAGATGGGGGAATCCCGATAAGTGCCTTTCCCAACGGCACAGCAAGTATACTTGCCGGCTTGTTCTCCACACTGTCCCTTTAATGTTGAGCGTTAGTAGGGAAGCTGTGAATACCAATTTTAAAGTCATTGGTTTGACCCGACTCAGAATCAAACCCGAGTCTACAGCATCTCAAGAGACAGACGCTTTATACCACTCGGGCATCTGAGCTGTTAGATAAAAGTTGCTGTAGTTGCAATTAGTGTTTCCTCCCGGGAAATCGTGACGGGAGATTTGGGGTTTTTGAACTTCCCGTTTCCCGGGAAATTTATGTCGGGATCCCGGGAAATTTTTTCATATTAGCAAAGATTTCAGTGGTACTGATATCTAGGCTATCATTCCGACAAAAAAAATGCGTTACTGCAAATTAAAAAAATTTATTTTGTTTACTAAGAATTATTTTTCAAAATTCGCAAAAATTTTCAAAACAAAATGCTTGCAAGATCATAATTTTTTCCTCAATTTGTCGAAAAAATTGAAAAATTGAAACTAAGTTTATCAAAACAACGTAACAAAATGCCAAAAATGAGATCTGAAATGCTGAAAATCAGAAAAAAACGGCAAAACAATTAAGCTCGAGAAAAATTACCGAGAAATTTTTCCGGAAATTTCCCGAATCTCGGGAATGAATCTCCCGAATCTCGGGATCCCAAAAATTTCCCGGGATTCCCGGGAAACTTTTTGAAAATTCACCGTTTCCCGGGAACTTGAAAATCCGGAAAAATGGAAATCCTAGTTGCAATTTTATTTTCGCAAGACCAATCAAAACATCAAAAATTAAAAACACACTATTATAAAAAATAAAGAGCGTCCAGCAGTGCAAGCGTCTAATTTCTTACTGCGTCAATTCAATGGTTCCAGGTTGCGTGAAAGTCCACGTTGCTCTTTCTCCTTTGTCTTTAGGAATATTTTTCTCTTCAGCATAACCCATGAAATACACGGAGAACTTCATGCTTTCCATATGGAACTGGTGAAGTAATCTAATAATAAGGAAGAGGGTTTTCAAATCAGTTTATTTTCATCAACCGCAAAACACAGAATGTAAATCGCAAAGAAAAAATGACCTACTAGGAAAAAAACAAGATACCGGTTTAGCTTCCTTTGATGGCTCTGTCTGTAACAAAGCTGTAGAGGAATAATATATGTACTAGCTTAAGTTTCTACGTTTAGAATACAAACAAAAAATACGGAATCGACAAATCGTGAAAAACATGCGAATGCTTTCATGGTAATGCGAAATTTCATCTCGCATAAAACATCACAGTTTAGGTTTTAGATTTCACATAAGTATTTTTCAGACTTTGCAAAAAGAAGTTACTAATAGAAGGCCTATACCAAGTGGTAATTAGTGAAATAATGTCACGTTGTACGCTGCTCCAAACGGCTGGATCCAGAGGGAGGCGACCGTTCACTCTTAAATATTTATAACGAAAATGGCCACCTAAGCAGAAATCCTGCATCCCTTGGCTTCAAACAACGGCGCCTTTAGCATTGACGATAACCTGTCGGCGCCTAAAAACGGTTTCAGTTTTTGTACCATTTTAAAAGGGGAATGATTATTTGTCAGAGATCACCACATTGGCTTCCTTTGTCATAAGTTTATAGAGGGGCTCAAGTTATTAATCTCCAAGTGATGAGTCCTGGTAACTCCATTAAAACAAATCATAACTGCAGCCTAATGACAACTAAGGAAAGGAATCAAAGAAGGTGAAGGCACCCTAATCTCAGCTTGAACAGCCTAACTTTACCGCGGAGCATGTGCCCTTGTTAGGACAAGTATTATCTAGTGCGTACTGAGGGAGGGGGGCATCCTCCTCCAGCTGAATGTTAAAGGTTTTACCCTGACAAATCAGTTATTAAAGACCTTGTCCATCTCTACAATGCCACTGCCATCTTCTTACCAGAGACGCATGACACAGACAGTCTTAAGATCACTAGCTACGACTTACTGCATATCAAAAAGAAAGGTTCATGAAATTGTCACTTTTGTGAACAAGTATGCAAGTTTGTTCCTCTGGATTCCTGTAAGCAAGACGACGATATGTGGACTGTCACAAAGATGAAGAGAGTGATCGTTGTAAACGTGCATAAGTCATCTAACACAAGCTTCTGGGACGATTCTGTCCCATGCATGGCCACACCAGTCATGTACGCAAGACACTTTAATTCACCTAGTGTAGCATGGGAATACCATTCGACTAGCATCAATGGCCAAGCCCTTGAGGCCACGGCTTCAACATCTAGCGTGCACCTGGACAGCCTGATAATTTCCATTCTGCCAGATGGGAAACAGCATCAAATTCGGACTTGCATTTGCAAGCATGGAAGGATCTCTGCCAAACCGGCTTGTACTGCTGTAGATACTATCTCGCGGTACCAGCATCGCTCTTCCCTCATCTGTCCTACCATCCTATCTAGCCTTTTCAAATCATTCCCTAAAAAGAGATGAAATTTTCGAAAAGGAAATTGACCACTCTTTAAGAGAATTATGGTTAGAGAAGCTGATCGCTAACCACTACCACAGGCAGGTCACAGCAATGAGGCCTTTAAGCTCATGTACTAAGTCACGATGACCGGCCAAACACACCATACCAAAGGGACGATGTAGAACCTACATCTCGTCTTTGGGACCAAGATTGCCAAACAAGTCCGACAACTTCTTAGAGACGGCCAGGTAAAAGCTAATAATCTCATTAACCGTCTGAATGAGAGCTTTAGGAATGCTGAAAGAAGGCAATTGGAGACATTGAATTTTCTCACTAGAATCATTTGGTCTAGATCAGAGTTTCTTAACCAGGGGTGCCCGGGGCTGCGAGAACGTTCTTATGACGTGAGGGATTGATGAACATTGCTCCTTTACAGGACAGCTAAATATTTTTTTTGCTCTCCACTAGATTTTACGAGGAAAATTGGACATCTGTGGACAGGAGCGTATTTAAAGGGGTGGCATTGTGCCATGCCCCCCCCCCCCCCTTTTGACTCTGCCTTTTAGTAAAAAAGAACAAAATTAATGAATGGTGCCAAGTCACTGAAATATGCCAGACTCTTTTCATGGCTTGTGTAGCTAATGGCCAGGGGCGGATTCAGGGGGTAGGATGAGGGGTATGTATCCTCCCACCAGTTATTTTCAAAAATGTTTTTGATGTATACAGTTTTTCCATAATTTAAAACCTCTTCGATAGCGATAAGTCTTATGCCTTAAGCACGGATAATCAAAAACATCAAAACAAAATGCATCATGTGTGGCGAAGCACTCAGATTTAGGGCCAAAGAATTCATACAAAATTGCGTGGAAATTATTCAAAAAGCACTAAAATAGCCATTACAGCATAAAAATTTCAAAAGTTTCCGGGGGAGCGCACCCCCGAACCCCCCTAGAGCATTTCTTGTTACTATATCAGGTTGAAAATAGTTTTGCAGGAAAAAGTACGCCTGAAAAAATGTGGAAGTTATGGCCCCCCACATTTTTAAATTACTTGCTTTGTTACTGTCTGCGGACGTGATGACCTTTTTTTGGTCTTTATCGGTATTTTTTAACTCTAAATGGGGGTGCGAGAACTGATTGTTGGTTCAAAAAGGATGCCAGCAAGTGAAAAGGTTAAGAACCAGTACCACTGGTCTAGATGTCTTTCAAGCGACTTGCCGGGCAAGAAAACAAACCTAAACAGTGTCCTATTTTTCACCCCAGTTGATTAGCAATGGGCGCCACAAGAACAAAAACAAACCCACTGCACGACCTATTAAACAAGAGGTCAAGCAATTGAGGTTAATACTCAGCACCAACACAGATTGATCAACTCCTTTTACAATCCAGGAGCTGAAAGCTGCGATTGGTCAACTGAAACGTGGAAACACCCGGGGGCCAGACAGAAATTTCCTCTGAATTCATCAAGAAAAAAACAAAACAAAACTGCGGTACAACTTTCCTGGAGTGGCTCAACAACTTCTTTTCCTCATGCCTACAACACCTCTCAATTCCAAAGATCAGGTGCAAAACTCTAGTTGTGGCTATTCCAAAGCTAAACAAGCCAGCTGACGTGCTTAAGAGTTGCAAGCTTATCTCCCTTCTCTGTGTCCTGCTCAAACTCCTCGAACGCCTCCCACTAGCACTGCTCGAGCCCGTTGCAGGGTCACTCCTGCCAAAACCTAGGCAGGTTTTCGATATGGACGTTCAACATAAGAACAAATTATCGCCTTGCACGACCAGTCGCCCACGCTCCTTGAGGGATGGAGTGCCGCAGGGATACACGTTATTTCCATCGCTACACACTCAGAGCCTAAAGTTATGCCGACGACGCTGCCTTACTGTATGCAAGCGCTACGGTCATTGGTCCTGATCATGGTCCACTCAGATTCTTGCTGCGCCACCTTACTCCCAGTTTGAACAAATTTTTTAGCCTACCCTATATGATGTGTTAGTCTTATAGCCTAAATTCCAGGCTGTTGAAATGGTGCGTTGAATCGTCGATTTCCCAAGAAATTTGTGATTCAAAGCCATTACAGCTGTTTGAAGATGGCAACAACCATACGTGGGTAAAAAATACTTAAATCAGTTTGCCATTACATAATTAGTAAATCCAGATGGTTTAAAACATAAGGCGCCATTAGAAAGCTTCTCATGGAAGATGTGCAACCTGCAGAAGTTGAGAACGAGCGACAATTCCACGCATTTAAAAAACACCAAAAATTCGAAAGCACAAAAAAAATATCCTACCGTGTCACGAACCGGCAGAGCCCATTAAGAAGTTAACTGGTTTGGATTATATAAAGCTGGAACAGGTAAAGTGGCTTAAAAAATAAGGGACAGCTAGGTGAAGAAAACGAAGAATTTTCCAACATCTAATACCTCACCTCATTCCTAAAACTTCGCTGTAAAATCTCAGTGATCGTTTTGGATCTTTAACCCGAAGCATTGTTTGCTGCATAATAAAATCCTGCAAAAATTACACTCGTTATACAAAATTTGCGAGTATTGGCAGTTGATTGTTGTTTTGTCTTTTGTATATTAAAAGTTTTGAAAAGGTTCGCTGATGTAGGTCTATTTTTTCAATTTATTCCGTTTTTTTACCGTGCATGTCGCCACGCGAGCTGTAAATAACTTATCAAATCCAAGGCCGTGAAAAAGTCGACACAAAGCACATTAAGCTTTGGCATGTTTAATATTTTATCTTGTAGGAAAATTTGTTATCGTAAAGCAATAATTAACGTCCAACTTGCAAAGTGACGTAGTTTACATTACCTCATGTACGCATACGTCATTTGAGTTGCACATGCGTATCTGGACAATGTGAATAAGCTACTGAAGCAATCATATAGGCGCTTCAATGATACGAAACAGATGTTTGGCACACCGCGTGTAGCTTGACTTGCATAGCCACTGCTTCTGACTTGTTAAACCTCATTAGCAAGACAAGACATTACGGTAGAAGCAATTTTTGTTCGAAACCACCCGCGTTGCTGGTGATGTCCAACAGCAAAGATATAACGAGAATGTGTTGACCCGTATGTACAAGAAAGTTGATCAAAGATCTAGAATACCTACACTAGTTTTTAATTGGTCCAGCCCAAAATACGTTTTTCTGCACCGTAAAATTTATTCAGTCAAGATGAATAATTGTTTTATTTACAATAGGTTTTTGCCCTTACGCAACATCCATATTTTAAGTGTGGCACGCCCCGGACTAAGGCGCCCCTAGGCCGTAGCCTTCACAGTTCTACCTCTTAACCCGGCCCTTGGTTGCGAGCACCGACATAGTGCATGCCATTTCACGGGAGAACCCTTTTGACAGAGTTTCGTATTGTGGTACAGTTACAAACCAAAATCGAAAAATCCTACTAGGCATATATCGGCATGGATAACTTTCGGTTGCACCAACTTCACTAAAAAAACCTGAAAATCTAAATTTGAAAAGTTGAAACCTCATTCACTTTTCATAACGCAAGGGCGCAAGCATTTATACATAACTGTACCGAAAAAGAATTTTTTACAGGTTTTTGTAACTATACAAACTATACCAGTTACAAGAACCTGCAAAAAAACTCTTCATTAAACCGGTTCGCCCTTGGAAAAGCGGGGGACAAGGCAGGCAGTGTGTCTGGGCATAACGACTCAGATGGCCGAGTGGTAAGAGCGTTCGCCTCGGAAGTTGTAGACTTGGGTTTGATTCCGAGTCGGGTCAAACCAATGACTTTAAAATTGGTATTTACAGCTTACCTGCTTGACGTTCAGAATTAAAAGGACAGTGTGGAGAACAAGCCGGCAAGTTTATTTACTTGTGCCGTTGGGAAAGGCACTTATCGGGATCCCCCCATCTTGGTGTGGTAGACAGGAGGCTGGCAACTCCTAAGCGAGCTCGTACGGCGCATTGACCGCTTTCTCGTGATAGGAGGATAAATATGCAACAAAATACAAAAATACAGACGAGAAAGCACAGTAAATGTCAGCGGTAAGGTCATAATTCGTAACACCAACGCAAAAGCACAACTACCGGTAACTTTTGTCGTAGGATCTTGTAACTGGTATAGTAACAAAGCACAAGCAAAAAATCCTAATAAAGTATATAAGCTACTGCCTTGAGTACATGTCAGTCACATCCTGCTGCACTGACTAGATGTGAAAAGTGCAGTCTTTGCTGTTCATTGTCTGCAGCTGCGCATTTGCTTTCTTTCGCAGTCACATACTCATGCAGTAGCCTTTTCGTTTTTGCACTTGGAGAAATTATACAATGCAATTGCCTTTTTTTGCTTCTTACGAAATACATTAGTACAAAGCCATGCTGATGAGATTCAACACAAGATCTGCAAAACAACCGTCCGAACGGGAGTTTTCACTTCGCTCAACAATTAATCAACTTTAGCGGAACGGCTTGTTTGTGGCCTAATGATTTTTCCGAATGAAATCAACTTTTAGCTAGCAAATTATTTTAACGATCATTCTGAACCAAATCATAAATTTCAGCAGCGTTGTGTCTCGCAAGTGGAAACTGCACTGTGGAATCATATTGACGTCTAAAGCAGACGTAAAATCGTCAGAAGAAAAATAATATTAACGATCTCACCTGAGTAGAAGGATCTGGTAGTTTGACACAGGCAGCAACTTCTTCTTCAGTTAAAGGTCTTGCTTCAGCCATTATATTTAGTTACAAACGTAATGATCAATTTTTGCGTTACAAATTTTCTGAAAATAAAAAGAATAACCGGCTAGTAGATTGTTCACAAAAATCGCTCGTGAGTTTGCACCTGTTATAGTTTCTTTTTCATCATACCGCCTAGGCGCCGCTTAATATGACCAGCTTGGGACAGACCATTTTCGACATAACATCTGAATGGTCATAAAAACCGAAATCGCCATAATTGCGCCTGAATTGACGCAGAAACCACAAGAAGTCCAGATACTGTCAAATCCTCGTTTAACCGAAGTAACAGTGTAACGTTGGCAGTAAAGCAAAGTATAGTAGTGTAACAATACAAGTGACGGTAAAACTACTGTAAGTATTGCAGCTAAGTCCGTGCTCTTTTCATCGACATGTTGCTCAAGCTGTCAAGCGTTTTCGGTCGATTTGAAACTAAGAATACAGTGCGACTGCGCTAGTTAATCTACGTCTACGTCGTAGCGATGCGACTGTTTCGTCATCGATAAGACCGGGTACAGAGCGCACACGCGGCAGCTATGAGTACAAACAACACGCACGTACAAAAGGCGAAATTACAAGTGTGTGGCGGAAAAAATACTGTAGCCTACTATAATAAGAGAGATGGAGAAAATGTTGGTTACATTATCCGATATTTGGTCATGTGAAATGGAAAATTTAGATGGAGAAATTTCGGACCGTACCAAGTTGGTCATAACAAGCGGCTGCTCATACTATTCGTGGTTATAATAAGCGGCGCCTACCGTATTCTTTATATGTGGAGGCTGTCACGAGCAAGCCGCACCAATCTCCGCAACTTTAGACAGCTAAAGTTTAAGGCGTCATATTTTGGAATGGTTCTGCGGAACATGTTTGTTTATTCTAATGCCATCGACCCATAACGACACACAAAAAGTCTTTATGATTATAATGTAATCAAAACTTAGTGCATTGATCTCGGACTCAAACAAGGCCAATTCTTTTTTTTTTCAAAAATTGATCATGCGCCTTATAAGCCGGTGCGCTTAATGTAGGCCTGTGGATCAGGTTTTACAGTTTGGTACGTACGCATCATGTGCGAAAAAAAAAGTAATGTAGTGACCGTGCGCATTATGGTCCGTAAAATAGGAAACCGTGTCGCCGCTACTGTCAACTTTGCGAGCAATTTTTTTCAAATATTTAGGCCTGTCAATACCTATCATCATCACATCCAGTTTCAATCCGGTTTTTTCCTCGTCACCGAGGGTGGCCGGATACACCTCATCTCTTACGCAATCCTCTCACACCTTCCTTCCATCTCGTTCGATTTGCAGCTTTCTCGATCTTCAACCAGACTTTCCCCGCACTCTCTTCCACCTGTCTCCTTCACGTAAACTATGGTCGTCCTCGTTTTCGCTTCCCATTCACTTCCATCATCATTGCCTTCTTCAATATATTATCATCATCTCTTCTAATCACGTGTCCATATCATCTTACTCCATTCGCCTTTGTCATTCTATCCAACGTTTCCTTCAAACCCAACATCTCTATCAGCACCTCTATATTCTTTCTATCCACTAATTTCACTCCACACATTGACCTCATCATGGCTCTTTCAGTTCTTATCAAAATTCCCATTTCACTCTCCCTTAAACGCCATGCCTCACTTCCATATAACATTGCTAATCTTACGCAAGTACGATATACCATCCCTTTAATTCTCAAAGAAAACCTTCCTCCACGTAACAATCCATGCCAAGCCATGCATTGATACCCATGCCAAGCCTATATTTTTATGTAATTCCGAAGCATGTACTGCAATAACAATAAGTAGGCTGGCATTTGTATACAATGTTACAAAAAGGAAACTTTTTATTGACAACAAATTGCTTTTCTCATCTACTTAATCAGCTAAATAGGTGAAAACACCTAGTAAGCTTCAAGAGCATTAAAAGTCAGAGCATGTAATGGAATAAGTGAATAATTCTGGTATGGAACATGCAAGTTGCTAAGAATGCGATGCCATCTTCCTTACTTGCATCATACGGCCCAGGTGATTAATCAAAATTCTAGGTTTACAATACTTTTACAATATTTCTTTTAAATTTAACTAAACTTTTCAATATTTTAAGCAAGTTTGCCAAAACGAAGTTTTTTCTATGAAACCGGCAGACTCTTTACGCGAATGCCGACTCACAAACACTTAAGTTGTGTTAGGCCTTATGCATTTGCTCTGTATCCAATCAATACGACATGCTTATTATGTTACGAAAAAAACAAGCTGCAAATGTAAAAAAAAAGTTAGCTCAGCTCCACTCCTGAAAAACTGAGGATGAGATCAAATTGTTAGAACCGAATGAAAAGTGGAAGAAATTTTTGTATAAAATGGAATAAAATCGTCTTCCATTCCAAGCCTTGTTAAAAAGTAACACACATTATTCCTCAACGATATAGCAAACGCATATAGGCCTACACATTTCATGACTGAAGTTTACACTGAACACATAGACAAAGCAGCAAAATCAATTCAACTTGTCCACGCAATAATTTCCGAAAGAAAAAAGCAGATCCCACACAAGCCAGCAACGCAATATCAGTTTGATTAAAAAATCACAATTTTTGACCTGAGCACCAGAATGTCGAGATCTTAAAAAATTAGCAAAACGAATAACTTTTTCATGTAGGCTATTCTTCTCTCTCCACTAAAGTTATGGCCTATTGAACTTCAGCGTGAAAATGCAACGCGATCACAGCTCACAACATGGCATAGCAGACTTGCATAGCGCTTACACTGACGGATAGGACACTGATGATGAAGAAATGAACTTACGGTACTTTGGTATCGTATTGATGATGATATCATTATTCTTAAGCGTAACCTACTTTAAATTTACAGATGTTTCTTACTAATCTTCGGGAAACAAACGAGAAAACAGGCCTGCTAGCTGTCCTGGGTGAAAATCAGACGTAATCAACACACGGCTAAAGCCACAGAAAGCCAATTTAAATCTTAACTTTAACGAAGGTAAAATATTTGAACTGTCTCCACCGATTAAGAAAACCGCTTTTTTCTACAGGCTAAACACCTGACCGTGCCAAGAATTATGGTTAACAAGTGCCACTATTTGCATTTTCATTAATTTACTTCTCTTCTCAGGCTAAGAACCTCTGTTCTAGTCGGTGAAGCCGTGATTTGTAGAGATTCACGAATACATGCTCTCCTAACCTTGTTTAACAAGGTCAAACCGCTAATTCTTCCCAAAATTCCCATTTTGGTTGCTTGGATTCTCACTTTCTCATTCACGACCCAGCACTCCTGTCCAGAAATCAGGAAAGGAAAAAAGACTGATCTGAAGCAGCGTTAGTAAATTTATGAGCAGATTTGCACAAATGAAAAACAACGGTTGATTTGATTTTTCCTACATGTTTCTATAAATTCGCACTGAAACGTTAGCTGTAACAATTGAAAATAAAAACCCAGATCAAGCTTCGCTACGAATAAAAATTAAAAAACTTATGCATTAGCAGGCTTTAACACTCGAACTCGAGATTTTTCGTACAACAGACTCGCAAACTTTTCGTGCATTGAACTGGGACGCGCGTCAAAAAACATTTACCCAATGCTGCCACTGATAGCCGACAACTTCTAGGAGACCTTGTTGCAGCGCTTTAATCGCTTTCTTCTGATAAAAGGATAAATACCGCAGTAATAAAAAAAAAGTTTGAAACCAATAGCCTAGAATCTGATGGCGACAAATCAGTTTCTTGCGATGTTATATTACAGTATTGGAAGTCACAGTGGCATCGGCTCTTCCAAGCTTCTCTTACTAATAAATTGCTCAAAAGATTTTTTAATTGTTACAGCTTCTTTGTTTTTTCGAAAAATAATAAAAACACAAGCGAAATAAGACAGCGATAAACTGAGGTCTGCATCTTCAGAATCTGAGCCTTACCGATTTTACTTTCGATTTTCCAACCCTCGCTGCTCGACAAACCGTCATTTTTAGAGTTTCAGTGCTCAAAACAACGCATTCTAATAAGTCTGCATCGGTCTCGACCGAATGACATTTTAAACAACTGGAGTTTCGAATACCAAGTAAGTAGCAACTAATAACACAATAACAAAAAGTTAAGTACAATCCGCCCACAGCTCTTTTGTTAAGCCCCATGCAATCACAGATTAGGTTTTATATTAGTGAAGCACAAGCATCATGCAAGATGACCTGGTTGAACAGCGAACCCACGAAGCCAGCTCCATAGCCAAATGTGCTAACCGGGCATCACTGACGTATCAGTGTTTTAGCAAGTACTTTGTGAAATCAACGATCACTTCTGCATTCCAAAAATAAGTTGTTAGTTCATTCTGACTACAGATCATAGCTAGGCAATGCATCCCAGCCGTCAAGTGAAGCAAATGTAGAAGCAGTGTTATTTTAAGGTTTGGCTTGAGGAACCATTAAGCAATTTATAACTTAAAACATGCAGCTTTCTGCACTATTGTTGAAGCAAATTTTCAGAGACCATTTCGGTTCCTCAAAAGGCCTTAAAAAAACACCGTGTACAAACATTACAGCAAAACCGAATATCTCTACTTTAATCAGATCAAGAGCGAAAGCATGCTGTTATCATTAAAATCAAATCTTCACTATACTCGCGGCATTACTCCGGTAACGAGTGGTGGGGCCTACCTCTGCGGCTTAGCGCCTGGGCAACACAGCTCTGAAGAAACGTCGCAGGGGTGGCGAGCTGTTAGCGACACTGTGTTTAATTTGATCGGTCGGCGAATTAAACCCCAGATCTTTCGCACAGACAGCGATATCTGAGCTAACCGGCTGATCACAGTTAATATTCCCCTCTATGACCAACTGTCGCCCAAGACAGATATTGCACAACTGAAATAGACTCGAAAACTGAGAGTAAAAGTGAGAAAATAATATTACTTGCCACTATTAATTTAATGAATATTCATTGTAACACCGTACCAAAATTATAACAACAATTACAATAGCTCAAAATTACCGAACCATGCGTGTCATCAAGGCAGTGAATGACAAAAAAATTTGAAAACATGAAAACATACTTAACAACAGAAAGTACGACTAAGAGTTGATTCACAATTTATTGATAAACTCAAATCAAATTTCTACACTTAAAATTATTTTACTTTTAAAATTATCATCACAATTGACTGTATTGTACGGGCCATAATTTGCAACCTTCTAATTTTCTAAGTTCCATCAAGACCTTTCTAGCTCAAGGCAACCTCACAGCCTGATTAATTCAAACACACTGCGTCATAGGATATGCTCCAAGATTTAATATGATTACATCACATGCATAATAAAATAAGATTACTTTTGTAACGCTTTTAAACTAACAAAGTAATTAATTAAAGATTTATTATCACAATTAAATCCTCTTACAACGATTTTATTCAATTCTTCTATTATTACAAACTACAACTATTACAAAAAAGTTGGTTAGTTAGTTAGTTACATATTCATCCTCCTATCACGAAAAAGCCATCAAAGCGTTACACGAGCTCGCTTAGGAGTTGCCAGCCATCTGTCTACCACGCCAAGATGGGGAATCCCGCTGAGTGCCTTTTCCAACGGCACAACAAGTATACTTGCCGGCTTGTTCTCCACACTGTCCCTTTAATGCTGAGCGTCAAGCAGGGACGCTGTGATTAGCAAGTTTAAAGTCATTGGTTTGACCCGACTAGGAATCAAACCCGAGTCTACAGCTCAAGAGACAGACACTCTATACCACTCGGCCATCTGAGCTATAAAGAACAATATTGGTTTATAATTACAAATTCACAATGGGGCCAACTTCGGACAGAATAGCCACATTGTTTTAGAATGTTTCATTTTTCACTATCTTGGAATCGAAATGCGTGAGGTTTGATATTGTGGAGTTTTGGGTGCAATAAAAAATCTATTATGGTTTTGCGACGATGACGTCATATTGAATTGGTTCGCGACCGTTCTCATCAAAGTTAGCGTGAAAATGCGCGGAAGGGTTGAAAGTGCTAATAGTAGGCTACTGGCCATAAAAAATGTTAAATATTAAAAAGATAATTTTACTCATTTTTCAAGCCTTTTTGAAACAAGACTGAGGTAAAGTGAAATGTTAGTTCCATACTGCTTCGCCTATGCATTATTAGATTAAGTAAATGCTTAACAATAGGGAACAAATTATTGCATTTAGCAGCAAATGAACATTTTTGAAGTTCTCCAAAGATCCTTCACCTTACTCTAAGTCTAAAATGTCTCATTGCAAAACAAACCGCAGGTTCATGAACATTTCGAAATTTTCACATATTCATCTTACACAGGTAAGCACGCAAACGTAAATCTAATCGCTCGCTGAGGAGAGCAGTTTATCTTCTCGCTTATTAATTTCGATCAGTGTTATCCTTTCAGTTTACCAATTCGCCTTTCTTTCCGAGTTGTGGATGACTAGCGATTTCCAAAACCTAAAGTTTAAGTTGTTGGTGAAAGCAAAACAGGCAGGTTCTTTGCTTTGTTTGGTGAAGAAAACGTTGAAAGCAAGTCCAACATTGTTGCAGCAGAGACGCAACATCCACTGTTTTTGGCGAAAACTTCGATGCTTTAACTGATTCAATAGCATACACTATCAACGCTATATTCTTTCAAGTGCCACTGGCATGCATACTTGAAAATAATATTACATTACGGTGTGTGTGATTTTGAGCTCGATTTCCCGATAAGCTGCCAGCGAATCTTACTGAAGTACCGCAATGTAACGCATGGGGGTCTTCCGAAGACGAATCACCAAAAACGCTAAAACATGCAAACAAATGAGAATAAACTGTCTGGATATTAGAAGAGACAGCCAATATCAAAAATTAGGGTTTGAGATAGCCATTAGCTGCAGCAAATCAACATAACTGACAAGTTTTCCATATATGCAAGTTGGCGAAGTTCGTAAATTTTCGGGTAGTTCAGGGATGACATGTCAGGTCCAAACGAACATGTATAAGTAATCAGAACAAAAACTCTGTTCTTCTTCTGCTGCGAAAACTACTCGAAGCATTGCTTCTAAATGCAACGACTGTAACAGGCACATCTAGGTTATGCCGGGAAACTAAATACCAAATGTCGGGCTTTTTAATGCCTGACATGAGATACAGCAATGCTCCGCCTGCTATTGTTCCTTAACCATTTTTCTTTCCTGCAAACATGGTCATTATGTGGGTGAGACAAATTTTGTTTGCGCAAAACAGAGAGTGGATTTACTGACCAGTGACCATCTTCATGATAAAGTGACCAACTAATCTTTTGTCGCCGCTAGAAGTTTTTCCAGCATAACGGGGTAAATCTTCTGTAAAACGCTTGGATCAGTTTCTTCAGTTATATTTTTTAACATTGACACACTTGACCGACACTTCATTTGGAAAAGATTTAACCTGCAAGACAGTTTCACATCATCATTCTGGTTGTTCGTTAGTTGACCCCGAATAAAGTATCCGTTCATTTTACTGATAACCCTGCCATCATAGCACTACAAAATCATACAAGATGCTTTTAAAGTAAGAAGACTATCTGTTACAGCTTTCGTTCGAATTTCTTATAGATGGCGGTAGACAGTTGCAGATGAAGCAGCGAATTATCTTCTGTCAATTACCGATCGAAGTTGATTAGATTGTTGCCGTGGAGAAGTATCTTTCGATCAGCTACTATACATTTTTCCTGTTAAACTGAAAAGTATTACTTTTACATAATTTTTTGTACCAGCTTTTTTTGGGTTGGTACTTTTCATTGTTCTCATCCACAACTTTGCATCTTCCCAGTCATTCTCGTCAATAAATCTGCTTTTTCTTAGCTTGGCAGTAGTGAGAGTTGGACCTGCTACTAAACTTATGATAGAGGGAGTACCACAACTTTTTGACTAGTGATTCTTCAGGGAGCTCCTTAGGTTTTCGTAAGGTTTTGTTAGCAGCTGCATTAGACCTAGGTCTCAAAGACGTATTTATACTAGCCTTTTGCTGTATCAAAACCACTGCAACTCGTAATTTCTTTAATAAATGCTTTAAATGTGCGCTCCCCGAAAAATATTTGGCAATGATAGGCATTGTTAATGGTTTCGTCAGAGCTGCTTTCGTAATGTAGAAAGAAAAACTTACCTAATAATATAAAAAAACTAAAAAAATATTTCTTTAGCATAACTTTTTTCTGGTGCAAATAGCGCTTTTAACCCTCTTACACAGTCAAAGTAAACCAACCGCACATTTTGTCACTTATTTTATCGGTCTGTGATGAGCCGTTTCGGAGATACAAGATTGATTAAAAATCAATAGGCCTACCCCGAAACTTCAACGGCAGAGTACTACCTCAATATGACGTCACAATCAAAATGCAATATAAAATTTTTTAGTGTATTCAAAACCGCACCATATCAGACCCCACGCATTTTCGATTTAAAAAATGGTGGAAAAATAAAATACCCTTAGCAGCTTACACACATTTTAAAACGTTTGTATAAAATAAACAAACGTAATTACAGAGTTGGACACCAGAATAATAACATTGAAATGGAATTATTGAGCTAGTAATTACGCCAGATTCTACACATGCATTGCGGGTTAAACAAATCATTGCATTTTTGTTCGCGCAAGCTACGTTGGATAGCATTTGAATGAACTGGCAGCATATCCTGGTGAATCCTCAGCCTGAACAAAACTTCAGGTATTGTTTACCTATCAACAAAAAACATGTTTCTTTCTGATGTTAACCTATTAAACCATAAAATCTATGCATTCACGTAGAAACAAAGAAAATTGAATTTGGATGAGCCAAATCCATTAGCCTACAGTATTACCCATTGCCTTCAAGACAAGACGATGATGTCCGTGCACAAGTGCTGATATAATCAATAAGTTATGAGGTTAAGTCTTTTACTTCTTGCCCAAGACTTTTGCATAGTATTTCGACCCAATATCCACCTGGATCTTTGATAAATGCAATCCCTTTTATTGCACCTGAAAATGAATTAATATAATGTCACCAAAGGACAAGTGCTTACATTTTGAAACGGACCCAAAATGTGTCAAAAGCTAATAAAATAACCTTAGCATCAAAATTAAAGCGGAAAAATCTTCAAAACAAACACAGTTAGAGAGGCAAACAAGAACAAATGCGGAAATAATTCAAATAAAGATACAGACAATAAAACCAAAAAATTGTTGCATCCAATGATAATTACACAAGCAGTAAAAATGGACGTAGGAGTTACTTAAATAGTCCAGAAATACAGCAATTTAGCGCACTTTTGTGCAGGGATAGTAGCTGCTACTTCAAGCAAATTATGAATCAACTAATGCATTATGCGATAGATGGTCGCTGTGAACATTCCAACTAGTTAATTTTTATGGAAATAACAACCTAGTTTTAAAAAAATCAGAACACTCTTTCAATATTTCCGGTCCCATCAGTGCAGCTGGTGTAATCGACACCATCCGAGAAAAAGTATTTTTTGGTTCGACTTGGAGTACAATCTGTCCGACATATAAGTCAGATATTTCTTACCTGACAAATCAAATCAAATCTTCATTATACTCGCCGTATTACGCCGAAGCGTGTAACGAGTTGCGGGGCCCATCTCCGCGGCTTAGCGCCTGGGCAACACAGCTCCGAAGAAACGTCGCAACGGTGGCGAGTCGTTGGCGACCTGACAAATCATGGTCTAAATAAGCTCAAAAACATGGTTCTTAAAACTTATATTTTCTTCCAAACGGCGCCCTACAGTGCCACGTGTTCACGGTAAGCAGTTTTAATTGTTCAATTAGATTTAGCCATGGTTTGAAAACGTGTTATTTTCGGTTAGCAGACGCTCTCCTAGCCCAATGCACTACAGAACGTGCTGTAGTCGGACTTTTGTGAGGACAGGGTATAGCAGGGGGCTGAAATGCACGAAGACTTTTAGCATCAACACAGACAGAGACAATACAATGTTAAAAAAACGGTATATGAATGGATCGAAAAGTTCATAAGCAGCTGATCAAGTGAAAACATGTAGGAGCAGGATGTTCAATCGGTCTTCACCAGTAAAGAGAAGGCTGAACTAACTCAATGATTGATATTAGCATACCGGTTGCTATACCACTGATAAGTTAACAACCTTTACAGATCAGTGATGGTTCCGCTCAAAAAATCGTTCATGAAATTCGTGGGAACCGTAAAGTTTCTGCAAGGTTAGTGCCAAGACAGCTTACAGAAGAGCACAAAATCGAAAGTGGTGCTTAAATGGTTGCGTCACCACTGGAACATGTGGATCGAAGTCGGTGGAGATTAAAAAACAATCATGATTTTTTCTACTTTTGTGTTTTCACAAATAACAAGGAAACGCGGACAAGTTTTGACTTGTCCTGGTATATCAGCATACCAAACCGTTAACTCACTTTCAAATAAATGCGTCAGTAAAAAAGTGGGAGGGACATACAGAGTTGGTTTTGTATGCGCAAGCAGCTGAGAAAGCATTGGACGGTCATTCGGTCAGCGCTAAAGTTTACAATTACTACAACCCATGCAAAAGAGTAACTGCTCGAAGCAACGATAGGTGATGGTAGGGATAAACACAGAAATTGCTCACAAACACAACGATAATAACAAATGCACATACTGTGAATGTAATTACGTTCAGTTCAATGTCTAGGGCTCTAGGCGTCTACAGCAAATTCACGAGTCCATTAGATCAGGGATGCACAACACAGGGCACGCCATAAGCTCTGACGTGGCACGCGAACACTTTGATAAAGAAATAAATTTTGTATTCATAATAAATCGTAATGACTCGGGAGTCAGGTCTACATCGAAATAAACTTAAATCACAATGAATTGCGTTAGTAAATACTTTGTTATTTTCTGTCATAATTTTAAAGTTCACGTGAATTCAACGGAAGTTTGTATACAATAGCAACAATTATTCAAAATGGGCGAGGCACGCGACAAGATTATTTCGAATACTTTGGCTCGCATAGGCCGACTTATTTGAGTCGTGCAGCCCTGCATTGGATGATTAGACATCAATCAAAGTCAAACCCAAATCCGCGATGATTAATTATAACCAAGGAGAACAAGGACAGACTTCTATCTCACCTCCATCTGAAGTTTTAACAAATTAAACTTAATGTTCTTCAAACTTTTTACAAGCAGCATAAACATCTGGGACCGTTATTCCAATATGACCGAATCCTCGTGGTTCAGTGTTGCCATTGTGAAGTTTTGCGTTTGGGTCATCTTCCGTTTCCCAGTTGCTGAAATTAACGGAAAATCAAAACATGTTCCCATAAAAATAATGCAAATTTTAACAATTTAAAGAGTTCAGCAAATGCAGTCTGAACCAGTTTTGAAGTGCTTAGTTCGAACATGAACACGGTCATGAAATTCTTAAAAACATTTGAGGTGTTCACTCCTAACTCTCACAAACGTCAACTGAACTGAAATTTCAAAACCGATATGTGAAAGACAGGATGCACACTAGACAGATCGCCATGTTAACCACGAAATTCATGAGGAAAAAATACAAAAGACTCAGAAACATCATTTTGATCAAATAAAACTACTTCTTTGTCACAAGCACTGAATTAATTGTGAGACTTACTGCAAAGTCTATGTAAACACCAATACGAGACTGTAAGTTAAATATTATTTCACACAATTGCAAACATTTTGTAAACGTCTGTGATCTCGTAAAAAAAAAAATCGAAACTCGTAGAGAGGCACTGAAGTTTTCTAGTGGAAGTCGAGTTTCTTTCTGGTGAAAGCAATGACGTGATGGAACTGAACAACTTGAGCGACTAACAACGATTACATCCATTCTGCTACATACAAATTTCTTACTGCGTCAGTTCAATAGTTCCAGATTGTCTAAAGGTTCAAGCTGCCCTCTCCTCCTCATTTTCAGGAACATCTTTCTCATCGGCATAGCCCATACAATACAGGGAGAAACTCATGCTCGGAAAATGTAACTGATCAAGCAACCTAAAAGAAGTTGAAGCATTACCAACAAGAACTAATATACAGGCTTCGTATATGAACTACGAAAAACTAGTTTCGCAATAACACAGCGACACGGCTTAGCTGCGCAATGCATTGGAGACAATCGTTTCGTGGCCTGTTCATTTCATGGCTGGGGCCGATGGTATTTGACGCGAATTTTGGATGGTTGCCAACATGAAACAAGCCACATTCCACAGATTCCTAGCACTAGAAGTATTTTTTAGCCACGTAATAGCAAATAAAACGATGTACAAGTAGGATACAATCATCTAATATACCCTACTGGGAGAGGTACACCCTATAATACACCCTAAGGTGTACTACACACTTACTTGAACTCTGTACAGGGCAATCTGTCCACAGCAAGTATTAGCGCAGCACAATAAACAAAATACAAGTGGACCACGTCGTACCGTAATAGCTCATCCAGGCTACGCGATTTTATGCGAGCCCGAGCCAGTTCATAAAAAGGATCGCCCAGCTTAGCAATAGAGAAGGTAAATCGCTTACGAAGAGCGCAGGTAGATTTCGCTCATCCATAAACAAGATGAGAGCTCGCAGGATTGGCTCTCGGACTCACGAACCATTAATTCGGTGTGGATGCTCGGACACATGACGACGACATTTCAAAACCGAATTGGAAGGACAGAAAACGGTAAGAGCAGAATCTTACACTCACCTCATTCCTAACACTTCACTGTAAAATCTTTAAGACCGTTTTGGGTCTTTTATGCGAAGCACTGTTTGCTGCATAATGAAATCCTGCAAGATATTAACTGGAGTCAACATAACGTAAAAGGAAATAATATCAAGATAACATGCACTATGTCATAAAAAATACATATCTGCTTAAGTTTATTAATGGCGTATTTTTCGCTCATAAATGCCAAAATTCAAGGTCTATCAAAGACCTAGCAACCACATACGATGGTGGGATAGCAAACACGCAATATCTTGTTCCTGTAAAATTTTAATGCTCAATCTACAAAAAATACTAATACTAACAATCTACAAAAACAATGAATAGAGCTGAGAACAAGTTAAAAACCAGCGCAGTTTTTTCGTTTTTGACTAAAATTGGTGCAAGAAGCAATTTCAGTGCCGACTCGTTGAAGGCAGCCCACATTTTGCATAGTTACGAAAGCACACTATATTTGAAAGCAAATTGGCAAGTCTACTTACACTAGTAGACAATTTTTCGAAAACAGCTTAGTTTTGAACTGAGCATAAAAGCGTTTTTAAATGCTAGAGTGGTAAAAGCGACCGCCTATGGAGCTGTAGACTTGAGTACACGCGGGTTCGAAAAAAATCACTTTAAAATTGGTATTCTTCACTACCCTGCTTGACGCTCACCATTAAAGAAACAGTTTCGAGAACAAGCCGGCCTGTGCCGTTCGGAAAGACTCTTTGCGGGATTCCCCCGTCTTAGACTGGCAGACAGATGGCCGGTAACTTCTAAGCAAGCTCGTTATAGCGCTCGATCGTTTTCTAGTGATAGGAGGATAAATATGCAATACAAATACAAAATAATCGCTACAAATTGCAAACAGGTTTAAGTTAAAACAGCATTACCAGCAATTTAACATAGCTTACAGATTATGAGAATTGTATTACATTGTAATGCAAAATAGCACCAGCTGGTTAGCTCAGTTGCTAAGCGCACGCTTTCGGCGTGGAAGATCGAGGTTCGATTCCCGGGCAGGTCATGTCGAACAAAGAGCCGCCAACCTTGCCACGACTCCTTGGAGCTGCATTGCTAAACCGCGGAGATGAGCCCTGCTACTAGTTACACGTTTCGACGTAATACCGCGGGGATGATGAAGATTTGATGTTTATAGATTAAGAATACCATCATGAAGGATGTTTCTACCAGTTAAGTCGAATTTTTTACGAAAATAATAGGCCTACTGGCAATCAAAAAAAGTCAAATCTTTATTATACTCATGGTATTACGCCGAAGCGAGTGCAGTAGCCTCCCGGTTAAGTTCGCAAAACATTGTCGAAAAATCAAGATTCAACTTTTGACAGAAATGTATTGATGTTTACAGCAAAACAAACAGGTCGTGAAAAAGTTAGCAGTTTAAACAAGTCATGAACCATCAGCTGATGCATGCTGCTTTCTCACTTGTTCTTCGCTTTCAAGACCACCTGCCTCAATTTTCGCTGAAAAAATGCAAACGAACTTTTCAGTTTGTTATGATCAATTCCTGCTTCATCTTGCACGTCGGGGCACAACAACTGATCCTCTACTTCAAGGACCTTATTTTTTCTCGAAACAGTAGGTTCATGCTCTATGCCCTAAGCCCAATGGTCGGAGTCTCCGTCAGCGCTGACACATGCCTTATGTTACGTAATAATGCACTTTGTACTAACTAACCATAGCCTAATTGTTATGTTCGCACCTACCGCATAAGTTCGCGCGAACTGTTCAGATTCAAGTTGCGAACTTAACCGGGAGATCACTGTAACGAAAAACGGGGCCAATCTTCACAGCTTAGCGCCTGTGAAGAAACGTCGCAGCGGCGGTGAGACTTTGGCCGGGTCCGATTTGACCGACCCGGGATTTGAAACCCAGACCTACCGCACCGATAGTAATTTTTTATCAACTGAGCTAACCGGCCGGAATCAAGATTGAATAAGTAGCAAAATCAGATTTGAAACAATGTAGTATTTTACCACATTATGAAAAAAATAAATAAATAAACAAAAGCACCTTGGTAGCTGGATCGGGTGTGAATAGCGAGGAAGCTACTTCTTTTGACAAACCTCTACATTTAGCCATAGTCACATTTAGCTACAAACAGCACCCTATCAACCTTCACAAGTATATCACACAGATAAAAACAAAAGTAAAAATTCAAGACCTGTTCAGACACTTAATGGACAAATAAAATGGTAGTGTAGTCGTGTCCGAGGCAAAGAGCGGTAAAATCTTATCAAATTTGCAACGACGCAAAACTTCACTGAGTTTCAACTCACTCAAACCATCTGCAATTGTTGTGTTTGCCGGAGTTCTGCAAATGCGTGAAAAAGGAATTGTTATTGCAAAAAAGTAATTCGCAGTTCACTCTTATTAGAAATTTCTTTCCGCCCAAAATCATATGAGCACATCATATCGCTGCATATTCGGATGCGTGGCATGAGTTTGAAGAGTTTAATTCTCGTAATATTTGAATAAGCGCTTTTATGAACATGGAGAGAGTAAAGGCAGATGGGTTGGACGAGGAATCGACCTCAGTTCACCACAACACAGTTACAAACAATTACCATTTATTTTGATTTTGCCACTATCTAAAACTAGAAAAGTTTGATCCACTGGTCAGTCTGTAATTTGTGTGACGACAACAATTAAAAGTTAAATTATCGCGTAGGAGTAGGGTGGTTTGGTTGACTCCACCAGCGGATTTTCTTTGAAGGTTGACAAAATAATCAACATGAACATATTATTGCTGCTGCTAACTTATCAACTTTGTCGTCAGAAACGATTAAGAACTTATCAGCACAAAATTCAAACAAAAAAATAAGGGTATTTTGCACCTCTACACGATTATACAATATAAAACAAGTTGCCATCGTCAGCAACCCAAGTTAACTGAACTCTGAAACAACATACAAGTCATATAAGAGTCAAAATCAATGTACCACAGCTATTTATATTCAGACTTGATTGAAACAGAACAAATTCAACAAACAGATACATATTGAACATTTTGATCTGCCTGAATATCTCGGTAGAGAAAATCAGACAACAACAATGTAATCAAAAAGATTAAACCTCTAGCTGCAAACATATCATTTTAACAGCTATCACGGTTGTAAAGTTTTGCATTTAATTAGGAATTAAAACATCGCAACTGCGAGCCTGCATTGAATTTACATAGGTCTGAAAACTGTCAATGATGAGTGAAGAACGAGTGAAGCTATGACGATGCACGACAGAATACTGCAAGAGTTGAACCGATAATAAAAAATAAGAAAGCGTACTTCCAGTGAACACCGACCGGTTAGCTCAGTTGCTAAACACATCGCTATCGGTGCGGGAGGTCTGAAGCTCGATTCCCGGTCTGGTCAACTCGGACACAGTGTAGCCAACGACTCGCCACCGCTACGACGTTTCTTCGGACCTGTGTCGGCCAAGCGCGAAACCGCGAAGATGGAGCTGCCATTTGTTGCCCGCTTTGGCGTAGTACCGCGACAATATTGAAGATTTCTTTATTTTTTTATTAGATCTCCGGTGACCTCAACCTCTGGCTACACGACCGACGAACATCAAATGCAGTACATGGCGCGTTGGTTCTGCTCTCAAAAGCCAACAATTATATTGCCTTGCTTGCTAATAAGAGAAAGCTGAAAGAAATTGGTCAATATAATCATACTATGCCATGAAAGCATGGTAATAAATAAGTGCGCGCAGAAGCGAAAACAATCAACAACATCTACATAAGTTTGTTCACAACAATCATATAACACCACAAAAATATTTTCAAATCAAGATCTGCGATTGTTTGTCAGAGTTTTTGCTGCACCTTAAACTATGTTCGCTCCAAAACAAAGTAATGCAATCTAACAAAACCAAAATACTATCGACAAAAATTCAACTTAGTTAAAACATTAATGTAAAAAACACATGAACACAAAATTACTTGCTTCATTATCATTTTTTTGTAACTATCTGTTTTAATTAAAATTTGTTTTTAGAGGCTAAGAAAGTTCAAATCCTGTATTATTGGCAATAGCTTGTTTCAGTTTGTCTCTTAAAACATCTTTGGTTGGATAGTTGGGCAGTTTGAGAAGATTGAAACAAGTCGAAGCGGTGGGGAGGCGATGAGGATGAGATCGTCGAGATTTTGATGCAGATAAACGTAGAAAACCACGAAGTACAGTCGCCACAGTGTCACCAGTATCTTCTTCATCAGGCACTTCGACACATCTGCACAAAAACCGACAATCACTTCAATTCAGCGTGGCCGAGCGGTTCGGAGCGTAGTTTTTACGACGGCCATGATGGCAAGGTTGATGGTTCAACTCTCACCCAAGCCTCGTTGTTGCGTCCTTGGATAAGATGCTTCACGTCAATTATCTCTGCTAGGTGGAATATAAGCAGCAAATTGAAGAAGTCAGAAGTAAAATTCAAGCGGAAAACTCGGAAATAAGGGCAACTCCTAAGCGAGTCTGGAATCGTCCCATGCATAGCGCCTCCGTCGCTTTCTCCTGACACGAGGATAAACATGAAAAAATAATCAAATCATTCATTGATTCCTGGATAACGTCAGTCATCTATAAATCTAAATTTTTTTTAATCGTAACATAGGGTGTGGATTCTGTTCCAATTTTACATGATCATTGCAAGCTTTTAAATTCTTCGCCGATTTGCACAGCATTTTTTGTCTTGCATGGTAATTAGTTTAAACTACAAACAAAAGATAGGGAGTAAAGAACAAAAAAACAATTTGTATATTAGCTTAATAGCAATCGGATGTTGAATTTTGCCTACCCCTACCAGGTCCTGAAACGAGGTGTTGCGGCAACCAATTAACGTCTAAAAACTCTTCACGATCTTTAATATTTAATCCTTCTTTTTAAAATTTTTAAACTTAGCTATCGTTTCATCTCTCACACTTTGTGTTGTCTTCTTCCTTTATGCCTTGTTATTCAATCACAAGTTGAAGGATTCTTGCGTAAGTAATGAGTTTTCTTAATGTGTTCAAAAATTTTCCAAAGTTTTTCAAACAGTTTTTCTGAGACTTCAATACTTGCATCTAAGCTGCAATTAAATTATTCGCACTTACTAAAAAAATTTGCCCTAGGAGAGGTCAATCGGTTATTAACACTGTCTATTTTTCTCTCAATATCATCCAAGCGCTGCAGTTCCTCTAAAACTTGGCCTAGTTTTTTAAATCTATGCTAGCCATTCTCCTCACTTATTTTGAAACAGTTTAAACGCGTTCTGTTGTAAAAAATTTGAGGCAACCGAATAATTTTCCTACAGAGCTCGAGATTGTTGAGTGTTGACACCGGCATTCCCTTTCACAGACGCATGAAGCGCAAGGTGGACACAATTCAATTAAAATGTAAAGGTGTCCGGCTGTCCACTTTACGCTTCACCATTCCTCAATCTGAAGTGGTTGCACTTAATTCCTCACCGCTAACTGCCACTGCGAATACAATTCACCACAATGATAATGATATCGCAAGACTGCACTTCCATGGATGTTAGCTAGCTCAGCACAAAGGGATGCAATCAACAACTGAGGAGTGAGTTACCTGATCGAAAACTGAGGATTGAGATGCGCAAATCCGAGAAGAGGAGGACGGGAGCATGATGTGACAAATTTGAGAAAACTAGCTCGTTCTTGCGCGCTGTAATCCTTCTCTAAGATATCCCACAACCACTTCACTACTCGATGAGAGGAGTGGAAGCCTCCATAATAAACAACATGGCGTCTGCGGAAGAACATAATTTATAATTTACACCAGTCAAAACAGCGAAGATTTCCCCAAAAAACGAAAACAGGGCTATGTACGCTTAAATGTAATAAATAAGCAAAATATAAAAACAGATTTACAAGTTAAAGCAAGGTTCAACTTCCTTTGGCTGAGTGCCCGATAACTGTCAATAACATCTTGCATCCAGTTGCTTTCCATCAACAATTTAGGTGCAAGATAAAGTTTGGAAAGTTGTTTTAATAATAGGCTGGAACAATGTGGAACAAGTGCGTTTGCAATATTGAATAGATTAATTTGAGATTGAAAAATCCTACTTTGTAAGTATATCCGACTTGACTTTAATATAAACTATAGTAACGAGGAACGCGGTGCTGCGTTAAATTTCGAAGTATAATCGTCCTTCATTTCCACTATTAGTATTAGGTTTGCAAAATAAACTAAGCCCATTACCTAGTGCAGTCCAGTGTCGACACGCCCATTTTTATAGGCAAATAGAGCTTGTACTTTGGCACCGCACATAAATTATAACATCACAATCGAAAAATAACAATCCAGACAACAGAAATGTAATTGTGACGTAAAAAATCCGACTTTTTTGCTCACAAAAAATGAAAATGAGGGCAGTGTAAAATCGCAATATAAAAGAAGTAAGAGACTGCTCGAGTAGTTGTCGAGACAAGAATGTCAGCGAGTAAAAACTGCACGTATGATTTACGACCAAGTATTACAGAAACGTACTTCAGATCAGTGAGGTCCAAATCTACGTTATCGCCAGATATTAAACGCTGCAATTCCGGGGCAGAAAACATGGCAGTCCAGCTGTGAGAGATCAGGGAACGAAATCCGCTCACGAATGCTTGAGTTTGTTCGCGGATCTGAGTGTGCATCCGGTAGTGCGCCAACTTGTGGATGTACATGAACCTGGAAGAAGACATACGCGCATGGAATACAAAAAAGATTTCCAGAAAAATACAGTAGATAGAGCAGTTTAGTAGAATCGTTGTTTTTTTTTGGCATTATGCCAACAATTAATGCTTATAAACCATGAAGTCGCAACAAAAATATTAGAAAGTTGCAACGGCTTTGTGACAAAAAGTCAAACAATCATGAAAAGTTGGAGTCGAAATAAAAATCTCGGGTATCTTACCGATTTTACTTCGACCCCACGATCTTGACATAAAAATACATCAGCACTTGGGTCAAAAAATCAAAACAATCTTCACAATACTTGCGTTAAGATTTCCTTTTTCCAGATTTTCAACTTCCCGGAAACGGGAAATTTTCCAAAAAATTCTCGCGATTCCAGGGATTTGGGAAAATTTTCAGAGCTTGATTATCTTGCTATTTTTTCTGATTTTCAGCATTTCAGATCTAACTTTTAGTCATAATATGGTATCGAAAGCCGGTTCTTGTTTTGCTGTAGACGTGTTGTGTAAACCTATTGGAAATGCGTCTTGCTCGTTTTAAGCATTATAACTGCCTGCAAGGCATTGTGCTTTGTGTGAAGTTAATTGCTGCTATTGCGAAACCTTACTACCATGCTATTCACAGTAGACTTATGTTACAGTGTTCAGACTCAGACACATAGCTGCAGCAGTACGGCAATAGTGGTGTAAATGTTAGTGTGCCCTTACTTAATGTTTCTAATCTTTTGTTGCAATTTATAAAGCTGCAAACTTATTTAATTAAAGCCAAAGTTTTGAGCTATTTGGTTTATGACAATGTTGTTATGTTGTTTTGACAAACTTAGTTTGAGTTTTTCAATTTTTTCGACAAATGGAGGAAAAAATTTTGATCTCACAAGGCTTTAGTCTTAAAAAATGTTGCGAATTTTGAAAAAAAAAAAATTTAAAATTTGCACTATTTTTTTATGTCGAAATGATAGATGCCTTCGTTTATTCGGAATGATAGATGCAGCTCCACTGAAATCCCTACTAATGTAAAAAAAATCGCCGCTGAAGCGTGTAACAAGTGGCGAGGTCTATCTTCGCGGTTTAGCACCTACGCAGCACGGCTGCGAAAAAATGTCGCAGCGGTGGTGAGCTGTAGGCGACTTTGTGTCCGATTTGAGCGGCAGGGAAGCGAACCCTAGACCTCCCGCACCGCTAGCGATATACTCGGCAACTTAACTGACCAGTCGGTTCATATTTACGTAATAATAATATTTATCTCATTATCTTGGGTTATTCACGTAATAATATTCATATCATTATGACGTCATCATGCTATTTCAGTCATCGAAACTTAGCATAAGATTGGACTTACGGCAGCACTTATTTTGACCACACAACTTGCGGGAATCAAACTCCTACGTTCTACCTTTAGAAAAAAAAACAAAAAACAATCCATCTGCAAGTGAGCGTGGTTCCGACACGAACGACGACACGAAGTTGGTGTTTTTAAACTGACATTCCTTTCTGCTACTTTCAGGCACATGCGAAAAGAAATAAACGCATTTTTTGAAGAGCCGATCTAGATAGCAAGCAAACTCTAGCACAGACAACTTTTAATACTGAAAAACGTTCTACCAGTTTTATCAATCCAACGACCTACTTGTTTTCATTGGTAACCGCAACAGCTGAACCACCAGGCACCAGCTCGTGGGATTCTACTTTTCCCATAATATCCTCCTCGTAAGTGAAAGTCAAACCAAGATCAGCTATATCTCCATCGTATCGTTTGATCCACGTAAGATTCTTGTAGAATTCAGCATCCAGCGAAGGTAGCTCATCTATGGGGCTGAATTCAACACGCAATGTATCTCAAGTAAGAACATATAAAATCACCAAAAGCAGTTTTACGTTGTTAGTATTAATGCGGTAAAGCGAGCATGTAAAAACAGCAGACAGAAAGAAATCATGGAGGATAATTAAAATCCTCAGCCCCCAATTTTGTAATGAAGAAGCTAATATAGAGAAACCACAACCTACTTCGTCATCGAAAATGTAGCGTCATAACTGCATTGGATTTCATGCGCTATTAGCTGCATTAATCATGCTTACAGGTGCTTGCTATTGGTAAATACGTCTTGTAATTGCTTTGAGTTTATCATTCTGTTAGCAGCACATTTCTCGTAATTTGATTAGCAAAGTAAACACTTTGCACCATGCTTAGGTTATGGCGTTGACAATGGACTGAAACGCCTACCCAAACGTTTTCAGCAGTTTTTTGGCAGCAATATTCATGATAAAATTGCTTTTAATTTTTTCTTGATATTCCACTTAAGTCTTTGTTGACTCACCAGCAAGTGGCGTGGCAACGCATGATGACACTACTAAGTGCCGCAGCAGATTTTGTGAAGTGAGTAAACAACAAACCTGGAGCATACAAAACCGCTCCATCAATCCCTTCAAATCACTATTTTATTGGGAGAAACATAGCACTTAAACATTTATGCATGTTCATTTAAATATCGAGCTATAATAACTAACTTTTGAGATCGAAGTGAAATTGTTGACAAGGTAGAATAAAATATTCAAAACAGGCAATTAAAAATTGACGTTTCCATATCTGATTACCTGTAGAGCATACTATGCTGATTAGCTAGCAAACTTCGTAAGAAGAAGTTAGCAAATGGAACATCCAGAACTATTCCTTCATACACTGCTTTTCCCAACATCTTGCCAACAAAATTAAACAAAGACAAATGATCGTCCTGCAAGTGGGAAAGAGGGGAAGGGTATAATTTGCTCTCCCCTCCCGTAGTTACCTGTAACATACAGTACACACATGCAATAAAATGAGTGGTATAGAGCAACGATAAATTTCACCCGAACAACCTGTTTCGCTGAATCAACTCCTCAGAGTGAAATGAAAACAATGTCACACAAAATATAAAATTCTATGGCATTAAATTGGAATAACTTGCTTTCTCTGCATAGAAACAATTGGGGTCGATGTAAGTCTATATGTATGAAATACAACTGGATAAATGGTAGGCCTTGAAGATTTACTAAATAAACGCTGTAAAACCAATTCTACGACTGGTTTCGCGGTTTGACCGCTCATCAGGTAGACTCAGGTTTTGAAGCCAGGACCTATACCCAATGTAGATTTGAAAACGCTGTCAGCCCGGTGGCCGAGTGGATAGAGAGGCAACACTCGCCATCACAAGGTCCTGGGTTCAAAACCTGAGTCTACCTGATGAGCGGTCAAACCGCGAAACTAGTCGCAGAATTGGTTTTTACAGCGTTTATTTAGTAAGTCTTCAAGGCCTACCATTTATCCAGTTGCTTTCTCTGGAGAGCTTTCAACGCAAAACAACGATTGGTTGCAAAACAACGATTGGTTGCATTGTTACATGGTATATTGGAACACCACAGGCGATAAACTTACGTACTTATGCGCTTCGAAGGTGAATAGTCCAAAAGACGTGTAACGTACCAGCTTTTCTTATAAGCTCTACTCTTTATTGGGCCACCACGGCGGCTAGACTGCAGTGCATAGCCCCACTGAAAATTTATCTTGGTTTTTGAGTAGTCTCGGGTGTTATGACTTATGTTGCCAGCTTGGCTAGGAGTTGCTGGTCATTAGTCTACTACTCGTACGATGGAGGAACCCATTAAGTAAGTGCCATTCTTGACGGTATACCAAGCAAACGTGCAAGCTTGTTCACCACACTGTCCCTTTAAGGCCGAACGTCAAACGGGGCAGTGGTAAATACCAATTATGAAGTCATTGGTTTGACCCGATCCGGAATTGAACTTGAGTCTCCAGCTCCAGTAGCAGACGCTCTATCCATTTGGCTATCACAACAATTACTGAAGCATGAAACCGTGCGTTAGTAAAATCACGTAGTTACAACGCTTGACATCGTATCGCTGATCAATTTACCTTAAACAAATTGCTATCGGGATTGAAAACTTTTTTGATAATTTCTTCCAAAAATTCTTTGAACACTCCATCTTGGTCAATCCCAGCTTCATCCAAACCAAGATCATTGACAAATTTCACTCGAATAACTCCCTGAAACACATAAACCTTGTCACCATACAATTAAACCACAATTAGTAACGCTTGGTAAAACAAATCTTCCAAATACAAATTCAAACCAAAAAAAAAAAACGCAATGGAATGCCGAAAGCTTTCGTTTTGTATTTTCCAAGCTGTGAAAATATTGTTCGCATGAAACAAGTGAGTTTTATTTAATCCCATATCTAGAACAGGGGTTCCCTACCGGAGGGGGTTGTCTGTAGAATGTAGAAGCAGCAATGCAGGGGGTGCAAACAGCTTCACAGTTTTTTGTTTTGTATTTGGAATGTTTTTATTTTCAGTTGATTCAACGGCAATTTTTTCAGCGCAATTTTATCACTTGTACTCTAAAAAATGCCAGAACATATCTAAGTATTTTGAGAGTACGAAGCATTAAAAAGGTTAGAAACTACTAATCTAATTGTAGAAGTAATCAAAAATCTGAACATTGCTTTCGACCACTAGGAATGAAAATGTGATCACGAGACGAAAAATTGTACATTCTCAATAACTTTCTTCAGAAAATCTTAATTAATTATTTAAGTGACTTTGGGCAAATGATCTGAGCAAGCAAAAAGTATATAATGACTTGAAGCACAATATCACTTTTTGAAAAATAGTACAATAAGATATCAGTAAATTCAAGCAAAACTGGCAAATATCCTATAGCGAACTTAACAATTATGTCAGGCACCATTTTGATGGTCGACTTTCACTTGAACCACTGTACTCGCTCAACTTATTCATCAAAAGCAACAAAAAAAACGTAGCCGCAGCTAACTCAATAGGCGTTGCAATTTTAATGTAATATTTCATTTTAAAAAGTATGAAAGTAAGTACCAAAACAAAATTAACTATGTGCCACTTACTTCTCAAAAGAACTTTCAGGACATCGGTTGCTTCAAGCACACATTGGGCACGCCATTATAAACGTCGCCCCAATAAGAAAAAACACGAAATTCACCGAGACACTTTATTGCCTAAATGCACTGCTTGCCCACACTGACCTTGAGAGATTTGATTGAGAACGTATGAAGTTTTGTGTATCCATCATCAACCAGCCTGCTTCTGTGCACGCGAATGTATTCCATTTCTTCCATGTCTGTACTGATACCTGCCAATAATCGAAATTATCCGTCAGCAGCATCATCAATGTGCAGAATTTCGGTCGGTTGTTTTTGCGTGGTTATCATTACAAGTTTGGGTAAATTTACGGCCAACCTTTCTTGTTGAGATTTTAGACAAGACGCTCTGCGCTTTTTAACTATGCACGGCTGACAATAACAAGCTACAAAGAAATTTTATCGAAAAGTAACAAACTTTTAAGCGAGTGTGGGTTTGTACTACACATGTTTCATAAAGGTTTCTCGTAACCAGAGGCGTTGAAAGTTCCCATTTTCAAACGCCCTTTACTCGTGACAAAAAATGGATACAAACAACGTAATATTCAGCACAGATTCGTATAACGGCAATCAACGACTGGATCTGGATCTATTCAATGTGCAAGATTTTTTTCGATCTTAGAGTAATGTTTTCTGTCGCAATATAAGCTCATTGCTTTAAAAATATATAATTGCAAGGAATAAACCGCAGTTGCAAAAATTCTTTCAACCTAATGTAAATAAACTCGTTTTACATAACCAAATCCTTGATAAAGTGTTAAAATTTGAAAGAAAAAAACAAGCATATTTGAGATGAACCAGAAAAGTAATAAAAAAAACGAAAATTGGGAAATGACATCAGTCTAGAGTTGAACAACAAGGATGTTGTCTAGTGCCAATGGCAGCGAAGACATAGTAGGAAAATGGCTCTGCTAAACAGGATAACACTGAGCTCTTTGACTTATCACATCGACTAAGTGCTGTTGTCTCTTTGTGCGATAGAAAAAATTAATTGTTAAAACATGTACCACAGCAGTATCTGTGCCCAACTATTTCAGTAGTACAATCTATTGATGCTATTTGCAATCTAAGGATCTATATGCAATCTAAGGATGCTATTGCGAGGAAGAAGGAAGCGTACAAGACATGGTGCAATGCAAGATCTGAAGAGAACAAGGAGGTGTACAATAGCTTAAAGAAGAAAGCAAAAAAAGTGGTGGCAAGAACCATGAAAATAGAGGCTGAAAAAGAACTGAACGAATTGGGCAAGACCCCGAACAGCATTTTTAAGTTTTTAAAGTCCATGAAAAGAGATGGGAAAGATGTTGAAGGTGGAAGTTGCTTAAGAGACAGTGCTGGAAGGCTGGCTTTCTCGGAGGATGACAGGAAAAGAGTTTGGAAAGAACACATGGAGAAGATTATGAACGAAGAAAACGTGTGGGATCAGGTGACCGATGCAGACATGGTAGAAGGACCCATAGAGAGGATTACTCCTGCAGAGGTGCTAAAGGCCATAAAGGTTATGAAAACAGGAAGAGCAGCTGGTTTGTCAGAAGTAAACATCGAAATGATAAATGCAAGTGGCCAAGTTGGAGTAGAGGTGATGACAGAACTATGTCAGAAAGTATTGGATGGAGCAGGTATGCCAGACGAATGGAAGACAAGTGTAATGTTGCCAATTTTCAAACGAAAGGGTGACGTAAGGAGTTGTGCTTCTTATAGAGGTGTGAAATTATTGGAGCACGGAATGAAGGTTGTAGAACGAGTATTGGAAAAGAGGATACGAGGGATGATAGCTCTGGATGATATGCAGTTTGGATTTATGCCTGGAAGGGGGACGATAGATGCACTATTTGTAGTGAGGAGATTGCAAGAAGTATACCGCGAGATGGATAAATGTTTGTACATGTGCTTTGTTGATTTGGAGAAGGCGTTTGACAGAGTTCCAAGAAAAGTGGTAGAATGGGCACTGAGAAAAAGATGTGTACCGGAGGGAATGGTGAAAGCAGTGATGAGTCTATATGAAGGGGCCACAACAAAAGTAAGAGTCGGGTCGGGATACTCTGACGAATTTTCTGTGACAGTAGGAGTACATCAAGGTTCAGTACTGTCACCATTGCTGTTTGCCATTGTAATGGATGTTGTGACAGAAAAGGCAAGAGAGGGCTTGATGAATGAAGTGCTGTACGCAGACGATTTGGTGCTAATGGGAGATTCTATGGAGGAGCTGCGTTATAAGTTTGGAAGGTGGAGAGAGTCTCTGGAATGTAAAGGTTTGAAGGTAAACAACATAAAAACGAAAGTGATGGTGAGTGGAACAGATGGAGAGATACAAAAGAGTAAGACTGATCCATGCGGAGTGTGTGGGAGAAGAGTGATGGTGAACTCTTTGCTATGTACTAAATGTGGTTGTTGGATTCATGGAAGGTGTGCGAAAATCAAGAGGGTGTCAGGGGCCCTTGCAAAAGGATTTGTCTGTGAAGTATGCAGGCGTGGGATGACGGGAACGCGGCTGCCACAGGAGAAGCTGTGTGATGGAGTGGAGACTGTTAAAAGTTTTTGCTATTTGGGCGATAGACTTAATGCGAGTGGTGGATCTGAGGCGGCGGTGACAGCAAGAACGAGAATTGGATGGTTGAAGTTCAGAGAATGTGGTGAGGTGCTCTATGGTAGAAGGTTTTCGCTTAAGATAAAAGGAAGAGTGTATCAGAGCTGTGTGCGTTCAGCGATTCTGTATGGGAGTGAAACGTGGTGTCTAACGGAAGGAGAAGTTGCGATTTTGAGAAGAACAGAGAGAGCTATGTTGAGAGCCATGTGTGGTGTTAAGTTAATGGACAAGAAAATCACGAAAGAATTGATGGAGATGTTGGGTTTGGTTGAGTCGTTGGAAATGATAGCGAAGGCGAATGCTGTGAGGTGGTATGGCCATGTGCTGAGAAGGGAAGATGGTAACATCTTGAGAAAGGCTCTAGACTTGGAAGTTAGGGGTAAAAGAAGAAGAGGTCGGCCAAAAAGCACATGGAAGAGAAAAGTTGAAGAAGAAGTGAAGAAATTGGGGTTAGAAAAGGAAGATGCCTTGGATCGAGAGAAATGGAGACGGGCGGTATGGAAATGCAGTCAAATGGGGTGAATCCGGCCACCTCCGTTGACGGGGAGAACACCGGATAATTCTGGACATCATCATCATCAATCAACACTGACTCATTTGTGTCAGTTCGCAGCGGTCGTAAAAACAAGCCCAGAAATTGAATTATGAAAGGAAACGTAATAACAGCAACCACTTATTTTTTCTGAGATATTCACCTAAAACGGCTTTATCAGCCATCACTAAAGTCCGAAAGAGGATCACGCGATCTTTATGTGGGAGAACAAAAGGAATCTTCTGGAGCACGAGCTTAGCACGAGGTTGAGATTTCTCGACTTCATTACGGATTGCGCTCGACTTCACTTCTCTTCAAACAATGAATCAGCTTGTTTGCATGACACATATTTGATCGATTTAATTCAAATACGATATAAGTTGCTAAGAGTAAACCAAAATAAATTTAGTGGAATCACTTGTAAAAACTGCGATTGTTTTCAAATTATATTGAACAGAAATTCGGCAGTAATTGAAAGAGATTGCAAAGTGAGCTAGCGCTCTTCGAGTCAGCAGCCACGTGATACATAATATGTCAAATGTGATGGCTCTGGCCGCGAATCGAACCACAGTCACGTGGGATCCGCACCCTGCATGTGGTACCGCTAGGCCATGAAACTGAGCCAATATGTTTTTACTAATAAACTTACGCTAGAGATCTCAACCCTTTCAACGCACTTCAAATCATTATGTTTGTTAGATAATATAACAGAAAAATCGCCGTTACTGAGCTATCACGATGGCTGCTTTGATGACAGCGTCTGACAGCGTCGTTTATGCTACAGTTACAATTTACATCACTTCTCCAATCTCCACTACTTTGCGCATATGGGTAAATCTCCGAGGTAAGGTACGCGTTGCTCAAGTTTCTTGTTGCGTGCGTAAATAAAATGCTTTACAATGATAGCCCCTGCTAGGGAGTTTTTAATAAGCAAATAAGTGAGGCTACAAACGATAATATTCAACAGAAACAACGGTAGATCTTCCGCGAGTATAAATGCTTCGGCTATAATGCCTCTGCCCAACAATTTATCATACAAAGCCAAAAGCTTATATCCGTCACTTTGTCACAACCACAAGCATCTCACTTGCAGAGCCAATGATTGACAGGTGTAAAAGGTCGTCTGGCATCACGATCATACAACATCATCAACAATGTATGAGCAGAATCGAACACAGGATACACGCTTCCACCGCTAGCTGAACATAAAAAATTCCTCGAACAGCAGAACACTAGGAAGCGTTAAATATAAAAACTCGACGAAGCACTCATTGCGTTTTATATGAATTTATGTAGTTAGTTCATATCCAACCATCACAATAACTTGTCCTGCGATTAATATCGTCTCTATCTTTTTTTTTAATTTTACGCCTAAGTTAACCGAAAATTCATCTACAGTTCACAACAAACAATGGCAACAAAACAACCCGAAAACCCATAGCAATTTACTTTAACGTAAAACTCGAGACTAAAAAATGCTGAGACTTATGCGATGTAAATCTACCATGCGCAGCAAAATAAGACCAACCTTTGATCGTTCCACTCCAAATCATTTTAAATACAAACTGCCTCAACGCAGCCGAGATGACAACCAGTTCTTCGAGATGGAACGGGATCTGTTGCTCGTAAAACTCAACATCATCAAGAATTCTGTGACAGCAAAAAAATCAAGATTAACGAAAATTGGGTCGCAACAGGGAGCTAACAGCTGATAATTAAGCCTTTAACCAATTTTACTTCAAGTGACACTGCGAGTAATGAAATTCAATCGTCAAAAGTTACGTAAAACTTCCTCCTGCAAATCCACGTTGCTCGGAAATCAGTATTTCGATAATAGGTCGAGTAGACTCCAGAACAAGAAGAGATGATGCAGTAGCAAACGTTCAATATGTGCCAAATCAGAATAACAAGCCAACCATTGTCATTCTGAGAGAATATATCTATTCAGACGGTTGTCGTGATGCTGCAGACGTTTGCAGGACACAAAAATTTAAGTGCCGCACCTCCAACTTATGATTGTCAACAACTCGAGCTCATGCGGACTGTGAAGTGGGAAACATGCACGATTGTACTTACGATATAATATGTGACGTCATGTCGCAGAACAATGTGAAGACAGCAAAATAAGGCTCTGAAACATCCGGAGGAAGTGATAGAGATGAGAGAAAAAGCTCCAATCCTCCAGATGGACCAAGTTCACATATAAATCTCCACATCCGACACAAAATCTCACTCATGAACGTCAATCCTGCAATAACAAATAAAAATGTTGTCTCACTTAATTTAATTTCCATGTATACAATTGTAGACGTTGCTGGTCGAATGAGTGTCTGCCACATTATAATTGCTTCAAACCAGACTTTCAATCAGGGCAATGAAGCACTATACAATCCGGAAGCACTTCCTGTCAAATTTAAATGATAAATGCTTTCGGATAGTTTCGAACCTGGGTTTTGTGCCAGCTGTACCTTAAACACTACAACGCGCCCACCACACTTCCTAACCAAGATCACGAAATCCTTTCGTGACATCAACGATGTACTCCAAAAAATTTAAATTTTCATTCCACTGGCGGTGACGCGTCGAAGTGTGTAACGAGTGGAGCCACTTAACGCCTGGGAAACACAGCTCCGAAGAAATGTCGCATAGGTGGGGACACCTTGCCGAATCTTACGGCCCCGGAATGGAACCCCAGACCTCCCGCACGGATAATGATGCACTTCTCAACAACTGAGCTAACCGGCAGGTGCTTAGAAAAACGAAACAAGAACGTCACGCACCTGTCAGCATCTCCAATCTCACTTGTTTAGTGACTACAACCAGAGCACGGCGATATAACAAGCAACTATTGCACGTGTTTCGAACTTCACTATATTCTAGTTTCCGACCGCCAGTTGGTAGAACAATCTTCTGTGAACGGGACGACGCCAGTTTCTTTAAATATGAACTAAACTTGTTCGATACTGAAAACATTAAAAGTGTTCAATCGACATTTCATTCTATAGTTCAGAATGTCACAATCGAACCGAAACTGCAGCCTATTACACTTGCTTCGACGCCCACGCGTGTCCAGGGTGCACGGAGTCCATCTCCGCAACTTCGCACTCGTATGTATCACAATATTCGCAAACTTTTACTTTAGCAGTGATAGTAATTACAGGGTTTCCTTTTTTTCCGGATTTTCAACTTCCCGGGAAACGGAAAATTAAAAAAAAAATTCCTGGAAAACCCGGAAATTTTCGGGATGCCGGATTCGGAAAATTTTCGCGGGAAATTTTCCCGAGCTTGGTTGTTTTGCTATTTTTTCTGGTTTTCAGCATTTCAGATTTAATTTTTAGCATTTTATTATGTTGTTTTGACAAACTTAGTTTAAGTTTGTTAATATTTTCGACAAATTGAGGAAAATTAAAAATTTTGCGAATTTTGAAAAATAATTTCAGTAAGCAAAAAAAAATTCAAAATTTGCAGTAACCTACTTTTTATGTCGGAATCAGGGCTTCCAGCTCAAAATGGTGAAAAAGCCGGAAAAAGTGGGTGGTCACAAAGTGGCAACAGGAGAGCTATGTCGGCTTCGCCCCCAACCGCCGGAGGCTAAGGGGCCAGCGAATTTTTACGGTTTTCACGTAAAAAACACTTATTCTAGCACATTTTTTCACCCAAAAAAGGCGTGCAGTGAGCGCAGTCACAATAGACAATGCAAAAGTATTCTCGCAGCTTATGTTTAAAAGCAAAAGCTTGGCTAAAATAAGTGAAAAGAGGCTGCAACCATTATTAGTTTGAGAAATTATAGACTGAAAGTTAGATTTTAGTACCTTATTACAAGGCCAAAGGGGGGGTGGCATGGCACCGTGCCCCCCCTGCGCGCGCCTATGATCACTTCTACTTAAACCGAACCTAGGTCTAATCACTTCCACTTAAACCGAATCGAATCTGAATTTCGCAATCATTTTCACAAGCCCTACCTTCGTACCTTCAAAATAAGCACTTCCTAGGTGGTAGCGCGTAAGTGCAATAACCTAAAGTTACGCAGAGATGATAGCACGATGCAACATTGTGTGATGTCACAATTATTTTATTTCAACTTTTTATGGCCTATAACAAGCGAGCTGCTTGTCTGTCAACATGGTTTATGACGTCAACAATCTTACAATTGTGAGGTTAATTTCACTGCAGCATGATGAGACCACTTTACAACACTGCAAATAATTATGTCAATTTTCTTACTCGTATAAAAACGTATGCATAGGAGAAAAAAGTCAAGTACCTAACGTAAAAAATCCCGGCAAATGGCACGCGAGGGGAAGGGGAGGGGTAGGTGCTTTTAGAAAAAAAGCATTTTTGGAATAATATCGGTAGGTGCCGATTTGAAATGCAAAATGCCGGAATTTCGGCAAAATCCGGAACTCTGGGAGCCCTGGGAATGATAGATATCAGTACCACTAAATTCCTTACTAATGTAAAAAAATTTCTCGGGATCCCGACATAAATTTACCCGGAAACAAGGAATTTCATAACCTCAAATTTCCCGGGATATTTTTCGTCCCAACTTTACGGGAGGAAACACTAATAGTAACAATGACAACATTGAGATTCATTTTACCGACTCAACAACTATAGCTAATTTATTTTCGAAGACTAGAAATATCTTAACCGGGGCAATCATGGCCCTCGACCTCTTCCAAGTGGCACGAAATTTTGCGTCCGACAAGCAGAACCTGACATGAGTTGTTTTATACTTTTCAATGGTCGATATTGATTCGAACATACTTTTTCACAGAAACCTACGCTTCTTGATACAGAGAGGGCTACGAGGGCGCAGGAATTCGCTAAGGGAACACCAGAAAGTTAGTAATACTGGCATTAATGTATCCGGTAACTTGCTAAAGCAAGGTTCCAACTACCTTTGGCAGAATGCTCGATAACTGTCAATAGCTAGTCTAGAGCTTGCATTACAGTCTGTGACAGAAATTTAAGGACAATTCCCAAAAATGACAGAAATTTAAGGACAATTCCCAAAAACAATTCATCTAGCTTTAAATTGAGCATATCTCAAAAAAATGAGTGTTGAAATGCTATGATATGTAATTATGTTTCTGGGTTAATTTAGAACTAAATATCTATAACTGCCAGATTTTTATACATGGATGGTGCAGCACGTCTCGAAGCAAGGGGTGAAGGATTTTTCGGAGCAAAAAAGTTCCAATTGTTGGAGTGGCCTGGAAGCAGTCCTGACCTGAATCCCATCGATGGAGTTTTATGAAAAATATAGTTTCAAAAAACCATCCTACAAGCCTTGATGGACTTCGATCAGCAATCAAAGAAGTTTGGGTAAAATAAATCTCTCCCGACTATTGCTGCAAGCTGATTGAGAGTATGCCGCTCGCCTGCAAGATGTCCTCAAAAAAAAAGGCAGGCACACAACATACTGATTTTATTCTGTGTAAATTTGTTCCGCTTTTCCTTATCCCAAGAAAACAATAAACTATCGACAAAAAGATTGAGGGAAAGGGGTGGGTATAAGTATAACAAAAGCTATCGGTTGAACACAGAAATGTTTAAGAACGTGAAGTGTTCTTAAACTTTTGTCACAGACTGTACAAACTTAAATTACTAAATCATAAAACAACCACAGCCTGTTTCATCGTTATCGGTTCTTCAGACAGTGTTTTTTATTGATTTAGTAACTTTACTTCATTTCATATCCAGTAATTGGCATTACAATGTCAGTTCAATAAAGCTAGCTCCATAATATTTTTGCTGTAGCTATTCACAAAAATTATTGAAACACATACATTTCACTTTTGTTTTTGTTTTATTTGCAATTTCTTCAGCGTGGGAAGGCGTGACGTCATCATTGTGAAGAGAAGGTAAGGTCAATAAATCGTGAAACAAAATCCGTAAAAAATGTCCGTTCCACAAAAATTCCAACTGACGTTTCACAAACGGCATAGCTTCGCCATGAGCAAGCCTAAATTAATATTTAATTGAAAAAGACAAAAAACAGCAATTATGCGATATTTCCAAACACAACTTACGAAATTTTTGAATACTTTAATTACAAAAATAAGAGCCAATATGAATTGAAACATTTGAATATTTTTGAGACGTTTCGATATATACTTAAATCAGTGTCAACCTTATTCAAATAGAGTTGAATGTTTGAATATTCTATTATGCGGTTTAAATATTCTAAAAACACGGAGTTACAAAATTATGCAGAACTTCTTTCCTTCACGCAATAAAATTTTTTACGAAATAACATTTGATGCAAAAAGCAAAAAAATCAAATCTTCATCATAATCGCGATTTCGGCGAGGGGTAAAACGAATGGCGGGGCCCATCTTCGCGGAGTGACGCCTGGGCAACACAGCTTCGACTGAACACCACAGCGGTGGCGAGCCGTTGGCGACACTGTGTCCAAATTCACCGTCCCACGAATCGAATCTACGACCTTCCTCGTGAAAAACGGCACCTATAACCACTACGCCAAACTTACTCCATTTTGTTTCCAGGAAAGTAACCAAGTACTGGGTGCCACGTGTTGTGGCTTGATTTCAGTGTAACGGTGTTGGAATCCAAAAATTTAAAAAGTTCATTTAACAAGGTCTGAAAAAAAAACACGTGATACGCAAAAAAACTGCTCTCATCTCATAAATGTCGCTTCTGCCTAAAGGAGGATTCAATTCCTGACGATAAAAATCGCTGTAACACAGGAGCAACGTAGTTTGACGTAGGAAGAGAATGATCAACTGACATATATTCTTTGTGTAATTTTTGTATTTGAAGTGGAAGAGTTGCTACCAATATTGCTACAGTCTAAATTTGTTGTCATGCCAAGCAGTTCAGCTTGGTTCAGTTTTTCTGTTGTGTACATCCCAGCAGAATAAAATGTGATCGCAAAACAACACGACGCTGAACTTATTGCGTTGCAGTTTAAAACTATAATACACGTGTGAGCTTTACATCCAGTGTGCTATCGCCGCAATAAAATTATTTCAAACATTTAATGGAATAGTGCTAGTCTTAGGAAGTGACAAAGTAAGAATGAGGTTTAATCATTGTAATTAACACAGTAACACACATCATCTATGTGTTGTTTCAACAATTTGCAATATAATCAAATTTTGCACTAGTACCGGTAGCCTACCAGTAATCAATCGACTACTATCGACTTTATTGGGTTGTTCACTTCACCAAAATCAATTCAATCTGACAAATATGACCAAACAAATTTCATATCATACAAAAGTTATTGCACCACAGGTAACAATTTGGTAAACTGTTTTTGATTCAAACACTACATCTTTAAGAATTACAAAGTTTGTCATCACAATAATGGCTAATAGCTAAACAAAACTGATTTTTTGCATCAACCTATCCTGTGCTAATTCATTTTAATGATGCTACATACAAAAACAGAATCATGATTAGAATGCATTGGCTGAAGACAGTTCAGATCGGTCTACGACATTTGGGCGCGAGACATTTGGGCAAAGACATTTGGGCGCGAAATGCGTTGTAGCACACTTTTCACAATTATTTTTCTACTATTTTCAAAAAATTTTATAAACACCATTTTTACAAAAATTTTATGTTTGCAACTGTGCTAGTGTTGTAATTTTTTCTAATTTCTTAATTACTGCAAGTAATAAGCAAACGAACCAATCGATGTATATTCACGAAAACGTTGTAAGAAACACTAATGCGAAGTCAAGGTCAAGTCACCGATAAGCAAAGACGTATTTCTATGTTTAATTAATTATATAATTCCAAGAACTTTGCGATAATCATAATTACGCTGTGCAATAAGGAACAAACGAAGGTTTTGGATTTATACAAGATATTTTTGTTTGCGCCGATGTTTTTATTTACTTAACCTAAGCTACTTAATCGCTGCAGGAAACAAGCGAACCAAATAAGATATGTATGCTTACGTAAACATACCGAAATGCGTTGCAGCGCACTTTTTGCAATCATCTTTCTACTTTTTAAAAAAAATTTTATTAACAACATTTTTACAAAAAATTTTTATTTGCAATCGTGCTGGTAAGTGTTTTAATTTTTTCTTATTTCTTAATTACTGCAAGTAATAAGCGAACGAACCATATTGATGAATATTGACGAAAACGTTATAGGATAAACTAATGCGAAGTCAAGGTCAAGTTACCAATAAGCAAAGACGTATATCTATGTTTAATTAATTATACAATTACGGGAAATGGTTGCTTCCAGTAACAAAAAGGCTCAATGACCAAGGTCAGAGCATATATATTTATTTAAAAACACAAAGTAAAAAAGTAAAAACCTCTACAGACTGTTTCACCTCAGCGGATCATCAGGAGATATCTAAATTAGGGTTTAAAGTTAGCCTGGTAGTGAATAACTGATAGTAAAATTGGTAAACTACGCTTACTACACTAAAAACCTGACGTGAACCATAGAAGGAGGGTAGTCTCCGCTGCGAACAGCTCAGTGCTCAAGCGAGCTAGTCACAAGCTAGTCTAGAAACATTCGAAGAAAATAAAAAAAATATGCGTATGCGTTGATCTGTTTTGCGACCGCCCTCCCTCCCCTTTTTTTATATTATCTATAACACTCGTCACAATATTTTAACATCCCCTATCTGCCTTTCTACTAGAGCACCGTATTCCGGCCACGCTTTTTATTTTCTTGGAATGTTTCTAGACTGGCTTGTGACTAGTTCGCTTGAGCACTGAGCTGTTCGCAGCGGAGACTACCCTCCTTCTATGGTTCACGTCAGGTTTTTAGTATAGCAAGCGTAGTTTACCAATTTTGCTATCAGTTATTCACTACCAGGCTAACTTTAAACCCTAATTTAGATATCTCCTGATGATCCGCTAAGGTGAAACAGTCTGTAGAGGTTTTTACTTTTTTACTTTGTGTTTTTAAATAAATGTTTAATTAATTATATAATTCAGAGCACTTTGCAGTAGTCATAATTATTTTGTGCAATAAAGAACAAACGAAGGTTTTGGATTTATGCAAGATATTTTCGTTTGCGCCGATGTTTTCATTCCCTCAACGTAAGCTACTTAATTGTTGCAAGAAACAAGCGAACCAAAAAAGATATGTAGGCTATACTTACGGAAACGTTGTAAGAAAAACTAAAGCGTAGTCAAGGTGAAGTTATCGATAAGTAAAGACGTATTTCTATGTTTAATCATTGCATAATTGTTTCCTGCAGCAATTAAGTAGCTTACGTTAAGTAAATAAAAACATCGGCGCAAACGAAGAATATCTTGCATAAATCCAAAACCATCGTTTGTTCTTTATTACACAAAATAATTATCGCCAAGTCCTTCAAATTATGCAATTAATTAAACATAGAACGACGTCTTTGCTCATCGGTAACTTGACCTTGAGTAAGCAATCTTTTTTTTTAAGTTTCCGTAAGCATACATCTCTTATTTGGTTCGCTTGTTTCCTGCAGCAATTAAGTAGCTTGGGTTAAGTAAATAAAAACATCGGTGCAAACATATCTCGCATTAATCCAAAAAATATCTCGCGTAAATCCAAAACCGTCGTTTGTTTTTTAATACACAAAATAATTATCGCCAAGTCCTTCGAGTTGCGCAATTAGATGAACATAGAAATAAGTCTTTAGGCTACTTATCGGTTGCTCTAACCTTGATTACACATTAGTTTTTCTTGCTCAAATTTCCACAAATATACATCAATTGGTTCGTTCGCTTATTAGGCTATTTGTAATTAGAAATTAGAAAAAATAAGAACACTTACCAGCACGGTTGCAAATATAAAATTTTTGTAAAAATGTTAAAAATTTTTTCAAAAAGTAGAAAGATGATAGTAAAAAGTGCTCTGCAACGCATTTCGCGCCCAAATGTCGAGTTTCGGTTCAGATGGCCGAGTGATAAGAGTGTCTGCCTCTGGAGTTGACGCGCTTCACACTAAAACAAGAAAAAACTAAAGCTCTTCCCACAAAAAATAAACAAAACAAGAGCAAAGATTTAATTGCCACACAAGGAGCAACATACATACCAATAATAATTAAGAGACATATTACAGGTTGAAGAAAATGTAAGCGTTTAAAAGAGTTTTCAAACAACTAACTACTAACCGCAACTTGAACTCTTTGTTTCTCCATCGTTTCCATTTGCATTGCACATAAATGAATGAGATTTGCCGCAATACATAGCACATCTGTGACAGCCACAAATGAATCACATGACTTCGGGACCACCCCATATCTCACACATGCACCTTCAACATGAAGCAGTGTGACAATACGAGATAACATTTGATGTTCTTCCAACAATGACAAACTCTGTACAAAAAGTTTTTGTATATGGTCAGTATATTACATACTTTTTACAACCTACGGATTAGTTTCCAAAGTTTGTGTCACCACGCCTCCCCTACAAACCGTAAATCACATGACGCCTACCCTGCGGTATAGCCAGAAATTTCGAGGGCTTAGTGGTCGACCCCCCCTAAAAAAGGTCTTTAATCGTTTGTAAATGATAGTGATAATATTCGCGCGTCCAGTTCGGAAAACGTTGGAATATCGTAAATAATAATTTTAATACAATCAGTGGCCTGTTATTCCAAAGCTGCTTCATATTAAGCAAGTCAGGCTTCAAAGAGTACGAAATTGTCATCGATGTTTGTGTGTTCGATCAAGATCAACGATATCTTCTTTTCGCGATTTGTGAAAAAACACGCGATTTCGTAAGAGCGAATAAATCCGGAGTGCTTTAGTGCTTACAAATCCGCTGCGAGCCATTTGTGATGTCACCTAAGGTTATGAACCCAGTCCTTGAAAAATTAACGCAATCTTGTTTAACAGACGGAAAATTGGGAGAAGGTCAGCAATTTTATTACATAGAGCTAAGAAACAGCCAAAAGTGCTTGGGCGGACGTTTCGGTTTGCCGGCAATCTGTCTACCACACCAAGATGGGAAATCCCGTTAAATGCCTTTCCGAACGGCACAACAAGTAAACTCGTCGGCTTATTCTCCATACCGTCCTTTTAATGATGATCAGCGTCAAGCAGGGAAGCGGTGATTACCATTTTACAGTCATTGGTTTGACCCGACTCGGAATCAAACCCGAGTCTACAGCTCGAGAGGCAGACACTCTTAGCACTCGGCCATTTGAGGTGTTAAATTTAAGTTAAATAAAAAATTATCTAACACTAAAAAAGAAGTTTTGACAAAAACTTTAAGCTACAACACATTACAAAAAATATTTCCGTAAAAATAAAAACGAGTAACAACAGATATATTTTAAATGATTTAAGCAGTTCTTGCATATTATCTACCTGAGGAAACTTCTCTTGTATTTGCCAGAGAAACGCAGGAATGTTCAAAACGGTCAACACAAAACAAGCCAGTTTGTCATCAGTAACAGCCTGGCATGTGAAAAGCCTAAAACGAAGGTTTTATAATTTGAAATATTAACGTATCGATGAGTACCGAAAGTATGTCAATAGTAATTTGACGCAAATGAGCTTTGGTTCAAACAAACTGGGAACAAAATCATATCTTCATTTAATTCGCTGCATTGAGCCCAAGCGCGTACGTACTGCATTGAGCCTAAGGCCGCTGGAGCCCACCGCCGCGGCCCAGCACCAAGGCAACACAGCTCCGAAGAAATGTCACAGTTGTGGCGACATTGTGTTAGATTTGAACGTCTCGGGAATCGAACCCCAGGCAACCCGCACCGAGAGCGATGCGCTCCAGCGTTAACTAGCCAGTGCATCACAAATATGGAAGAAAATTCAAGAACTTGTAATTAACAACTTGACCACGCGAATGCATAGCCACACTGACGAAAATAATCTCAATAGGCAACGTTTGGCTGAACATAGCCTAAACATACTTTAACATCACAAACATCTGTAGTTGCTCGACATAAATGATAGGATAGCTCAGGCTAATTCTTTAATGCATACATCACCACTTTCAAACACTTCATATCATTGGAAAAAAAGTACTACAGCACCAACACAAAAACATACCGAAAAACTAATGTCACGCAATATCCGATCAGATTGTTGGTCAACGACAAAGTTATTCCTTTCCTCAGTACAACAGCTACAACACAGTGAGCTCCCCTGGCGTACAAGTGAGCACTAATGCTGACACACATTTGCTTTAAAGCACTGTGCACTGCTGTCTGCTTCTATACAACAAAAAAATTAATACAAAAAGTGAATGCTCGTATCTAACTTCAACAAAAAATAAACGCACACACGTTTTTACAATCGATTCACAAAGCAAAAATACTGAGGGCCTTTAGATATACTTAAGCTCAGAAAAAAAGAATTAATACCAAAAAGCCAATCGTTCTTTTAGACCAGCACCAGCAGTGAATAACTGACGAATATAAAAAATAATTTTTTAATTAAATAGAATCGCCAGCAAATTAACTCAAGATTACAAAATCAGCAACTTCCCTAACTTTAAAACGGTTATTCAAGCTTTCTTATTTCGAAATTTGCCCAGCTGATGTCTTTTTTATGCTGAAGATGGCCAAACGTAAGGCCAAAAATTTTACAAGATCGCAGGCGATGCGAATAAAGAATTTGACTTTTTCGCCAAAGTTTCGAGTTAGATCATTTATCAGCAAATGAGAGAATCAGAAAAACGATTATATACAAAAATTTAAAAGCTGTTGTATGCTTTCACCTGCAATTTTTCATAGTTAAACTGCGGAATTTAATCACATCGTAAAAAGCCATTATCAAAATTTGCAGAAATTTTTTAATTTAGCCGATTACTTACTTTTAAACTTGTCCAGTATGAAACGTCGGTAAAAGTAACCAACATGCCAAGACATACTGACAGCATCTGGCCAGAATCGTTCGAAGTCTGTAAAACGCTAAAATCTTACTAACGCGATGAATTTGAACTTATTCTGCTTTGAAGAAAATATTTTTGCCGGTCTGCAATGCTGCAGCATGACAGCAGAGATGTACAGTAGCCGAATGCGCTGCTGGAGTAAAATAATAATATCTTCTTTGTTTTTATTCTCTTGTATCGAGAAAACGACGGAGGCGCTATACATAGGACAAATTTAGACTTTTGACTTCTGATTTGTTTTATGTAAGATTTCACCGAGCAGATAAAATTATCGTGAAGTATCTCATCCAAGGACGCAACAACAAGACTTGGTGGGAGTTAAACCATCAACCTGGCTATCAAAGCTGTCATTAAAACGACGTTCCAAATCACTCGGCCACTCTGCCAAATAAGTTTTACAGGAGCCGGACTGGACTCGTAGTTTATTGCAACGTCAAAACTGCAGTTGCTTTTTAGGCAGCTATAACCCTAAACTGAACTCCTGTTGCGGAAGTGAGAGACAATGGTCAAAACAGATGTTTAAATTTCCATTTCTGGCCTTCAAAAAGAGGAGGTGCAGTCGAGGTTGTGCGATTGGAGTAGGATTTAAGAAAAGTGTCAAAATACTCCGGACATCCATGAACATCAGACAGCAAGGCAAGGCCGTTTCAGAGTTTGACATAAGCATTTGCACATATCCGCGGTTGTAGGTTGGAACGGCTAACTAAGCAGCAGCTGGAACATTGGTCTAGCAAAAGCTTGCATAGAACATATTTACCATATTCTGAGAGAGACATATACACGATTATAGAAATATCATATGCTTACAACCAAACCAACAATTACCTGAGAGCTGTTCATAAACTTGCAACATTGCCATAAGATACTTTTCACTTGAGATAACCACAATAAAACAAACTGCTTGTGTACACACAAAGAAACATAGGAAAACTGAAAAAAATTCATAAACTTATCAAAGTAATAAAAGACTTGCACTGAAACACCACAGAAAAATTGTGACTAATTTTGTTCAATATTTACAAATACAAGCAACTGGGTCTCTGTTTTTAGAACTGAGGAAACTACACCGTATTCCTTATGCCGACTGAAAACCACACGATGAAGTGATGACTAATAAATAACAACCCATTCAACAAATTTTTTCGTAACCAACATTTTAACCCAAATGTCAATTCACTGATGCTATTCTGACAATGTATGTGTAGACATGCAAAATAATCTGAAAATTTTAAACTTTGTTCAACATGTGATAACACACCTTTGTTGATGATTCTGTTTTGGCATTATTCAACAAGAATTTACAAAGGTCTAAAAATCGCTGTTGGTCTTTTTCTGGTTGAAATATGTAAAGAAACTGTCGGATTTTTTGAAATATTTCTTGATTAGTTGTTTTTGTTGAAACTTGATGCGACTGTTTCGTTGATATTGTCTCGGCATTTGATAAGTTTGGAACTTGAGATTTTAAATTTTTCTCTCCACAGTCTGGTTTGGAAGGCACAGACACATCTTCAACTAATTGCTTTGGCTTAACAGTCTCAGGCAAAGCTTGGGAGTTTAAAGAATTAGATAAGTTTCCATATGCACCAGTAAGCGTGTTACGACTGAAAGAGGCAAACTGCCACTCTTCTTTGGATTGTTGTTTGGAATGTAAGGGAATTTTGTCCAGAGCAATCGACGTCGCCACAGAAGATGTAGATTCTGAACAAAAAACAAGAGTTTTTTAACGTTTGTATCTACCTGATTCAATCGTCAATAAAGATGCAAACGTTGCAATTACAGATGGAAAAGACTTTTATATTTACACAATTCCGTCATGAGGAAACGAGAAAGCTTTATTGGTGAGGACCAACATTAACTTTTTACAGTTTGGCAATTGCTTTTTACCTTCCCATTGAGAGCAAGCGCAGGCGCTAAATCACGCAAAAATTACCAAGTTCTACATCGCCGCTCAAAAAATGGGGGAATTTCGCAGCTATCTTTTCCAACCAGTCAACTATGAACTCGTCTTCTTCACTGTTCTTTTAACGCTGAACGTCAAGCAAAGAAGCTGGTAGAAAAAAACAAGCGTACAGATACGCACTGCAAGGTAATGCGTAAGTAACTCCCTCTTCTAAAATAAAAATGGTTTATTTTGAAAGTGTAGTTTCTCCAATCGATAAACATGAGAAAAAAGTGCATGGCATGAACTTTCTTTTAAATTCAGCATTTATTCATTGATTCATTTGGTTAAATTTATTTTAAATTATGATTGATTACAATTGATATGATAATTTACAAATTATGATTAAACCATTTCAAACAAATATATAAAAATCATTAAAATATAGAAAACAAGAGAATAGATTTAATAACCACACATTAAGCAACATACACACTAAAATTGAGAAAGCTATAAATAAATTTGAAAAAATTATATTATTATAGTTATTTTAGAATAAGTAGTTACTTCCGGATCACTCTGAGTAGGCCTACACCTGATTTGAGGATGAAACAATGGAACGTGAAAAGAGGTCGAACAAAACTTAGTTTTGATAACTAATTTGCCAATTATGCTCCACTCTACAATATTATGGCAAATAACATTTCAACCAAATAACATCTGCAAAACAAATTTATATTTTCCAGTAACAACTCTGACGCAAAAAGAATGTCTAATTTAATCACCTTTCAAAGTAACCTCAACACTGTTTGATTTCTCTTTTAACTTTCTTCCCAGCATAACATCCAAATCCTTTCTCCATTTTCGGGCTAGAGCATGTCTGGGAAAAACACATTTCACAATTAAATACTAACAAACAACATCAATTAGTTCAAAAACAGCTCTTTTGATGGAATTCAAAAAAAATAAAATAATCTTTCCTGTGTGAATAAGACATCTCTGATGATCTCGGTTTCGGGCAAAACAGACTGGTGGGTTTCAGGTCTTTTATGTTTCAATGCATTTTATCTGAAAGTGGTATTTTTACTGATATATCGTTCTGACTCGTCATCCAGCACCGTTGAAAAAGCTGATTCCAACCACTACCAATTTTTTTATACATTTTTCATCATATGTAAAAATAAAATACTAAGAATTATTTCCTTTACGTGCTTAAAAGATCATGTCAACATGAGTGAGCTATACAAATCCAAAAATATTTTACAAACAAATGATATATTTAAACTTGAAAATGGCCAAGTTTATGCACTCGTATTTCCATCAAAACCTTTCCGAAAATTTTGCAAACTACTTTTGTTCCGCAAGTAATCATCATAATTATACTACCAGATCTATTACCAACGAGAATTATTACATAACACGAGTAAACACACAATGTGGGCAGTCTGGGTGCGCTTTCATACGGGCTAAGATTTGGAACAATATTTCCACAGACCTAAAAAGAATGTCCAAATTTACTTTTTCAAAACAGTTAAAAAAATAAATATTTAGTAAATATTGATATGCAATTATGCAGTCTCTACAAAAACATCTGATTGTGTAAGTGATTATGATTTGTGGCTGTTTTTTTTTTTTTTTTGCTTTTTTGGTGTTTTATTTTATATACATTTTATTTTGCTTGCCTTTGTTTCTTTTTCGTTTTTAACTTAATCGTTTATAGTTGTTTGTATAAGTGATTTCTTTATTTTCTGCTTTTGCTATTTTCCTGATTTCATTGTTGTTGGTAACTATTTTTCGTGCAAACGAATAAATTTGACTTGACTTAATTGCAGCCTTTCGTTAGACTGCACCGCTATGGGGGAAAACAGAAAAGACCTACTGAAATTTCATCCTTTTTTTCATACAAGGAAGCCTACAGATGTGTGTGGCGAGCTCTCATAGAAAGTGCCCACATTCGAATTTCTACGAAGGAGCAATCCAGTCCAATGCACTTCCTATCAGCGTAACAAACAAACTTGCCGGCTTGTTCTATACAAGCTCCCTTTAATACCGAACGTCAAGTAGGAAGCTGTGAATACTAATATAAAAGCCACTGATTTCACCGTGCTCGCAATTGAACCAGAGTTTATCGCTCCAGAGGCAGTCGTTTTAATTACTCCGTTAGCTGATCGGATTTTCATCCCGATAACACTTTTTTGTGTTTTAACAAGAAACAAACTACGCTAAAATTTCAAATCAGAAATAACAAGCTATTAACTGGCAGAACTAATCGAATTTAATAAAGCAGGTGTTTATGAAGTCCTAATACAATTTCAAAAACTCTTTGTGAAGTCAATTCTCGAAATATTTTGGCCAGTTTGTTTTTTTTTCAGTGCTAGTTAAAGTTTTTATTTAAAATGAAATTTTGGGTTTCAGATATGATTTTTGTATGTTTCACGAATGTTTTTAATAAACCCCCGATCATTTAATAAAGGTTTATTTAACATTTTCAAAAAAGTAGCAAAAATTGGAATAGGCCATGAGGGACGATGTTCACTGAGCATAATCATTTAATCGAAAACTTTATTCTTCCGGTATAACAAATAAATACCTCAGGTAAGATTTAGTCAGGTTTATCATTAACGTTTCGTTGCTCTTGGGGACCAACATCATCAGAATGAGAAAGCGCTACGATGGTAAACACTGTTTACGTTTACGACTTTTTAAACTGCTGTGTAGTGTTTAAACTTGTGGTACTTACTTTTATGAATGTGTGAAATAAACCTTTATCAAATGATCAGCGGTTTATCTAACACATTTATTTGTCTTACCGAAACAACGAAGGTTTCGATTAAACATTCATAAAACATATAAAAATCATATCTGAAACACAAAATTATCATACGTTTTAAACGAAAACTTTAAGCAGCACTGATCAAAATAAATCCAACCTGGCTAAGAAATTTTGAGAATCGACCTCAGAAAAAATTTTTGAAGCTGTATCACAACTTTATAAATATCCTCTAGGGTTTTTCCATTATAATTCAACAAATGCTGTATACCCTAGGTTCGAATTTTTAACAAAAATGATTACACATCACATATATAGGGCGATAGTAACAACCTTAAAAAAAAATTTTTGAAATCGGACTTTTGGTGAGATACGAAAATCACCACTAGATGGCAGGTGTGAGCATGCAAAATTTTAAATTGTAATTTTGGAAGTTATATTTACCGTAGAAGCTTTGTTTTTGTGTCGAAATATGTGTTTTCATAGGGTGAAGAATCTGAATTTTGGGTCAAAATAAGGATATTTTTTCAAGAATTTAATTTATCAAATGATTAGATGATTTTGGGAGGGGTAATTTAAAGCTTCAAGAACTCGATGAAGGATCAAGTCAAATTTCAAGGTAAAAATATTTTTGTGAAGATTAAGGCATGGTCTTCTTGTTCAAACAATAGTTTGGAATGTCAATTGCTAAACAATGTCGAATAATTGCAACCAAAATCATACAGTAAACTGCAAATTGATCATTTAGCCAACATTATGATACAGCAAAAACAAGGAGCAGTTGTACATTGGATTGATACTATACTACGGTATATCTATAAACTTTAGAACAGGGGTTTCCAATCGGGGGTGCATGCACTCCATGCAGATGTAAGGTGAAGTAGAAGGGGGTGTGAAGCTCTAGGCCTTTTGGCCAAATGAAGAAGATGAGCATGAAGAAAAGCGTGAAACATCACATAGCCAAAGAGCTTGAGGTCCTTTTTTGTCATGTGTATAAGCTTTCGGTACAATATGCGTTTAAGAACAAAGCAAAAGTTTAGTAGGGGTGCACAGTATAGTAAAGATAGGAAAGTGCTGCTTTAGAACATGCAAAACTTTGCCAGTTACTTCGTACAAATGTGCAAACACTTCATGCAAACTGCATAATTGCCTTAATGAAAATTGTGAGTAGCTATATCAAATAAACAAGATTGAATTACCAGTGAAAGCAATAATGAAATGACGTGAAAACATCACAGATGCAATGAAAAGAGGAAATAGCAGAAAGTAATAATTGCCAAAACCAGAGAACATATTGAAATGTTATAACAAAATTTGGTAGGATTTATTAGCTTTGACAAAATGCATTTGTTTATATATCATTGGTTTCAGTTTCACAGGCAATGCAAGGCATCATCAATTATGAAATATAATTTTTACCACCAATAGCAAAAAAATCAAGACATTTTGTTATATACACAAGTGCACAATATTATTTAATTCTTTCTTGTCAAAGCAGTACGATCGACCATTCTGAGTAGTGGGAGGGTTGATCTTGTTGTATAACAATAGTAATTGTTATAATAGTTGTTATAATAATTGTAACAATAGTAATTGTTATACCGGTAATATTGTAAAATAGTTGCATAACACTAGTAATTGTCACAAAAAATAGTAGTCAACAATTTACAAACCGCCTCTAGAAAAGTAGGTAGTTTCTTGTAGAAAACTGTTCATAAGCCTCACTTCGTGAGCAAAAATAATAATGAAGACTGCAATTGACATGAAAAAACATTGCAAATCTGTTAAGTCTTAACGCTTAAGATTTAGGGACAAGTTGAATTTTTAACTTTCATGCAATCCTTCATCCTTTTATGGGGACTCAAATTTATGCTCTTAAAAATTTCAAAAGTACTAATAACTTACTTGCTTGTTAGATTATCTTAATTTAAACCTCAATATTGAATTCCTCGCCTCTAAAAACATACATTTTGACACAAAAACCAGTTTTTTATGAAAAGTATCACCTCCAAATAGTAAATTTAAGTTTTGGTGGTCTCGCGCCTGCCATCTAGTGGCGATTTTTATTACCTCAGCAACCAGTGGGTGGATTTAAAAAAATTTTTTTGCATGATGATTAGTGATTAATTCTTTACTAACATTGTTAAAAGCAACGATTTCCAAAGGGGTAAGGCAAACAAGTGCCAGAAAATTTGTTGACATATAAAGGAACTATCCTTTATTATTTTCACACATTATCAGAAAAACTCGAAGAACAACCCTAAACTGTGTACAGAAAAACAAAAAGTTTATGCAATAAAACGTTTATAAAACCAATTCTCCTAAATCGAATTCGCAACAAAATCTTACCGAGTTAAAAATCCACGAGCAGCACACTGAATAACAATAACAGCCGCTTCTTTTCTTCGTTGTTGAGCTCTTTCCTCCCGAGCTTGCCTCGCACTGCTAATCACAGTCTTAGATTTTGACGCACTAGGCAAGGCATACATAGCTTCATTCAAACATTTCAGCAAACAAACACAGTTTATGTTACAGACTATTTCATCTAAAAATTAATTGTACTTTTAACTAAGTGTGCTAGTCAATTACATAGAACGTGACTTAAAGCATATAAAATTGCACTGAATAATTAAATACTATAAGTGGTTATTACTAGTTAATGTAACTGCTGAATAAAAAAGCAAATAAATTGAGAGTTACTATAAAGCCCTAGATAGCAATAACTACACCGCTTGTGCAAGCGTTTGTAAATCTGAGCTACAAAATGCAGGATAGTGTCAGTTCATAGCCACTGCAGAAGTAATGCATATGACCAAAACCCAAAGAATTAACAGTTTTTCACTTACTACATACAAAATACAACTTAAGGCACGACTTAACTTCCTCCGGCAGAGTGCTCGATATGAAACGAAGTAAAATTACTTAATCATAAAAAAAAACACTCCAGCATCTTGTTAGTATTTAAATTATTTTAAATTCAAACAGAACTCTATTTGAACAAGATAGAAACCTGAAGAGCCGACAACCGCGAAACAGGTTGTAGTGTTTTTATGATTTAGTGATTTCACTTTATTTTATATACTGGTACATAAAAATTAAATTGTTTAGTATAATGAAAACAACTAAAACACAGCGATTTTTCACGCAGGCAATGCAAATTACGTTTTTTATCAACAAATGACCATTAAAACAATCACTATCCACAAGTTATGTAATCACATGCATTTTTTGTGAAAAAACACTGATCATTAAAGAGGGTTGCAACAAATTTGCTATTTGTTAACAGCTACATTCAGCAAATACTGTATAAACAAATCATTGATCAGACAACGATTTGGAAGCAAAATAAACATTTCAGATTGCGCAAGGGTTACATATAAAACTTTTAGCCCAGAACGCATCCATAGACCAGTATAACTCGAAATTGTGTACATACGAGTATACAAGATTACTCGTATACCGAAATCTTCCACTTTTTGCAGTTGTTTTTAGCCACACCAAATCTGTATTTTTTGATTGTTTTTAAAATTAAGAGTATTCTAAAAAGGAATTTTTTTGCTAAGCACCAGTCAAATTAATTGCAACTTTTCAATATAGCTAGAGTTCATCTTTCCCTAACCTACATAACATGGATACAAACGTAGTTGCGACTGCAGTTGGTAGACCAGCATAAATCATTTCGCAAGAATCGGGTATAATATACTGTCCACAAGTCAAGAACAAGCCGGTGAAAAGCCCATGGGCTTTCTCATTACAACTTCTTTATTTAAGATATCAAAAATTTGATTTCGATGCAGAACGCACGGCCTTTTGGCCTACTTAACCGAACATGGTGGACAGAGTTACTGTTAGCATAGCAATACAAATAGAAATAGCTGTAACAACAAACAGCCTTCCAACAAGAGCTAAAATAACTTTTGCTTCTGCTAGACTGCTAAAAGAGGATTCGATTGAACTAGCTGCATTTGTACCAGTAAATGTATAGCACAGTAAATTTTCAAACATGAGGTCAACACAGACAGAGCATTTTGGGAGAGTCAACATAGCAATGCACCATACATCGTTAGGATTTAGGACCACTACTACAAATTTTCAAAAGCTTAACTTACAGTTCTGCAACATCGTAAGCAATTAGTGCCGCCCTAAAAAGCTAAGACGATGATGGCCAAATGAACTGCAACACGACCATTCCAATTCACATCAAGCAACTTTTTAAGCTTAAAAATCATGACAAGCAACAACTAGGAATGTCCACATTAGAATAATTTCGAATTTTTTTTTTTTTGAATCCTTAACCAAATCCTAAACCTATAAAATGACCGTAAGCAGCATTTTGATTTTAGATCAGCACGCACCTACTCGACTACAGCGAAACAAAAAAAATCAGCTATTTCTTTCATTGTTAATGAATTTATAGTCAGCACAAGAACTACAGCATTATAAATTCAAAGCATAAAATGCACGCATTGGCGTGGCCACGGAGCTACCAGCGGGCATGTCCTCTTAAATCTTAAAAACACATAAAAAAGTATGGCTCCAATATATATGCAAGCGGTGCATACTACACTCACGGCCTGCCACAAATTTTTCACGGCTGCTGACGAACACCGCATGATTACGAGTACATGACAATTTGACGCGGACGATTTGACGCGAAATGCGTGAAAATTAAGGCAGGATCGAAAACGGGTTTCCACCCATCAAAATCACCGCTTTCCAACCCCTTAAACTCCCTGACCCCTACCGCTATCCATCCTCCCACCCCATCCTCACATATTTCGCGTCAAATCGTCCTCGCATCAAATTTGTTTGCGTCAAATCGTTTATGTCAAATTGTCTTGCTCCGCATGATCACTCACACACACGAGGTCGAGCGCGAACTTGCGTTTATGTGCACCGTATGAAAAGATATATCACACACAATTTTTCTTGACAATTACACCGAATCCTAAAAACGGAACTGGTTCAAAATAGGAACCGGTTCCGTACGATTCGATATTCTGAAAATATTCTAAAATGGACATCCTTAACAACAACTAAGATTTTCGGCAACTTAAATGGAAATTCAGCTTAAGCTAACAACCACCCAAATGGACAATTTACAAGCAATTACCTGCGCACTTCAAAAAGTAATATTACCACTGCAAAAAGAACCAAAACAAAATTACAATTTGCAACTTACTATATTATACAGAATACATACAAAATAGTTTAATGTTTCAATCAAACAAAAACACAATTACTTTTTGGTCAGTACTTACTGATACACAAGCAATGGAGACCAAGGATATGGCAAGGCAAAATAATTTTATGGCTTTTTTCCAAATCCAAGATGTGCACCAACGAAACATGAACATTAATTGCTTACGATGAAACCTTTTCAAATCTCATTTAAGCCTTTGCCACCCATTAAGAAAAAGCAATGCATAGAATCAGGTTTGAACAAAAACGCATTAAAAAAAAAAAACAGCCCACTTGTTTTTTTATGTTAGCAACTACAATGTACAAAGCAGTATTTTGTAACAGACACAAAGTTATATCAAAAAAGCTGCATTGTTTTTATTTTAATCTGTGGAGTCTTTTTGAAGAGCTGATGCTCTAACTAACAATGTTTGCTTTTGGAATATTGTTACACATTGACTCAAACATTACAAAAATTCGGTGAAGAGCATTAAGAGTATTGTACGATTACCTAAAACCGGATGCACAATTGTACATTCTTTGTGGAAACAATCATTGCTGATGCAAAACAGAAATATATTCAATAATTTGGACATAAGTCAAAAGACATATAGACTTACACAATGATTTATATACATTGATTCACTGCGCAATATAATTTGAGGAGAACATAATGCAGCAAAAGCAGGTCGTTCTTTTTTTATTCTCTTGTTTTTTAAATGATTTGATTTGTTCATGTTTCTTTACATAAACCTGGGTTTCAAAGCCAAAAGTTTTTTGATGTTTGAGTTTTTGATTGCTACAAGGAAATTTCCTGCGTCCCATGTATTTCACGAAACTTTTAAATTTTCATTATAATGCCAGACTACAAATCAAACAATAATACTAAGTGTTTAGTGATACACCAAGTGTGTAGATCAAATCGTTTAATTTTATTTCTGTTTAGTATGAAAAAACTAGGAGGGTGGGTTTCTAAGTAATTTTTTGTTGGGGGGGGAGGCTTTTTCTGGTGTTTTTTTAATGCCAACCCTGCATACAATATGCGCGTACATACCCCAATAAGCATCCTAATCAACGTTAGATCATGTCATGCCCAAGTAAACGTGGTTTTCTTAACATCAATGAATCATAACCATTCACTAACAGCATGAAAACCAAAACTAATATGGACAAAAAAATTTAAAAAATATTGTCTTTACAGTACATCTCAAATATTGAAAAAACGCTGTTCAGCTAATGACGGCCTTCTAGAATGAAACAGGGCTCATTCGCATCACTGACTTGGAATGGGACGCATAGTCAATAGGCATGGCACCTTAAGGCCAAGACGTCTTTTCTTCGGCGTAATAAGTGTGAATTGTCAAAAAAACAATCTTCATCATTCCAGCAATATCACGCCGAAGAGTGTAACGAGTGACCAGGCCAATCTCCAAGGCTTTACGCAGTGGTGGCGAGACGTTGGCGGCAGTTTGTCGGAATTAACCAGTTCAGAAATCAAACCCCAGTCCCTGACCCTCCATTGCCAATAGTGTTGTTCTTAACCCTACGCCAACCAGCTGGTAGTGCGAATTGTGATCAAACGTAATCAAGCAATCATCACAGTTTACACGCGCTACTTCCCCATACACCCAGTTGTCAATGCCAAACAGTAACGCACTCTATTTAAATACTTTTGTAAAACCAATGATTGCATCCGTAAGACAAAACGCTCATAACAGTGAGCCATTCTCAATATACGTTTTTTAAGTTCACCAAAACAGATCGTAATCTGGCATCCAGAACACTATGTCAAAACGCCAACAAAGGGTTCTTACCGTATCAGCCCTTGCACGTAACAATAAGGTAAAAAAAATATGAATGGCAAAGTTATTTTTAAAAAGCACAAATATGCTACTTTAAATGAAACCATGATACTTCAACAACAACGTTAATAATATAAATTTCTGAAAAATACATTTACGTTCTAGTCCATAAAAACTGGAAAGCTGTTCATGGTAATTCTACGTGCTTTTCGGACATTTTTATCACAGAATTTTATTTTTTTCTTTTATTTCTTCTTTACGGAAGTGGACAAACTGGACATTCATTATTTTGTAAACTTAATTGTGTTTTATAAATTTAATACTTTTTCTGCAAAAAAAGTTCAGCATGAATAATTCAGTACATTAATAGTATTCCGCTGACGTATGCATAAGGAAGCCAATCTCCGCTATATAGAATGAAAAATAAAATCGATAAAATGATAAATAAACCTTGATGCATGAAACTACAATGTAATTGCAACTTAAAAACACATTCTGTGAAAATTTGTGGGTATTCGGAGCTCAGAAAAGTCTAGAACCAATAAAATGATTACTACTCCAAGGTATCATATCCTAGATGCACCCCTAACTTTTCAACAATGTGTCACATCAAAAAAATATCATAAAAGTGTTAGACGCAAAACAACAACAAGTAACAATGCACAGTACCAAAATAATTGCATACGGGCTTGATTAATAAATGAGACTGCCAGAAACATTTGCAAAAATCATCAATTAAGCTATGAATAAAAACCAAATGTGATAAGCTAGTGGTTTTCCTGAGTACGGTACTCTACTCACAACCATCCTGTTTGTCCAGCAGATACAAAACATGTACATAAACACACCAAAATTCAGCAATGAAACCAAAAACCCGTCCACAAACTAATGCGAGAAAGATGCCCACTGAAATGCCTGGAGTAAGTGAAGTGAGTATGACCAAATGTTTTTCTATGTACAACCAGATTGGTAAAATGTGAATTCCGACTATTACAAGAGTTCCGAGAGCTGTGTTAAACCCTGAAATATCAAATCAATTATATATCGGTGCTAACTTAAGCTGGCATACATTCCAGTTTAAGTTATTAAAATATAAGTGAGCAGCATCTATTAAAATAATTCACCACTTCCATTTGATAGTCTTTACTACAGGTATACCATTCTTAAGACAGTTTGACGCAACCAGAAATAAAACCTCAGTATCTCAAGTTCTCAGCTACGAAGTGGAAAATTGTAACCCATAAGTCAAGCGCTGTATAAGAATAGGCCTATGTGTACTAAATTGAAACCAAAAAACTTCTTGACAAATCATACCACATTTTTAAAAACTCCAACTACGAACGATGGCTAAAACTTCGTTGCATAATGTGATTAATATCAGAATGGTAATGTGAATGACTGTGCCTAATATTCTTACCATTTTTCATTATTTGGCGTACAATAAAAGGTGCTTGCTTGAAGTTATCTCTCCACTGTCCAGACTCTGATCTTGCATGATTAGCAACAAATACAAGCCACTCCCACGCAGGAACAGCATATCCAAACTGAAAAAGGTGGTTATGGTTAAGAGAAAACTGCATGTACTAATAATACACTGCATCTGCAATTAGCAGGCAGAAATCAAAAACTCTGCAAAGATATTTGTTCCAATATCAGCCCTCTCCTTTAGATTGCCACCTTGACGTGGTAGGGAGATTTGCATTTCCTCTCCTATAATTCGCCACCTTGACGTGGTAGGGAGGTTTGCATTTTCCTCTCCTATAGATTGCCACCTTGACGTGGTAGGGAGGTTTGCATTTTCCTCTCCTATGGATCGCCACCTTGACGTGGTAGGGAGGTTTGCATTTTCAATGACTCTTAGAGCAATGTCATTGCTAGTGTCTACTCACTTCCATCAGGGTTCAAAAGGTAGCAAGGTAGAAGAAAAAATGGACAAAATAAATAGGATTCTAACACGGTAGCTAAACGCAAAACAGTAAAAACAATACTCGGGGTGCATCAGACGGCATGCTGGATAATAAGATCTACCCTCAGGTTTTAGGCAGAAACACTTGTTTTAAAAATGAAGCTACAGTCTTCTTCACAAGCTGACAGTTATTGGAAACCTACCTACGCAGTCGTTAAGCATATTGGGGAGGCAATTAAGGAAGCGTACGAAAAATGTACTTCAGTTGGTCCAAACTGGCGGGATTTTGCTACTGGGAACTGGAACTTAATATCACAGGCAAAAGAGCAGTTGTTTGGGAAGCCCAGAAATACCGCCTTGATTGTGGGAATTTCATCAACAAAACGTTGGAGTTCTGGAACTGTAGAGTTGAACGTTGGGTGGAAAATTTTCTATTCCAATGTTGATGCAGCAATGTCTGCTTAGAGAATCTGAAATACCTTGGGGCTCACTCACAAATGATGCCAAACAAAATTGCGAATTGGATATCTGCATCGGAAAAGCAAGTGCAGTAGTGCGTTGGCTACACCAATCCGTGGTACTAAAATGGGAGCTTTGCACCAAAGCATAGCTCCGAGCGTTGGACTATGAATGAGAAAGTGAGATATCAAGTCCAAGCAACCTAAGTGGGATTGTCGCAGAGACTAAGCAGTTTGACTTTGTTGGAGAACGTACAAAAAGTGCTGATAATCATGATTCCATAAATGTTGAATTGCTCCTTCTATGACTAGAAAGACTGCAACTGCACAGGTATAGACATGTGACACGAATGTACTGGGAAAAAACAGTCAAAAACCCGCTGTGTTCAACACCAGTTGGTCAAAGGCCTAGAGGCTGTCCCAGAGCTCAGTGGCAAGATTACATTAACGATCTTGGTTCTCTTGCGTAGGCACTCCACCAGAGCATCTGCCAGAGCTGGAACGAGGACCGAACCTGCCGAGACCGAGACGAGACATCATAGCTTCGAGACCGAGACGAGACTTTAAAGTTACGAGACTCGAGACGAGACTTCATAAGCCAAAAATTAGAAAATATAAAAACGATAGTAATACACTGGAGTATGGGCTCTACTAAGCCAAGTTACTGAAACAACTTTATAGCAAAATGACATTAGCAAAAACAATACTAGCAAATGAAGCCATCGCGGTTATGAACTGATGTAGCCTTTTATAAATGTGCTGTTGATCATATCCTTTTAACGATTACAATTAATGATTTAACGAGTTCACCATAATAACAACGAAACAGCTTATTATCACAGAAAATTTATGTCCTTGTAGCTTGCAAGGCAAGCAATACCTCTCACAGACGATTACACGGCCCAATAATCTTTATTCATCTAACGAAAAAGATGTCCAGAAAACTTTAAACAAAAAGTCATTGGTAGGCTATGTTGTCTAGACCAGGGATGTCGGCATTGCTGCACACCATCCTCTGTCAAAACAATTTTTTAGCAGGTTTTTTAAGTATTGAGCACGAGAGTGTTTATGAAATTTAATCAAAATACTTTATATTTAATAAATAATAAATTAATTAACATAAACATTTTAAAGTCCTTGTGACACCATGCATTTTTGAAAATCTATCTGGTTAATAACTTTCTCATAAAAAGAGCTAGCTCAAATCTGGAAGCACTTCCCATGTCGGTAACCCAATTTCCTGCAAGTGTAATGCCTGCACTTTTTTCGATTTGAAGCCTTTTTTGGGCCTGGACTACTTTGAATAATCTTTTGATAGCTGTTGCAAACCAGACGAGAATAGCATCTTTTATAGGGAACAAATTTGTAGAAATCTTAATTTTATGACATAATTATGACACGTTACTCTCTTGAAAATTTTTTGATTTGACACACCGTTTGCCCATAAAAAATATATTAATGTTTAGACGTGGCTAGCGGTCGTTATGTCTTTGAGTGAAGGCCATATTGTTAAAAGTTAAAACTAAATTAACATTATTGGATTAATCATTACACTAATTAATTATATTAATGGATTTTTAAATTTTCTGTGTTGTTAAAAAAGAAGCATTTTCAGCAAAATGCGGCTCAGTACAAGGCCTACCTATCAATGGTTAATTTTTTTTTCTTAGAACCGTAATATGAAATATTGGAATTTTGGTCGCTTTGAGGCCCAGTTAAATATTTAATTTTGCATTGGGTCCCTAATAAATTATAAGGTTAGACATCCCTGGTCTAGAGTAGATTACCATCGAATGCATGTGCTTAGTGGTTGAAATAGACCAGTTTTCATATATGCTGCTCACAAAAAGAAAGCAAAAGCCTGCAATTCTGCAGGCGTGAACAATAAAAGCAAAATGATCAAAACAAAATGTGGCCAAATGTTTTTAAAAAGTGCGAAATCACGCACAATGTTTTACTTTGAACACATCGGGTAAGTACCATTGTTGCTTCCGTATCAAAGACCTGAATGCTGTTTCAAATCCAAAATTTTTTCATGTCTCGATGGAGACATGACCATTTTCAGACACTTTCAAGGTCCGAGACCGAGACAAGGCATTGGCATAGCGAGACCGAGACACTCAAAAACGTGTTTCGAGACATCCAGCTCTGGCATCTACCCTTTGTCACTAAGGATTAACATGCTTGAAGGCACAGACTCTAGCTGCTGTCACCACGACCCCCTAAGTACAAGGAGGTTTAGAAAAGCAAGTAATTAATGCATGCAAAGCAATGAAAGTGTGCACGTACTCATGTAAAAAAGTGCTAGTTAATTGTTTTTGCAAAAACACACCAAATTTAGACATAAGTGCTCAGAATTTGATTGAAGCATTCATCTAACTTGCCTTTCAATTAGAGATGTCCAATGTCCATTTCAGAATATCACATCTTATGGAACCGATTCCTATTTTGAACCGGTTCCAATTTAATTGTGAAGAATAATTGCGCGTGATGTTTTTTTTTTTCAGACGTTGCGCATAAACGCAAGAGCACGTTTGGCCTTGTGTATGTGAGTGATCACGCGGTGTTTGTCGGAGGCAATGAGAGTAGCCAAGAGAGTAGTTTCCAAAATATAATATTATAATGTATTCGAAACATAATTTGTTACACTGATTTTTTACAGTTTGTGTACTGGCTAACTTAAGTCTAATCTGTGCATATTTTTAATGGCATTAAGAATTTTACTAAAAAATAACTGGATAAATTTGGATTATTTTTTAAGGCATCAATTCATAAAGCTTTGTATCACAGGATCTGCAAACAGAAAACATTAAGTATAATGGCACAAATAATAACTTACATGTTTGACGTTACACCATAATATTCCTCTTCCTACAATATCAGCCACAACATCCAGCCATGCCCCGAAATCGGAAACCTGTTGAAATTTCCGAGCAACGTATCCATCAACAACTGCATTAAAAATATATATTCTATTAACATCATAAAATAGAAACCAATTGATGGTAAGTAATTCATACAACATTACTTACTCGTGATGCAACAATCCCATAAGAGTGAAATGATTTGGATAGGTCTGCTCACCAAAACTCTTATACAGGGTGACCCAAAAAAAACGGGCCCCGTGTATTTAGAATAATTAGAATTGGGGCCCGTATTTTTTGGGTCACCCTGTATATAACAACATTCTTCATATTAAGCATGATTTAAAACAGTCTTGAGTTTAAAATTTATTGTTGCTAAGTTCACATTAACAGTTAGTACAAGGTCTAACAATCTTGTTTGAAATCTAGCTAAGTTGCAGCAGTAGCAAGACTTGGTAATGCTGAAAGTATTGCAATACAAAAGTTGCAGCCAACTTTTAATCATGACTGACGCCAACATTGATTTTATTATCATTCCAAATGACTAAACTTTGAGAACAGAGCTTTGGATATGCACAGAAACTGGGAGGCTGGGAACATTTGATTTGGCTCATTCAAAGTCTCATTTTGGAGTCGAACGTTCCAGTTGTCACAGCCTTCAGCTTGGAATCAGAAGTTAGTTCATGCCTCAGAGAAATATTGGTACCTTTGTTCTTTGATGTACGAAACTTGTGAAAAAACTTTCTTTCACTATCAGTAAACTTGTCAAAGCATGGCCAAAGTACAGTAAGGCATGACAAAAGTATAAATTGGCAACCAGCTAATTCGTGTTATGCAACCAGTTAATTCATGTTATCCTTCTTCAAGCTTTTTTGTCTAAAAGTTGTGGTGTTGTTTTGCTTTTTAGTTTAGGCTATGCCATTTTTAAGCGACTGCTTTCAAAAGAATCCAAGACAAAGCTTTTTGTGTTACATTGCACTGGAAAAATATTAATTTTGAGAACGAACAAACCATTCATTAAAATATGTCAGGCAGTGTCTAGAGCACCAGACCGATTTTTAATATTAAAACTAGGGTTGTACCGATTCCAAAATTTTTGTTGATGCTGAATGCGATGCCGATTCTTGTTGAAATGCCGATTCCGATTCCTTGAATGAAGTGACTCAATAAGTGAACGATTTACTTGTTTAAGCAGTATGTAATTAACTGATTTCGTTCGTATTAACCAAGTATTGGTGACTTATCACCGAAGCTAATTAGCAACCTCAAAGGACGATTAACAGAAAGTTGCTGTTTTGATCTTCCAGATTAAACACACGCAAATTGAAATGCAGCAATATCAACTTTTCTCCAGTTTCTGGACTCAACCTGTTTCGCTGAGGAGTACAAATGTTTTTCGCTTCACTTAGCGTGTGTAAACGCTTTCGTAAAAAGAAAATTGTTTCTGGCTAGTAAAAAACACAAATATAACACTATCTTATTCAGGAAAATTAGTAAGTTTGTTATGCACGAAGAATCGGTAAGTATCGGCTATATTCTACCGATGCCGAATCCAGAAAAATTGCCAATGCCGATTAATCGGAACATCCCTAATTAAAATGCTGCTACACCAGACTGCTTGTTTGTTTCTTTACATGACGTTGGTGTCATGTTGGTATAACGCCATCAGCTGTAACTAAAAACATAAAAATCAGGGGTATTCTGTATTAGAGTACAGATAGGGGTGGAGAGACTGGCAGATTGGGGGATAAGGATAGAGACTTGAAGTTGACGTGACTTTGGGGTTGGTGTACAAAAAGAGCAATTTTGAAAGTAAAAGCTTGCCAGTGCTCTAGACACTGCCAATAAATTAAACCAGTGTCTAGAGCAGTGTTTTTTAACCGGGGTTTGACCGAATCCCTAGTGTTTGATGGAGTTGTCTCTGGGATTTAGTGGAAGGCCTTCAATGTCCTAACACTTTCAGGGGCGTACCCAGGAGGCTGCTGGCCACTTGATTTTGGAAGGAAAATTGGACGCCGGAAGAAGTGATGACCGTTTTTGGTCTCCACGTGATTTTGGGAGGAAAATTGGACCTTGGAAGACGTGATAACCTCTTTTTTTTTTTTGGTCTCCACTTGATTTTGGGAGGAAAATTGGTTGTCGAGAGACGTGATGACTCTTCTTTTTTTATCTTTACCTGATTTTGGGAGGAAAATTGGACGTCACGCTGTTCGTTTCCAGGATTCTATTGAGAGAGTCACGAAGTTGTCAGGGTTCGGCTGCTTGGCACAAGTTAAGAAACGCTGGTTTAGAGCACTGGCTCAGTTTTTCATGCAATCAAACGCTGCTGCACCAGACTGCTTGTTTGTATCAATAATGACGCCGCTGTAACGTGGGACCGGTTTTCCTGCACTGCAGCGAACTGCTTGTTTGTTTCTAAAAACAAAGTGGCTCTTTTTATGAATCCATACAAATAAGGACCTTGTTTATCTTATTACTATCTTCACGCCTTCTACACAGGGTTAGCGTGAAGCGATAATCGAATAAACCAAGCGCTTATTTGCACGGGCCCATACAAATAGCCACCGCCTTCTATAAAAAGCTGCCGGTGCTCTAGACACTTACTGGTACCGTAGTGTAATTGCAAATTTATCCTCCTATCACAAGAGACCGATTAATGCGCTATACGAGCTCGCTTAGGAGTTGCCAACCATCTGTCTACCACATCAAGATGGCAGAATCTCACAAGTGACTTTTCCAATGGCACAACAAGTAAACTTGCCGGCTAGTTCTTCACACTGTCCCTTTAATGCTGAGCGTCATGCAGGAAAGCTGTGAAAGCCAATTTGAAAGTCGTTGGTTTTTGACCCGACTTGGAATCAAACCCAAGTCTACAGCTCCAGAGGCAAATCCTCTTACCACCTGGCAATCTGAGCTGTTAACTTTCATACAGCACAAGTTAACTCTAAAAATCATGTAAAGAGCAATGCAAAAATCATTTACCATCAAGAAGGGCACTTGGAACATAAAAAAGAAGGAACGCTCTGGGAGAATCAATGTAATACCAAGCAATCAATAACAATAGCAGGCGAATGTAACCTGCAATATACATCATAGCATTAGCTATCAGAAATAAAGCCAATAACATGACAGTAGAACATGACTTCATCAGGTTGTGGTAGCCTATATGAAATAATATACGGCACCAGTACCAACATAATTATGTTGCGCGTCTAACTGCTAACCATAGACATTTCACAAAACACAAAACCTTGTCCAGCGCTGTAGATAGGTAGAAGAAATTTTAGTTTTTACCATGATTTTAGATATTTATATATAGACAAGTTACAAAATTCGAAGTGGCTTTCTGGGGCTTGTTTGAATTAAGCCGTGGTTCGGGGTTAGGGCTATTGCTTATTTGTTTGTTTACTGTCAGAATTGTGAGATTGTCAAGTGCGCTGTGCAATGCACTTAGCTTTCTAGTCCACTGCTCCAAAATCCTATGGACAAATTCTCTCATAGATAAAGGAGCGACATATATTAGTAAATATAGTGATATTAGCGATCCTACTAAACACAGCAAAGAACGACAAAAAAAGACAAAGAACAGCAAAGAACTGAAAACACTGGAAAGAAGACAAGAAACTTTAAATTAATTACTAAACACCGCAAAGAACGACAAAGGACTTGGAATCATAGTGTCGAACATAACTAGGAACGACTAAGAACTTTAAATTAATTACTAATCACTGCAAAGAACGACAAAGGACTTGCAATCATAGTCTCGAACATAAAGAACGACAACGACAAAGAACTTTAAATTTATCACTAAACACCGCAAAGAACGACAAAGGACTTGGAATCATAGTCTCGAACATAACTAGGAACGACAAAGGACTTGGAATCATAGTCTCGAACATAAAGAACGACAATCACAAAGAACTTTAAATTTATTACTAAACATCGCAATGAACAACAAAGGACTTGCAATCATAATCTTGAACATAGCAAGGAACGACAAAGGACTTAGTCGTCACAATCATAATCTTGAACATAACAAGGAACGACAAAGGACTTTTAAATTAGTTACTAAACACCGCAAAGAACGACAAAGGACTTGGAATCATAATCTTGAACATAGCAAGGAACAACAAAGGACTTGGAATCATAGTCTAGAACATAACAAAAAACGACAAAGAACTTTAAATTTATTACTAAACACCACAAAGAACGACAAAGGACTTGGAGTTATAATCTCGTACATAACCAGGAACGACAAACAACTTTAAATTAGTTACTAAACACTGTAAAGAACGACAAAGGACTTGGAATCATGATCTTGAACATAGCAAAGAACGACAAAGAACTTTAAATTACAGTAATTACTAAACACCTCAAAGAACTTTTGAATCAATTAGGCTAGTGATTGGGGTCAGGGGATTGGGGTGGGGTTGGAGGGGTTTGAGTTGGGGTTGAAGGGGATGTAATTGGGTTTGAAGAATTTCAAGTCAGGGGGTTGGGGTCGGGGAAGTCAAAGGAGTTGGGGGGTTGGGGTTGAGGAGTCGAGTTGAAATCAAGGAGGTTGGAGGGGTTGGGGTTGAAGAGTTGGGGTCAGGGGTTGGGTTTGGGAGGTTGGGGTTCGGGGTTAGGGAAAATAAGGTTGGGGGGTATGGGAGGTTGGGGTCGGGAGGATTGGGGTAAGGGGAGTTAGTTGGGGTTAGGGGAGTTAGTGTGGATCAGGGGAGTTGGGGTCAAAAGAGTCGAGATCAGGGGGGTTGATGACGTTTCCAACTTCCCTAACCCCAACTTCCCCGATTATAACTTTCCTAACCTTAATCCCCCTGAACCTAACTCCCCCAATCCCTCCGACCCCAACTCCTTCAACCCCCTGACCCCAATTCCCCCCGACCCCAACTCCCCTGATCCCAATCTTCCTAGCTAACCCCAATCCCCCCAACCCCAACTTACCCAATCCCCTAATCCCAACCTTTCGAACCCAATCCCTGACCCCAACCGACCCAACACCCCGACCACAATGCCCCAACCCTCCGAGTTCCCCAGTTTCAACCCAACCCTCGACCCAAACCCCCCCAACCCCCCTAAACCCTCTGACCTCCCTGACCCAAACCTCCTGCGTTGAACCCCTCCGAACCCACTCCAACCCCCGACCCCAACCTCTCCACCCCAACCCCCTTGACCCCAATCACTAGCGTAATTGATTTAAATGTTCTTTGAGGTGTGTAGTAATTACTGAAATTTAAAGTCCTTTGTCGTTCCTTGTTATGTTCAATATCATGATTCCAAGTCCTTTGTTGTTTTTTGCGGTGTTTAGTAACTAATTTAAAGTCCTTTTGTCATTCCTTGTTATGTTAGAAATTACGATTCCAAGTCCTTTGTTTTTCTTTGCAGTGTTTAGTAATAAATTTAAAGTCCGTTGTCGTTCTTTCCAGTGTTTTCAGTTCTTTGTTGTTCTTTGCGGTGTTTAGTAGGACCCTGATATTAGTATTATTATTAGGCCCTAACCCCTACTAATAAGTCACTAGCGCCCCCAGCGATCCTTGTGCTAGTGATATCCGCCTGTTATGTGTTACAAGATACGGCTTAATTCAAACAAGCTCCACTATTCTTACAGACCAGTACAAATGAGAACTTTGTTTATTTTATTATTTCGGTCACAATCTTTCAGTCTTTGGATCGGGGTTAGCATGAAGCGATATTAGAATACGCCAAGTGCTTATTTGTACAAGCCTGTAAAAATAGCCACTACCAGTGTTCCCTCTGGGATTTTGATCAGTGCGAATTTGCCCAAATGATAAACTCATTGAAATTTTTGCCCAAAGATTTCACTACTTTGAGGACCCCTTTCACAAATTTTTTGCATTAAATTTGCTTTTCCAAGATACAAGTTACAGTCTTGCATTAAATATTCAAGTTATTTGTTTTAAGTTTTTGCATTTTATAATAGGGTCATTCCATTATATTTCAGGTCAGGTGTAACCCATGTTCTCACAATACATTTGTTTATTTTTCAACAGGAAGCAATTACTTAACTCAGAACAACAAAAAAAGAATTTTTGAAATCGGCCTAGCGGTTACGGAGATATCGCGCTTTAGCATTTTCGCCACATGGTGGCAGCAGTTTCAATGCCAAAATACAAAATCTCACAATTTCTCCTAGAATTGTCGTAGCAATGCAATGAAAACATGTAAAATACCATTTTTAAGGGTGAGGATTCTAGATCTTCAGTCAAAATCGAGAAAAAAGTTGTAGTTTTTGTTCAAATAAAAGATGAAAATATTTGGGGGACATTGTTTGGGGGTGCGATTTCATCATGTAGCCAAAGTGATATCAAAAATTTTTATGTCTCAAACGAACCAGTAATACATGTGCTTCACACAAAAAGTGTTCGTTTGGTTGTTCCATTTTATGCCATATTGCAATTAAGTTTCAACTTTTGATGCACTGGGGCAAATGCAAACAAAATTATATTACTACATTTTTTGCATTTTTATGGTTTTTGCCAGCATTATTGCAGTTACATTTAAACATTAATCACTTGACCACTGCAACACAGTCACTGTTTTGACTAAGTAGAATCATACCACGAGAAAAGAAATTTTAATGCCAAGATAACATGAAGAACATACACCATTAGTTTGTGTTCTAGAAGCCTCAAGAGCAGGGGTGGGCATTTATTTCACACGAAGAGCCAGATTTGGAAAAATTGTTGCAGCTGCGGGCAGCACGCTGATTGGAAAACAAGGTGAAGACTTTTTTTTGGAGATCACGGTCCACGTACAAATGTGATCTCCAAAATAAGAGGTTTTCACTTCATTTTTTATTCCAATTTTGCACCGTTGAGGCTTATTTTTTGAAAATCACTGCCATCCATGATCTCTAAAGGAAAAAAAGGTCTTCCGCTAAATTCACTGTGAGAATTTAAGTTTGTGTAAGTGCCGGCGAGCCAGAATAAAAAGACTTAAGGGCCGGACTTCACCCGCAGGCCGTAGTTTGCCCATGTCTGCTCAAGAGCTTGCTTAGGACTACAGCCTTAACTTTTTATGTTCCCCGGATGTTGCTTTACCAAAAGAAAAGAAAATTTAGGTTAATTGTGTAGTCCAGGCAGGCCTTACAGCTAAGCAGAAAATACCATCTCAAGGCAAAAAAACAAACGTAATTGAGCAGTTCTGCAATATTATTCAGAGTTTGGTTGTCAATTGCGTAACTCCTTCCATTAGTTGTTAAACGAGGATTTCATTTCAAGGGTATCTACTGAAGTAGGTGGCATCCAACATTAATGTCACCTCAATTTGGCCAATAAAAGGATTTTGCTGGGCCATGAGGATGCATAAAAGTTACTCGCCCGTCATTCTTCTCGCAGTCTAGTTCTAATATCATACCTATCCACCATTTGCCATCATATCTGCAAACTATGTAACTCATGATTGAAGCAGCAGCTTTTTGTAAGAGTGGCGCAGAGGAGCAGCTATCATCCCACATGTCAACTTGCCTTATCTACCACCACTTAAATGAGGCTCGCAAATGAGCAGCTGTTGATAATAACATGGTGGGCTGGCTGAGGGCAAGACTGTGCCCCAGTATCTAGCTCGGTCTGGCAGCTTTTGTAATCTTGCTCCGATCAAAGATTTCCTACTATAACAAACCACAACTGCATGTGCATTTATTGCACTGCAATATAGTAATCGAAAACAAAAATCAAAACATAATGGTACAAACAAATATCCACGACCTAACTCCCAGACCTTAGCTTTCATGAAGATAAAAATTTAAACATGATTTTATTTCCGAAGGAACTAAGCCTGGGGGAGACATTTTTCATTTTGCCGCAGCAACACAAAGACTCAAAATTTTCTGCAGCTGGGACGCTTGTTTTGGCCGCAAAATGTCCGAGCTAATGGAAAATACGTTTTCCACTGCTGCTTAGCTTATATTATATTTAAATGCGTGGACCCATGCTTCCCGATGTAAAGAGGGGAAGCAATTTGGGGTAGCTTTTCCATTGGTCTGTTCTACCCACCCGTCAAGTGATTAAGCAACAATTGCCGGCAGATCTTCGGACTGTTTTACTACTGCATTGCCAATGTTGTAATTTGCAAAATTTGCGAAACTGTTTGCAGAATGCCTAGCTCTGCTTCAAACACAACACAACAAGCGCAATTGGTCAAAAATTTAGGTTAAAACGCAACACAAATTGTCCAAGCAAAAAACATTTAAAGCGCAACGCAAATTTCACAAATGGTAAAAAAATATTTCAACTGCAATTCAAATTTTGCCATTGCACAATTTGCGAAACTGTTTGTGGAATGCCCAGCTCTGGGGTTAGGTCATGTATCAGTATATCCCATTAATGTGACTATTGCACATATATTTTATACAATATTTAGCCTAAACAGTCTGAAAATGAAAGAAAAAACAACATAGTAGGGCATCATGTATAATGCATAATTTATAAAGAATAGGAGGTGTTCAAGAAAATAGCAATAGTCAGGGATACCATAATGAGTAAAATTACCATTCGGCGTAATTTAGACTATAATTACAAGTTTTTTTTTAGCCAGTTGCACTCATCTTTCAAAACAAGACTATAAAAATGAATTCTAAATCAATTGCATACTGGGCTAGATGATTGAGAAGGTTGTTTTTACTGCAGCTGGAATCATTATTTTCCTTCACAGAACTCTAACCGCTAACAGTGTAGCATGGTGAAATATGGTACTTAATGATTTTTTTCTGAAAATCTTTCTGATACTAATCCATCTCGATGGGTTTTAGAGTAAAAGATAATATCAATGTAGCAGAGAATTACATTGCCTCACTTTTTTAAAATAACAAACAACATTATCAGCGGTAAGTGGTTGCTTAGTGTTTGGAAATCAAAGAGTAAATATGGCAATAAAGACTAAGTTAAATATGCTCAAAACAAAATGAAACAACCAAACAAACACTTTTTGTGAAAAGCACAAGTATTACTGATCCGTTTGAGACATAAAAATTTTTGATATCACTTTGGCTATATGGCGAAATTGCACCCCAAACAATGTCCCCCAAATATTTTCATCTCACATTCAAACAAAAACCATAGCCTAACTTTTTTTTGGATTTTGACTGAAGATCTGGAATCCTCACCCTTAAAAATGGTATATATTTTACATGTTTTCATTGCATTGCTACGACAATTCTAGGAGAAATTGTGAGATTTTGTATTTTGGCATTGAAACTGCTGCCACCATGTGGCGAAAATGCTAAGCACGATATCTCTGTAACCGCTAGGCCGATTTCAAAAATTCTTTTTTATTGTTCTCAGTTTGCATCTAGCAATCCTATATTTAACAATCAACCATTTTTTCGTGATATGGGTTACAATTTGCTTATTTTGTCCTGATATAATGGAATGGCCCAATATTAATTTCTGGTTCAAAATCAGTAAAATTTGCCCAAAAATTTCGCACTTTTCTCAAATTTCTCTCTCTGGCCACTCTTTTTCTCACTCTTTTCTCAAATTTCTCACTCAGGGAACACTGGCTTCCAGTGTTTGAGAAAAAAGAGAAATTCTGGGCATAATTTTTCAATCTTTGCACATTGCTATGACTTAGAAGCAAATTAGTTGAAAGTGTTTCACCATAGAAACTCATATTTTAAACAAAATTATTCCACACCTTGAATTACTACCTTCAACTGTTTGGGCAAATTTTTAGGGATTTTCATATTTGGGCAAATTCGTACTATTCAAAATCCTAGAGGGAACAGTGCTGGCCACCACCTATAAAATTTATCTGTGCCGTGTTTTATTAGGTACCAGTATCTAACTAAGTTACCGGTACCATACAAGTGGCTTATTCCCTGTTCCACTCATATTAATCATACTAGGCTATACAAGCACAGAGCACTTTGAACTTACCAATTATATTAGGAATGTAGAACAGAACCTTGAGTCTTCTCTCATTTCTTCGCGTATGCTTGCTAGTGACCATAATCATATATTTACCAGTAATATCACACAGGCACAGGCATATCCTGGATGCAGTCTACAAAATATTACAATATTACTAGTCAGCTAGTAGGCCTACAGTAGTAGCCTACTGGCCTACCGGTAGTACTGTACCGGTACAGGGCTGAGGGTATAGTCATAGTGTACTGTATATATACTCCCAGGCCCAACCTACTGCTCACAGAACTGGTATGCTAGTTAATAGCCAAAGCCCAGTCCACAATCCAGTTTATGTACAGAGTAGTCCTCAGTTGTAAACTTTAAAGGTCCAAGCCTATTACACTGAACATACTGCACTCAAGAGCAAAACCTGCTGCCACAGCAGTGCCCAGGGTGCCTTGGTAAAATTTAAACTAGAGGGGCCCTGTATACTGGTATAGCCTAGGGCAAAAATATCTATGCTACTACCTCATTATATACGGTACCGTATTTATATCAGACATTCTTAAACTTGCTAAACTTTTTTAGTCATGCCTTTTTCTGTCTTCGCTGTTACCAATAGTTATTCTGCAGTCTTGCCTACGCCCCATCAACAGATCAATGCACCACTAATGCCAAGTGAAGACTGTTGCTTCTCCCCCCTCCAAAATAGCTCCTGCAGGGGCCCTTTGATATCTGCAAGCACTTTGGCAGCTTCGCGCTTTTTTAGTTTTTGGATAGTGTCTATTTTGCCGCTAACAGCAAAATAGCTTTTAGGTTTATTTTGTCGTAAGTGACGTTGTGGGTTTTTAAGCGCCATTTTGTGCTAAATTGCCACGACTTCTCAATAGCTCAGGTGATAGAGCGCAGCAAAAATTGGGAAGTGCTGCACTAGTTTTGGGTTTGATCCTCGTCACGGCTTTGGTTCGCTTCGGTGGCTTCGATTCGAATCGCTTTACTTCGATTCGGATTTGTGTGACCTGGGGTTAACAATCAGGTTCGTGAAGACTTTAGCAGTGTAGAATAGAATAAGATAAAACATTTCTGTGACATGGGGTTATGTAGCTGCGGCAAAATAGACCTAGAAGCTATCATGCTGTTAACGGCAAAACGGTAGTTCTATTTTCAGGATCTTTAGGATTCTTAGGATTTTGCGGACGCAGCCGCAGACGCAGCTTGGGATTTTGCGTAACCGTTCAGATGGCCGAGTGGTATGGAGCGTCTGCTTCTGGATCGGTAGACTTGGGGTTCGATTCCAAGTCGGGTCAAACCAATGGCTTTAAAAATGGTATTCACAGCTCCCCTGCTTGACGCTCAGCATTTAAGGGGCAGTGTGGAGAAAGCTGGCAAGCTTACTTGTTGTGCCGTTGGGAAAGGCACTTAACAGGATTCCCCCATCTTAGTGTGGTAGACAGATGGCCAGTAACTCCTAAGCGAGCTCGTACAGCGCTTCGTCGCTTTCTCGTGATAGGAGGATAAATATGCCAATAATAATAAAAATTAAAAAAAAATAAAAAAAGACCACCAGTAGGGGTAGTCCTTTTTTTAGGATCCTGTAAACGGTTTGCTTTTTCCAACGTGTTTTAGCATTGTCAGCTCCATTATTATGAGTTATAGCCAATAAACAACGGAAATGATCGATTTTTCAACCGCAACCTAACCAAAATCAACTTTAAATGCGTAAAACGAAACGCGTCCTAAAAAAGGACCACCAGTAGGGGTAGTCCTTTTTTTAGGATCCTGTAAACGGTTTGCTTTTTCCAACATTTTTTGGCATTGTCAGCTCCATTATGATGAGTTATAACCAATAAACAACGGAAATGATCGATTTTTCAACCGCATCCTAACCAAAATCAATTTTGAATGCGTAAAATCCTTAGCGTCCTAAAAAAAAGGACCACCAGTAGGGGTAGTCCTTGTTTTAGGATCCTGTAAACGGTTTGTTTTTTCCAACATTTTTTGGCATTGTCAGCTCCATTATGATGAGTTATAGCCAATAAACAACGGAAATGATCAATTTTTCAACCGCAACCTAACCAAAATCAATTTTGAATGCGTAAAATCCTTAGCGTCCTAAAAAAAGGACCACCAGTAGGGGTAGTCCTTGTTTTAGGATCCTGTAAACGGTTTGCTTTTTCCAACATTTTTTGGCATTGTCAGCTCCATTATTATGAGTTATAGCCAATAAACAACGGAAATGATTGATTTTTCAACCGCATCCTAACCAAAATCAATTTTGAATGCGTAAAATCCTTAGCGTCCTAAAAAAAGACCACCAGTAGGGGTAGTCCTTGTTTTAGGACGCTAAGAATTTTACGCATTCAAAATTGATTTTGGTTAGGTTGCGGTTGAAAAATCGATCGTTTTCGGTGTTTATTGGCTATAACTCATCATAATGGAGCTGACAATGCTAAAACACGTTGGAAAAAGCAAACCGTTTACAGGATCCTAAAACAAGGACTACCCCTACTGGTGGTCTTTTTTTAGGACGCTTAGGATTTTACGCATTCAAAATTGATTTTGGTTAGGTTGCGGTTGAAAAATCGATCATTTCCGTTGTTTGTTGGCTATAACTCATCATAATGGAGCTGAAAATGCCAAAAAATGTTGGAAAAAGCAAACCGTTTACAGGATCCTAAAAAAAGGACTACCCCTACTGGTGGTCTTTTTTTAGGACGTTAAGGATTTTGCGGCTGCGTCCGCAAAATCCTAAAAATCCTAAAAAAAGGATGACGCACGGCAAAATAGACACTGCCTAGTTTTTGACTCATTAGCCATGTTAGCTGCATTATTTCAAGGGACATATCCAAAATTTCTTTAGAAAAGCTGAAAGGCACCCCCAACTTTCATATTTTTTGAAAATTTGTAGGGCTAATTTACATCATGTACCTGTGCAGTGTAACTGCAATTAAAGTGCATTTTAAGCTACTTTTTCATGTTTTTGATGAAATTTTATAAGTTTAATACAAAAAAATATTGTGGGGCCCTATTAATTGCTTCTCCCCCGACCGGGGGGACCAAACTTCAAAGATGCCTTGATACGGCACAGCCCACCACACCGCAAAAACATGCAGAAAATATACCGGTAACAATTTATTTGTAGATCTATTGTCTTGATCGACATTAAAGGGATGCAGTTGTTTTGAGAAAACAAGTTTTGAAGTTTTACAAAAAAAAGATTTGAAAATAGCCTATACCGATATGTTCAATTATTAAGTCACTGCTAGCACTATGCTCACGCCCCTCTTGCAAATTTTATACTGTTATATGCCTCCCAGGTTAAGAACCTCTGCTCTAAAGTCTAAACGTTCACATCGATTTGGCCGATTTTATGAGCCCTCCTGGGCCCCTCCAACAAACAGTTTTTTTAGAAGTAGGGGGGCCTAGCCCCCCGGTTCGTCCCACCAAGGCACCCCTGTCTGCTGCGCAGACTAGTATCAATCTGCATTCTGCCACAGGGTAGCCTCCCTAGTCCATGGAACGGAATACGAATTTGTTCCCGCAGAAATACATACAATTTTTAGGAACAAGAGCCGGACAGCGTTGCCATATTTTTGTGGTTTGTAGCCCAAACCCACTTCAAAAGCGGGATACTGCCACAAAAAGTAGCCCAAATAATTTTTAACGAAACAATGAAGCACACGTGCTCCACTTACAAATATATCTAAAACAAAAAGGGAAGCTAATTACCGTACATCAATCTTTAGCTCATGGGCTGACTGATTTAACTGCAAGGAAGCGAAGAGATTCAGAATCACTGCAAATTTGAAATATATCATCTGCGACAAGTGCACAAAGGTCAAAGCAGAGCCGGCGCCAGAGCAGTCGACTTGGGGTGGCCAAGCGTTTATCAGGGCAAAAGCTGAAGTTAAGCACAAAAGCCGCTGTCCTCAAAAGAGTAAGCTTGTTAATTGGGGGGCCAAGCATGTCGATTGGGGGGCCAGGCTCCCCCTGCTCCTTCCCTTGGCATCGGCCCTGGGTCCAAAGAATACAAAGCGGCCGGTAATGTACCAGTATCTGTCAAATTCCACTGTGGTAAAGTATCACCATAATACAATCGCAAATTTGCAATAATTTACCTAGTGTTCACTGTTCACTTTGGGATCAGTGGTAACGTTATGGATTCAGGAATTTTTTTCTACACCAATGCATGTTTTAGTGTATGAAGATCTGGTACCAGCATGCCGCTACCTATTTAACGTTACGACATTCTTTCATTTAGCAAAAGTAGTCACAGCTTGATTAATTCTTAAAAATGTTAACTATAACTGCACTGTATTTACTTTTCCCCGAAAGTACTTCAAATTTACAGTAGCCTAAAGCAGTCATAATGAGTTAATTGTCAAAAATATTATTAGGGTCTAGTTAGGATCGCACCGCAGACAGAATACAATTCCACATCCGAACGGAACCCCTAATGTCCAGCTATTGATAGAATGGATTCAAAATTCCGACGGGAGTGCGGTCCTAACAAAAGCCAAATATTCTCATATAATAGGTCTTAATAACAATCTAGAATGTAATTTCCATCTCAACAATAGAAGTTACAAAAACCTCACACGTGCAATTTGTCGCTAAACAGCTAAATAATGAGTTATTGCAAGAAACTTTGCCCATTCTCAATGCAATTAAAACTGCAAATAACAAAATTTACACTCAGTGGTGGTCTTATGCATGGGTGAACTGGGCGGTCGCGCGGCCCCCCTCCAATCACCTTATTTTACGCGCTGTCGGGCCCCCCTCCTAAGTTTACGCGCAACATGGCCACCTCAAATTTTATTATGCACTTGGTGATATCTAGCAATTTTGTTTGGTTCTCTGAACTTCGCTTCACTTATTGCAGGGGTTCTTAAACTTTTTTTTAACTCGTAGGCTACCTCTAATTCTTTTTTTTTTTTTTTTTTTGTTCGCATGGACCCCTTTTTGGAAAATTTTCTTTCAGTCTTCACAGTACGGAGCATTTCCATGTGGTCTTCATGGACCCCTCATAACTTGTCCACGGTCTCCTTAAGGGTCCGTGGACCCCAGTCAAAGAACCCCGCACGTATTGCTTTTGACCTGCTCTAATATAGTGATGTTTGGATTTTGTAGCTTTGATTTATGATCCAACCCTTGGCAGTCAAAAACAAAGTAAGTGGTTTATGTGCTAGCCAGTAGGTTACAGTCACTGTGGTACAATTAATTTTCAGCTTTTAGTTCATTTTATTGGATAGCCCACAGTGTAACGACGTTAGTTCATTTTATTAGCTAGCTCACATTGTAACAACGTCTCAATGTTTCGCAGACAAAAGCTGTGTAACAGTGCAGCTTTCAGTGTTGCTTATTTTATGAATTTTTTTCTGTTCAAGAATTACTTTTTATCTATAGAAACATGAATTATTATTATTGTACACAATGTACAGCCAGCGGCTATGGCATGATGGCACTGTTTTAACTTAGTGGTAAATAGAATTGACATAATGCGTAAATTAGAAAGTTCTATGAAACATCACGTTGTGATTTTTCCTAATGAAGTTTTTGTGAGGATTCCATGAAAACAAATTTTTTTAGCATTATTGCAAAGTATCTCGCGTACCACTTAAAAAGCTTTCGCGTACCATCAGTGATACGCGTAGGTCTACCCCAGGTTGAGAACCCCTGCTGTAGACCATTTTACAACGAGAGAAAAAATATAATTTGTTCTGACTTCTAGTTCTTTTGGATTAAGAGCATGTACAATTAGACAAGTATCGTCTGCGTACTGCGTAATGGCAACTCTTGGATGATCAATAACATTGTGAATGTCGTTGACATAAAGCAAAAACAGCAGAGGTCCCAATATTAATCCTTGGGGAAGTCCATATAGTTAATATTTTGGGGGATAGATATATGGCCAATGTTATTAAGAGATTGTTTTTTATTGTTCAATAAGATGAAATCAGACTAAGCGCAGATCCACTTACACCGTAACGTTCTAATTCAGAAAGAAGAATTTGGTGACAAACTGAATCAAACGCTTTTGTGCAATCAAGAAAAACTAGCGCAGTGTGGAGTGATTTTTCAATGCTATCATAAATTCTAGTTACTACATCCAACAAAGCATTACTCGTGGATAAACCATGGCGAAAGTCATAATGGTTTTGAGTAAGAATGGAGTGTTTATTAAGGAAATTGATCAGCCTGGAGTAAATAAGCTTTTCAATAGCTTAAGACAGCGTTTCCCAAACTTTTTCGTCAGAGGAACCCTGCAAGATAACTTCAGCGAAAATGGAACCCCACTAAAACAAACAAACAATCGATAGAAAGTATACTGTTTCGGGTTTTGAACCCTCATCAGTATCGATTTACACCAAGCCAGGCCAAACCCCGAAAGATGAAGCCCCACGACAATTGTCAAGCTTGTGGGACATACAAATAGCCTTGCAAGGCTGAGCATCGCTGGGCTCTTTTATTAATTGTATTATTGATACAAGTAGCCTTGCAAACTTTGTTCAAACAAACAATGTTTTTCATTTGATTGTAAATAGTCATTATTTAGAGATCATGATGGAAAACGAAGTTAATAACAATAAAGTACTCATAATTAATCAGTTTAACCACGCAAGCACGGCTTTTTAATGGGATGAATGAACTTGCTTTCTTGAGCGCACCAAATCTGAAAAGTTGGGCTTAATATGTGATAGTTGTATTCTCATATCTGATGTGGCATCTAGCCTGGCACGATATTTGGTCTTCGTTTGTGCATATCGAGAAAAACCTGATTCCCACAAATAAGTCGATGCAAACGGTAACAGCTCTTGAGTAGCTGTTTTTGATAAATTCTCATATACTTCAACCAAATTTCCCCAGAAAAGAGCAATAGACACTTCTTCAAATTTAGCCTTTAAGACACTATCAGACGTAAGTTCTATTAAGCTTTCATAGTCTGATGCTGTTAACTCCATTGGCATTTCCGTAATCTTAAAAGGATTCTGCACCCAGGAATTCGTTTTGCTATCCAAATTTGGAAAGTATTTTTGTAACGATTCAGTCAAGCTACTGAGATGATCTTCAATTTCACTAGCAATCGTGTCTGGCAAGTTTTCTCCAAATTCTTCGATTAGTTCACGTAAATGTGTAAAACATGTAAAAGTCTTTTTTCCAACAACTGACGACCAAAACTGTAGCTTTCGCAATAAAGATGTCATTTTATCTTGTGCTTGAAAAACAGATAATTCTCTACCTTGCAAACGTACGCAAGTTTCATTTAGTTTTGAAAGATATCAGCTAGGTAAGCAAGTTTTAAAAGCCAGTCTGGATTTGTCAATCTATCCGACAAATGAAATTTGCTACCTTGAAAATAGAACATCAATTCTTTTCTCAGTTCAAATATTCTGGTCAAGACCTTTCCTCTTGAAAGCCATCTAATCTCCGTATGCAGCAAGAAGGATTTATGCCCACTGTCCATGGACTCGCACATTTGTTTAAAAACACGATTTTGCAATGGCCGAGATTTTATAAAATTAACAATTTGAACGGCTTCATCCAACACTTTTTTTAGTGAGGGTGACATCTTCTTTGTCACCAAAGCATATCTGTGGATGATGCAATGAAGACTTTTGCAGTTTTTTGCAACATATTTTATCTTAGTTACAGCACCATTTAATTTTCCTGTCATTGACTTTGTTCCATCACTGCAAACCGAAATGCATTTTTCCCAACTGATATCATGCGCTTTCATAAAGTCATCAATGGCGTTGAATATATCACTTCCCGTGGTGCGCAGCTCTAAACTCTTGCATATCAATAAATCATCTTTAATTCTTTTATCAAAGGGATAATGCACAAACACAAGTAAAATCGCCAATCCAGCTACATCTGTGGATTCGTCTAATTGCAATTCGTAAGCATCGCAATCACGCAATCTGGAAATAAGTTGTGTCTCAATATTTCTTGCAATGTCGTCAATTCTCCTTGCAACAGTGTTGTTAGACAAGGAAACCGTTTTGAGTTTTTCAACAGACTCTTCATCCAGAACGCATGATGCAACATCAGTCATGATAGGTTTTATTAGTGATTCACCAATAGTGTGTGCCTCACCGGCCAGAGCAATGCGATAACTAGCTTTGTATGAAGCTGCTGTTGCATTTTCTTGTTCTGTTTTAAACTTTTTTGCCATCAAACATTTGGAATTTTCAAAGGATAGTAGTTTATTTTCAAAAAAAGCAATGTCTTTATTTTTGTAGGATGGGTGGCTTGTTTCAATATGTCTTTTTGATTTAGCTGGGGCCAAAGAACTATTAGAAAAAGTTTTGTTGCAAAGTAAGCAAAGACCGTCTGGGTATTCTTCAGTGCCAACGTAAGTAAATCCAAAATTCAAATAGCTGTGGTAGTACTTGCGTTTTTTTGCAATCTTCTTCACACCAGAACTTGTTGATACACATTGCTCTTTATCTAAAATGTTCACTTCAGAAACAGATGATTCCGATTCCGTCTTTTCATTGCTTTTTGTTGATTCTTTTGTTTGGTTAGGCTCGATTTTTAGCCATCGTTCCATCTTTAGAAGGACAGTATACTAATACTAAATAAACGTTGAAAAAAAAGCAATTTTTGTTACTGTTTTGGAGGTCGTAGTCTTTTGACTTTGAACCACAACCTTACGGGGCGATGCCGGCCCGACCGGTTCAACCAATAACAGAAAACACAAGTTGGCAGAAGATTTCTGTTTCAAATAACATCATAAAAAAAGGACTACCAACAACTGGGGTCGGTTGGCAAGCATACTAAAAACAGATTAGGTCTGCTGGATTTACTTAAAGCTAAAAATATAACAAATACTCTTTTGAAAAATCTTACATTGAAATTTCAAGGTAGAAGTACTCTATTTGTAGCCTAGTCAAGTTATTAGTTTGCTAGAATTAGTCAATAAAATATGAACCTGACCATTGCACCTTCATCGCATAACGTAGCCTTGCCTAATCATGAAAAGCCTTCTTACATCGCTTTACTGTTTAATTGTTAGATAACATGAAACATCTGCAAGCCATTACACTTCTTCAACCCTAAAAAAATTTCCCGTCTACTTTTGTCGAATAACTTTTCAACAGTCGAGCTAGCGAATGTAAACTTGTGCTATTGCAATACAAACGTCACTATTGAAACTACGTTTTCATTATGACGAAGGCCATAGGGAGTAAATCTTAATCATTCCAAACAATATACTGTAAACGCAGCATCCGCTTCATGGCGAGAGAAATATGTCTCGCGCCGTAAAGGCCTTTACTGGTAATGATTTTCACGCTGACATGCGTTTATGACTATTATGGTATACAAAAGTGACTCTTTATTCAACGTACGGTTATGTTTGCCTGAAATAAAGTTATTACATTGCTTGCAGTTATAGATCAACGACAAAAAATATTTTAGTTTTTTGTTTTTGTACTAGAATACTGGATAGCAGCTCATCTGCTCATGGAACCCTTTGGATTCTTTAAGCCAGCGTTTCCCAAAGTGGGTTCCGTGGAACCCACTTTGGGAAACAACTGGCTTAAACTTTTACCGTGCCTATATCTTAAGCCAGCGTTTCCCAAAGTGGGTTCCGTGGAACCCACTTTGGGAAAACGCTGGCTTAAAATATAGGCACGGTAAAAGAGATATTTGCCTATAATTGGAAGCATTACTTTTGTCACCGCTTTTGCACAGGGACTAGCCTACAGTGATGAAGTCCTCGAGGATGTCCTTGGCCTCGAGGACGTCCTCGAGGACAGGTTTGTGAAGTCCTTGGCCTCGACCGAGTTGTCCTTGGCCTTGGCCTCAGCTCTCCTAGGCCTTGGATTTTGCGCTGTCCTCGGCTCGAGGACTCGATATTTTTAAAAATTCAACTTTGCGATTGTTTTCACAAAACGCAAGCTGTTTTAAGCAAAAATGGTCCAAATAACGATAAGCATCGGTATTTGGTAAGCTCGCGCGGCGGAGAAATAAAAGTAAACAATGCATGATGAGAAAACCTTGAAGTTACATTGTGAAAAGCAAAATTTTGACAATTTAAGATTTTGTTTCTCACAATCTCTTCTTAAGATTTTTAAATTGAAATTGTGAGCACAAAGCTTTTAATAGAAAATTTGATCTGTGATAATTGGATTCTCAGCGGGAGATCCTTGAGGTTCGAAAACTCGGGTAGAATGATGGGAGAAACCTACTTTACACTTTTCTTCAAAGTTTCAATCAACTGTTGTTTATTTACTTTATAATTTGCTTAACAGCCATGCAAAGCAGTATGAAGTAAAGCAGTGATGTTACAGCGATAGTGCTTCAGTTTTTGTTACGTCACGCTTTTCGCTTCGTATATGTTCTATCCCAGTGTGGTCCAAGACTAAGAGCATTAAGGGCCGCATAAAGGTTTGAAAAAGCTTCGTAGGCCGCAAAGATAAAATCTAGATTTTAATCATAGGCGTAGAGATTGTTACTCTACCATTGGCACTATATGCCTTACTAAGTGTCTTACGTTTCACGCTTGTTTAAGTCTTGAAAATTGGCGTTAGCGCAACGTCGTATGAAGCTGTTAGATGTGCAACTGAATCACATTTGGCAAAGTTTTTAACATACCTGTTTGCTTAAAATAGTTTCTCTTTAAATTTTTTAATATTGCCTCCCTAGAAGTTCCGTGGTACTGACCGTATCTTTTCTCATGTAGCGTTTTGTAGCGTCGCTGAACATTAAACTCTTTGGGAACAGATATTACTTGTAGACACACCAAATATTGTGTTTTACCATTATTAATGACGAAGAAATATCTGTCCTACCAGTTAAAATTTAACTCTCTGTTTTCCTCGGACACTTTTTTTTGGTACTCATTTCATGCTGCAAGTAAGTGCTAGTCACTAAATTTCGTAACTTTTACGCTGCACATCTCGCTAAAGATCGTTTTGAAAAAGCCCACACGACAAGTATGCTAGATGTTACATAACCTGCATTAGTAGCCTGCGTAGTAAATGTCTTAATGTAACGTCAGATGCATTTCTACTTCAAAATGATGCGTTCAAGTGTACTATGAAACATTCTCGTTATTATTCTAAGCTTGCAAATTTCTCGCCTCTTAGAAAAATCACGTCATGAATGCGAACGAGGAAATTTCTAAGCTTTGTTAGATACAAAACAGGCAACGAAGATTAAAGTGTTCGAGGGCAGCACAAAAGTTGCCCGCAGGCCACATGCGGCCCGCGGGCCAAAGTTTGGACCACACTGTTCTATCCTTTGACAATACATTTGTAGTATGCTTTGATGTACAGGATACATTTTCCGATTCATTAATTTCTAATCAATCTCTTGTGCTTCGAGAAGCTCGAATTGTCAACTTCGCGTTTTCTCATAAAAACGTGATGTAATTGAAAGTGGATAGCTAATGTTTTTGGTTTCTCTCTGAAAATTTCAGTGTTTCCGATAACTAGAATAGCGCATTGAGCGAAGGCTACAATTTGTGCATGGGGTGTTATCATGCTTCTATTTGAATAAGATTCCACGGAGATTTATTGTAAATAAAATAAATTTGTTTACAAGAATAATCATATTAAAACAAACAAATTGGAAAATATCTACGGCTACTCCCGCGAAGCAAACGCTTATTAGTTGGAATAATAAACTGGATTAAAGTTACGGACATGCAATCCAAGGTATTGATGGGAAGCTCGGAAGATTGTCTACTTGCTGATTACTCCGGTGAGTGCACATCTTATACGTACGTTAGCAACATTTATCAAACCCCCAACATATCCTCCGGGTTCGCACCAAGTGTTCGCAAAAATGTAAAGCAGTCGGAAAAAGAGAATGTCGCGCCGGCGATGTTATTTGATATTGTAGTATATCTTTGTTAGAGGTGCTAATAGCAGATGTCTAGTTTTTTTTCTTTTCCTGTTTCTCGATGCTCTGAATTTTTCGTTTAGAGCACTTGCATGTGGACTGAGCTTGAGGTTTAGCATGGCAGTACGATAAGCTTTTTATGATGGAAAGTGATTCTGTCCAGGCTCATAGTAATTGTTTTTACACATTGTAGAACAGATCTACTAGAGTACCGGTACAGTAAAGGCTGCAGACTCAGAATGATGAACTTAAACCTATGCCTTCTTTGAAAATTATAACTTTTTTATAAAACGTTTAAGAGTAATAACTATAGGGCCAGTGAAGATTGGAAAAGCTTAAAGTACGACCAGTGTAGCAAATAAAAATTGTGGCCTAAGCTTGAATTTGTATGAACATTTTATTGCATATGCAGGTTTGTTTCAAAAACAAAGAGCGTTAATACTATTCTTACGAAGCCACGCATGCACAGCTGAGGTTTTTATCGTAGTGAAGTATGAGCATCATGGTAGATGGCCCAGCCGAACATCGAACCCGCGAAACCAGCTCCCCAGCCCAATGCGCCGGCCACTCGGTCGGACAAGCTTTGTTTGTAAAACTTGGGTCTCGAACAAATTCACTGAGTTATGATCTCGGCATAGGCGTAGCCAGGGGGGGGCCAAAGGGGCCATGGCCCCCCCAAAATTTCTGACTTTTGTAGCTGACCCTTTGATAATTTTGCGGCATTCACGAGCAGTTTGCAATTACTAGGCCTATTGAGCTGATCACAGACGCATGTTTATATTGCCGGAACGCTGGTGGCTCGCTCAATTTTTGGCTTACCACCGATTGCCATTGTTACGTCACAGGCGAGTGAGTTTTGAATGTGTGTGATCACTTGTTTCCGCTCGTGAAAAGACACTACTGTACATATTTTTGTGTGCGTATTAGTTAGTGCGTTACATCCATTTAAGTCAGTTTACGTTGATTGAGGTTTGTAGCCTCGTTTAGCTCTCTGGTTTCGAATTTTAAACGTTTAGCTACAACGCAGTTTTTTTTTTTACTTTTAAAAACCGCAGTCTTCTTAGATGGCAAAACCTAAACAAGCAAGATTAGATAGCTTTTTTTCTCCGAGAAGTCAAGATGTGCAGCCCTCATCAACATCAAGCAGGCCCATGTCTACTGAGGAAACACCAAATACACCTGTTAGAACTGACACCTCTGATCACGGGCAACAGCAAACACATGAAATAGGTATAACCAACGATCCAGGGTTTGTCCTTAAGCATCATTCACAGCTTACAGATGCTGAGAGATACTGACTTTTAACTTCCGATGGTCCAAAAAACGTGGCGCTTCTTGATACCGCTTGGCAAAGTCGTCGCAAGTTTCTGAAAGCATGGCTTGAGGATGACAGGTTTTCCAGTTGGTTAGTATAATCTCAACTCTCTGGTGGAGGTGGTTTATGCAAGATATGCATTGTAATGCAAGCACGTCTAAAGCATGGCAATATCGGCAATGCTGCTTTTGTCAAAAAACCATGCATTGACTTCAAGAAATTTATTGAGAAAGCTGTTGACCACCGAGATCTTGGTTGCCACAAAGAAACAACTACTGCTGCGAAAAACTTTGTCATAAGTATGGAAAGTGGCCAAAATGTGTGTGCGAGCTTGGAGACAGCATATGCTACACAAATGAGAGAAAAAAGAAAGATAATTACCTCTATTGTTAAGACTGTGATATTCTGTGTCTCAAACAACATCCCTTTGCGCGGTCATTCCGAAGATAAAGGGAATTTCATGAAGCTTCTTCAATTTCGCATTGACGCCGGGGATGAAGAATTAAAGAAACATTTTGCTCGAATGGCCAGCAACGCCAAATATACAAGTCCAATGTTCCAGAATGAGATTCTCGCGATAGCCAGCAATATGATAGTGCAAGAGATTGTCACGGAAGCCAACAAATCTTTTGTGTCAGTGATAGCTGACGAGTCGTGCAATATTTCTGGTAAAGAACAGCTTAGTATTGTTTTGAGATACATGATTGGCAGCAAAGTCCACGAGAGCTTTACAGGATTTGTTGAAATGGATTCAGTTTCAGCAGAATAAATTTTATCGAGTATTTTGGCCCATCTATCTAAGACAGGAGTGGATTTCCAAAAACTTGTTGGGCAGGGATATGATGGTGCGTCAACAATGGCAGGTCACTTGAGTGGTGTACAAAAACGCATTCGCGATAAGTACCCTTGCGCAATATTTGTGCACTGTGCTTCTCACTGTTTAAATTTGGTCATCAATGACCAAAGTAAGGTTCCAATCATCAAAAACACCGGTGATGTTATTAGGGAGACTATACATTTCTTCAGAGAGAGCCCCAAAAGACGTGCAAGCTTGGGAATTAACATTCCTTTGTTCTCGCCTACCAGATGGTCCGAGAAGTACAAGAGCATCCGAATCTTCAAATGTAACTTCAAGCGCATACTTGATGCTCTTGGTTTTTTGATGAGCAATGGCAGCAGTGAGACAAGTGCAAAAGCGTTTTCTTTGAAATCTGCCCTGGAGAAGTCTGGTGTGACTTACACTGTGTGTTTAATGGCGCGATATAATCGTCATTTATAGAACCATTAGCGCGTAAGCTTCAGACTGTTGGAGTCAGTGTACTATCTGTGAAGAGTCTTATTTCTTTTCTTCAGAACGTTGTCAGTCAAGAACGCACAGACTTGAACATTGCGTCAAAAATTTATGAAGAAGCTTGTGAAATAACTGGGGTGAAAGCGCTGACAAGGCCCAGAGTAGTCGAGATACAAGCTTATCGTGATAACGTCTCCGCTGAATCGACTTCACAGTATTTCCATCGTGCCATATATCTCCCGTATGTCGACGGCCTAAGTTGCTCTCTTCGGGAAAGATTTAGGGACAATCCTTCGTTTTTTGCTTTATTGTCACTCCTTCCTTCAAACAAGCCAACCCAAATCGATGAGATCGAGCGCTCGTATTCATTGGATAATCTTGAAAGCGAAGTGAGGCTGTGGAGATCTTCTTTGAGCCCTGAAGTCAAACACGAATGTTTGCAGGAGCTTTACATGAGTGCTCAAGATTACCCAAGCGTGCGCAGCGCAATCCAAATCATCATGGCGTTACCTTCAACAACTGTTGAAGCTGAGCGGTCTTTTTCGTGTATGAAACGAGTGAAGACATGGTTGCGTTCAACAATGACTTCTGATCGACTCTCAGATTTGTGTTGGCTTCACTGCCGTAGCGCAAGGATTAACGACACCGAGAAGATCAATCGAGTTGTAACGTGTGTAGCTGGTGGGAAGCGACGAATGGACTTTTAATCGTAGTAGTGCCATACTGCCTTTTGTTATGCGTTGTAAATATTTGTTATGTTAGTAATACAAATCCAACACCTTGTGTTTCTGTTCCACCACTATTCGAACGTATCACAGCCACAGACCCCGGCACTACACTAACGCCTGCCCAGAGAATTGCAGGAGTCAGAGCCAAACGTTCAGTGTCTTCATTTCGTCTGACAACTCACCTAGACTGCGAGGAAATGAATAGAAAAACATGGGGGCAGCATGCCGTGATTGGATAAATCAATAATCCAAACAAAATACTACTACTCGCTAAAATTTCAAATATTTGGCCTCCCCCCAAAATTTTTGGCTGGCTACGCCACTGGATCTCGGGCTAGTGGCGTCGTGTCATTGGGGCCCGGGTAGTGAGATGTTTTACTTTTTATAATTAAAAAAATTGAAAATTAAAAAGAAATAAAATAATAGCCAGTGCTATTTTGTTTTCATCTATCAAACTAACCCCATACCCTCGCCCCCCTTTCTCATGCTATAAATCCCATTGCTTTGTTTTTTAATTTTTGCTTCAATCAATCGCTTCGACTCAGGAGTAAAGTTAGTTTGTTGATCTGTCGTTAGAATTTAAAAAACGTTTTGCATGCGTTGTTAAAGATTATAGCCTAGAACACACCTATACACGTCATCCCATCAAATGTGACAAAACCAATAATGATTGCAGCCTGCTTTTATTTATTTTAACCCAGCTTCTTTTTTAAGATATGGGCTACTAAAATATTTTTGTGTTGTCTGACTCTATAGTAGTGACTGCACAGTACCAGTATGTCCTTTTTCGACAAGAAAGTGTGCTGAAACGAGTGTTTTTTATGTGAAAACCGTAAAAATCCGTTGGCGACTGAGGGCTAAGCCCCCAGACTCACCTTGCCTACGACGGCTGGGGCTTTCCCCCCAACCCCCCTGTTAGGTCCTCCACCTTTGTTAAATCGTGGGGCCACACTGATTGCGTATACTGTCCATAATTAAGGAGCGGTTTCGGGTATCAAAATATATTTCGATTTATTATCCAAAAATTGGGGTATCACGACATATTTTGGTATCTTTTCCTAATTTCCTTGTTTCGTGATGTTACTCAATGCTATAAATATGGCTTTTATAAGGGTTGTAAATGATCAATATCTCTTTAAGTTGTTACTCGGGCCCCTCCAAACTTTTTGGCTGCACGACGCCTCTGCTCTGGCTCAAAAATATTTTCAAGTCTTGGGTCTTGGTCTGGAATTTTTTTTCTGTTTTTTGAAGTCTCCGTCTCGACTCTCGACCATCAAAACTTGACTTCATCATTAGTTGATAACAAAATCAAAAACTTTTAACGTCGCAGCTTTAGATTGCGAGTAAAATAATTAATTTTCTGCCCAAATTGAGCTGCTTAGCTCATCGGGTGCTAACTGTTGTAGCATCATCAGCCCTAGTCGAAAGAGACTTTAGCAAAGGGAAATTTATTATGTGACGCCATTGAGCTTGCATTTCGGGGTCTGTGCTTTCGACATTGATTTTTCTTAAGTCTGATTAACACATTGTGGGGTAGTTCTTAGAGTGTGAATGTGATACGTGAGTGCTTTTCACTTTTTGTTTTGCTGCGTTTTGTGATTTTGTTTGTATTATGATTGCTTGCATTTTAGTTGATTTGTTGTTTATTTTTGGTAAATTGGTTTTGTCTCAGTAATTTATTGAGCATAGAAAACGACCTCTCAACAGCAGCTGAGGTTGGCTGGGCTTTTTGCAATAGTGCGTAGCTTGTTGGGTCAATTGTCAAGTTGGTACAGTTTATTATTGTTTCTAAATCAGAGTTGGATAGTCGTTTGTTAATGTAGTCTTTAATTGTGCAAGGATCATCATCGAATTGCATATTCTTCAGCAGCCCGTATGCTTTGGTTATTGTGCAGGCACTTCCTTCTAAGAACTCTACGTTGGCTGCTAGAGTCCGGTATTGATTTATTTTAACCAAGTCCGACACCAAACCTTCCGTATTGATAGCGTCTTTTGCTCTGCTGACGAAGAGGCCTGCACTTGTCCAATTGTTGACAATGATACGAACAGCTGGAAGGTTCTCTGTTCTCACTATAATATAAGGCAGCTCTAAGCCAAGTTGCCCATCTTGTAATTACAGGGTCAGGAGGAGATGGCAGACAAGCATCATGAAAATCTTTCTTGCGATCTTTGTTTTTGATTGTTGCTACCTTGATCGTTGCTACGCACACGCATAGCGCAGTTATATAGTAAGTGCGCAACGCAGGTGACGTGCATCAAAGAAGGGTATAATTCCTTGAATGTCTTTCCGAAGACATGTACCGAGCAGCATCAGTCAAGAACAATGAAAAATTCTCGCGTTTTATTTCAAGTTGTCGCAATATGTCATCCACAGTGTGCAGAATAATACTGCTATTAACATTGCGACCGCTGTCAAGTGGATGGCAATTAACGAGGAATGTCTGATTTGGAGCATCTAAACTGCCCACAAGCACACTAATATACTTTTGTTTAGCAACATCCGCTTCATCCACAATCAAAAAAATGTTTTTGTCACGAAGTAATTCTTGAATTTGTTCCTCTTTTTGGGATGTCAATTTAGCAACACATGCCCGAGCTGCAGTCTCCGAAGGCAATACTTTTCCCATTCTAGCAAACAGAGACTTTGAAGAAGGATGGTTCAGTTTATGAAGTGGGATATCTGCAGCTAAGAATGAAGAAACAACCTGTTCCTTGAAGTTTACTTGATCGAAATGTAAAAAGGCTTGCTTACTTTGAGATTTGCTCTTCGTCTCCAATTTTCCTTGGTGTTGCTTACTTTTTCGGTGGCTTTCCACAAAAAACTTTTTGTCGCATTTGACTAACACGTCGCAAAGGTTGCATCGCAAGTCGCCGGCAGGAGTTGCCGAAAACTCATCCGGATATTCCTGGCAAGTTTGCCTAACTTTCGCTATAGATGATTTGGCTTGTTTTGGCATTCTTTGCTTTGCAAGCTACAACTTAAAAGACCAGGTGTAAAGAGCGCAAGGCTTTTATAGGATTAGATTAATTGTCTAACAATTATGTATTTATGCATCAACAATGACGTTTCATGCATAATAAGTGCTATTTCTTTCTCAATTACCGCACGCATTATTGTGACGATGGTGCAAATATTGCAACTATTTCAAAAGTTTAAAATCAAATAGAATTGCGCATAACTTTTAATAGCAGCTCAAAAATTCAAAAAAATATTTCAAAAATATAAATTTGTTCGTTTTTGTAAGGAAATTTTTGATAAAGACAATTTTGACAAATTTTGACTTTATGCAAAATTTTGACTTCATTTTGGCTTATAAAATCTACCAAAACAGACTCCTGAACACCTGAAACGAACGTTAGCACACATTTGTTCATGTAACAATAAGGTCCTGAAAAAATTTTGGCTTTATTGACTTTACCGGGCCCTAATAATGGCAAAAGATGCAGTTGACTTAGATGACCGAATAATGGTCTTTTCGCTGTTTCCTACCTGTGCTTTCTTGTTCGTTATCGTAAAATAAATAAACTTCAAACCTGGTGATTTTGGGGGGGTTAAAGAATGAATTGCATTAAATACTTCAGCTGGAGATGTGGGATCGAGAAAAATAGAGCTGGAGACGCTTTTATGAAGAAATAGAAGATGTTGATACTCGTTTTGACTATCTAATTGCTGGGAAAGGTTGCACCCAATACCAGCAAAATAAGAGTTTTGGCCTACTTGATTAGCGATGCTCATGGGATTGTTAAATTCAACTCCATTAACAATCAGTTGGTTAATTCCAGGCAGACTATTTATTTGATTTGGAAAAAGTGTTTAAATGGTTTGCCATGTTTTTTGAGGATTAGCTGGCATATCCAATAAGTGGGTATAAAGCCCCACCTCGACAGGAATAGCCCACATTACATAGAAGATGGGATTTTACTACTACGTTATGACATCACGTTCGTCTATTACATCACAGAGCTTCATAAACATGAATATTGGACTTCAATATCATAAAAATAACTTGACTAGTTTCAGTAAAGTAATAAGCAGAGTATCAATTTTTTTGAGATTTTTTTAGGGAGTGTTGAGAGTTTTGTTCAGATTTTTTTGGGGGGGAGGAATGTTGCTATGCTGCACTGATGAGACCTAAGAAGGTCGAAACGCGTCTGCAGCTGCAAATGGGTAGATAGACTAGTGGGCGCTAAAGTTGATGGGTGGGGTTCTCTCCTTCCCTGTTCAATTTTGTCATGAGTAGTATGGAGTAAGATTCAAATATCAGAGTGAGTACCATAGATTGAACTTCATGGCTCTGGAACTGCGTGGCTCTTGTTAAACGTAGAAAACCTCGATTCTATATTCCTTTAATCTTCAACCTTTTCAACTTTCCTTTTTTTTTAAATGTGGTTAAATGTTCAATTTTCAAAATCTTTTTCAACTTTCATTTTTCTTTTAAATGTGATTGAAGGTTCGTAAAAGAATGGGCTTTAGGCGGGCCGGGCTTTATTTTTGGGATGAGTGACCGAGTCGGTTAACGCTACTGAACAAGAGCTTCCGAGCCATGGGCGGTCCGGTTTGCAAAAAAAGTCAGCCCGTGCCATCTCTATTGTTTATGTCTACCACCTCTCTTGCTAATTATTTCATAATTTTTTAAATTCAGACGGATTACCGTGACTGCTTTGGAAGTCTGACAGTTTGAATACGATAATCTTTGTTTTCTAACATCTTAAGTTTTCCGATATAGGTTGATGTGATAAAGGGTACCGGCGATGGCGTAACTAGAGAAGGGGCCAAAGGCGCCTTTCCGCCTTCCGATCCATTTTAAACAAAAAGAAGGAACCTTACAATTTGATGCTGTCAGTTTTGTTACGAATAAAAATTCAACAAATTTCTGACCAACGTGAGGTAGACCCCGAAAATGTGTCAGAAAGCACTAAATTGCGCTATGCGCATAAGCTGCAGTTTTTCCAAAAGTTCGAGCCTTTTCGATAATCATATCCAAGTAAGCACACACACGTATTAAAAATGACTACACAAAATGCCTATTAATAGGGGAAGCAGTCAGAAGTAGGGACAACAAACTTTAAGGAACATTGTATCAAAAGTTGCCCTACTGAGCCCAATTGCCCCCATATCGATTTGGTTTGAAGCCCATTTGCCCCAGAGATCATTTGCTCCAGTGCCTTTTTGCACTTGGGCCCATTGCTTCTGTGCCCCAATTGCCTCGGTGTCTATTTGTCCCAATTTCCGCAGCAATCATTTGCCCAAAATGTACCATAGCCCATCGGTCCCAATATATCTATAACACAGCACCCCAATGGTTCCGATGCCTATTAGCTTCACTTCTTTTGCCCTGGTGTTCATTTGCCCTGGTGTTCATTTGATTTTGCGCCCCATTTGCCTCAATTATTTGGAAGCTCATTTGTCTTCGTGCCTCAGTTGCTTGATCCCCTTTTTGAATTAAAAGACATTTGCCCCAGTGCTCATTTGCCTCAATGCCATCAGTTCAATTGCCTTGGTGTCCAAACGCCCCAGGGTTCATTTGTCCCACTTCACTACTACAAAAACCCTAAGCTGCAATTAAGTGGCTTGAAAAAAAAAAAATTTTAGTCGCCAGACTGCACATGGAGTTATCCGAGTGGTTGGTGCATTGGGCTCCGAAGCTGGCTTCGCGGGTTCGATGCTCAACTAGGTCATCTCCATGATGCATGTACTTCACTACCACAAAAATCCTAAGCTGCAATTAAGTGGCTTGAAATTACAAAAAAAAAAAATTAGTCGCCAGACTAGCACATGGAATTAGTCGAGTGGTTAGCGATTTGGGCTCCGGATCGGACTTCGTGGGTTCGATGCTCAACTACGACATCTTCCATAATGCGTGTAATTCACGAATATAAAAAACCTAAGCTGCAATTATGTGGCTTACAGAAAAAAAAATTTAGTCGCCAGACTAAACAAAAAAAAAGATTTCGTCGCCAGGCGAAGAATATGCTGACTATGATGACACACGGCTACCACGTTGTTTTGAAAAATTTTTTGCAAACACAGTTACAAGCATACAAGCTGCTTTCTTTTGCAAGTATAATACCCGCCTTCTGTGCCTGCTTGCCAAAATTTGATAGGACTTTGATTGCACTTCTCTTTCAGAATCACCTATTTTAGTGGCCTTAAGAATTCAACTTCTACTTTTTTTTGTTTTAGTTGGTCCTTGTTTTTTGTGAACATGGCGCATCACACTTGGCCATAACTAATCAACCATTTTCTCGTCAAAAAACTTGCTACAATGTTTAGTCTTGGTGTAAAGGACTGCTTACTACCGATGCCTTATCATTGCATTACTGGTGTATTTTTTTAATTATATTTTTAATATGCTTGCATACATCTTTTTCGTCGCATTCGTGTTATGCATATGCGTTCTGTTCTGAACACCAATACATGCCACCATACTTTTTTAAAGATTCTGAAAAGTGTTCCGCGCTTCTTCGACTCTTGGTGGACTATTGTAGCAGAGGCGCATCGCCATTCGCCACAGCAACAATGAAGCTTTTAACATACGTAACAGACTGCTGGATTTGGAAATAAAATTATACACGATTTTAGCCCACCCACAAGGATGTATTGCTGAACTCTTTTGAGTAAGCGCATGCATTTTTTCTCTCAATATTGTTATGCACGCTTATTATTTTGCCGTAAATATCAAGAGCAACGTAACTGCAAAACTGTAATTGTTGGGAAGCAACCGTTGGAAGATTCAGACGCGTGCCTTCCGTTTCTGTTTGTACTTTTGCGCTCATTTTTCGTACTTCAATTCGGCAGCGTGGCGCAGTGATTCGGAGCGTCGTTTTTACGACGACCATGATCGCAAGGTTAATGATTCAACTCCCAACCTAGTCTCGTTGTTGCGTCCTGGGATAAGATGCTTCACAATGGTTATCTCTGCTTGGTAGAATCTGGCAAGCAGCAAATTGAAGAAGTCAAAAGAAAATTCAACAGGAAAACTCGGAAACAAGGCAACTCCAAGCGAGTCTGAATTCATCCTACGCATAGCGCCTCCGCCGCTTTCTCGTGATAGCAAGATAAAGATGAAGAAATCAATCCATCACTTCGAATGAAAGAGCTTTTATGGGGTCCTACTAAACACCGCAAAGGACTTCAAATTGGCGTACTAAACACTGCAAAGTGCGACAAAGGACTTGATAACCCTAATCCTATCCCTTATCTAGCTGGACATAAGACCAACCTCGCCTCCACGTGGTGTCCGGTGGAAACAACATTGTAATGTTGGCTAAAGAGGCTCTGGCATTTTTACTTTTTATGTTTGCCAACTTAGTCTTAGCAACGGCCTTACTTGTTGAATTCGCTCCTTGAAGCATTTCGGCTTCTTTTCCTGGCGGATGAGAAGTCGAGCTGTGAAGAAGGGAGTGGATAAATCAGGTTTGGCATTAGCGAGGATGCGGGTGGTAGGCACCAAAAATTGTTTATATGGGACATGTCAGGATTGCGTGACTGGAATTCAGATGATTGCAATGGAATCTCATAGTTGTAGAGGGTACCGGTCTAAAACGCGCTCCGTACCGCGGCCGCAAGATAGTTCAGAGGCCCGCCCCTGATCTAGTCAATTGGGGGGGCTGCCTCCGTCAGCTTGTGGAAATCTCCATGCAATTGTAGCTCCAGTTGGCGACTGGGAGGGGGCCTGCAGTTGTATTGGGGGGGCATTCCTGAGGCCACTGCACAGAATGACAAGTCCATTGCACATAGTTGCCTGGGTGCAGCTGCGGGACTTGATGTGGCCTAATAACAATTTTTTTTTTTTTCAAATCTGGTCTTTAGGTTTTTCCCAGTTATAAAGAAAAACCAAACTTTATGAATGAAAAACAAACGAAAAAAGAAAACAGTACGGTTTGTTCCCCTAACAAGGAAAGAACCACTGTCGCAGCGAACAGTTCTTGAACTATTAAGTGGCAGTGAGAGTACTCAGCTAGTCAAAACCTCTACTCCTGCAAGGGTTGAGGTGGAGACAAGTGCGAAAAAATTGCCTTCAGCCTGGACTTTTTTTCTGTTGGAGGAGAAGCCTCTGGCAAATCAAGAGGCAACAGTTTCAGCGGCATTGTCGATTGAAAAGTCGAATACCGCTCAAATATCCGGTTTGCTCACTCAGAATCCATCAATGTCTCTGGACGTTGGTAGCACGTCTGAGTGGCGTCGAGGAAAAAATTATGAAAGAAATCAGAAGCGGAAGCAGCGAGAATGGTCGTGGAAGGGGTTAGAGGGTTTGAACATCACTAACCCTGGAGATAATTTTCAAACTGCCTGCAACTCTGCATCAACGAAAAGGTCGATGGAGTCTTCTAGCACTCAATCGAGAACGTCAGAGATGCTTCGGAAGGAGCTGAGGAGCTTCAGAACCCTGATCAGGGTTCGAAGGCAACCAGTTCCTACTAAAGTAGACTGACAATCAATACCTTAGAGCAAAATTGTTGTATTTTCAAAATTCATACCGTGTATGAGTAATAGATCTGCAACAAACGCTTTAAGTAATCAAAAACAAATTCCAGCACGAAAAACCAAGTCGAATGGATTTGAATGCTGGCAGATTAATCTTCACAGAAGTAAGGCCGCTAGCTATAACTTATGTGAAGTAACAAAAAACATTCGTTCAGGTATAGTCCTAATTCAGGAACCCTGGACTTATGGAGGTGCAATCAGAAGTAAACTCAGGGGATGGAAACTTTTCAAGGTAATAAAAAAGATAAACGTCCCCGAGCATGTATTTATGTCACTTCTGATATGACATGCTCTCTCATACCACAATTTTCTAGCGAAGATGTGGTAGCAGTGAGAGTTAAAAATGTAAGACGAGAAGGAGATAGCTTTGTCTTTGTATCGGCTTACATGGCTTTGGAAGAACCAGCTCCACCAGGATTTCTGAAAAAGCTGCTGTCATTCAGTGACAGAGATAAAATTCCTACCGTTATAGGAACTGATGCAAACGCACATCACACAGTATGGGGCTCCTCCAACGTCAATACAAGAGGTAAGGATTTGCTTATGTTCTGCGCTAGTGCGAACTTGCACATCTGTAATGTGGGCAGTAAACCCACCTTCAGAACGAGAAAAAGAGAAGAAGTGCTAGATCTGACTCTAATAAACCGAAATGCTGAGAACTGTATAAGTGACTGGCATGTCAGTGATGTGCCATCCTTTTCAGATCACATGTACAGTATATTAGGTTTAGAGTTCAAAGTGGCACCAAAAGAACAAAAATGATCAGGAACGTCAGACGTACTTGCTGGAATAAGTATGCAAACGAACTTGATCACAGGTTACATGATTTGAATAGTACACCAGTTAGCATATCATCAGTAGATGATATAGAAAAACTGGCATCAACTGTTCAATCAGAGATAATAAAATCTTACAATGCATCTTGCCCTCAGCGTAAGATCCGTCGTAAAACTGACAATGTTTGGTGGAATACAGAGCTAACCTGTCTCCGCAGAGAGGCTCGTAAAGCCCAACGTAAAGCCATCAAATCAAAACTTGGAAGCGATTGGGAAGCTTTTAAGCAGGCCCAATTGATTTTTAAAAATGCCGTAAGAAAAGCCAAGAGAGATTCTTGGCGTCTTTTTACGGAATCGAAGAATAGCCATTGTGCAACAGCTCGGCTGGCTAAAATTATGCGTCGAAACGGTGCAACTAAGCAACGTTTTAAGACCTAATGGTCAATTCACCGAATCTTCTGTTGAGACTATGAATCGCCTTTTAGACACCCTAGCACCGGGAAGTCGGGAGGTAAACTATAGTAAAGCGGCAGAAGAACCAAATGATAACACTGCTGTGTTACCAACGCACGACGAAATTGTTAGCTCCATCTGTTCACTTGAAAAGATGGAAAGAGCAATAAACGAATTTCTGCCATTTAAGGCGCCGGGACCAGACGGTATTTACCCGGTGCTACTACAAAAAGGCTGGAATAGTATTAGAAATATATACCAAACCATTTTCCAAATGTGCTTGAAGTACAGCTATGTGCCGAAAGTATGGAAGGAAGGGACTGGTATCTTCATCCCTAAACCCGGTAAAGAAAACTATCATAAAGTTAAGTCTTTCCGGATGATCACTTTAACTTCCTTTCAACTTAAATGGTTGGAAAGGTTAGTACTGTATCATTTTAATGATGATTCTAATTTGCAAGCAAGGTTTTCTGCGTTCCAGTATGGATTCAGAGCAGGAGTTTCAACTGAAACTGCACTGCATGAATTTGTACGACGCATAGAACTAAGCTTGGCAAAGAAAAGAACAGCACTAGGAATATTTCTGGATATTGTTGGTGCTTTTGAATTTTGATAATATCACACATAGTGGCATTGCCGATGCTCTGCGAGAATTGAAGGTGTCGCCTTTTCTCGTCCATTGGATTGAGAATTTACTGAGACACCGCACAGTTCAGGTAGAGCTAAATGGTCAAAAGATTAAAAGAGAAGTAGTAAAAGGGAATCCCCAAGGTGGTATTTTGTCCCCTTTTCTATGGAACTGTGTATTAAACTCCTTGTTGGTAGACCTACGCAACAGGGGTTTTCATGTACAAGCCTATGCCGATGATGTAGCAATTTTGGTCACTGGCACCAACATGCTGTGGATCAAAGGTAGGGCTCAAAAAGCACTAAATATTGCAAGAAATTGGGCTCATAATCAAGAGCTTCAATTCAAAGGTAAAAAGACTGAAATAGTTCTGTTTACTAACAAAAGGAAGCCGGATTTTGGAACCTTGCGTTTAAACGGACGCCAGCTAGTAATTTCCAAAGAAGCAACATTACTAGGTGTAACCCTTGATAGTAAGCTTACCTGGAAACCTCACATAACACGTATTGCTCGCAAGGCGACTGCGGCGTTATTACAATGCAGAAAAATAGTGGGCAAAGCGTGGGGATTAAATCCCACCAACATGCGATGGATATACACTGCAATGATACGACCTGTTATCACATATGCGTGTACATCCTGGGTTGGTGGACTAAATAAAAAATATCTAGTGAAAAAGCTTGCTGGAGTACAAAGACTAGCCTGTCTCATGATTTCTTCAGCATTCCCCAGTACCCCCACAGGTGCTCTGGAAGTGCTGTTGAATATTATGCCAATTAATGAATTCATATTGTCAGAGGCGCTAAAAGGTTCATACAGGTTATCCCGTGTGGGCCTTTGGTCAGCCATGACAATCGGATCAACAGGGAAAACTAAATGTCATGTTGACGTATGCAATGAAGCAAAGGAAAACTTGTCTTTGTTGAGCATGCCCGCAGATTTGATAAACAAAACAAAGGTATTTGGAAAACAGTACAATTGCCTTGTTTTAGAACGCAAGGACGCAGTGCAGTTTGAACGTGCTTTAGAACAAAGCATAATCAGATGCTACACTGACGGGTCCAAATTGAATGAAAGAGCCGGTGCGAGTTTCTATGTAGAATACCCATCAGGATCTCACACAGACCAAAGTTTTTTCCATTTGGGAAGATATAGTACAGTCTTTCAGGCAGAGGTCTTCGCTATAGCTGAAGTAGCGAAGAAACTGACCATGGAAAAAACTCTAAATGAAGAAATAATAATTTTAGTGGATAGCCAAGCAGCGATACTGGCAATCCAAAATAATACTGTAAAATCTAGTACAGTATCAAACACCTAAATAAATTGGGTGAAGACAATCACGTCACTGTTGCATGGACGCCGGGCCACACCGGCATCCACGGTAATGAGAAGGCGGATACACTAGCTAAATCAGGATCAGCATTTAATTGCTTCGGCCTTGAGCCTTTTGTTCCAATCCCATATGCGAGCTGTCGCGCTGCAATAAAGGATTGGAGTGTTGAAAGATGGAAAACATCTTGGATAGAACGAAAGGACTGCCTGAGCACAAAAGAAAACGTGGAGTGGGCCTCGCCCCAATTAACTCGGCGACTTTTGAGTCTCAACAGATCTAGATTAAATGAAGTGTTGCAAGTCCTCACTGGTCACTGCAACTTACAGAAACACAGGAAGACCACTGGACGTGACGAGTCACCGACATGTCCAAAATGTAGCTTGGAAGAAGAAACTCCAAATCACCGTATTGGAGCATGTACTCATTACCAAGCCCTTCGAAGAAAGGTGTTTGGTAAAGAAAAAACCACAATAAAATCTGTGGTACAAAAGCTAAATATAAATCTACTGGCTAAGTATTTGCAGCAGGCCGGAAGGCTTGCTGAATACGGCCAGTAGACTAATCTGAATAAAAAAAAAAAAAAAAAAAAGCGGTGAAAAATTGTAATGGGCCTAATTGATGGCCTACACAATGTGCCAGAGAGGTTTAAACGTTGTTGTTCCTCTTTGGCACCACCGCCCACTAATAATAATAATAATAATAATAATAATATCCCTTATCTAACCCTAGCCCTAATTTGAAGCCCTTTGTCGTTCTTTGTTATGGTTGGATTCCAAGTTCTTTGTTCTTCTTTGCGGTGTTTAGTAGATCTATTTGAAGTTCTTTGTCGTCCTTTGAGGTGTTTCAGTCCTTTGCGGTGTTTAGTAGGACCGAGCTTTTATCTGCAACTCATTAATTTTTTGGTAAAATGTTTTTTTTGAAGACGGTGTTTTGGAGGGTTGAAATTGAACTCTATCCATTACGTTGTTTTTTCAATTTATTATATTCGCTTGTTTTTCAAGCATAAATCGATAAAACAGCGTAACTGCAAAATGAATTGCGCAATCTCAAATTTTAGTAAAATAAATCAAAAGAACAAGGCAACTGCAGTGTTACGCGATAATATTTTGCAGTTTCGTTGTTTTTGCGATTTGTCACTGAAATATGAAAACATTTAAGTTGTTCTAGCAGCTTATCATCAAAGAAAAAACGCCACTATCGCATGACCAAAAAAAAATCGTAAGTAACGTTACGGTGCTGTCGTAATTTTTTAAAGAGTTTTACGAACAAGAAAAACATCTCAAAAACAGCGTAAAGCACTTACGTTTTTTATGTGATTTATCGACGTAATGTTACGAGATAAATGCAGCAAAAAACAGTGTAACGAACGTTAGGTTGTTCTTGCAATTTATTAGCCGCATTTTGGGGAAAATGACGTCATGAAGAGGGTAAAAAAAGTGGGGAAAATAATGATTTGGGGGGAGGTTTTCACATTCAGTGTTGAATAGGCCCAGATACGACGCCAAAACTACAGAAAAATCAAAATCGAAAAGATACATCAGTTAGGCTACATTGTTTTTGATATTTGCGGCAGTATTGCTAAGTTACATTTTCTTTGTAACCCTTTTTTTATATTCGTTTTTCTTTGGTCTCACTGGAGATTAGATGATTTTTATGTTTCTCTAGAGTTTTTTTTCCTCATGTTTTAAATGGCAGGAACAAACAGCAATTTATTGCAATTCATTTTGGTGAGTGGAGCGTCGAAGCCGAGGTTTGCTGTTTTCTGTACTATAGCTGGCAATCAAGCGCTGGAGTATGACACATTAGCTTTGGGGCTAAAAAAATTATCATCTTTCGTTTAAAATAAACATAGGGTACTGTGCAATACTCCAACTATCATCACTATCTAGCTAGCAACTTCTACACATTAAATTGATCAATAATGGTAATTGTTTTGATTATACATACTGTAATGGGGAAAAATTATGGTAATGACATCTAGCTTTTATAACGCATGAATTTAAGTTGTACATTGTCTTACACCCCAAATTTTTTTTCCTCTTAACGCTCTCAAAAAATTCTGGACGATTATCCTCCAAAAAAACGTGAATTTTCATTGCAAACAGGCAATGAAAGATTTTTTAATCAGATTTTTCTGATTACGTTTAATTTAGCTTAAGATCTCGGTGGCTTAAATTGAAGTTCAATTCATCATTTGAAATTCTTACTGTTGATTTATAAGCTTGAATCACTCTTTTTGCCTAATAGCTAATTGTTGATCAATTTAATGGGTAGAAGTTGCTAGCTAGATAGTGATGATAGTTGGAGTATAGCACAATACCCTATATTTATTTTAAACGACTGGATAGACTTCGGTGGAAGCTTTCGTTGCTTAACTTCGTTAAAACAGGCTATGATTATGCAATTGTAGTAATGTAATAGAAAAAAATCGAAATAACCGTGTCGTCGCTCATGTGAATGATTATATAGTATTTGTTATCTTCTTTTTCCATCGATGATGATGATGGATGATCAAAAACACAGTGAGAGTGATGATAATGAAGCAAAGTCCAAATAAGGTAATTCCCCTCATTACCACAGGGCTTTTCGATGAAATCCTCTCAACATCGCCATGAACAGCTAGGTTTATTTCTTTGCCCAACTTTTCGGCCAAAAAATCTGACGTCCATTCTGAAAGACAATTGACACAAAAAATGAAATATTTTTTTTGAAAATGTTGATATTTGATGTAAGCGCTAAAGTTCCAACCATATGTATAAAATTAACCGAAAATTGTCCACAATTTTCGTACATTTACTCTTTTTGAAAAAGCGCAATGAAAATCGAAAGTGACAGTGACAGACACTATTCGAATTTGCTTGAATGCAAAGTTATTGGCAGACCGACATCGGTATAATGAGTTCGATATTTCCGGTAGGGGCAGCGTACATCCAACGGCGATCGGTGGTTAGCCTGTATGTTCAGGGTAATTAAATGGTTTACATGACAACAAAAAACTTCTGGACTAACTTTTAGCCATTACAAGATGATCAAGAAATTGAACAACAGCTGCTCATTTATCAAGCATTTCAAAAATTGTAAAATTTCAATGATTTTTCAGCAGTAAAAAATAGAGGAGGCTATGGTAACGTGAGTGCGTTATGTAATTGTAGTTAAATGAATGAAGTCGTTGCTGCTGCAAAAAAGCTGAATAGGTTTTGGTTGATCGATTCTCATAAGTTTACCGAGTGCCGACAAAGGTAAAACGAATCATTATAATATTGTCCAATATTTCTGGAATTCGCTGCCCACTTAACGTGCTAATACGCTCTTTTCGAAGTTGATTGCCCTGCCGTTTGTGCCGTTTAGCTTTTCATTAATATGCTTGCACGATGTCGGAGCCGGATGATTAGGAAGGTAATCAGTATTGACGACTGATCACCCTGGCTCAAGATCAGAGCCGAAATTCAACCACAGCACGAGTATTCATTCTATTGTACTTTACTGGTAGGTTAGTTGGCACTGCATGTGAAGAGAGTATGCTTAATTAAATTTGCTATTTTCAAGATGATAAAAATCAAAATTTTTAAATTTCGAAAAAACAACGTAAAGACAGTACAATTTAAGAGCTTGAGGAATTATTTTGGCCAGCAGGTAATCTGTAATTACGTTGTTCACTTCCACTTATCGCCCATAATAATGTAGGCTCGTGGCTGCAACTCTTAAATGAGCTCGCTTTGGTACTGCCGTTGCTGTTCACAATAGAACAACAGTAAAACAACTAAACAAAATCCAAATCAAATCATGATTATATTCGTGTTGCCGGTATTACGCCGAAGCGTGTAACGAGTGGCCTGGCCCATCTGCGCAGATTAGGGATTGGGCAGCAGAGAAGGTGGGGAGCGGTTTTGTGCAGGTGAAGTATCATGTCTAGTGAAAACCTAAGATCTATACTACACTCTTATTAGCGTGCCTTCACTTACAAGAGAAAAATATAACCAGTCAGTTAATAAATTAAAAAGAAAAAACCAACCAGTGCATGTTTTTTTATCTTCCAGCAGATCGAAATGTTTCGGACATTTGCATTGCACTCCATCTGCTGAATTGATGCATTCATGAGAGCAGCCTCCGTTTCCCTGGGAAAGGTTGATGTTAGATTTTAATTTTGCGTGTTTAACGAAGAATATATTGGAAAAGTGAAAAATGTGAGTGCGTAAGCTGGTCAAAGTTAGTTATGCATCAGTTACGCTCAAAAACACTGACTATCAATTAGGTAACGGAGTGGATAGCGAGTCTACCGGTACACTTTGGGTTCGATTCAGAATCGGGTCAATACCTTAAAAATCGGTATAACGGCTCTTTTGATTTGTTACAATAGACGGATAAAGCTAAGGGCAGACTTTAATTCTGCCGAAACTATTATTAGTCTCGAATTCTTTTGCATTATTTAAATTAGTACTGTTTTTAATTTTTGACAGTCATGTACGCGAAGGTTTGAGATGTACCGAAGCGAGTTAATAAGAGCAAACTAAGGTGAAAAAGGTGACGCTACGCCCACTACTTTGTGGCAAGAATAAAAGTTGAAATAAAGCCTACTGCCTTGTACATACTGTTGATGATAACAGCTGAATCTATGTTATCGAAACGAACAGTTTTACCTTCTCAAGCTATTTTTGTCCCGTATACGCAACATAAAAAATCAAATCTTCCTTAGGCCTATACTCGCTGTACTACGCCGAAGCCTGTGGTGTAGAAAATGGCGGGGCCCGTCCGGCGGCTTTACAGTGCTAGAGCAACACTACTCTGAAGAAAAGTCCCAGTGGTGACGAGCCGTTGGCGACATTGTGTCCGATTAGACCGGCCCGGAATTCGAACCCAAGACCTTCCGCACCGTCAGCGATGTCTTTATCCACTGCGACAATTGGCCGGTTGGTCTGCAACGTCATAAACGATATAAACAAAAAGTAAAGCATTAGAAAAGAAAAAAGATGTTAGAGCACACAAGCGGAAGGAAAATGAATCGATTATTCACGATGTCGTCGAGTCAAAAATGAAAAAAAAATGACAGTCGATTTAGCATAGACTAACCGGTAACCAATCACTACCTAAACTCTTACGTTGCTGCAATTATTCTCTTCCGTTTTCAAGCGAATTCCGGAATAAGTGAACATGTGACGTCCCATTCGACGCTGCGTCGCCTCTCTTCGCTTACGTAGTGACGTTGTGCAAGGCTGCAGAATCAATCGTGCGTTATTTATTACTGAGAAGTTTTGCACAATGCAAAGGAAGAACACCACGTACAACAACTTAATAAGAACTACAGAGGTCTACAAATCTTGTCATTCACTCTGTTACGATAAACCTGTGTGAGGTTATAACATGCAAAACAAATTTATCTTTTTCTCATACTGAATTTTTTTGGTGTTTATGTTTCTTAATTCTGCAGTTTTTTTGAGGAGAATTAATCGTCCTGATTAAAATCATCAGCAAAAAACACTGTAATGGCGATTGTTGATGGTTAGAACGTCGTCCTAAAAATGATTTTCTCGTCTCAGCCCGTTAAGCCAAAGGTTCCAACTAGCATAAACTCACATCATCATAACAGGTAGAAAGAGCATTGGTGTCACAGAGATCGATGTTGCAATGAAGATAAAGACCTGTTTCTCCATCGCTCCAGGAGAAGGACCGGAATCCAACTTGAAACTTAGTGGAGTTGTAATTCGTGAATATAATGTTCGCGTCCGAAAAGAGAGGATCTACGCCAGCACACCTGAGAAAACATGATAAAAATTGAATCATTAGCGCTATGCATTTATTATTAAAAACAACAGGCAACAACAAAATTTTGACAACATATGGTCAATGCAACTCCAATCAATTCTTCTATTTAGTTACGGCAAACCAGCAAATAAAGCAAGCTAAACAAGCAACCTGAAACAGTCATTTATAATACTGTATATATGAACTCCGGGCAATTAATCTCACTTAGGCAACCGATTCAAGAAATTTGCCCACAGACTGCTGCTAAACAAGTGTCGAGATATTCAAGCCAAGTAGAGCGAAGTATAGGTAATTGAGCATATTTTTTATTGAACGAATAGTGAGTGGGTCATTTTGTGGCTCGAGTTGGAGCCATAGCAGTTGATTATTGAGTCTTTCTGGGAAAACAGCTTGAGTCAAGCGTAGTTTAACGCATTGTGATTCCAATTCCCCTCTTCACCAGAGGCTGAGGATCCAGACTGCTCATTAATTTATAGACAAAATTTTTTTCCAAATAGAACGTGGAGAAACAGCACCACAAAGCTTCGTTACCCAAACATCAAGTCATTTTTTTACCGCAATAACCAAATCTTTTATCTAGTAGCAAGAGCGTGCGCAAAAATTTTCGGAACGGGGTGCGCGAAAAAGTTTTCCTACATTAAGGTATAACTTCTTCATTATAATGGAAATAGAGAAATAAAAGCTTCAACGTGATTCGTAGGAGCCCTGAATCGGGCGTATAAGAGCCCATCCCCAGCAGAGGTCACTCAGTAGTTTATTTCAAACGCACAGCTTAAGCACCATTTACCCATATTCGACGATAATGTAATTCGTGTCGTCATTTGAGTCACTCGTAGGTGTAGCCCAGCATTTCTGGCCCTGAAAAAAGCATGAATACTGATACGTTACAAGTTATACGTGTACAACTAGTGGGTGACTGAAGCACTGCTCACAAAAAATACTGTCACGAGGCCAGACCGTCAGTGATATAAGCTTGCGCTCTCTCAGCCTGTAACTGCTTGTGTTTTACTTCGCTTAATAGTTGTTTTTTCATGGCTATGAAAATAAGTTGACAAAATTGGATCGGCACAAAAACGTAACTGCTCTGTTTGAACGCACATAACTCAAAAACGATGCTTCGCTTTTGATCAAAGTTTAGTACAAGTTATGTATCAAAAACTTTGGAAAAAATAATCTTAAATAAAAAAAAAATCAGTTAGGAAGAACAAAATTTTGGTCAAAATGTGAGTGCCAGACGTCGAGGAGACAGAGCTTAGATCAATTTGTATTCTTCACCCAGCGCAACCTCGCACATGGTCGCTGCAGTCAAAACTCAAAATTTTTAATCATATCACCAATTTCGATTTATTATGCCCAGACAATCATGTTGCCAATTCGTTTTTTAAAAAGTCTTTGAAACTTTGGAAGTTGACAATTTTCAAAAATTGTCGGACAGTACACAAGATTTTCTGCCTATGATTTTGTTTTCAGACTTAAACCGTAGATCAACTTTGTTAAAAACTTTTATCTTTTTATGCAAAATTAAATTAATGAAATGTACAAATAAGTGTTTTCTTTTTTATTAATGCGATAAAGGACCCATCACAACAACTTTGTTTGTTATCTACAATCACGGAATCAATTGTACCTGAATCACATAGCTTGGTCCAGCTTCGGTAGACACTTCAAAATAAACGTACTCCGGGACTTGAATCGTGAGTGTGTCGTTGATGGAATAAGAATATTCAAAAGACGAGTCATTGTAAAGTAAAAAAGAAGAGCCAAAAACTTCGTTTGGTATGTTATTGATTGTGTCAGAGCTGATGTCAATCACTCTGAAAAACAACCAACAATTTAGGTTTGTATCAGAGTCCATAACCTAAATTTTATATGTCTCACAGGCAAGTTTACAGGATATTTTTCAATTCAAACTGCAACAAAGACGCTTCTCAAATTATTGCAAAGCATCGTCATGAAGGTACTAGAAAAAACTGCTACGTTTTCTTGTGGTTCTGCGTGTCGCTTTCACCTATTTCTATTGCATAGTAGGCTAGAGGTCTTCAGGGAGATACTGGAGTCATATCAAGTAGAAATGACTCGACTCAATCCTACTTTCGACTTTGTTTAAAAATTGAAACTCGAACCGAATCAATCTATAACTCAATTTCGGAAGTAAGACAAGAAATCAAATTGAAATAATACAGTAGAACCTAAATTTTTGTTGATAAACTAAAGTTTCATTTGGAGTAGGATCACAATGGACGGATGTGACTGTAAAAGGCAGGAGTTCATTTAGAAGTAACGCAACAATGGGCTTTCTAAATATCTTAGGAATGACACAAATACTTCATGGTTTTTGTGATATCTAAGAAAATGTCTGAAAGTGATGAAACTGGCGCAGTATGTATTTAAACATTTTCATCAAGGGTGGAAACCTGGCTACTTGGAGTTAGGATTTCAGTTTCAGTTTCGGTGTGTTGAAACCCAAATGTCAGGTTTCAGTTTTGGTTTGGTTTCACGGCTGTTGAACAATAGGTTCCAGTTTCGGTGCCAGATTTGCTTACGCACAGCTTCGGTTTCTGGGTTTCAGTTATGGTTTAAGTTTTATCCAAGAAAGTTATTATATTTTGAATAGGAATTATTCAAATGCTCTACTTCTTGGCGTTTTTGTTTTATTGCGATGATAAGTAGCAGCTCAGATGGCCGAGTGAGGAGAGCAATTGCTTCAGAAGTTGTCGACTTGGGTATAATTCCGAGTTCGGTGAAACCAAAGGCTTAAAAATTAGTATTCACAGCTTCTCTATTTGACGCTCAGCATTAAAGAAACTGCACTGGTAATGATGGTGATGACAATTTTTAAAACCCAAAACCTTGGAAAATTTTAAACAGGTTTTAGTTTCAGTTTCGGTTTTGAGGTTTCAAGAAAAAACGGTTTGGATTCAAGTTTAGGTTTTCAAAAATTTGGCTGAGTAAGTGTCAGTTTCAGTTTGGGTTTCAAAAATTTCCTTTAAAACCAGGTTTTCAGGTTTAGGTTTGGGTTTCCACCCTTGATTTTCACGCATTAAATTTTAAACAAGCCAAATCAGTGCTGCCAATGTCTTGATTTCGCAAGTTCATTTTACCAGATGACTCTTATTCGTGACTCAAGACTGTTAGTTAGGAATTCAGGCAAGCGTTTCACTCCTATCGAACCGATAATTTTCAAGTTTCGTGTTGAAAGAGTTATTCTACAAACGAGACAGTCTTTCACGTACTTGTCGTCAGGTACTAGTGTTAAGTCACTTTGGAAAGAAAATTCATGAGCCAGTTCGAATTTACACGAAAAATGGATGTTTAAAGTCGGAAGACGGGAGAAGAAACCGCCAGTGTAATTGTTGATGTTCTTCAATTCAAATTCATACAACATTCCGGAAGCTGTTTCCTGCAAATCCAAACAAATAAAGATTCGGGTAATGAAACAACTTTTTTCGAAAAATGCAGCAAGCAGGTTTAGCCTAAAACATGCAATCTGAATTTAGTCGCTTTTTGTGATGCACTAAAAAATTAAAAGGTTTCCTAGAATTGGAAACTCCCCTTGCGCTTGCGTAATGAAAGCCTCTAATTTTTTTGGCTAAAGCCAAGTCAGTTTATCACCGAGGTAAACAATGATGACGATTTGGTTCAGCACGTTTACAGTGATGCTTCTCCTTGCCTTTTTGCTATAGAAATTACATAAGCTAAAAAATTACATGCAGCACTTTTTTCAAAACAAGTTTTCATACGCTGCAGTTTTTATGACTTAACGTATGAAGTCTTGGTGATAATACTGTGGTCATTGAATTGCCGACAAAATCGGTTGGTTATCGAAGGTCAGCCGACGCAAGGACTATTGTGATAATCATACTAAACTGCAGGACATATCTCGATCAAAACGTAGCCCAGCTCTAATGAATTTACAATCTCAAACATTTTCAACTCGAATTCATTCTCGCTCATTACCGTGACTTTGAAAGCACAATCGGACATGTTGCCTTGCAACTGGATGTTGATTTGATCCCGATGGTTTTCACTCCGACACATATCATCTTCGTATGCATGACCATTAAAGTCAAACAAACCAACGCCACCTAGGTAGCCAATATCAGTCAAAGCACAACGATCTAGCCTGTAAACAAAAAAATATAGCATCCCTAGCATAAATCCATTGATTTGAATGGCCTGGCGCAACAGGAGGTAGATTGCCGATCTTTCGCGACGATTCACTGGCGCAGCCGCACACATTTGGCTCGTATTTCTCATGCTTTTAGCTCAAATAGCGCTAGTTCACTTTCACAGTGTTCCTCACAACTGCACTGCTAAATTTTATGGTTACTGGTTCAAAAATAACCTCAATTATAGGTATTTATTGATTGATTCGACTTTTACATCCTCTAAAAACGGCATCGAACGAAGTTTTCAATTTTTTACTAGCTGTGCTATAAGAATTTGTGTGAGCATTGAAACAACCGTTCTTAATCTACCACGTCATAGTAATTAGATTGTAAATGTACCGTTACAACATTAGGCAGGCTAACGCTACGATTAATTGAGCTGCTTGAAGCTGGTCTTACCCAATTTTTAGGCTACGGAAAAGCTTTGGTTCAATGATTTAGCTATTTGCTTGGGGTTCGGCTCGTTTGCTTGCTAGTGGTCCAAGATACCACGATAAGCCAAAAAGTCTGTTTCTCTTAATTAAGCGGCAATATGTCATTGACGGATGTAAAGATTGGTATTTAGAAATTGAACTGAACTTGATTGCAGACAATAAAACTCTGTAACTTAAGGTTTAGTAGTTACTTGATATCTATGTGTGAGGAAAAGCATAAAGCTTGAAAATCTAAGTATTCGAGGAGTGATGATGAATTGAGAGTGAATATGAAAGTGGTCAGGTTGCTGGTTGTATCATCACACGAAGCATCACAAACTGCAATCAATAAATTAAAAAAAAAACAAAAATAAACGTTAAGTAAGAGTGAAGTTAGCTGAAAGTGATTATAAACATGAATGGTGTGGCTCAAACTTTATATGGGGGCAATGGTTAGTACAGTTTCGAGCTGAAACTTGTTCACCTTTTCTTTGAAGAAAACATCAATTCTAACTTTAGCCTCATTTTTTCCATATTATTTTGCAAGCTGCAAGTAACAAAGTTTTGAACTTTTACTTCAATTAATATACCACCATAAAAAACGTAACCCCTCAATTTGGTCAAAGTAAATTTGGAACCTTATTTTATTATGATGAATAATGAAATAAGTTAAATGCTTATTTCAAATAGATAAATATAGAAAAATGTATCCTTAGATAAAATCATTATTAAAATAAGGAACAACCTAGAAAAAAAATGAAGTTGAGATGTTTGGAGTGAGCAATGCGAAAAAAAAGAGTATTTACGGTCTGGAATGAGTACAGTCTGGATTGGCTGTGGGTAGCAAGGCTGACAAGACTTTTGTTATAGTCGAAACATTAATTAATAGTCTTATTACGAAATAAATTTAACATAAAAAAAAAGAAAATGTTTTCCTTTTATGATTTCAACCGAAAATACTCTCAGCATGACTTTAAAACCACAACTTTTTCGAAAGTTTAGCCATCACTTTTTCGCTTTCAACTTTTTTTACCATCGTTTGGGCCTACAGTATATCAAATACTTTGATGATAGTTATCATTAGCTCTACTGCGATCAAACCTTGAATAAAATTTAAGTTGAAATCAAATAACGTTCAGCATTTACTCTTCAACCGTTTTCAACTTTGCTCAACTTACTTTCAACATTGTAAATAATAAAGATACAACAAAGAAGAAAGTGTTTCAACTGCATTTGTTGTGCAATCTCACTTCTGGATTCTTTGGCAACTCAAACTATTTATTGTAGAATATTCAGAAATCAGAAAACTCGAACAAGCAATTTATGAAATGAATGTTTTTCTGTGAGAAATCGATTCAAATAAATTGAAAAGTTTGTCATTTTTTTGTTAATGGTGATTCGGCAAACAACCTAACCCACATTTGATGTTTATTTACAAGAAAAATCCAGACCAAACACACAAACAAATCATTCGCATGTTTTTGACTTTGTCAAGACAAGAACGTCACGCGTTTATTTGTTTCCAAAAGCAACAGAAAGCAGCGATCGTTTCTGTAAAGGCTGGTGTGCTATTAATTATACGTCTGATATGAAGAATAATCTGTTTTCATGCAATTTCTATTTTTTACATGGACAATTATTTTTCTTTTTTATAGGCCTAGCAACAATTACCGGTATTCTTTTTTTCCTGGGAGGCAAGCTAAAATGGAAAGGAGTCATGGCACAACTCCTCTTCTAAATACGTTTCTGTAGAGTGTAGATGGACAATATGTTTTGCATCATCACTCATCAGGTAGCCTTGTTAATTTGATTATGAAAAATCCTGAGGTTCGGTTATTTGCGCAAGGTTTCTTCTTTCTCATATTTTTATAATAATTTTTGCAAGTCGCAATTGTTCGCTTTCAAACGTCATGACCGCAAGTTTTTCACAGCCACTTGCAAAACCTATAACCTTTAGTCACTATTGGGTGACATCGCGTGGTTGCAGTGGCGGAGCGAGAAATTTCGAAAAGGGGTAGGGGGGATGAGGGGCAAAAGCCATGAAAAGAGCCTGACATATTTTAGTCACTTAGCACCATTTGTTCTTTTTTACTGAAAAGCGAAGACAAAATAAATAACTGAGATTATTTTCAAATTATATTTAACCGAAAATTGAACAGTAATTGATGGAGAGTGCGAAGTGAACTTGCGCTCTTCGAGTCAGCAGCCACCCGTTTTATTTGTCAAACGCGATCGGCTCCAGCCGCGAGTCGAACCCGTCACGTCACGTAAGATCTGTCACCTGCACGCGGTACCGCTGGGCCATGTCGCTGACAAAAAAGGGGACAGAGCATGGCACTATGTCGCCCCACATTTCCAACACATGGTTGCTCTCGCATCAGATTATCAACTCATCGCACAAATTTTTGAAAAAAGTGCCATAAGCTTAAAATAATTATTTCATTAAATTTTTGGATATTGATGGCCTTGAGTTGAAATGATGTCATCAAGTTTCACTTTTTTAAAAAAATGTAAGAAAAGATTAATTTTTAGACAAATATTAAAACTCAGCATCATCTGACTGATTGCTTACAGATAAAAAGAAGCAAAATTCAATCCTTCCTTTAGATGTATGATACTGTCTTGTTGTAGTAATTGCAGCAGAAAATTAAAAACGTAATTTTGTACCTACTGCAATTCGAATCTTGCCTCTCCATTGACTTTTTCAGCAAAAACAACATGCGCAAGTACTGCTTTAACGTGGGTTTTCTTTGTTGGGGAAGAAGAAAAGTAGTCACTATTTAAACAGAAATTTCAAAACTAAACCGATCCGGCTCGAATTGAGTTTTTCGCTTTGGCAGATAAGGCAGTGCTAAAGCCTAAGCAAACTAGAAACAATAAACGTGAGCAATTTTCATTTGGAAATTTAACTTCAGCTTATTAGATCAGTTATCACGTAAGGTAAAGTTCAAATTTTCTCAAAATTATCCGTATTTTGTACATCGCCTAGCCCTATTCCATATGATGTAGGCCCTACAGTCACGTTTAACGGAGAGAGCTGCGACTGCTCATGAAGCGCGAAGTAGGCAACGATGTGAAATCGAAGCCAAGAATGTAAAATGTGAAAAAAAATCCAATCTTCATTATGCTAGGGGTTTTACGCCGAAGCGTGTAGCGAGTGGCGGGACTCATCTCCGTGGCTTAGCGCGTTGGCAACACAGCTGCGAAGAAACGTCGCAGCGTTGGCGAGCCGTAGGCGACACTGTATCCGATTTGACCGGCCTGGGAACTGAACCCCAGACCTCCCGCGCCGATAACCAAGTACTTTAATTCTGAGTTACGGCTGTAAAATGTAGTTTTTGCAAAATACTGCTCAACTAAGTTACAGCTGTTCAGAAGGCGCTAGATAAAACTTTTATTCATACAAGCAATGAACATAGCATGAATCACTAAACACGCTTTGCAATGTTTTCCTGCCTGAACACATCAACAAGTAATGCTTGCAGGTAGAAACGCAAAAAGCAGCAGGGCCTCTGCAACGAGAATGCGGCAATACCACATGGGTGCGCGACATTACACGCTTCGTCTCACTAGGCTGAACCTACTTTTATAGGAGGTTCTTGTGCCTTTCTGTTTCCATACGTTCATGCCTATGAAACGAAACATGAGCTTTGCTGGTTTTCGATTATCCCGGGCAGTGTTTGGCCTTTGTTACGTAATTTTAGTCTTGGTTGATAGTTAACACTATGATTGTTAAAATAATGGTCTTTGGCTTCGTTGATTGCTTCCCGAGTTGCTGCAATTTGTTAAACTTTATTCACGAGTTTCTATGGCGTTTCGTAGATAATTTTGATTTCGGTTTCTGCAGTTAACTAAATTTCCTTTTTTTAAGCGACGTACTGTTGGCCTTGTTTGATAGTTAATACTACGGTTGAAAATTAAAATAATGTGTTCTTTGGCTTCGTTTTTTGCTTCCCAAATTATTTTGTTGAACTAATTCAGAAAATTAAAATAGTGTGTTCTTTGGCTTCGTTTTTTGCTTCCCAAATTATTTTGTTGAACTTAATTCACGAGTTTGTATGGCGCTTTGTAGAAAATTTCGGATTATTCGACTTCGATTTCCGCAGTTAACTAAATTTGCTTTTTACGCGCGCATGATATGGCTACAGTAATTGTGTGGTTTAAAACTAACCCACGAGCGCTTTTTGCTTCGCCGTGCTTTTGCGGTTTACGAAATCTTGGAGTTTGCAATCAAGTTTTGGACCTCGAGCGCTTTCTGTCTTGCCGCGCCCTTCTGATCAGCAAGCTGTATATAAGCTTCGATTTTTGTTAGTTTAGTTAGAGCCAGCTTTGGCTCTCGTAGTCGTGCACCTGATGAGTCTGGAAAGACGAAAAAAATGATAACCGGTTACCCTTTTTCGTGCACTAAGCGTTAGTGTACACCCGGCCCATGTCGTGCTTGCATTGCTCGGTACAATCACTACTGTAAAACTTAAATATATGCATCTCTAATTTTTTTCATTCCTTTAAAAAAAAAACTGCGCAAAACGAAGCGGCTAAACAACTCTATGCCCAAAACAAGCTTAATACTTCATCATAATTGAAAATTAGATTTATTTCAAAATCAATATGAATCTTCATTATACTCGCGGTATTACATTGAAGCGTGTATCGCGTAGCAGAGCCAATTTCCGCGGCTTTGCGCCTGCGCTACACAGCTCCAAAGAAACGGCGAAGTGGTGACGAGCCGTTGGCGACCCTGCGTCCTATTTAACTATCCCGGGAATCGAACCTCAGAGCTCTTGCACCGATAGCATTGTTTCAGCAACTGAGCTATATCGGCCGGTAGCATTATTTCAAAACACATTTTCATTTTATGACGCTTATTTCCAGAGCTAGGCATTCCGCAATTTTCTGCACAAAAGCGCAAGTTGCGCAACTTACGCAATTGCGTTTCGCTGAATTGCATTATCTCTAGCCCTTGCGCAACTTGCGGTGCGCTTTGAAGTAAATATATGCTTCTTGCGCTTTGTTGCGTTAAGCACAATAGAAATATTAAGGAATTTGCGTTTTATTGCGTTGCAAAATAGATGTTAAAAATAGGACTTGCGCTTATTTAGGCTCAAAGCGCAACTGCCAAAGAAGCAGAATAATATTTGTTCAAAAGTCAAATAAAAAAAGAAGTATTGCTGAGGCGTGTAAGTCACGGTTTGTTGATTTGAGCAGTAAATCAGATAAGAGAGTCTGGCAGACTTCACTTTGTGTTTGCATAATGCAGTTCTGTTTGCGGTTACTGTGCCACGAGCAGAAGGACCAGCATCTAAACGAGCACCGGTGGAAGCAGTCAAATAGCTTGTTTCCATGTCCAAAAATTGTGGGCTTTTGGCCCGCGGGCTTTATTCTAGTCTGGTGGATTCAAGCTTTCTTGGGGCTATTTTCCGCAAAATCGTGGGTTTTCTTGTACGCCAGTAAAAACCTGGTCTTAATAAGCAAGGGCTTTTTGAAAAAAGTGGGCTGAAAAAGCCCACTTTGAAGTAAGCCCACGTTTTGAGTGGACATGAAAATAGGCTAAAAGAGAAATGGATGATGATTTATGTGTCGATAGTCGCACCTCCTTCGATTGAAGGCAATGAAGGCAAGAATTTTACAGGGATTGATGCAATGGGATTTGGGTTGGTTTTACACTGTTACAGTTTTAGATTCATGTTGTTATAATCTCACAAATTCCATGGCAGTTCATGACTTAAAGGGGCAATAAAGTCAGAATCGTAGTTCATTTTATAAAACAAATCCTTAGAGAAAAATTTTTGAAATTTTTTCGCGTTGATCCGGTGCATTTTAATTGCGTAATGCTGGATTCATGCTACATGCGAAATACGGAAAAATAGCCGCAACTGTCCGCACGCCAAAGCGGAATGACATGCCACATTTAACGCGGAATTTTTTTGACGAGCAGTTGCGGACGATTTTCTGAGTTTTCTGCGGAAAAAGTCTAAGTTGAAATATTTCAACTTTTTCCGCTTTCCGCAGCGGAAAGTGGTAGTCTAGTTGAAAACAAAAAACAAGTTCCAGTCTAGTCTACTGGCGTGATACCGGTAGTATACGTAGTGCACATAGCATGGTATTTGAACTTCGGAAGCAAGATCAAATTTGCGGAAAAGGTAAAATGTTAGGAACAGATAACTGTGTTTGCGGTAGGTACCTAGAAGTGAAGGAGCAGGTTAGGTTACCCATAGGTGATGATCAGGAAGTGGTAGGCTGCACAGACTCCATGAGCATAGTGAAGTGTGGACTAGCTTACTCAAGTGCGCTATTAGTGGATTACAGTTGATACGAGGGTGTAAATGGTAAAATAAGCCGTCAGTATACTGTAGGTAGTTGTATTCGGTAACTAGGCTGATACTTGTAAAAAACACTTATCGATAACTCAATACTGATACCGGTACTGTGATACCAGTACCATACAGCTCAGGTGGTGAAGTTACAGGTATAGGCTAGGTCAGTATAGGCAAAGTAAAAGAAAGGTCGTCAGTATACTGGTAGGTGTATGCAAGAATGACGTCATACCGGTAATTCGAAACAATATGCCTACTCTGTCGGTTTTCCATTCTACAGCAGTATGCATTAATACGAAGTTGTGGTCAGTACGGGCTATAAGCATCAACAGAACATTAAGAAGTTAATGTGCAATTAACATTTTTTAATTCTGTTGATTAATTTTAAGAATTTTTTTTGCAAATCAACTCCGAACTAGAAAAAAAATGACGGTAGCTGGTGAAGTTCTGTACAATTTGTCCAACTTATTATGCTCTGATGTCACAATCGCAGTTGTCCATACTTACAGCTGACCCACACATTACTCAAATTAACTATCTGTGCATTAGCTTAAGTTGCATAAGTTTGAACATTTTTTGTTGATTCAATAGTAGATTATACTTCTGTGTACGGTGGGATTAATCAATTGAGAACTCTGTAAATAGCCATATCATTTTTTATTTTATGCAGAAGTTAGTATTACATGGAAACAGTGGCAAATTTCAATGAATAATTAATTGAACTGGTTTGAAATTGGTTACCGGTACATCTTTGTGATTTGTCCAATTGATACGTTTCACTAATATGTGGTCAAAAAAGAAAATAGCTGGAAGTTTTGGACTTATATACAAAGTTTTGCAATTATTACTAATCTCATTATATTGCAGCTCTTTAAGTGGTTGTTCCGGCAAACCGTTAAAATTACCGGTATGTTTATAATTGCCGAGGTTTTCTGACACAAAAGGAAACTGCTGGAGCTGTGGAGTCTCAAATTCATGGCTCAATAAGAAAGATAATAAATTACATGTGAAAGATGGCCATGGACTTATGAAAATATGGAAAGATCTCTCATATAATAAAGGATAACTGACCTGGGCATGACTGGAAAAAGTTGAATTGTTCTGAGAAGAAAGTGAGTGGCATACGGTGTATTGTGAGTATGCTTATAACTTCTCTCTGCATTAAAGCTAATTAGTAGCATGTAATGATCGGAGCTTGTTGGAATTAAGTGCTTTGTAACAAGCGGATATATCACGAGCAAAAGTGCTACTAGGGACGCTAGTGAGTTATTAGTAGCTTAGGGGTTAGGGTCAAACTCCTGACCCTAACCCTGAACCACGGCTTAATTCAAATTAGCCCTTAATGATCATTGTTGAGTTGGTTTGCAGCTAAGCCCTACAAGAAAGCTAGTGAGTGATATAAACTGTGTCACTGAGTTGGCTTGATAGGGTAATTTAGTAATATAATTCTATCCATTTTAAATTTCCAATTTTGTGTTCTAAATTTTATTTAAACTATGAACAAATGCCTTGAAATTGTGAAATAAACTTGTTACAATTGTTGTATACAATGCTTTGGGTTTTGTAGTTCAAGGATAAATATTAGTTGTAATGCTTTTGCTTGCCATTACGTGCAAAATATTACAATCTGGTTTTCTGTTTTCTTTTGTATATTTTAAAAGCTTTTTTTTTTAACATTACTCAGTGTTTTTACTGTTTCATGTTTATGCTTTAGCAGTTTTACATATGCCATTGATCTTTCTGTTTGTTGCAACAGTAAAATTCCATGACTTAATTTTTATACCGGTATATATTTTTTACTTTTCAGAAACTAGTCGCCAAAGTTGGACAAGTAGGACAAGGCTGAAGAAACATTATCTGTAAATGCAGGATCAGAAATGCTGCAATCTCAAATAACGTATTATGTCTTACGCTCATTGTTTATGTGCTAGTAATTGTATGCTTTATTTTCCAAACTGTGGCTAAATGAAGTGCTTTGCTTCTGGATTGCCACTATAACAGATTCTAAACTGCTGTTGTAATAATGATCCGTTAAAACTTATGCCGAAGTTAGAACTTATAAGGTGATCCGTTAGAACTTATATAAGGTGCAGCGACCGTGCTTTTTTTAAGGTGCAGCGACCGTGCTTTTTTTTTTTTTTTTTTAAGTTGTGTTTATTTTTTAACTCCTGCACGTTTCAACGTATATCGTTTTGTCGCTGTAACCTGTTTTTCGGCCATTGTTTTTGTTCCTTGTTTTTGTTAGGTGTTTTTCTGGTCGTTAAATAAAATATACTACTACTAAGAAGCTAGGATTGAATTATGTGAAATCTGAAGCCATGTTTGGTTATGCAACTCCTGAAGTATGGAACTTATATATTACGTTTGTCAGTTAGACATGGTAACACTGTCTCACAGTTTAAAATTAATCTTAAGAGTCACTACTTTTGCCTGGCTTTTCATGATGTTCATGATCTTTGAAAATCGCTTCATGTATCTGACTTTTGATTTGACTGCTAGTTAGTTGGTTTGTAATTACTTACGTATTTGTTTATTTTGAACTGCTGTGGATTTATTGCTCATTGCTTGTCATATTATGTTGCTTTTGGAATGCACTACATTTGTTCAGAGAGTGTTTCCTTTGGGCAAATTGATTTGTTTTAGGAACTGCTGTGGATTTTGGCAGTAGTTATTAGTTACATTAACATGCCCTAAGTAACTTACTGTTGTGCTTACTTCACACTTGCGCTGTGTTTTGCATTTCTGTTATTATATCTATTTTCTGTGTTTTATGGTACTACTACCTATAATGTTGTCTAATACAGTATGCTTATGGTTGCTTAAGTCTAGGGTTATATACCATACGTCCTCCTTTTGGAGAACATGTCCTCCTTTTTGCCCAAAAAACGTTTGTCCTCCGAGAACGCCAAAAAATGGCCGAATGTCCTCCTTTTCGGCATTATATGAAATGTGAAAACGTGCCAAATCATTCTTCCACGAAAAATTTTGGAAGGTTTCAGTGCTATCAACGGCCTGCGGACCTGATGACCTTTTTTTTTGGTCTTAACTTGATTTTTGGGCAGAAAAATGGACATCTGCGGACATGATGACCCTTTTAAGAACCTGTCCTCCTTTTGCATAGTGAAAATATGGTAACCCTACCTAAGTCACCATTTCTATCCACTTTTGTTTATAGCTTGATTATCTGCTTTTTTACTGTGCCTCTTTGGCGGATACGCTGGAGACTTTTTCCAGCATTTATCTTTTGGGGTTGATAAGTATATACCATTTATAACAGTATTATTATTATTAAAGAGTTTTTGGATTCAAAAGCAAACCCTACTTTATCGGGTTCGATGGCATTTTTCTGCGTTGCAGTATCAATCAAAGCCTGATTCTTGCTTTTTTAAATAGAGTTATAAACCGAGAACATGCTGTACAGTCTGTTTATTGTATCTTTTACATAATCACTTGTAGGGATTTCTATGTTGTAGTGATAGAGAAGTGGCCGACAGCTTTTGGGTGTGCTTGTTTTATTGCATCCATGGCTTTTCCTCGCCAAAAAAATTCTCACGAGACCTGCTTTTCTTGGTGGTACAGTCAGGCTGAAAACATGCAATGGAAATAGTTCTAAGAAAAATCTGCCTTTTTTATTGATAGATGTGGAACAATATGAGTTTTTTTTTATGCAGTTGCAGTGTGTCTGTGGAGTTGGTTGATATGTTTATGACTATTTGGCGTGCAAAGTATGATAAGTAATCGTTGATCAAGCTCATGTAACGCTCTTATTTAGATGCTGGTCGCAGAAATACTTTACCACTAAATCCACAAAACTAGTGAAAGTTGGGAGTGAATGAATGGGTGTTGAAGCAAAAAAACTGGGAGGGCAATCAAAAAAGTTCAGATTACAAAGAAGACCTGAAATGCTTTTTTGCTTTGTCATTATTGTAATTGTGTTATTTTATGTGTGTTTAAAATAAAACGTTGAAGAAAAGGGTTTTCTGAGATCTTTAGCACGTTTTGTAATATCCACGATAACCTGTCTTCGCAACCGTTGACGGCATTTACATAAGGAGTGAAGACGCAAGTAGCCTGCTTAGCTATGTATTCTAGACACAATATAAAACATTGTGCAAACCTCGTCCGGGGCAGGCGCAATTTCCCGGCCCAGGCCAAAACTGTTGCCCCGGTCGTTCCCTAGGTCACAGCTAGTAGCCCACGTGGAGTTGATGTAGGACCTCTTTCAGCATCTTAGCTTGAAAGTCACTACCTATATTTTCGGCTTTGGTAGGGATCACGATGGTGTGTCCGAGTTTCTGTTAATTTCGGCGTTATTGCTACAACGTAATATGATGATTTTTTTCATTTTTATCCTCCTGTCACGAGAAAGCGACGGAGACGCTATGCGTAGGACGAATCCAGACTCGCTTAGCTCTTGTTTTGCAAGTTTTCCGCTTGAATTTTGTTTCTGACTTCTTCAATTTGCTGCTTGTTAGATTCCTCCAACCAGATATAATTGTCGTGAAGCATTTTATCCAAGGACGCAACAGCGAGGCTTGATTGGGAGTTGAACCATCAACCTTGCGATCATGGCCGTCGTAAAAACGACGCTCCGAATCGCTCGGCTACGCTGCCGACAAACACTGACGGTTCACATGGAAACTACCAGATCGCATTGCGTGTAGGTGTGAACAGCTCGCGTAGCTGCGTAAACAGCCAATTCAGCTTTCCGCAACTGATTTTCCGCTTTCAGCCGCTCCGCTTCCGTTTCCGCGACTGATTTTCCGTTTCTGCCGTTTCCGCGTCAAGTGTGAATGAGGCATAATTTCGAAGATATTGAACTTTAAAAATTTGAGAGTCCTCTGAGAATATGACGTCGTCCATTTCCGCAACATGCTAAAAGTCACGTGATATCAACTAAGAGCAGACTGCAAGAAGCACCTGCTGCTTATGGCCGAAAATGAATGAACAATGTAGGCAGATAAAGCGCTAGCGTTAGCCTTAGGGCTCACCCGCAGCAGCGTATGAGCTGGAGCCTATGTATCTGGAATCTGCCAACGTAGCCACACAATTTTTGGAGACCTAGGCTGCCGACATATTCTGCGAATAGAACGTTAATGAATGCGCGACATAAACTTTCATGAAGCATTCGAGTTTGAGTTTATTTTATTCCACGACCAAAAACACAAAACTAAATCAAGAAAGAACAATAGCCGAATTGAAAGCAATGATTTTATTTGGAGAAGTCTTCAACGAATATGAATATTGTAAACACTGTTCCAAATCATCAAACGTGCATTCCTTCCTGTGAGCTAGCTGGAAATTTACTCAGCATTCCTGAATGATGCAATCATTGTTTCCACATCCTATAGCAGCATGCTTTGCAATAGGTTACCTCAGACTCGTTACACAAGCATCACAGACTGCAGTTCTGTCCTCTACTTTACAAAGTGGTTTTAACAAAGTGTTGTTTGGAATAAATATCTAATTTTTGCATGGTTGTATCATTTTGTACTTCAAAGACTCCTTGGGTTTCCGAGTTTGAAAATGGAAGTTTCAAACAACAGTCAAATTTATAGAAAAATTTTGTAAACAAACCAGCATGAAAGCTGAAAAATAATATATGCATAAATGTATAATTAATCAAGAGATCATCATGAATATTTCTTACCGGTACACTGGTAGGCTACCGGTATAGGAAACAGTAGGATATGATGTCTGTGTGATAAACTAATAAATTGAAAAACAACATTTGACAAATTTAGCCAGGATTTAAAACAGCATAGGTCTAGGCTCATCAATAATAGCAATAAAAAATCAAACATAACAAAATGTAGACTAGCCCATTTATCTGTTTATGCCTAACAAATCCAACTCAAACAAAAATAAATTTCCACCAAAGAATCTGCTTTTCTGGCTAAATGGATAAAGTTATGTCTAGTCTATGGTCCAATCAAAATTTTGCATTCAAAATAAATTATCTCTGCAAACTTAGTAACTGTTTGAGAAAACTCCCCTTAGGCAGGGTGTATCACTGTACCAGTATACTTTGATCCGGGTAGAAAAGAAGGATGGTGCTAGGCCTACTGTCCAAAATATGTAAATATGGACCAAAATTCCTTATCAAACTTTGCAGTTTGGAAGTTTCAGTCTTAATAGTCTATCAACCAAGAGGTAGGCCAACTGGTTGAGGGAGCCTACGCCAGTCAGGGTATGGTAGAAGTACAGTAATAGTCTATCCTACGGTACTTTAGCACTTTGCTTGATAAGGCTAGCTAGACCAAACGACCATGGTTACCATAGTGATGAAAACCGAAACCAACTCCTCAGAGGACTATCCATTCCATGGAGGTCGGAAAGCTGCAATAACTTTTGAAAGAAGGCGTTTCTGGATGTAAGTCAAAACACCATTCAAAACTATAATTTTTTATAAGTTTTTTAAGCTAAAGTGAAAATGTAGGGTTTATTGCCCCTTTAATTGGTTCTTGTTAAGATCATACAATATTTAATTGTTATCCTCCAACCAAACCCTTATATAAATGCAGAAGTATTAATTGAATGGATTAGTAATTTCTTCTGCGGTGTGCCTTAACAAGCCCTAAAAGTGGTACTGATAGACTTTACCCTATGGTCCAGATTACCAATATTTGCAAAAGTGAACATATTGCAAAATCCTGAAGTTAATTGGTTAGTACCGTTGTTTGTTAATGAACTAAACTTTTTTTGTTGTAGTGCTGTAATGTGTGTCTGTTGTTGTGCTGTAATGTAGGAAACAGAGTTGCAAACTCGAAAGAACTCGAATATTTTGCCGAACTCGAAAAAATATTTTTTCTGAACTCGAATAAAACTTTTCGAGTTCATTAGAAAAATATTGAAATTGTTGAAAAGAAATAAAAGATCACTACGAAATATATTTCGTTGTTAATTGTGACTACAACACTGACAATTTTGATAGTACTAAACAGCTGAGGTGAACCTACCCACCGGCGGTGAAAAAGTTGTCTCCATTTTGGATATTCATCTGCCTGAACTCGAACTTTGACTCGAAAAAGCTTATCTTTGTCGAACTTGAACTCGGACTTGCTATAATAGGTTGTAGGCCTACTCGAACTCGAATGAAATTCGATCAAATTCGCAGCCCTGGTAGGAAAGTAGTTAATTGCTTAGTACCGTTGAGTTTGTTAATAAACTTGTGAGTGTTTTTGTGCTGTAATGTAGGAAACTAGTTAATTGCGTAATACCGGTGCCGGAGTGACGTCTATATACTGTGGTTGCAAAAAAGTTGCTCTGCGCTTCACTTTAAAAATATGTTGCGGAAGTTGCGTTGCGCTTCATTCACTTCTAAAGTACAATTGCGGAAGTTGCGCTGCGCACAAGCAAAAAGTAAATTACATTTGCGCATCTTGCGCTGCGCTTTTTAACTTACCGCAATTGTTGCGCTTTATTGCGTTGCGCTTCAGCAGCTCCAGAGAAAGTGCCCAGCACTGCTTATTTCTTTGTTTTTAAGGCATGGCACGCCCGCACGGTTATCATCTAACCTTGCTCCACCCGGCTGTGTCGCTGTAATATTTAGTTGTTCCTCGGAGGTGATTTTCAGAATTCTGAGTTAGTTTGAAAAGTTGAAGATAAGCAGGCCAGGTTGAAAACCTTTTGCAGTAAAAAGCAAAACAAGCAGTTAACTGAAGAAAAAGGAAACTGTACATTGAAAATTAATATCGCTTTCTCTTCAAATAAATTTCGCTGTTGAAGATTATTTTTTATATAAGTCCTCACTGAATTGCCTGCATTTAATCATCGTTGTAGGAACTGGTGGACATTAATTTTCCCACTCAGAATGTTTATGAATGATGTTCGTGCGTTGTTATTCAAAAGTGTGACGTCATTTTTACTTAATCAGTTTTATGTCTGTACTTGCAGTTACTGAAGGCACACGAGTTAGTTGGAGCAACCTTGATTTATATGCCTTTGGGAATACTAAATTCACATGTATTCAAATTCACCTAGGTTGTTTAAGACGTTCAAAGCCGTATTGCCTTGGATCGGTGTGAATATCTGTATAGTGACGTCAACAAGTTCTTTTTAGTTTATCTATAAACCAGCAACCTTATCTGACACAACGCAGTAGAGGTTGAAGGTTGGATCAAAGCTTTGTAGCTGCGGTTTATATGTGCAGCAAATCTTATGCGGCATCTTGGGTTTTGTAATTAAGTGTTAGTCAGAAGTAGAGATGGTAAAAAAGCTAATGCTAGCTCAGGAAAGATATGAATATCATGAGAACCCGATACTGGTTCGCGAGATATTTCCTTTTTCTTTTTAAAATGATTATCTTAATTGTATACAAAAGATTAAACTGATGAGGATACGATCATACGACTTTGCGAAGTAACATTGATGCAGTCTACTGTGTACTTCTTCGATATACGTCGAGTCTGTGTAACACTGACCAAAGGCAGAAAGCGCAGATAAGTCTGGAATTAGAATTCTGCTGGAACTGCCTATTGCAGAAGGGCTGGAAGTAAAGCAAGGGTGTACAGCAGGCGGCTCGTGGGCCACTACCAAGCCATTAAGTGTGGCCTTCGTCAACGCTTTAATTTTTCCCTATCAAGCGTAGAATCATATTCCAACAGTGTAATTAGACTGACAATTTAGACTTCGTGTATCGTTTTGTAGCTTAAAAGCAGTAATTTGATTATGATAGTATGCGAAGTGAGCATTCTCTTGCTTTGTGATTTAAACTCGTTCAGCTATCGGTTGTGTCTATGTACAGTAATATTCTACACGTTGTGCACATAGAAAAACTAGTCCAGCTAGATTTGTAACATTGGTTTTGTGGCCCAAGGACAAAAATGTTGCACATCCCTAAACTAAAGTAGTATCAGTTTGTTGCATTCAACGACCATCAAACTACGTGAAAACAACGCATATCACAAAATACGGCCAGAAAAAGGCAACAGCGACAAAAAGTTAACCGTTTAAGCATGCAGCATACAACCCTACAATGAATTTAAAAACTAAAAAAAGCATGATCGATGCGCCTACGGCAGTGGTTCCCAACCTGGGGGTAAATTACCCCCGAGGGGTAATACGTGATTCTTCGGTGGGTAATGTGACAGCATTGTCAAAAATATATGCCTGAAGGCACTTTTTTTTAGCTCTTCACCGATAGTTTCACAAATACAGGACACCTGCAGACGTGTGGATCATTTTTTGTTTTTCACCCATATTTTCACGAAAACACGACACGTGCAGACAGGAGCATATTATTTAGGGGGGGACCATTGTGCCATGCCCCCTCCTTTTGATTCTGCCTTTTAGTAAAAAAAAAAAACAATGGTGCCAAGTGACTGAAATATGCCAGACTCTTTTGATAGTTTCCGTAGCTTGTGGCCAGGGCAGATCCAGGGGGGTAGGATGGGGGGGGGGTATGCATCCTCCCACCAGCCAATTTCAAAAATGTTTTTGATGTATACAATTTTTCCTTGATCTCGAACCTCTTCGATAGCAATAAGCCTAACGCCTTAAGCACGCATAATCGAAAACGTGCGAACAAAATACATCATATTTGGCGAAGCACTCAGAATTAGGGTCAAAAAATTTAAACAAAATTTGCCTCAAAATTATTCAAAAAGCACCAAAATAGCCATTGTGGCATGTAAATTTTCCAAAAATTTCTCGGGGAGCACGCCCCCCCCTAGAGCTTTTCTTGTTTCTCCAACAGTTTCAAATTTGTTCTTCCGAAAAAAATACCCTTGAAACAATGTGAAAATTATGCCTCCCTCCCCTTATAAAATTTCTCGCTACGCCACTGCCTGCAGACGCGTGGATCTTTTTTTTTTGCCCTTCACCGATTAACATAACTGAGGTCAGTAATAGATTGTTGTGGGTAATCGAGGATCAGTCACATCAAAAGTGGGTAATGAAGAAGAAAAGGTTGGGAACCACTGACCAAAGGCATAATATAGCCTATGAGCCGAAAAAAACAAACAAAACTGTAATAAACGAAATAACATCACAAATTTGGAAAAAGCAAGCAACACGTGCCACGCATTTAAAACAAATTCACAAGTACCCTAGCGAAGAGGTTAGGTTGGGCCAAACTGTCATCAGTTCAAAATTTTATGATTCAAGTTTCACTCTAATAAAGAATTCTATATATCAAACGTAACGTAATTAGTAGGCCTATAAAATAATTTTTTTTTTTGAAAAACTCAGTTAATTTGCTTCATCCTTTTTAAGGTTTTGAAACCAAAGAAAAAATTTTGATGTCGCTTCATCAGTTTGGAATACTGCAAGCTTTAAATATGTTCCGATTTCTTCGACACTGATATTCAACCCTTCAGAAATTTCTTTACCTGCAACCTACAAAAGCAAGCAGCAGAGAGAGATCTTGATTGCGTATGCATAACTTACAAGCTTTAGCCACAATAGTAAAACTTTAGTCAGCTTGTTAAAAGATTTGAGTGATTTACTTTCTCTAACCGATATCGGGATAGCAGAGGTGGGCACAATTTCGGTAATCGTTAATTCGTTAATAACGAAGCTAACTTTTCGTTAACTAGTTAATTCGTTAAATTTTTTCTTGAGATTAACGGACAAAATTAACTTCCGTTAGTGCTGGATAACTTCCGTTAAATTTTTGTAGATGCTTATTTCTCTTATTGTTGGTTAAGTTTGACATCGATAAACTAACAAAATACGACCAATGAGGTCAAAAAGCAAGATAAAAACAACAAAACACATTGCTTGTGAGCAGAAAATTGCTTAGATGCTTACGCAAACATTGATATCAAAAAATTTTAAGCTTTTTTTTTGAAAGAAATGCCGGTTTAAGTCAAAATTAACGATTTAACGAATTTAATTAAGTTATGTTAATTGGAGCTGAATTTAGCGAATTACATGGAACGTTAACGAAAGTACACAACTGTGTTAACGAATTAGTGGTTAATGAAGCTAACGTTTTGAATTAATTTGCCTATCTATGCGGGATAGCATTCCAAGTCCGTGGAACTCTATATTTCATTGATTTCTAGGTTAACGCTATACGTCGGAATAGGGAAAATAGCTTTGATTAGCTTCTCGTATCATGTGTTTTTTCACTACATGTATTTTTTATCTAACAATCCGCTAAAAACTATTGGCAATTTATTATGCAAATACCAGCCAGTACGTGAAATAAGCAGTTCCTAGTTCAGCCAATTGATTATGGTTAGAATGCCGAGTTGCTGCATTGAATCTTTTACGCTCTCTCTTAAATCTAGTTTGAACATTAAAGAGGAACTGAAGAGCAAAACTGTTTTTTCAGAAATGGCGTTAAAAATTACACTGAGTTCTATACTGACTGCAGAAATTTTCAATCATTTTTAATTAACCAGAAATTAAACGTTAAGGTGCGTTTACACGTGCGTAGTTGTGATCGGGAAGTTTGTTTGTTTTATTATGTTCAGATCGCGATCGTCGATTTCTACTACGCGCAACTTTGTGCAAAGTTGTGCGTGTGCGCACGTGCGATTCGATCTGCGCTACGCAGAAATCGCTCTAGGAGCGATTTGCGATTTTAACTACGCGCTAATGCAGATTGAAATTTATGAGCCCGTCTATTAACGTTCAATCAAGTGTAACAAAGCGGTTTTACCAAGAAGTTGCCATCAGCGATAAGCAGTCAATCTGGCGATTTCAGTTTCGCTGCGCTGCGGCTCAAAAATAGCGATCTGTGTGTAAACGCGCCTTTAAACTTGTCATTATGACGTCATCGAGGTCTGTACGTTCCGCACCACTGCACGCACGCAACTACGCAAACCTTACCGCTGACTGTAATCCACGCGTTTTTCAATGACGTCACAGACCTCCATGACGTTATCATCACAAGCTTAACGTTTAATTTTTGGTTAATTAAAAATGATTGAAAATTTCTGCAGTCAGTACAGAACTTAAAGTAATTTTTAACGCCATTTCTGAAAAAACAGTTTTGCTCTTCAGTTCCCCTGCTGACGAATTTATTCGCCCCACTTTGAAGTCTTTGCACCATTGTCTTATTACGAATATAATACTATAAAGCTTACTATTTACAGCCTTATAAAACTAGGTGATATATCTGTGATCAAATCGTCTCCAAATATTACTCAATTCAAGATTGAGAAAAAAACAAGATTAGCACACACTTATAGTTTTAACAGCAGCCTGTTGCAATGATTTATTTATATGTTTATCTCTAACTTTTCATCTTTAATTTCCACCTGCAATGGACGAATTACATCACCGAGAAGGCAGCAAGCACGCTGAGTTTGTTTTGGAAGGTTTAAATCGTTTCCGACATCTCGATCCCAAACTCTGCGACTTCTCACTCACTACTGATGACAGCAATTTTCCTTGTCACCGCTCCGTGTTATGTCTGTTCAGCTCTTTCTTCAGAGGAGCTATTCAAGGAGGATTTCGGGAGAATTCCCAGCAGTCGGCTCATCTTCGGGTAAGAAAGGATTTCTTTAGAAATACTTCGATTTTTTCTGCCACCAGATTCAAGAGTTTTGCTCATTGCGGTGATTTATGACAAGGGTGCACAAGCACACCTCAAATGAGGATACGCGCCAAAGAATTAGAAATATTGCAATCTTGTCGCGTGGCTCGTCACTTTCGAAAAATTATTGGTACTGTACATGAACTTCTGTCAAATACACCCAGACTTTAAAATTACACCCAGAAAATACATAGTATTTAGCTACTGACGCAGTTCATTGTAATTTAAGTTCATTTCTGTAAACCTGAGTAATTGCAATTTATTATACATCTACAAAAATTTTTTTTATCAAAATTTTCGCGTGCCACGTTAGAGCTTACGCGTGCCACATAGGGCATGTGTGCCCCGAGTTGCGCATCCATGATTTATATTTTTTGTTAATGCTCGGCAATAAATGACTACTATCCTAACGTCAATTTTCGTTTTTTTTTCTTTAATTATAAATTCCTTTTCGTTGGAATTTATAATTGCATAACCACAACGTTATGCTATGGCAAAAAAAAAACGTTTCATCTTTATATTGATATGATTTAGTGTTTGCATAAACGATTATTTTTAGAACATTCCAAGTTCTGATCTGAAAGTGTTTCTGGATTATTTTTACACTGGAAACCTCATACTGCATCATTCAAACGTGGAGAGTTTGCTTCGCTCAGCATCAAAGTTAGGAGTGAGCAAGGTAAAGTATATCTACCTTATAAGGATAGCTGACTAACAGTTAGATGTGATTTAATTGCAAGTTTAATTCCAGCATAATTTTTCACACCTTGCTTAAGCTTAATCGTTGAAAAACACGCATCTTTGCTAAGGTTGACGCAATATAAAATGAAATGATATTAAAGCTGAGCAATCGAAAAATATGCTTGCATGTCATTAGAATCAAGTTTAATTGCATTTTATGGAAGATGATTGCGACACTTCTCAAGAAACTTGTTTAATTTGTGCTGTAGTGCTTGCCAATAATCGAAAATCTACTAATTAACCTAACGAAAATACAAAAGAAAGATTGATTGGCGGTACAGAACGTGAGAATAGCTTTGAAAAAAGCTGTTTGTCCCAGAAGCTTTTCGTGACGCTCTCGTCAGTGGGTAATCACGTCAAAGTGAGAACGAGAAAGCAAGATCTGGCGTTATGACAAAGAGTTTCTTGAAGCCTTACGCGAAAAAAAATCAAAATTTATAATATACTCGCGGAGTTGCGATTTTAAGCCGAAGCGAACAACGAAGCCCATCTTCGCAACCTAGCGCCTGGGAAACACAGCTCCGAAGAAACGTCACAGATTTACCGGCCAGGGATTCGGGTCCTATAACCGGCCAACACCGATAGCGACGTGCAACTGAGCTATATAAGATAGAAGATATTATAATGTAGTAACTATATAGCACCAGCCATAAGTGGCGGAAGCATGGGGGGGGGGAGCTAATTCACGCGTTTATTTCTACTACATTGCGTCTGCATGAATGTATTTGAAACTTAATAGGCCTACCATCGAAATTCAAATCCAGAGATGTCTTCTTTAAAATTTTGTTTGTGTGGTGGGGGAAACAGAAACTAGAAGCAAGAACCGTGGGTCTAAAGCCCACATACTGTAAATTGGACATATGTCACTTGTGGACAGGCTAAATATGGGTTGTAGGTATAGGGCCGGATTTACAGTACGTATAGGCTGAGCAGGCTGAAACCTAGGACCTCGCAGAAAATGAGGGGGGCTCATCACGAGCAATGAAGATCTTTTTTTTCACCGATACTTTCAGAAGAAAAAAGAACATCTGAGGACGTGTATACCTTTTTTTGCTCTTTACTATAGGCCTACCGCTATTTTCTTTCTATAGACTAAATATGGGTTGTTATACTGTGCCATAAGTGGCGGAAGTAACTATATAACTATATAGCACCATATATATAAAGCATTGTGCCATGTCTTCCTCCCTTTTTGACTCTGCCTTTTAGTAAAAAGAACAATACCAATGGTGCCAAGTGACTGAAATATGCCAGATTCTTTTGATGGTTTCTGTAGCTTATTGCCAGGGGCGAATCCAGAGGGGTAGCATGAGGGATATGCATCCTCCCACCACCCACCAGCCAAAAGTGTTTTTGATGCGTACAATTTTTCCATAATTTCGAACCTCTTCGATAGCTGTAAACGTAACGCCTTACGCACGCATAATTAAAAATGTGCGAATAAAATGCATCATATTTGGCGAAGCACTCAAAATTAGGGTCAAAAAATTTAAACACAATGTGGCTGAAAACTATTCAAAAATCACGAAAATAGCCATTACAGCATGTAAATTTTCAAAATTTTTCCGGGGGAGCATGCCCCCAGACCTCTCTAGAGTTCTTGTATAGCTTCAAATTAGTTCTGCCGAAAAAAGTATGCTTGAAAAAAATGTGGAAATTATGCCCCCCTCTCTTCTAAATTTTTGGCTACCCCCCCCACACACTTTAGAAATGCTTCTGCCATTGCTGGCACCGGCACAGCATCATAGCCAATGTTTTATCAGATTATTACTCTGTGTGTGAATTACATTCGCCATCAAATTGATCGAACTAACTGCTTGGAAATTCTCAAATTTGCTCAAGATTATAACTATGAAGTATTGGAGGTAGGTTGATGTAAAAGGAAGCGCGAAGAGTGGGTATGACCGATGAACAACGGTTGACTTTAGTGTCATTTATTCACGAAGTATAGTTGTCAGCTTGCAGAATAGAAGCATAGTTGACTCAGTATATATCCATTGCCCACGCTATTTTATTGTCTACAAATTCATTTTCGTGTGCTTTCTGCATCATAGACAAATTTTTCTCGCCCTAATTAAAACAAATTGATGATAAAATGAAAATATTGATTTGAGCTGGACAACACCTTGATAGAAAAGTCTCGATGACCAACCCATCGGAAAGCCACGACGCAAAAAATATGTTCAAGACAATGAAAGAAATTTTCTTTATGTGTTACTCAATTGGTTGACAAAACAAAAAAATACTTTTTTTATCCAGTTTTTGTCTACAATAAAATGTCATTTGTTGCTGAAACGAATTGGCATAAGCTACTTTTCATTCAGACATCAGCTCGCCAGTATCTACTCGATCATTTGCGTTCTGTGTTTGAGTGCGAATTACCCGAGGGAGGAATTGAAGTCGAAGACGTCCTGAAGTTGCTACAGGATAGACAAACACACAAACAGGGAGAGGTGGGAATGACGAAAATTAACTTCGACAATAAGAACATGCTTATCGGTACTGTATGGACTGGTTCAACGTTAATCTGTATAAAATTATCTGTTGCATTTTTTCTATGTTAAAATTTTTGCAGAAACTGCAGCGGTAAAAAAATTACTACTTTCCACATAAACGATATTTGCGTTCATTTTGGTTTACACCAGCTGCTGTTGCAGTCACTCTCGTCAGTTGATTTCATTATTTTCATCTTTGCGTCACAAGATTTAGAATTTATGCCATAGCGTCGTTTAGTAAATAGAGAAAAAGCTTTTCGCTCTAAAACGTTCGTATTTATTTGCAGCTGCATAAAAACCTTCTGATAAAATCGTTGAAAACAATATTATTCTGAGAAAAAAACAAAAGCCACAGTAATTCTGAAAACTTGCGGTTTTATTTTTCCTCCAAAAACAGTATTAGAGTACACTATTTTACGCGAACAAAAGAATGGAAAGCCAAGGTAAGGACTGAAGCACCATTTCACGACCATGCTATGCCCTCGCAATTAATGAGCTAACTTACCCGTACCAGCATATCCGTCGCCGTTTGACAAGAAATAATTGCTTTAGTCTCATAATTTTTATATTTACTGATTGTCCTGCATTATCGGCCTTGACAGGAATCGATCTCTCTCATTGTGCTTACATGGCTGCAAAGAGATGTCGAAGGTCGAAAGAAACACGCTCATCACCTTCTTGATCATGTGTCTTGGAAGAAACTTCCTTCTCCTTTCCTTCTTAAAGTCTTGCTGCGTCATCCACTTCTCAAAATTGATCCGACAATAAAAAGACTGGTCCTTGATCGGGTTCGTCAATCTTACGACGATGAAGAAACTGATGATTATGCTAACACATTTTTAAATACCGGAAACGCACAAAACTCAAGTTGCAACAACACACGCGTTTACAATGTTCAAGAACAAACTTCTCTTAGAGCCATCTCATCTTCTTCTCGAGATCTCCGTTCCGTACAATTTCCCCACCAAGCTCTTCTTCTGATTGGGGGCTTAACATTAGGGGAAGCAGAGCGTGGGGACACATCTCAACCGAACGTTATGAGCTATCATCCCCTCGACCACTCGTGGCGACAAAGAGCATCTTGGCCTGAACGAGGATTACGAGGTTTCTCGGTGACAAAACTTGATGACAATGTCGTTGTATCAGGTGAATCGAAATTGGTATGGAATCGCTTTGTCGAATCATCAATTGAATACCATCTATCGTTTTACAGGTGGATGTTCAATTACTGTAAGTAATCGTGAAGTGAGCAAACGAGCTTGGCTATACATTGTGGCAATGGATCAGTGGAAGCAACTTCCAGACATGAAGAAACCAAGGTAAAACTACTAGAGAGAATATAAACTACAGAAAGCAAAGTGGTTGTTCTACGTTCAATGCTTGTGTTATCGTTGCAGTATTAAGTGATCAGAATTTATTTTTATGAATTTAGCTTCTTCAATCCTATTCGCTATAGCCCCTTTCTTAGACATTGCTGCGTGTGCGAGTAAACTTAGGCTTAACCTTGTTTAAAATTGTTATTTACTGTAACTACAGGTAGGCTATAAGAATAGAAAGTACAGTACTGGCCCCACAAACTGCTGTTATCTCCAATCCAAGCAAACGGCGAGCGCATGAGCTTAAAGCTTCATAAATTATTTTTACCAGCACGATGGCCCCAAACTATTTTTCTTGAGGATTGAGGCCATGATAAAGCTAAATTCTAAGGGATTAATATCATACAATACGGTACTCTAGTTAGGTGTTTATTTCAGATTTTAGGTGTTATGCCTAGGTCATAATTAGAGAAGAGATGATCTCTCTGCTGATCATGACCAGACACAACATGGCATCATTGTGTTTTTTATCTAAATAGGCCTACGTAGTTGGAATTAATAGGCTATGCTTCCGATGTAGAATAAGCAAGCGGGATCAGTTTCATCGTTTTGTTTCAGAGCTTTTCACAGTACATGTCAGTTGCACAGTCAGCTGTATAGTGTTGGTGGAGCAGCTGGAAATGATTTGAACGTGGAAGTTTTCGATCAACATCGGATGGATTGGACATGCTTAAAAAAACCCGCACCAAGGTTGTTCTTCAGTAAGTAAATGTAATGAGCTTGCATTCCCAGATACATTTTTTGTTTCAGAATGGTTTACAATTTTACTGCTACCATCTGCAACTCCAAGCTAATCGTCTTTGGAAGTGGACTTACTTCTACCATCTTTCTCCAGTGTTATAACCCCGCAGTCGATATGTGGACTGTTCTGCGGTCTCCCAATGTACCAAGACATCTGTCTGCCCCAGTCTGTGTCACTTCAAACGATGAAACAAAGATTTTTGTCACCGGAGATAATACAAAAAAGGTAAACTAGGCTATTAATTATAAGCTACCTTGTCTTCGTCAAAGTGCATGTTTAAATTATATCCCCGGTTTTAAAGGGGAATTAATTTATGTATCATTTTGAAGTAATGGAACAAAACTCGCCCGAGGTGATTTAAAAAAAAATCAGCATCAAAAGTATCTTTTTAAAAAGTGTGAGGATGTGTATCATTTACCCTAGGTTATGCAGATTTACGTAATCAGCCCTCCTCTGTAAACCAATAAATTGCTTTTTGCAACAGATTTCCTCTAAAATTATGTGTGATTCTTGGCAAAAAACAAGACCTTCCTTCGGCTGTTCTTTTATTGAGATGGTACCGGTCGTGCACCAAAGAAAAAAAAACTGGCGACTTTACGGTTCCTAGAGCAAACATAGGTGTTAGCAAGAGCACGTAAACAAAAAAATGACACAAGGGAGGTAGCAAATTGCATTACCGATAAACCCAAATAAATCGTTATAAATAGAAAACAAAACTCCCTCCAAGAACACAAATACGAAATTCATACACACAGAAATTACTTGCGCCTAAACATATGAATATACAGTCTCTTAAAGAGCATTATTTTCTCACTCATCAAGAAATATATTTATGGATTTACAGTATTACAACTTATCTACGATTAATGTGTGCAGATCAATTTATTGTTAGCATAATTATCGTTACAAATGACTTACCAAATCTTTGACTCAACAGCCGGTAACCCAAAGCATAAGTATAAATCCAAGAATTCTCGCCCAATCAAAAAACCATTCGCTAGCCGCAACCTTATTCTTATTCAAATAGAAACAAAAAAAGGACATTAAACCAAGTAACAGTATTTTTTAACCTTCAAAAAACTCTACCATGAAAAAGAAAACAAACTATCTCCCCTTAACGTTTTTCAGAAAGTCAGTCTGGTCTCTACGCTCACAGTCTCACACCATACTACAGCAAGCAGCGAAGCACGCTTTTCTCAAAAACTGTAAGCAGGCAGTCAACTACGCAGGCGACCTTCAGGCAGTCAGCAGCTTTACAACCCAAACACGATCATTTGCACAAACCAACTTAAAATCTTGGGATTTGAACCAAGAGAAAAAACCTCACGTTCGAAACCTTGCGCTTCAACAAAAAAATCTTCGAGCTGCTAGAATAACCTGCTCAAAAAACATATGAGGAAACCAAAAACCCAGAAAGTTGAACGGAAATATGTAACATTATGTTTTGTGACTTCACAGTTGTATGTGTTCGATCCGAACAAGAACAGTTGGAAGCGAGCATCAGATATGAACAATCTGCATTCAAATGGAAATTTAGTTATAGTTGAAAGCAAGATCTTCCATACTGGAGGACATTGGGAAGAGGATGGATACTGGGATGAAATGGAGAGCTTTGATGAGGAAAAAAATACATGGACTTCACAAGGAGCTCTTCCTCATCTTTGGCTGTATCACGGATGCGCGTCCATTTATTTGAAACCGACATAACTAATCACCTATTTTAATGCAAACTATATAACGTTTAAAATATTTACTAACATTTTGTCATGATTTTTGTAGTCCGCAAAGTTTAACAGAGAGGCTTTTGATCACATCATTCATCTGATTGTTGACCCACCGTTCAGCTCAGTTGTTAAGCACACGTGCGGGAGGTCTGGGGCTCGATTCTCTGGCCGGTCAAATCGTACACAGCATCGCCAACGAGTCTCCACCGCTGCGATGTTTCTTCGGAGCTGTATTGCCCAGGCGCTCGTCGTCGTCGACGAAGACATACAGCAATAAACGACGACGACGCCCAGGCGCTAAGCCGCGGAGATCGATCCCCTCACTCGGCGCACGCTTCGACGTATTATCGCGAGTATGTTGAAGGCTTTTTTTTTATTCACTGCAGCTTCCAACTTTGATTCTTTGTTCATTTATTATTTGTTAGTAAGCAGATCACGCACGATGTTTATTCGCTGTGATAGTACATAAACTAATTTCATTATTGAAAAATAACGATTTGATTGTGAATATATTTTATGGAATTAACGCATTTTACGGACCGTAAGGAGCAATTTAAATTTTTTTTCTCAAAAGTAGATTTGTGCGCCTTGTAAGTCGGTGCGCCTAATATACCGATATGGATCAGACAGTAGCATGCTTTATCGCCATTAAAATACCATTTAGTTTTTTTGTTTTGTTTAATGAGCTTTGTTTAAATGTAATACGGTAAGTATTTTTTTAGCTTTTTTTGTTTAAATGGCCCCATTAGTTTTTTTGTTTAATAAGCTTCACGCGGTAAGTTGTAATTTTTCAAGGGCCGAAGCGTCTTATAGTTCGGTGAGCCTCATCTCTGAAAAAAACAAAGCAAGGCCCACCAATCCGGTGGGCCATCGTCCCGTAGCCTATGGTTCGCACAATGCGATACCGGTAGCTGCAGGTTTTGGCCTCAAACGGACAGGCCTGCAATAGAGACATGAAAATATTGGACTGCGACTACACGCGGTTCAATGGACAGCGTTGCAAAAGTAGGTTGTGAAGTGCAGCGAATAAAAGCAGTTTGCAGATACAGTAGAATTCGCCTGTATCTAGGCTTACCATATTTTTGCAATTACAAACCGGGACGATTCCGAACAAACAAAGTGCTAATGATTAGCATAGAGCTGTTTGCAGGGGCGCAAGCACCTCCCTTTGGCCCTGTAACTTTGAGTCTATAATTTCTCAGACTAATAATGATTGTAGCTTCCTTTCGCTTTTTTTAGCCAAGCTTCTTCCGCTTTTAGACATAAGCTGCGAAAATATTTTTGCGTTGTCCATAGTGACTGCACTCACTGCTTGCCCTTTTTCGATAAAAAAAGTATGCTAAAATGAGTGTTTTTTTATGCGAAAACCGTAAAAAATTGTTTACGCCCTCAGACGCGGCTGAGGATACCATTAGCCTTTGGCGGCAGAGGGGCTCCATCTCGGACCCCAGTTGTGCCCCCTCCCCGTTTTGCCATATCCTGGGTGCGCCACTGGCTGTTTGTTTAATTTAAAAAGCAGTCATGATAATGGGTGTTCTTTTCTGCGAAAAGTATGTTAACACTTTCAACAATTTCTTTCTATTTTATTTTCATTTTTTATAATAAAAATGCGTTTCCGAATTGCTGTTGTTTCGTAAAAAATAGTAACTACTCAGATTTAAATCACGTGTTAAAATTGTGTCCACCCTTGTAGTTTTGATCGTTCATACTTCATTACTTTTGTGAAGCCTTAGAATATGTCACAAAACCGGCGGCAGAGCAGTCAACTTAGGGGGGCCAAGCGTTTATCAGGGAGGACCAAAGTTTAAAATCATGCACAAAAGCCGCTGTCTTCAAAAAGAGTAAGCTTGTTAATTAGGGGGGCAAGCATGTCGATTGGGGGGCAGAGCCTCCCTGATTTGATTCCGAGTCGAGTCAAACCAATGACTTAAAAATTGGTATTCACAGCTTCCCACTAGACATACAGCAATAAAGAGGTAGTGTTAAGCAAGCCGTCAAGTTCGCTTGTTGTGCCGTTGGGAAAGACACTTAACGAGATTCTTAATCTAAAAGTGGTAGACAGATGGCCGTAAACTCTTAAGCGAACTCGTGTAGCGCTCCGTCGCTTTCTGCGATAGGTGGATAAAAATGCGAATAAACAAAAAGTAAAAAGATGCCGTCTGCCATATAAGATCCACAAAACGTTTTCACAAGTTTCAGTTTTCTGAAGCTTCGTTCAACACTGATAACAGTAACAACGCATTTTCTAAATTCGAGGAGCAGGGCAAGCGAGCACTTATTACCAGTGGTGTAAAAAGTAGTCCAGAAATCTACCTAAGTAAAAGTATCGTTACTGTTGGCGGAAGCTACTTGAAGTAGAGTAGAAAGTAGGGGATGTAAAAAGTAACCAAGTAGAAGGAAAAAGTACCAACAATTTGAAGCTACTTAAGTAAAAAGTAGCGTTTGCAAAACCAAGGCCATAAAGCGGAGCTTTGGAAAAAGATAATTTGCTCACTTTCAAACTTGACATATTTTTTGCCGATGCTTGAGTATATTTAGGATAATTAGCGCATTTATTTGACGAAAATAAAAAAGTGAAGTGTGTCATAATCAGCAAAATGCAACCTCATTGTACACGCCAAACACAAACAACAAAAGACCACTTAATATCACGAAATTGTAAAACTTATTATAATAAAATAAAACAATACCTAATACCAATGTTGCCAATTTTATTATCAAGCATGATTATTTATCATTTGCGTGATACATTGCTTAATATTAACTACTTATCATTTTCAAAGCCACTTAAGTAGCGTTACTTTCTGATGAAACTACGTAAGTAGAAGTAGTTGAAATTTAAATGACTTAAGTACTAGTTACCAAGCAACAATACTTAAGTAGTCTACTTAAGTAAAACTACTTCGTTAAAGTTCAGCGGAATTAAAAGGAGACTGCCAAATGAGTTGGTGCCGTTTTAATCAGCAGCCACCCGGTATATATATCAAATGCAATAGGCTGTAGCCGTGAATCGAACCCGTCGCAAAGGATCTGAACCTGCGTGCGGTACCGCCAGACTATGCCGCTGACAATACTGTTCATGCACGAAACTGCTGGGTGTAAACGGCAATGAAAAGACAGAATAAAGCGACATGTCAAGAAAAGACAAAAGCGACTTTCAAGTATTGATATAATAACCAGGTCCACCACTGTTACGAAACCGCCCTTACGTCCGTGACTGGTGTTATCGCGGGTAGACTCCAGCTTCGTCACACAAAAATAAATTGTTGCTCAGGGGGAAACAAGCCTTCACCAGCTTTCCCTCAAATCAAATAAACCACTTCTTGAAAGTAAAATATAACTGATTTAATGCATCAATAGGGATTAAGCTACTAGCAAAAATTCACCGAGGTTGACTCCGACATAAAACTTTCAATGAAATCAAACTGTTACGGAAACTCAACTTAATACAACGTTTTTTCACCGACTGATACAAATCAAGAATGAAACAGTGAACGAAGTGCACATGGAATTCGGTATCAAATCGTTGCTAATTCCAACAACCGTTGTACCTGTTCGATTAGTGACTTGCTGCCCAAGGTTTAAAATGCAAAGGAAACTGGGAAATTACATTGCAGCGCAATGCATTCGGCGTCGTCCATGAAAACTTTACAATCTAAATGCTAAAGTAGAGTGAAGTCGAATGTATAAAAGTGCGAGTTCGAAACCCACTGAAGTTATGCTTGATTTTAAATTTATAGCAACGCCGTGCTGGAACAACCACTTGTTTGGATAAGTTTATCATCTGTTTTTGAACTTGCTCTAAACAAACATGCACCACTACGTCCAATGTCAAGAAAGGAAAAGCGTCTAAGCCAAAAGCCTTAGATCAGCAAAGGCATTTCAAAGTCAATTAAAACCAAAAATAAGCTTTTTAAAACACATTACGGCAGCAACGACCCAGATAAAAAACTCTTTTATAAACAATTCTACGAAAACTTAATAAAAGAAAACCAAGGTAATTCTTATCGAACCTGGTCTATAATCGGCGAATTGATTGATTACAAAAGCAAAAAAAGGAACTCTAAAATGCCCACAACGATGGATATTGAAGGTCACACATACAATACTAGTTCTGAAGCTTTTTTGAATAAATTATGCGAATACTTTACAAATGTTGGAGCAACAATAACAGATGCGAAATCATTAAATAATTTGGCCTTAACAATCCACTCAAAACGATGTTGTCAAAGTTTTGTTCTACATGAAATCACAGAAGAAGAAGTTAATACGTGCATCAACAATATTAAGTCTCAATCTGCGCCCGGACTAGATGGTATCTCCCCTAAATTTATCAAGTTATCTAAAGTTGTTTTAACCCCTTTCTTAACAAAACTTTTCAACAAGTGCATCTCTCAAAAATCATTTCCTGATAGTTTTAAAACAGCTGCAATCATTCCTATTCCTAAAAGCTCTTCTCCAAATTCAATGAATGATTTTCGACCTATTTCCCTGCTTCCAATATTTTCAAAAATATTTGAAAAAATCATTGCAGAAAAAATGATGAAATTTATAAACAAGAACAATATTCTCTCTGATTCGCAATTCGGTTTTAGAACTAGCAGTTCGACAGAAATGGCAGTTACATCGATATATGATAAATTACTTTAAAATTTAGATAACAAAAAAATAACTTGCTCAATTTTTCTAGATTTAAAGAAAGCTTTCGATTCAGTGCACCATGACATCATTCTCAAAAAATTACACCATTATGGGTTTCGAGGTATCATTCTCAGTTTTTTCGAAGATTATCTTAACAACCGCAAAATCTGTACCAAAATCAATGAAAAAACATCGAGTTTTCATTCTGTAAAATATGGTGTACCACAGGGTTCTGTTCTCGGACCAACACTATTTTTATTGTACGTAAATGATTTACCCAATGTTTCCAAATTTGAAACTACGTTATTCGCCGACGATACCAATTTACACATGAGCCATCACAACATTCAACTTCTTCAACAAGAAGTTTCTCAGGAAATAAATAAGGTCGATAAATGGTTGAAGCAAAACAATTTGATTTTAAATTACAAAAAAAGCAACTTCATGATGATCGGCAATGCGATGCAAAAATCTACAAATTTTGAAGTGATAGTTAACCACAATAATATTCCTCTAACTAATAGCGTCGAATATCTTGGAGTTATTTTAGACAACAAGCTCACATGGCAACCACATATAGAGCAAATCAGCGCAAAACTCTCCAGAGCTTGTGGCATGATTTTTAAACTCGGGCATTACGTTCCCCTCACTACTCTACAACTAATTTATTACAGTATGTTTCATTCGGTCTTGCAATATTCATTAATAAATTGGGGAAGAGCTTCAAAACACCTACTTTATAAAATTAAAACTCTTCAAAACCGTTTTTTACGAGCTAGTTTATTCCGCCCAAGTCGCTTTTCTATAAATGTTCTGTATTTTGAGTTTGGAGTTTTAAAATTAGATGACATGATTGATATGGAGTATGCCAAATTTTTATTTAGATTCAGTAACAATATGCTGCCAAATTATTTTAACAGTTACTTTACTAGTTTGGATTCTATTCATCATCATTATACACGTCAAAAAAGTAAAAAAGATTTTTTTCACACTTATTCTCGTACTGAATGGAAGAAAAAAATGACAGAACATAAAGCTTTAGAAATATGGAGCAAATTACCTATAGCACAAAAACAAGCTTCATTTTTTAAATTTAAAAAGACTTTTAAAATGGATGCCTTGAAAAAAATACGCTTCTTGATTAAACAATCTACTGTAATTTTGGCTAAACTATGTTTTGGGTGAATCAAATTCACTTCAACCCATGTGTTTAAGAGTGTTACTCTATTGCCACGTAACTTTAATAAATCGTGTTTTTTTTTTGCTGTGCCCTAATGTAATGTTGGCTGCAACATACTAAAGTTTCGATACCTCCTCCTCCCTTTTTGCCCCAGTATTTTGTCTTTTCTCGCGAAGGTCTTACGTGCTTATGACCTAACTTTTACAGAATTAGTTCAATGTTTATCAAAAGGCTTCTGCAATATGCCAGTCTGTCTCTGGTTATATTAATTTTACAGCAATAATTTTGTTGGAGAGTAGCCGTGTCAACGGTCAAATCTTCCCTTTAATAGCATTTTTTGCACTTAAATTTCCTACCGAACACGTCTTGTATCTGCCGCTAATCACGCACAATCTAATGTTCAAAGTGTTGCTGACTTTGGTGACTTGTGTGTCTTTCGCTATCACTGACCTGAACGTCGTCTTTTTGCTGCGTTTTTGGTGAATAAATTGACTTGACTTGATTGAGGAAGACAGGATAAGCGTTCAATTCCTGCGCTATTTCAGATGGACATGCAGCAAACTCCTAAGCGAGCTCGTGTAGCACCCCGTCGCTTTCTCGTGATAGAAAAAAATGCGAATAAATGAAAAAGTAAATCCGCTCACAAGGCGTTAATGAATTTAAATTTAATTTCAAAATTAATAAATTTGGATTTTAAAATGATAAAATTCAACTCAGCAACGTCCTCCTTTTTGAAGTCCTGCGCGCACTTTTATACGCAGTATATTTTTTACGACATCATTAAGCAGTTTATGACGCTATTTAAAAGGAAATGATGGCAAAGAACTTCAACACTGAAATACAGAACCTGAGCACAAAAAATCCCTGTCAACGCGATTCGCAAAGCAAAATTTCGTTCTTGGATTGATGCAGCTTTGGGTCTTTTTAAAAGCAATTTGAGCCCTTTATAGGCAGTATGCCCCCCAATTGGAAGGCGGATGCTACGGCTCTGTCGATAGGCACCAACTTTTTAAAAAATGACTATTATTTGTGTGTGGGCAGCGAACTCGCCGGCGTTTTGATTGAGTTCGCTGAAAATTTGCAAGTCGACTTCTTCATTTTTGATTTTGCGAGTTCAATAGCTCTTCTGAGCTTATTCCAAGTTCAAGCGGTTTTTGTCAAGTTTAGAATAAATTTAAAATTCAATCAACTTTTTTGACATCGAGTTCCAGTCAGAGTTCGGCAAAATATAGCGAGTTTGATCCTTGGTCTGTGCGACAACTTACACTTATCGCAAACAAATCGAGCCGTCCCTCAGGGAACATTGATTGGTAACAATCATCACGCAATCAAGTTTAAACAAGTAGAACTGACCACTGATGGGAATCCTGGGATGCAATAAGTTAGGTACAGGTAGCCTAATAGGTAGGTCCCTACTGCACTTCGGCAGAACGAACCGAAAGTTAACCCGAGAGGTGGAAATGATATACCAAACTTTCTTGTTCTAACTTTGGTAAACAGCAATATTTGAAAAAAATACACGAATTTAATCCTTTTTTAAAAAATTGAAAAGCAATAACGAAATCTAATACGCACCAACTACGTATAGTGGTTTTTACACAAACAACATGAAAAAATGAGCAGCAACGAAAAAAAAAAACGACCAGTATGTCACGTTTTGTTGAGACTGAAGTAAAACATTCTTGGTAGCGATGAATTTCAACGGAACAAATGCAAACTAAGGAAGAACAGCACCACTGCCGCTAGATTAAAGCCGAACCAACCATTGTCGAATTCAAATTTCGTGGTAAATTTCCGTAAAAAAATATATATGTATCCTGTAATGTAGAAAAGTTCGGCGACAGAAAATGGCAGGGACAAGTTTCACAGTTTATTGAAACATTCGAAGCTTTCAACCACATTGAGAGTTTTTGTCGGTCAATTTTAAATCACAAATTTAGTTAAATGCGCATTGCAGCCAACGGAAGTATGCTACTATCACATATCGGCCACAGTCTTATATTTCCAAAGCTACACGAAGTCTAACGAGAAAAAAACAAAAATTTGTAACAACTTTCTTCATACCTTTCCGTGGCCAACTGTAGACTTATTACTATCGCCATCAAGCATCCAGCCATGAATAAAAAGCACCGTAGCTGAGCACACAAACGCACAAATTTTGACAATGCTGCCTCCCACCAAGCTGGGTCGATGCATGAAACTACATTTACCAAATCCACTTGTCCATTTTCGAAGCCTCACGTCACAGAAAATGTTTGATGTCATAATTATTGTTTCAATTTGGATGTCTACACTTAAATTTTGATACGAAAAACCCAAGGGATTCATTGATCACAAAAATGAACATTTGGACCGAGTAAGTGCGTGTCTGCAATGCTTCATACAAATATTAAAGCTAAAAAGATCAGAAATCACATGTACTGAATACGAAAAAAGTTTTAAAAACATTTGTGATGGAAGTAGCGCCTTTCGATGTAACAAAATATAATTTGCAAATGAACAACAAACGCTTAAATGTGCAACCTCAAGAAAATATCGCATGACCCACATTCGGGAAATTCATTATGAAAAAGAAACGCACACACAAAATGGAGGTGCTGGCTGGAAGTTATCTGTCACCACTTTTCAATATGTATTGGAAGCTCTCAAGATTGTGTAATGCAGACGGTGCAACTGCACTAGAAAAAAAATCGCTTGCTTAGGAAGTCAAAAAATTATTAAGAAGTGGCGACACATGCTTCAAAATAACAAAAATCACTTGAATATGGGAAGAAAATTCATAACACTGCTATGTATTGTAGTTTAAAAGTGCTGTGTAGACTCCAGACACTAACATTGCATGCAAAAACGCATCAATTAATTTATCAGCTAAATAGAAATCTACGAAATGTTTAGCAAATTTAGCGAATTTCCAACCTCTGTGAACTCACGCCAACGAGGCCAATAAGCCGGGATTTAAATCCTGTAAAGAACCACATGAGCATCGGCAATTTCTCGTTTCTCTTTCAATCCACTTCAGCCAAACTTGTAAGTAGAGTTGATAATCACTTGAGAATTTTGTGAGTTTGAAAAACGCAAAATCAAACACTTGCTTTCAAACAATAACACAACAGGAAGACTTGTTCAAAACACGATACGATAACAAGTTCAAGCAAGCATCCAAACACATGAATTGCACAGCTAAATGCAAATTCTGGTTTAAGAGTTCGAAATGGATATTATTTGCAAGCAGAAGCAGCGTCCTAGGAATTTTGGGGGGGGCAAAATGGTCGCAATTGGTCTTAAATTTATTATTTGATGGAGATCTGGATTCTTTGACGCTGCACCAGACTTTATCGGGTTCTTCTCGCTCACAATGACGTTAATGATGACGACCACATGACGTCATAATCATATGATCAATCACAGATTGCTCACACTGGCAGTTCTTGGAACAGCAACTTTCCCGTTCATGTGCTTCAACTTTGTTCGTTCGTCAAGTTGTCTCCACATCGCCTGCAAAACAGAAAAGTTAAAAATAAAAAAATCAATAACGTCATTTAATGCAACGCTGTTAAATCTCTTAAAGCTGATAAAATACAAACTGTCCAAAGAAAATGCATTAGCACAAAACCTGAAAAAAGTGCTAATATTTATTTTAAAAAAGCGACAAACATGCAAACGCATTCCATCAAAATCCAATCAATTCTGTCAAATGAGATTTGCAAATAAAAGGAAAAATGCAGCTCAACAAACCGCACCAACCGCAACATAATACCACCATGATAAAACCAGAGCAGCATCTCTTATCGTATGCTTTGTCAGTTATTTAGTTTCATTTTCTTGCTTGGTCTCGTAAGCTTTACTTATTTTCAGGACACCAATTTAGCAAAAAAAGCAAATCAAATAGCAAGGTTTCTTAAAGAAGACATTTCGGAGGTCAGAAATGGTATTACAAACTTCTCCAGCAATGGTTTCACAACTTGCACAGACATTTGTTGCCGATTATCTTAATTACCGGTACACTTCCATGACTTGTACCACCATCATAACATTAACTATGCAATCGCAGACTAAAATAAGGAAGCCCATTACCATCTATATCGTTAAGGACGACTTAAGCACTACCAGCGCCTTTGTCGCGGAACCGTTAAAACTAGTTGGACAGGTACTCGAAATGGTCCTTAATTTTTAGAAGATGACCACAACTGCTGCAGTACTATTTTGTCGCGTGTGAAGTGATCTGTGTGCTTGTAGCACTTCTCTTTCCCAGAAAGACATCTGATAAAGCTTAGTACTTTCAAAAAGATCATTTTGGTTTTGCACTCAGCTTCACCATAACAGAATACAGTCGACATACAACAAAAAACATTTTTTTCTATAAACATCGCATGCTATTGGCTCTCTTTGCAACCAAACTGATAGTCGAGCTAGCTTTGCTGCCGAAGGCTCGCCTCGAGTTGCACAGTTCAATCGAAAACTAAAATCCAGGACTGAAATCCAGTTTGTCCTTGAAGTCCTAACTGACGAATCAAACTTAAAACCATTTTTACTACATTACTGCCGACAACTAAGCTTGCAATGTTCAAACAAACCGGATTATTTGCACTTTACGGAAGCATACCTACAGTATATACTTGCCTCGCTAATCTCATCGTCTTCATGTTCTTGTTCTATCTCTCAAATATAACTCTCCAGATCTCTATCTTCTTCCTAATTTTGAATTTTTCTGCATCTTATGACGAAACATATCATGTTGTCATGCCAACATACCAACTTACTTGCTATACAAACGAATCTCCCGGCTGCTAAAGCAAAAAGGAGAGAGATTAAACTTCTATGTAACTAAACAGGGGTAGGTGCTGCATTAATATTAACAGCATCGAAACATAAAAAAATTTTTAGTAGCACCGGCTAATAGGTTTATTGAATAAATCACAATTGCTCGCTTGAGAACAAGATGAAACGAAAGACCTTGTTAACTTGCTAATGAATTAGGTCATAAGGTATCGTGAAAAACCTGCACATGGCTAGAATCAGGTCCGCTCAAACCCGATAAAAAACTTGGTAAAAAAGTGAAAAGGTGAACCCGATTCGATCGATATTAATTGAGAATTCATTCACAATGCTTTCTTTGTATTCTGACACCCCTAACTACTGAGGCACATTGCATCGGACAATAATTTTATTTCCGCGTGGTTACGCCAGAAGCATGTGGTTGTAAAAAAGGGAAGATATTATGACAATTCACACAGTGGATATCATAGAAAAAGCTTGGACTCACACTGGACATTTCTCGCATCCTTTCTTTTTCTTTCGGATCAATTCCGTTCTGAGCGACATCATTCACATATCCAGCTCGTTTCGTAGGCTGTAGTTGCTGGTGTAGTTCCAGCACCTAAAAATCAAAGTCAAATCTTCGTCATACTTGAGGTATGACGCCGAAGCGTGTGACAAGTGGCGGGGCCCATTATCGCGGCTAAGCACCTGGCCAACACACTTTCGAAGAAACGTGGCAGAGGTGGCGAATGTGTCCGATTAGACCAGCCAGGGAATCGAACCCCAAACCAGCCGCATCGATAACGACGTCTCCAGCCAGTACGCTAATCTGCCAGTCACACTTCATCAATCTCAATCTGCCATAACAGCGCTACATGGACCATTATATCTGTCTAAGCAGGAAATATTACATATTGATTCGATAAAGACATTTTTTTTAAAACAATCGTAGTCGTACGCGAAGACCAAAATAGAACAAAAGTTGCGCGATCAGAAAATGGCAACATTATCATTGATAACACTAGGTTCTTACCATCACAACTTAACATATTACCAACAAGTTGCTCTGAAACTCTGGCCTTTAAAACAGGAAATTCTGTATCACCCAACATTTAAATAAGAAGCAAAAACGTTTTTAAAGCAGTTACTTTCAAATTCTTCCACTCAAGTTAACTACAGTACTTACGTTGCATTTTTTAAAATGTCACCATATAGCTTACAAGCATGTTTGTAAAACCTCAAGTAAGTTGAAAGTTTATTTTCTTGGTAGTAGCCTAGCAATACTAATCCAAATAGAAACACTCTTTAAGCTATAAAAATAGTTTAACTAATTGCAATCATAGTATTTTGGTATACTGTAATACTCCAGGGTAATCATCAGATTTAAAAATACCTCCACCCTGGACAATGATTCATGATAGCCACTCTGCCAACCCATTATAGGGCTATGATCTACATTTCAAAGTTGATGTGATTTCAATTTGATTTGATAGCGATATCATTTAACGCTGTATGAACCAAACTGAGGATCAAGCATGTATGCTGGAGACGAGATCAACAGTGGCGCACCCAGAGGGGGGGTGGGGGGTCCAACCCCCTCTTTTGAAACCGAACACTTGTTTTTAAAGTGAGGTGTCCAAACTATGGAAGTGCAGTACGTGCTGTTATTTCAAAACAGCTGCGACAGAATTTGCCCTGCATAATATTGAAGCCAAATCGGCTGGTTGGTGTAGTGGTAAAAAACATTGTTATCAGTGCGGGCATGGACAGATCCAGGGGGGATGCACCCCCCCACCAGCCATTTTCAAACATGTTTTTTGATGAATACAGTTTTTGCATAATTTCGAACCTTTTTGATAACAATAAGCCCTACACCTTGAGCACGCATAATCGAAAATGTATGAATGAAATGCACCATATTTGGTGAAACACTCAGATTTAGGGGCTGTTCAAAAAGTGCTAAAATGGCCACTTCAGTATGTAATTTTTCAAAAATTTTTCGGGGGAGCATGCCCCCGGACCCCCCTAGAGCCTTATTTTATTCTCAATATACTTTAAACTAATTTTGCAAAAAACACACACGCGCTTGAAATATATGGCAAATTAGGGTGCCCCCTCCTTGAAAAAAAATTCTTGAATACGTTGCAAACATGCAAACATTTTCAAAGGGCTTTTTACGCTTTTTTTTGGATTTAACGTCTTTGTACTTAGTTAACACTTAACCTGCCTCTAAATTTCATCCCCTCTCCACCACAATTTTCTGAATCCGCTCCTGAGTGTAGGATCAAGTTTTTTTTTAGAACCCCCCCCCATTGAAATTTTCCGGGTGCGCCCCTGGAGATCAAGGTGATCGTATCTATACAAAACTCCAACACACTACAACAAAAATTAAGCGCCATCAAAAACACTACGAACTTAAGACAAGTGGCCAGATTTCAAATTGAAAAGCGTAGTAACCGTCTACAACTACAGTGTGAAATCCCAGACAAAAAGCGCTAAAGTAAAGCCGCTAAGTAAACAAAATTAAGTACTTTCTTACGAACAGTTAACGCAACGCAGTAATGGCCAGCACAGATAGCTAACATGTAAACTGAAACTGTTTTAATTGATTCGTCAAGTAAAACCAAAATTTAAATCAACACTCAACAATTTGAAAAGATACGACTAGATCAGAGGGAAGATTGCAAACGAAAAGTTCGACTTGGAACAATATATACACACCGCTATTTCACAATCAAACGTCAGGTTCATAAAGGCATCTATGCACACGGTGTACTTAGCCATATAATATTTGTTCAAGTACTTCAAACAAAAGTGGCAGCGAATTGCAATCGTAGAAAATTCAAATCTGTCTCCGCTTTACTGCACTTCTTCGGAAAAACAAGAATTTCTTCATTTCTATGCTACAGACTCAGTTTTACGATTAAGCAGGATTTTTTTTGTAAAAATGAAAACTGTAGTAGGCCCAATTATTAACTCAATCACAACACTGACGCGGCCTCTCTAAACATCGACTGGCGAGCTTGCAACTAATACACGACATACATAATGTCAGCAGAACGAGAAATCGTCAGGTGTTACAAATTTTTAGAAGTGCGGTAGAACCAGGTTACACTCACAGCTTAACCAAATTTGTCTCCACAGAGACAAATACCTGTTATATCTGTTCCACCTTTTTGAATTTATTGTTTGCAGTTCCACCACCTACCTTTGATCGATTAATCACTGCTTTTTGTGAAGTCGATAGATGAGGTGACTTGGAAGCAAGATTTCCTTCACTACCCGATAACCGGCCCTGCGATGAAGAAGCCTGTTTGAGACAACTAGACGTGATAAAATTACACTCCGACTTAAATAGAGACCGACACCAACAATATCTCGCTAAGATTTTATGTTTGGACAAAACTGGTGTCGAACAAAAGAAATAGACTTTTGTCACGTCTAGTTGTCACGCGCCGATAAAGTACCTTCCCCATATATGCAAGCAAACTTGAATAAGAGCAATTTTGCAGTTACAATCCACTTTCAATTGTTCATGCAACGACACCTACATATTCAATTGCATGCACGTCATTTTAACACTGCCAATCTACAAGTCCATTTACAAAGCTCATAAGCTCAAAAATGCATCCATCGTTAACAGGAATATTTGCATTCAACAAAAAAAAAAAGATAGAACAAGTTCCAAGCGTTATCAAATGTTCGTTTTTGTCATGTTTAGCAAGCCGTTCCGAAGTTTATACAACGCCTACGAGTTTTTAAACTTATAATATAGCAAATAAATGTAACAAACCGCCCCAGGCGCAAGCACCACCAGATCAGCGAGCGCAATTTAACTCAAATCATAAATTACACTAACAATTTGAATAGAGTAATAGTTAAAAAATGCTTCAGCAAATGCGACAGTAATAGTCGCGAATCTAGGAGCGTGGCCCACGATTGCGATTTATTGCGTCAGATGCCGCGCAGTAATGGAGCTAGCATGGGCGAAACGTTGGAAGAGGTTACACCACTCAAATTTTACCATTGTTAACACAGACCGCAAAATTGAATCAATTGAAGTGAGTTAAAAACTTAAATACTACCGTAATTGGTTTCAACGGCTTGAGATTAAACAGAACAAGCAACTGCAATACAACAGCAATTCGCCATAATTACAACTCGCCAGTAATGACATTGAAAGAGTGCAGAATGCTGACATAAAACTATGTTTCAATGCCAGAACTACGCTTCTTTTCCAACTAATCACGTAAGTCTAGATATCGCGTACATTTTATCGCTAGCAGCTGATTAGAAATATTTAAGCGGACAAATACCAAGCTCAGTTATCAGTGTTTAGACGACAACCAGACACCTTCGGTGGCATAAAAAAAATAACAGCGTGGAGAAAAACCTGCTGGAATTGATCAGAGCGTAAAATTATTTCTCGCGCACCGTACTAAAAAGTAACAGACTTTCTTCTTCGAACAGAAAAAGGGTTTGTCGTTTCATTTCAAAAAGTATAAACGGATAACGGCAATGTGGGTTATGCCAATGCCCGAATGCCGCAAAGTTTCTTCACCTATGTCAGATGTTGTATTAGTGCTGCCATCACATTAGCGAAAGCAGGCAATTGCAGTAAGAAAAACATACAGAAGCTCTTTACAGGTTTGTTTTTACCTAGTGAGCCTCAAACTGACAGAGAAAAGATACCAATGTCAAAATGCAATGAAATTAAAATACACGAGTAACTGCTGCTTGCACCTGTACTTAAAAATTTTCTCAACGAAAGATGCTGGTTTCATCACCTAGCAACACACAACAATCACTCGCCATGACCTCAAGCATATTTCAATTCAATAAACATGTCCGTCCGAATATATGATAAGCAAGTATTATTTACAACGTAAGAACGTTAAGTATTTCGTGTGAATGACTTCGCCTATTAACAATTCAAAAAGATCGTATTTCACAAATGACAATTATCGGCCCATATCCAACCTTAACAAAAATCTCATTTGTCGCTTTACTATTAAGACTAGAGATGGCACGGACTGACTTTTTTAAAACAACAATCGCCTATGTCCCAGAACTTCTACTCCAGTAACCGCTCCAGCAACCTCATCCCAAAAATAAAGCCAGAGAGGCCCAAAGCCCATTAAGTTGAAAATGAAGTTATTTGTTAACGGCTCCTTAGCAACCCAAAAACAAAAGATAGAACTGGACCGTAAGCGGACCAGTTAAGTAAATGGTTAACAGCTCGTTCGCGGGTCCCTTAGCGACCCATGCCATCTCTAATTACCACCATACCATGTCATTGCACAGATAAATACATACTTCACCATGAGCTAGGTAACATCACAACCATAGGCGTAGCCAGGGGGAGGCCAAAGGAGCCATGCCCCCCCCTGAAATTTACATCAAATTACAAATTATCACTAACAAAATAAAAGCTTGAAACTTTTTGCACCTCTGGTGTATTCAATCGTTGTTGACTTCGAGCAGTTTTATGTTTACTGTACGTTGGTGGGGGAAGGGGGGTCAGTAGTGGCTTTACTATTTCTTTTACTTCTAATTACAGCACGATGCACCTTCGCACAGTGCACACTGCTGCCAAAAAATCGCTTCTTTGATTAAAAAGTTCAACCTACCGATGGGAGTATTTTCCTTAAAATTCCTTAACTGCGCGATGCGTCACAATTGAAGTTGAATATCATATTCAAGCGTTTCTCCATGCTTCCGGATTATTGAAGGGATACATCCTCCCCATCTCCCTGGATTTGCACTTATGTGGGTGGGTCAACAGCGTAGTGTGTGACGACCGCGTAGTAAAAATTCACCACCAACTGGCCGTTTTAGAGAAAAAGGTAAAATTTTTGCATAATTTAGTAATCAGTTTACGATTCAGCCAGAAACTCCACAAAATTTACGTTTTCATCGATATGAGAGAAATATGCTGCATTGCTGCAATAAGTAAATGACGTCAGATTTAAAAGTTACAAAACTTGGCCCCACCCCTCAATTTTTTTCGGGCTACGCCCTTCATCACAACTAATATAATGTATCAGTTAGTCTACATAATTTTAAAAAAATGATACAAAAGTTGCCTGATTTCCTTGTGTATGATACAAGTGCATTTACATTGTGCCAACTTCTTTGAATTCTTCAACTAGAAACATTAATTCGTCCGTTAGAAACATTAATTTGTCCCTTGCAAATTTCTCATCTAACTTTGAATTCTATTTTTTTGCGCAGCACCTTAATCGCACCAACTGCTTCCACGCACAACCGTCTTCTTCATAAAGATACAAGAATTGACATCACTTGACAAGTTGACACGCATGCTAGTCAAATCAAAAATCAATTTTTGCCTATATTGGCGATAATACGACGAGCGTGTAACGAGTGGCGGGCTCCATTTACGCGGCTTAGCACCAGGGCAACACAGACCCGAAGAAACGTCGCAGGAGTGGCAAGTCGTTGCTGACTGCGTCTGATTTGAGCGGCCCGGGAATCGAACGCCATACCTCTCGCACCGATAGCGTGTGCGGAACAACTGAGCTAACCGGCCGGTTCTAGACACTAGTGATAAACCCGTTTTAATTACCGGTAGTAAAACACAATTCTTCTGAAAGATTTTTGTGCTAAAAATGGTACTTCACAAACAGAAACAATTAAAAATCGTAATGAAAATTCATAAAAAAACTTCGGTTTTAGCAAAAAAGATAGCAAAATGGAACTGAAAGAAAAGCAAGTCTCGAAACTTTCTTGTAACATCACAGTGCAAATCATTGATTGGAACGGCTTGAAGCAACACAAAGGAATACTTGAGATAATGCTTTATTTACTAAATAAATTAGTCACCGGTGTTAAGTTTATAGTACATGAGGGACTTAAAACGTCGATTCGCTCGGTTTGCTGATGCGCTAGATGAAGCAGCACGTGAGCGAATACGTGAGTAGAGATGACCCCACAAGATACGAATTTCGAGCACTACTGCACTGTCGGTGCTTCAAGCGAAGCAGACATGAGCCAGAAGGAAACAAACAAAACTCACTGCGCAAACCGAAAACCAAAGATATTTGATGCTCGCACTCGCTTAATCGGCCATGAGTAATTCATTGACAACTGATAAGCAACATTTCGAAAGGAGGCAAGTAAAATTATCAAGTACATTTTACAAAATTTTCACTGAGGGAAATGCACACTTCAGCAATTTTCTTCAGGTAAAATTTATTTTATTTCTCAACAAAACACAGACCTTTTTCAAAGGTAAAGCATTAAAACAAAATCAACATATATAACCCAGTGTTTCGAAGCACTTTTCTTCTGCGACCCAAAATCTCTTAAGAATACCACCGTATGTGCAAGAACAGTGGCGACCCAGCTAAATTGACAATACATAAAAATAAAAAAAAGATCAAACAAGTTTCCAACATAAAAGAACAGAATGTTTCACCGATACGAGTTTTTGAAACCGTGATTCATTGCAACTTTATTCAACCATACCCAACCCCAAACGAATTGGATGCTATGCATTTTTGAAAGAACGCCAATTTTTAATAGCGTAAAACACAGCTTTCTACACTATTGTGGAAGCAGATTTTGAGAGACCGCTGGATAATGTTGAGAGACCATTACGGTTCTTCAAAACGCCTTAAAAAAAGCACAGACTATATTAGCGGCATGAAAACCGTGCAAAAGTCTCTGATTTGACGGTTAAAAAATAACTCGCCTTGAGTATTTAGTGAATATGCGACGTAGTATAGTATATTTTTAAGGCATTTACACATTAAAAATGACGCCCTCTGAAAACGTTATGCAATAGATGCGGCCTGCTGTGTGTTTCTGGTTCCCCACCCCTGTTGTGAACTATCTACAGCTTAGTACAAGGTTTAACGGGAAGGAAATCGAAGACTGTTCTGGAGTAAAAATGCAAAAAAATGAGACGAACCCTTGACTCTTTTAGTAAACATTTTGAATTAGTCCAAAGGAAGTGCGATTGAAGTTCGACGACGGTGACGTCATTGTGGTATTGTTTTTAATCTTTTTGCATGTGAAAATGTGATTTTAAAAAATTGGTCCAAATATCAATACAAAATTAGAAATAGAAAACAAAATTAGAAAATCAATGCCTAACTATAAATTAAAGATAAACATGTACTGAACGCTCTACGTGTGTCAGCGACTCATAATTGACTAAGCCTTGACGACCCACATTTGGGTTGCGACCCATCGTTTGAGAAGCGCTGATATAAGCAAAACTATTGCTATTTTAAGGCGCTTGTAGACGTGTCAATATCGAAATGCCAGACACACATGTATTAACTACATTCATCTTGAAATAAAATATAACGCTAATTTGGCATCAACAATTGAACAAACATTGTAATGCCGAACGAGCTTTGTTTAACTTTAAACTACGATTTTCGGAAGAATAAAATTTCATGTACGAGTAAGTATTAATTAGGAAACTCTTACGAACACCTTCAAAATTCCGCTGGCACCCTTGTAAAGAATGGCACTCGAACAACTCACGCAAAACTTACTATCTGCATACAGTTTTGCTGAAAACGTTCCCATGCCTAGCGGTACCGCGTGCGGGTTCCATTCGTGAAGGATTGGGGCCGAAGCCGATCACATATAATGGTCAATGAATAGAAGAGCGCGATCTCTCTCCACGGTCTCCTCTTTGTTAGATTATCTGTACCATGCTCTGAAAATGGCTTCAATATTCTTTTGTTTTTAAAAGTGCAAGTCGCAAAGCAGTTCAACCCATAAACATCAAAAATAGCAAAAGCTAATTTCTGACAAATGATTTACGGCATTTTGCGCAGCTAGCAGACTTCGATTGTTGCAGTGTGTTTGCACCTTTTAAATTTACAAGATCTGCAAATATTATCCATTTATAAAAGTCATGGAGTAGAAATCGTTAAGGCTGACTCAAATCAATAAAACGAGAAGACCAATAAACCGAAAGTTCACAGAATCACAAAGACTGACCTGTTTTAACAACCCCATAAACTGCCTTCCAAGGTTAACTTCCTAATTTGGAAGAGAAAATTATTTCAAATTTAAATTCTTCAAACATAGCATTGCCGCAATACACCGCTACCATGAGTACAAATTACGAAACAAATGAAACTAAAAAGTCCAGTACCAACTTTGTAAAGCAGCATTTCATACGAAAGCACCTTGTTTCTTTTATAAAACATATTACACTTGAGGGCAAAAGTTGTGTTTTTAGCGATTGAAGTTGGAACCACAAAGAAAAAACAATAACTTGTTATAGCGCCACTAAAACCATATTCAACGTTAGAAGTCTATGCTTGAAAAAATACACAAGTATAAATTTCACTAATTTTACTTGTCCTCCCCGTTCGATTCAACTATTTCATTTAATTTTTATTGGTTTTCCAAGAATACTTGAAACGCGTATTTTCCACGCAAAACACTGTTGATAATGTAAACGAACAGACTAGAAGAAAATTTCTGTGGTAATATTTATTTTAACTGATTATGGTCAAATTTGTTGCGTAAGCATAATATACCGTCGTCTGCGGAGCGTGAGAAACAATAAAAAACCAAGCACGTAATGACCTCGTCATGCAAACGCAATGGTAAGAGATGCACAAGCAACGGGTTCTTAGTATATCCTTTTCTTAAAAACTCACTATAACGACGGGACATAGGGTGAGATGAATTAACACTCTCAACCCGATATCTTGTTGACAATAATTAAATGATTTTGGTCGGCTTCACCGTTGCCAAAGTAACCTCAAAAGCAACTTCATCCAAAAAGAGACAATAATCAAAAAAGATATCATCACAAAACCGCCTAAATTAGTCAAAAGGAATTTTGCACAACACTTGAAAAAAATTGTCTGTGAAACCCCATAACAGTAAAGTTGAATCAACTTCTTAATACAAACATCTTAGTCCCGCACCTGCAAAAACGAACTGAAGAGCAAGAAAACTGTAGCTAGCCTAACTTGACCTTGATGGCCGAGCAAATAGAAATTATGCAACTCAAGCTCAACCATTCTGAGAATTAGTGAGAAATTATAACAATTAGTGTGCTGGCCAACATTGCGAGGTGTGAATTTCATGACTGAGAGCAAAGATAAGAAAATCATCATTCAGGGATGGGTTTAAAAGGCTCGTATAGAAGCCAAAACAATTTCCACAACACGTGACTAGCATTAGAGCAATAACAGCTGAGCTGAAATAGCAAACCAGCTTGGGCGTTATGATAACACTCAGCCTTATCGCCTTAGATATTGAAGATGACCACCCATCGAGAGCGAAATGACTACTAGCAGCACTACCTTCAATGACGACCACTTAATTAGGTGATGGGCTGCTCTGTCACGAGTTTCAAATGGTTAATATCTAGTACGAAGATCCTGGGGCAAAGTAAAGTAGCGTTATTGCGGGTATGTGGAGTTTGTTATCGTGGTCATAGGCCACATAAATCTTCCGTCAAACGATTCGGACAATGCCTTCACACCGGAAAATAAGCTAAAGCAACTCGCGTATTACTGAGGGTCTTATACTCCCAGTGCCAAGGGATTTCTTGTCTACACAGCATACAAATCATCACACCAATTGGTGATTAAATAGAATCAACTACGTAATTAGACTTAAAGCAATGCCAAGCGATGTCATCCTATGATACTTGCTGCTTAGTTCATGCCTACCTGACGAGTTCCCACAAAACAGAAACATAAAAGCCACAACCAAACTCTAGGCATGCATTACCCTTCAGTGTTTACAGAGCGCACGTGCAAATAAAAAGTTAGATGATAAAAATAACTTCATAGGCTGATACAGATGTTTGTTTTTTAGTATCACAAACTAGAACCCAGATTGTTATCTGACGATACAGGTTGAATGGTGAATCCGAAAAAAACGGAAGTACCTTGCTAAATCAATCGTCCATTCCTTACCTTAAATGTAGTACGAAAGAATCATAGTTGATAGATTCCTGCAATACACTTTCAAGATGTATTTGTAGAGCAAAACCAGTTCATATAGACATAACTATGTCAATACAGGTGTGGTTCAACCATTAAAGATGTGTTTTATGGAATGACTAATAATGACACGCACCTCATGTCAAGATAATCAAAAAAGTTGTTACAGTTAATCTATGATCGGGTTGGCGTTGTGACTAAACACATCGCTATCGGTGCGAAAGTCTTCAATTCGATTTCTGGGCCGGCCAAATCGGACACAGAATAGCCAAAGTCTTGTTAACGCTGTGACGTTTCTTCGGAGTAGCGTTGCCGAGCCGCTACGCCGCGGAGATGAAACGTCGTAGATGCCGGTGATCAAACAAGTTTTTTTTAACAACTGCTTTGAGAACGTACATAATCGAAGAATATAAATAAAGTTTGTTTTTTAACTTTTACGAGACGGCGGAACTGTGCAAAATTTACGTAACGCTACGAAATTCCAAGTCGTAAATCGAATGAACAAATCATCAAAATGTCACAGACTTACCACCAAAATACTCATTCGAAAAAATCAATGCCTATAGCTGCATAGAAAAAAGTTGGCAACAATTAGAAACCGATCAATACAATTGAAGAAAAATCGATAAGGCAGAAAAAAGTTAGGTGGTTGCCAAAGTCAAAATAATTAAATTATCATTGACCCAAGAAAGAAACATTTTCCGAATGCTTATGTTGTTCAAACCATGGTTTCATAACAAAACCCGGCAGAACCTTTCACCTTTCAAGATTTGTCGCTGTCAGTGAAGTACAATAGTAAGACTTTCAAACAAAACAAGTTCGAAGATTTCATCGCCCCAGGCTTCCACGTGTTCGCCGTATTAGCAGAAAGATAAAATCAATGTAGTGAAACGACAAAGTAGACTGGAACATACCACTGTATTAGCCAGCGATACTATAGCTGAAACCGTGGCTTGATACTCGCCCAGATAACAACGAAAAGTACTCTTCGAGCCCACTCATTTACAAATCCGTCTACCACAAGTCATCCCTTGAAAGCGGTGAATGCAACAAGTTTTGGTAATTAAACACTACAGTAGTTCCCATGAATTGTGTAAATTGTACCGGGCTACCACTCCCTAAATGCATGTTGGTAGTCGACCAAGCTCGTTCCTTACGGTAAAGAAAACTCAGACCTAGTTTATACAAAAGCCGATCGAAACATCTTCTGAAAACACTGCGACATCATCTGTGTGAAAAGCAAATCGCTGCTAGACCTAGTGGTTGAGGCATTCGTTCTGAAGTTGGGAGGCTCAGGTTCGATACTGGCTGAGTCAAGCAAAGACTTCAAAAGAGTATTTCAAATTACTGTGTTGTGTTCAGCTAAGCTTCACAGTGTAAAGTACACCATTAAAGAAAGTCAACCAAAATAAAACTGAAGTTGAAAACCTAACACATTCGAATTATATTGACTCACCCTAAAAAGTTATGGTAAAGTTGAGCTGAAGTGTCACAAAACAATTCTAACATTCTACTTTCGATGAAGAGCGTCAACTGGAGGCAGGAATCTAAATTACGTCCCTATGTACCTGGCGATTCAGTAAGCTCATTTTTCTGGCTGACTAAATAAGTAGAATTCGTAACTGTTACATTTTTAGTTATATGCCTTCCTGGTTAAAAAAAAATAACCTTTTTAGTTACAGTTAGCTTCTTCCCAAATCACGATACAGTACATACATCATAACAAGCACTCATAGCACTTATTTAGTTGCAATCACCAAGCATGCGGCAGTGGATATCAAAGCTACATGCATCGTAATAATCAAGATGCTAAGCATAGCACCGTTAACGGATACACGATTCAAATCAGGGTTACACACAACATAGGAACAAGTACAAAGCTGCTACTTTGACTATTATCGATTTAAACAAACGCAAGATGTTTTTATTTAAACCAAAAGCTAGAAAAAGCACCTACTACGTTAAATGGTATTACATTGCCAAACCTCTTTCATACTTTTGCCTTGGCATTAAAATCAACACCTCTATTATTAGAATTGGTTTTTTGATTGAACAGATACTACTGACATATCAAAACGCAGAATCTATAAAATGCACGACCGACTGTCGGGATAACTAGCTCCGAAAATTATGACACAAAAAATGAAAATCCACTTACTTTTAGTTGAATTCGGCTATTTTATATATATATATATTCAAATCGTTCATTCTACCTGTCAAAACGATTATACACTCGCATGAGCTAAACTAAAGGTTCTTACAATACAAGGATCAAAGATGAAAAACTACCTGTATCTAGATCTTTCCTGTGACGAAGCAATCACCACCGTACCTCGCAGTTTAATCAGAAATGAAAAAAACGAGTTCAACTTACGGCAGGAGGAGGGTTTCCGTAGACATGATTTTCAATGGAATGTGAAGAGGTGGGAAGAACAGACGAGGAGTAAAATTTTCTTTCTAGTTTACCAGGAGGAGCAAAATTACTTTGACAGGGAAGCTGCGAAGAAATGGAGGATGGAGGAGGAACGGTCACCTTGAAAAGAATCAAACCAAGGGATCAACTTGTTCTTTCCGAAAAAAAATCAAATCTTTATCATACTCGCGGTATTATCAGCAAATTGCTGAACTTATGGATCACCGCTTTTAAAGCCAAAAAAGGTACGTACTTTCTGACTTAACACATGATCGTTTCGGCTTTGAAAGCCAAATTGCTGATTCGACGAACGAACCCCGTAAAGCATAAAACCTTAAACGATCATCTATAAAATCAGAAAGTATGATACATACTTTTTTGGCTTTGAAAGCGGTGATAGTTTTTAAAAGTAAACGGGTGGTATTACGCCGCAGCGAGTAACGAGTGGGGGGGAGGGGGGCATCTCCGAGACTTAGAATCTGGGCAACTCGGCTCCAAGAAAACGTCAGAGCGGCGGCAATACCGTGTCAGATTTGACTGGCCTGGGAATCGAATTCAAGACCTTTCGCACCGATAGCGATGTCTTTAACCACTATGGGCTACGCCAACCGCACACAAATTGAATTTTTGGTTTATTGTTTGAATCAAAAGCGCCTTGCAACAGCTGCCTACTTCTTTTGTAATTGCGTTGCCAATGTTTAATAAAACCTCTTAACCATTAAGGGCATTTTTCCTCGAGACATTAATGCGCAAAGCATTGCACAAGTCAACGAACCTATAGATATCCAAGTTTCTAAGCGAGCTAACTATAAGGTCGCATTAACAGGACCAGAGCTAGCACACGCAATTGGGTTGTTGTTTCCCTTATCAAGTTAGAAACCATCCACTTACACCTCAGAAACACACTTCGATACGTGCAACGCCATTACAGCTAAGCGTTATGAGTAGACAGACTCAAACTATAATTAAATCGAAAATTATTAATTACCCGTTTTACTCTGCCTTTTGCTTCTTCTTCTAATTGTCGTACTCTATGTTCCAGATACCGAACATAACTTTCACCTTGAGTGGGATCTGTAATGATAAACACATGTCAAAAAAGCTTACTGCTACGTGACCACGACTACGACGACCACTACGACTACTACTACTACGACCACGACGGCTACTTTTGTGGATATGATAGTGATTTTTCGAAATTCAGATTTCTGGCTATCATCGTGTAATCTAGCGTGTATAATCTGGTGTTATTTCTTGATTGTTTACGCTATCGGGGAGGTTTGCATCTTGTATTCATAGTTTATGCTTGTTTAAGCAACGAATCAGGACAAAATTTTATCCTGTTTACAAAGTTGACCACCTAAACCGCTTGTAGCAATGCTATAGTACACTTAGATACAATAGCAAATTGTAAATGAATCCATTAGAAATGCATGGTTTATCTAGATTTCCGACAATACTCTTTAAGTCACTTTCAAGGATCAGTCTCCGTATGTAATCACCCATACTGTCCTGGGTATAGCGACGTTCAAAATCTAATATATTCTGATGGAAACGTTCGCCAAGTTCCTCTGAGTATGCACCCATGTTTTCCATAAACTGATCAAGATCAGCGTCAAGCATATGAACTTTGAAGGACATTCTGCAGTCCCTTATGCTGCAGGTTTTCACTAATTTGGCAACTAGTTCAACATAATTTTCAGCTTTGTGATTGCCCAAAAATCCACGAACCACTAGAGCAAAGCTATTCCAAGCTGCCCTCTCTGTTGTCAATTCTTCAAGAGATTCGTTGCAGAGTAGGATCTTTCTTATCTGTAGGCCAACAAAAATACCAGCTTCTATCTTTGCTTCAGAAATCTTGGTAAAAAAGTTTTGTAGCTGCTTGAATGCGTCTAAATTCTTGTCTAATGCTTTAACAAATTGTTTGATAAGGCCCAAGTTTATGTGCAGCGGAGGCAACAATATTTTGGCAAGGTCAATTAAAGGGTCCCATTTGATGTTGTTGCACCCAACAGCATATTCAGTTCGTTTTGGCCATATTCGTCTATGGTAGTGTGCAGTTGTGTCTCGACTATCCCAATGGCAAAGGTAACATGGAAATATCGTAAATCCACCTTGGAGACCCACCAAGAATGCCACCATTCTCAAATCTCCAATTACTTGCCAGTTGAACTGGTCACACTTCAGAGCAATCAGAAGAGTTTTGACATTTGTATAGTTTTCTTCAAAATGCATTGAGTGGGCAAGAGGGTTAGATGGATATCTGTTTCCATTCTGATGCAGTACGCCTTTTAGACTCCTGCTTGAACTAACGATAAAAAGGCGCCAGTCCTTTGGAATACAAGGAATCCCAATCGAGTCAAAAAGACCATTTACATTACGCCAAAAGCAAAGTCCACCTGCTGAGGCAAAAAAACTCGAGAAGTCCTGGTGACGTTTACACTGGTCGGTGACTCAAACACATGAATCAAGCAAGTTTTATTGTTTGAGTCTGGATGTCAACCATTCTGATTTGGTTTGGTGCTAACGAATCAAATTAGAAAAACTTTTGTGTTGTCTGTAAACTTTCTTGAAGCTGGTTACCAGAAATTCCTGTTGGTGATGGTAACAACTCAGCAAGCCGAGTGCTAAGAGCGTCTGCCTTTGCAGTAGTACACTCACGTTTGATTTCTAGTCGGGTCTAACCAATGACTTTCAAATTGGTATTCACAGCTTCCCTGCTTCACGATCAGCATCAAAGGGACAGTGTGAAAAACAAGCCGGCAAGTTTGCTAGTGAAGCCGCTGGAAAAGGCACTTTACGAAATTCCCCCATCTTGGTGTGGTAGACAGATGGCTGGCAACTCCTAAACGAGCTGGTGAAGCGCTTTGATCGCTTTCTAGTGGTAGGAGGATGAACATGCAACAATACAAACGGTATATCACACGATTTTAGCCAAAAATCTAAATTTCGAAAATTCACTCCCAAAACCACAAAAGCAAAGTTTGAAAAGAAAAAACGCGATTTTCTAACCCTTCTGGCCGTAAGTGATCAGGAAATCGTGGTTAGATCCCGGGAACAAACAAAAAAATTTTTTTGCTACACAGTGTTATCATGCAATTAAAAATGATTTGTCAATTGATAAGTAGAATTTCAATTATTTAATCATGTCCTTATGATTTGGGCCTAAGTCAATGGTTTGTGGTAAGGGATTAGACGTTTTAGCCTTCAAAAAAATACATTTAGTATCTATGTTTACTCATAAGCGTCGATCCGGCGGGGGCAGGGGACGGTGCCCCCTCAGGTCCAACACTAACGGAAGGGACACTGCCTGGCCCTCGCGGTGTTTTGATCACCATCTATACATTAAAAGTGAAATGAATGCACAGCAGCTAGAACAGCTCTGAAGTATAATAGTGCAAAATCGCACTAGTAAAAATCAAATCAAATCTTCATTATACTCGCCGCATTACGCCGAAGCGGTAACGAGTTGCGGGGCCCATCTACGCGGCTTAGCGCCTGGGCAACACAGCTCCGAAGAAACGTCGCAAGGGTGGCGAGTTGTTGGGGACACTGTGCCGATTTAACCGGCCCAGGAATCGAACCCCAGACCTCCCGCACCGATAGCGTGCGAAAACTCTATCAGCGTGTGGTCAGCGACGATGTTACGGGTGTTTCTATTTATGGAATAGTATGGCATAGTATGGAATAGTATGGTATAGTAAATGCGCACAGTATTCCAAATGTGATGAATACCAAACAGGCCATATGCCCCAGAGCTTCAAACGGCCCTTTTGTCCTAACCGTCTTAAGGCCCGTTGTCCCAGGGACCAAAACATGCTGAGACCCATATCCCCTATAGTCCCAAATACCCTGAGGCCCATTGGTCCTAGAGCCCCATATATGCATAGGATATGCTCCAGTGCCCTAAATTAACATCCTATTCCTAGGGCCTATTTATTGCTTCAACCGTCTTGTCCCGACTCCTGAGGTCCTTTTGCTCTAAATTAGGCCTGAAACACATTTACCCTGAGGGCCATTCACCCAAAATTTAACTCTTCATATGGGCCCCTTTACTCTAGAGCCTCAAAAGTCCTATCGCCCAGTTCTGCTATACTACACCAGTGCCTTACTTACTATTCCATACCACGCCATCCTCCTGATACTATTCCATGCTATGCCATACCGGTACTATGCCATACTATTCCATACTATTCCATAATCAGAAAAGCCACGATGCTACTGATACCTTAAAAAATTACGTTTGAAACATAGAAAACGAAACTTTTATTATATAAAATTATCGACCTTCTATTTGCCTTTTTCAAGAAAAAATCGACGCCATGTGTCATGAAAATCGTCTTGCGTGAAATATAGCCAAGCTATTTAACAGTAACAGCAATGGACCAGCCCCGACCAACTTCACAGAAAAAACACTCAGATCCAGTCCAAACTCGGCTTGAGCCCCAACAAAAAAAAAAAAAAAATCAAAAGCGGCCCATCGCTCAAATTCAATCCTCCGAAATCAATTTTTGACTTTTACGAAAAAGTCCTAAACTCAGAATCAGGATAAAAATCTAACAAAGAATTTGGCCCAACCGCGCCGGAGTAAACAGAAAGCAGGTGATGACTGGTGAACTAGATGAAACCACAGTTACTTCAGTCGAGACACCTGATAAATTGTTGGCAACATCAAACAATGGCAACAAATGGTACTTGACTGGAGTGCTAATCCATAAGTGAATGAAGTGGTGCAATAAACGACTATGGCACAATGAAAGAAATTACCATAAAATATGGAAAGAGCTACTACGGGTTTTAAAAGCTTATAGCCAAACGCTACTTAATAACCCAACAATCATTTCATCAACAGGGGATGCGAGATTTTTTTAAATTTTTTTGTACACCGGTCTATAATCCAATTTTCGCTAGTCTTAAAAATGAATCGAAATAACTTTAACGTCAAGCTTAGCAACATCAGCACATACACGTTGTACTATTAAACAATCATAATTAGGATGTGTTACAAGTTGCCATTCACAGCGAAAAAATTGAAACAAATCGCTCAGCACTCATTATGGCACCCTAACTTACTGCGCGGTTGATGTAATTATTATCCGCATCCACTGACGTAAGACTAAAGTCAAAGCAAACACATTTTACCAACGATAACAATTTTATTCAATTCCGTAACTAAACCTTTAAAAATATCTTTCGCGTAACGAAAAAATCTAAAATCCATTTCTCAATGCAACGTCAAGTTTATTCGTAAACCTACTTCAAAAAGTTCGAACCAATCAAATTACTTAATTCAAAATCACGTCACTCATTGCTCGTCATATTATAACGAGCAGTGGCCAAAACGAGGCTTCGATGTTCTTGAGTACGTAATTGTACTGCATATGATGTAATTAATCTTTAAAAATATCAGGCGCTACAATGAGCGCTATTGGAACCCATTAAGTGGAAGACGACTTTCCTCACAAGAGTATACGAAAACGGAGTGAAATAACCGAATATACTGCGCAGCCACCAAATCCACTACCACTAGCTATTGCTAAGCAGCTGTAGAATAATACTTATCAGTGATATGAAAGAGTTGGGAAAACCCATCACATTATCAGGTTGCGATGCTTGCAAACCAGTACCAATATCTGCGATTTCCTTAACACGATATCGCCTATCAAAAAATCCTGCTATGAAAGCATATATCGCCTGAAAACCAACAAACAGGTCACCACTAGGGGGAATAAAAGTCATTTAAGTTATATTTTTTTTGGTAGCGCAAAAACTTATGAAACCGATATTCGCAAAAAAACTACGTTGTTACGAGGTCTATTTGAAGAGTTATACAGTCATAATTTCTTTTTTAGGTCATAAAATATGACCAACGATTTTTGTTATGAAATACAAATTACTAAACCCCAGTACTACCGTAAATACAGTTCCTGTAGACATTAAACGCGATAGTTTTATGTTGAGAGGGGCAATGAGAATGTTCAAGCTTTCACACTCACTTTCACGAAGCATTTGAAGCGACTTTTTTATAATTAGTTTAGAAAAAAAAATTACGCAAAAACTATTGTTGAGACGAGTAGACCAGATATTTTTTGAGCATTGTATGCCAAGTTGTTAACATACCTGTCTACATCAGTATCTGTAGAACGGTCATTTTTGATGTTAAAATCTATGATTCATGAAAACTGAAACTTTACCGATGCACGCGTTGCATTCTGTTATAAAATTGTATTCAACAGTTGAATATCTTACTTGTGGTAGGAGCACATTTGAACTTTTTTTACTGATTTTCAAGCGAATTCTTCGTTCTTTTGAGTACGTTCTTGTTCAAAATACATATAGCCTTACATATGAAATGTTAATTACGGAAAACAACATAAATTTGCTGTTGTAAAAATAAAGTCATTATGTTTCAAAAAGTAAAGTCATATTTTTTTATTTTATAGGTCATAAAAAATCGCCCTAGTCATCACGTTTGTCCGCTGGTTCTAACTGAAAGATGTACGATGCCGATAGGGTTGGCGTAAGAAGATAACGCAATCACGCAGGTATGTCGTCACAAAGTTCACAAAATCGATATTCATTTAATGTTATGCAATGGTCAAAAAAGTCTCGCTCTGTATTTAAAACCATGAAAGCTAAAAAAATGCAACACCAATCGCAGGCTACTCATTCAATACGTTTTTGTCGGATGAAGAATAGGATTTCTGGCAAATTGATCGCAAAAGAATTGCTACTAGTGTAAAAAAAAGTCGTAAAAAAATAATATGCCGACGATAATAGCTTCAAAAAATTCCAGAAGAACGAAAGTCTTTTTAATGATCGAACAAACGGAGACAAGCCCTTTTACATCGGCAAGTTTGTATGGCTTTAAATCAGCCACAAGATTCATTTCTGGATAGAAGAAGCAATATTAGAAAGAATTGAAAAAACAAATTTGTTCCAAAGACTTTTCGCAATTAAATGCTAACCACGATAGGCACAACTCGCAATATGTATTTTGCACAACTCGTAGTAGTGAACAACCAAGAAAAAGTTAAGCAGTAACTTCCAACAAAAGCAGGCTTTGATTTTAACAAATGAATTTCGAGGATAAGGTTACACCGCTCTATTCTTGATTTCGGTCAAACCAGGATGACAAATGTTTTTTTTTCAAAAATTTTTAGTTTTTGGTGATAAATCGCCACGAAATAATGCGTGAACTAAGCGTGACGAACAGATCATTTACAACCTTTGTTTGTCGCCAGCGATTTTTAGTCATTAGATAAAACTTTTAATCTTGCGTCAGACACAAAATGACCCCTATGTTGAGGTCTACTTAGGAGAGTAGATACAGGTCGAAGTTTATGTTTCCACTAAGCAATCGATGAGTGATAGCTACGCCCTACTGTGTGTCACTAAATGAGTAAAACCGTTAAGCTGTGAAACGTCAAATCTGGCAAATATGAAGCTTATAAGCTTAATGATATTGTTGGAAGAGCTTTGCCGTATTTGATTTTACAGCATGGCACGATGTCATACGGCTTCAGTTTGGAAAGCAAAAATTCACACGATATACAACATTCGTCGCGTCTCTAACCGAATATATATACCACTACCAATACGTATAAACAATAATGCGAGATAATTGATAACAACAATTACAATGATCATAACTGTATTGAAATAACAATGAAATGTGTACAGTTGTTCTCTAAAAAATGTGAAGTTGAACACAATTACAATTTTTATTGAAAATTCTCAAGTGCTCGAAATTACAGCAGGACGATTAAAAATTATCATAGCGAAATTTATAACGGTGATAGTCTGCATAAAACTGAGAATTCAGGAGCAGTTAATCAGTAATAATTGTTGCATCAAAGTAATTTAAAAAAAAAAACATTCAACAGCAAGTGAATTAGCTACGTAACGAAAGAGATACGCGAAGCAATTCCAAAATTGCTACTCGAATTTATCACTTAACCAGCAATTTAATCAAAGTCAGCCCTTGATCTAATTAGGTTGATTGCGGTACCGTTCTCATGAATCATATCTCTGTTGGAAAAAACTGAAGTTTTTTTTACCCCTTTCCACTAAAACGATAAAAACAAGCTTAACTTAGCAAATGCTCATAATAATTAGCAATTGCTACATTTAAACTTATGAATTACTGAATATAGCTAGTATGCTCAAGTGCGAGAAAAATTGAAACAAAATTCTATCCTCATAACTTTAAGTACCGGTATACCCTTTTTAAAAAATATCAGATAAGGAGCCAAGTGTGCCTTTTCGTATATATGCTACGTATCAACTCTTTAGCTTTTTTAGCCATCAGGTATAAAATCATAGCTACTTCAGGTGCTGCTATTTTTTGCATTTTCTTATAATCATATTTGCCAAAAATTAAGTGATTGAAAAGTAAAAAATGAGCACTAATTTTAACACTTCCCCAAACGGATGCATTGCGCTGCGCATCAAAGCATAAGGTCGACAACTGTAACCATAGGTCACAGGCAGGAAGGTCGAGAGATGACATCTTTTGAGCGTTAGCAATGAGTAGAATCACGTAAATAAATTTTTGCAGCAAAGTTCTTGTGTTCTGTTGAAGGATTTACACGCTTACCCAAGCTTAAAAGTTTCAAGTGGAAATAGTAAACAACAAAAAATGGAACATCATTGATATGTAGAGCTTCTAAGCACATCTCTTGTACATAACTTTAATCGTAGCTTAAATACACTCATATTCATTTGTTTTTGTAAATTAACAATTACAGTACCATGCTGTTCGGTTGCAAAACTACTCGTAAAAATATCTAATTCTATTCTTCAATCCATAATAAAGCTTGTATGTAAAACTATTACGCTCTAAAAATCTGACGTAGGTCGCAATAGCTATTACAACCAAGTGAGGACATTGACAGAGCCATCCACATTCCAAAGAAACTGATGGGTGTGACTGTGCAATGAGTAAATATACTTAATGTACAAACAAAGTTATTAAATAGTACGGAAAAGTGCAGGCCATAAACGACCCAAAAAGAATTGTTAGGTTACCCACAGGTTGGGAACTAGGGTGGAGTGAAAAAATTTTTTATTGCAAATTGGAGGTTGGGGGAGGTCTAAAAACCTGGCAAATTACCTAAATCCAACCTCGATAACAGTTTTTTGAGGTTGGACCCTATACACAGCCACCTACCCCCCAAAAGTTGCTGAAGGGGGTCAAATTTCTTAAAACACATGTAACTGTTGATCCACACATCGTAGAAAGCTGGTTTCGGTCTTAAAAGCTGCAAAATATCTGAGTTTCTACCTGCTCTAATTAAACATTTTGACGTGCGGTCAATGGTTTTTAATTTATTAGTAAAAAATCGTATTTTGTTGATTTTCTTCTAAGCAGTAATTATAATACAATATGATTTTTTGAAAATAACTCAAAAACCATTGATTATACGACTAAATGTCAAATAGTAGTGATGCACCGATTATTCAGAATCGGTATCGGGAATTGATATAATCGATGTTTTTTGGGGTATCGGCATCGGTATTGAATCGGTCAAAAATGCCTGTAATGACCAATCCATTACCGATTCTTTTAAAACCGATTTGACAATGAAAATAGTAGTAACCAGCAACAAACATTCAAAAATAATTAAAAAAATTAGTAACACAAGATTATCTGCAAAATTTATTAGTTGAAGTTTAGCGGTTAAAATTAACAATGTTTGCCAACCGGGATTGCAAAACTTGAAGCTGCTTTAGCGTCAGCAATGTAGTAAGATTATTTGATATGCAAAAAAACATTCTGAAAAAGTGAGCCCAAACAGCATACTCTGTTAAGGCTAATTTTTTCAGATCGGTTGCTTAGGCATATCACCAACTTGAAATTCAAAATTACGGGATTTGCAATAATATTGGTATATATATTTTGTGCAAATTCAAAAAATCAATAAAGCAAGTAGAAAGGATTTGATTTTAAAAATTGTATTTTATTAACTGTACGATTTTGTGTATGGTATGCTGAAGTTATAAACATATTTGTAAGCAGTATGGCCAAGGAATTATGGATATTATTTCCATATAATATAAAATCTTTGATCTATGTCACACCCTTATTGCATTAGTCTACCCTCAGCTAAATATTTTTATGACACCTATCTTTGCATGGTGAATTTTTACAAGCAGCAACATTGTGTGACAGTTTTTATAAATTCAGTGTTACGTTAAGCACCTATCTTTGCATGGTGAATTTTTACAAGCAGCAACATTGTGTGACAGTTTTTATAAATTCAGTGTTACGTTAGGCACGTTAAGCACACACACCAGATAGGAATTGGAATCAGGTTGGTACCAATAACTTTTTTCGGTATCAGTCTTGGTATTGGGCAAAATTTTGGTATCGATACATCATTGTTAAATAGAGCAAGTAGAAACATAGACATTTTGCACCTTTCAAGACCAAAACCAGCTTCCTACGATGTGCGGATCAAAAGTTACATGTGTTTTGAGAATTTTGACCACGTTCAGCAACTTTTAGGGAAGTGGATGGCTGGGTTTGGGGTCCACCTCAAAAAAATTGCTATTGGTGTTGGATTTAGATGGTTTGCCAGGTTTTTAGAAACCTCCAACCTCCAGTTTCCAAAAACAAATTTGTTACTCCACTCTGAAAATTTGACCCCCTACAGCAACTTTTTTGGGGGGTAGGTGGCTGGATTTGGAGTGCAACTTCAAAGTAATGTTATTGGTGTTGATTTGTGGTTTGCCAAGTTATTAGGTCCCCACAACTTCCAATTTCCCAAAAAAAGTTTTTTCACTCCAACCTATTGGGAACCACTTCACCACTAGGTCGTCTTAATCTCAATATACACACATTTTTTTTCATTGTAGCTATACTTGGATACTGATAGTCTTTATTCTCTAATCTAAGAGTGACTTCACAGTCCCAAAATTTTAGTAAGTCACGTGATCAACAATATCATGACAAATTTTTGCAATTTCAGCCTGTTGCAGCAGTTTTGCTGATGTTACAGATTAATTTTATCTGCAAGCAGTTCAAACAAAGCCGAACTAAAAGCATACTAAGCAAGGTCCTATCTATCTACAATAGGCCCTGATCTAATGCGTCATATGAAAAAAAATAATAGCATACATATATAAAATTATGATACCTGATGAATATAAACTATCTTTCACAGCAGCTTGGTTGGCTTGTCTGTGATCAGGACTACAGTTGCTGGTTGTAGAGCCGTTGCTACTTCCATCACCGGAGTCTCGTATACCTGACACAGTAAGCAATCCTCCTGGTGCACAAGGAAAACTGTTCTGACTATCCACTGAATTTCGACTGCCAGCTTGCTCTTGATCCAACATCAAGCAAATTTCTTTTAAATTTCGATTCTCTTGAGAAAGTGAGGCTTGTCGTTGTTCCAAGTCTTTGATTTTTGTGTGGCAAGTTGCCAGTTCTTTTTGAAGGACACCTGTTGCATAACGACCAAACATTTGCCATTCTCTTGCAACTTTCTTAGCTTTTTCTCGATCATCATCAAGAAAGCAACATATTCCAGCCAACTCCTCCTTTTCTTTTATCAAATGCTCTTTTTCTTGCATTAATCTTTGGTTAACTTCTCGAACTCCACGCACTTCCAACAAATGAACCTGACAACACAAAGCTCATTTTATTTACAATACGAGTTAAAGGATAAGCTTAACATTAACACAATCAATAGCATATATACAAATCAAACGCTTTTAAATCATTTACAACTTAATAATCATTATTAATATAGCTAAGATATTTCCCACGTTGCTTTGCAATAACAAAGACAAACTACATTGCATCAGTAAGTAATAAAAAAAAAAAATTTAGACACCAATTGATGAATATGCTATCTAGGAACAAAGAATATAATATTTCGTTATCAGTTCATCATCAAGTTATTATCATATATAGCCATTAGCCAATAACTACTTCAGGGAAACACGACACAAAATAGAACAATATTACCAAGATACAAGTAGCATTTGCACTACCACATTTAACTTTACTGTGAAGTAGCAACATTTTAAACATTGAATGGTCTTAAACCCAAGCATAATTTCACTTTGAATACCGATACTGCATAATTTCGTTGTATATTGCTATTGTACTGTAATGTGCAAGTTATGTTCAGCCTCAATGCGTCACTATCACACCAGTTAAAAAGCACTGGCATGCTTTTGTAATTGGAATTAATACCTTGGTCATTGAGCCCTTTTGTTACTGGAAGCAATCATTTCTTGTAATTGTATAATTGGAATTAGTATATATACAAAAACATATTATTAATATTACAAGATTACCTTAGCACTTTACTACTTCGTGATAGACTAACTGTGGGTTTTTGGTTTTGTAGTAATTCTATGTAGCAATAGATTTTTCAAGCATGATGCAACATACCAGTAATTAATTTACCTGAAGTTTTTTATTTACATCTTTCATAGATCTACTGCGTTCAATCAAAAGCTTTTTATGTTCATTTTCAGCATGACGTAGTCTTTGCATTACGACTTCTATTCCTTCTTGTCTTAAAACATCATCACTTGGCAAGCGAAGCGGCACATCTCTGGAAAGAGAAGAACCAGAGGATGTACTTGAAGATGGGGAGGAAGGGGGAAAGTTATAATCCATTTTAAAAACTTATCGGTAATGCACTTTATTTGCTTCAATGCAATCTACTACATTGACCTATTAACACATAGTTTTAGAACTACTACCAACTATCAGCTTAATCAAAGAAAACATACCAGTAACATGAGAAATCAATTACTTTTCAGCATGCAACAAATATCTCTGACACACCATATTATTCCAGGTTACCAGTACAACATACTGTACTAAACGCCAATGCAATAACATTAAAGAGTAGTGATTATTTGTACACGCCCATGAAAATAAACATTGTTTATTTTAAACAGAGTCGAAATCCACGGATCGTGGATTGCTTCCTAAACGCTACATCCAAGGACTGCTTATCTGTTTCTATAATGACATTACTGTCACAGAGGAACCGATTTTCCAGCACTGCAGCAAACTGCTTGTGTTTGTTTCTAAAGGTTTGCCATGGATCTAGACCAGGGGTGGCCAACCTATGCGCCATACGTGGCGCAATGGCTATTTAAAAGTGGCGCATTGCGCCTTTTTCATGACAAGCCACTTCTACTCACTAATTTTTTGTTTATTTTTTTTTTTTTTATTTGCCTCCACCTTTATTTTTTGGTGGAAAACAGAACATCTGAGGGCATTTTAGACGTAAGCTGCTAAAATATTTTTGCATTATCCGTAGTGACTGCACTCACTGCACACCCTTTTTCGATAACAAAAAGTGTGCTAAAATGAGTGTTTTTTTATATGAAAACCGTAAAAATTCGTTGGCGGCTGGGGGGTTTCACCCCCAGACCTCCGGTTGTGGCCCCTTTTTGCCAAATCCTGGGTGCACCACTGTCTGGGGGCGTGAAGTGAAGACCCTTTTTTTTGCTCATCAATATTGCACGCTTTTGCTTTAAAGGACTGAAAAAAATGGATGCTTCATGTGGCGCATCTAAATTAAGGGTGAAAAATATTGGCACATGGAATCAAAAGGTAGGCCACCCCTGATCTAGACACTTCCTTCATTATATTACTTCATCACACTCTACTTGGTTGTGCAAAAGCACAACAAAGTAATAAAACTAGACCAAAGCAAAAAAATGCTACAGTCTCTTACAAATACTGAATACTAACTGTCACTTTGTAAAAAATTTAGCCAAGATGTATTGGCACTGGTAGACTAGTGTGCTGATTGAAAGCTTTTATTTTGCTTCACAACTTACAGACTCAAGAAAACCAACATACCGTAACCAAGTTTAAAATACCCTTTTTTTTTTTAATTCCAAACTTTAAACTCTGGGGATGGTTACACTGTCAATGCACAGATGCGTTAATTAGTACCAGTAACCAGTAAAATTGAGGTTACATGGGTCTCACAATTGCTTGTAGGCCTACCCAGAACTACACCACATCTCAGTAAAACTCATTTAGACTAGACTATTAATGCAAGGCATTTGATCGCACTGTCCAGTGTCTGTCACGATAACTGCATTTGATATTGTAGAATACTCCCGGTTCAATGCTGTCAGATTACTAAAAATGACACATGTTTAGCAAACTTTATTTAGTAACCAAGTGACATGAGTAGGCATAAACTACACATGTACAGACTAGGTACTCTGTACCGTAGTAGGATTACGTCTAGAGTTTGTACCACCTATTTGTCTTAATTATGACATCACTATTGTTGCTTTCTTGTTATGTTCTGTTGCAGTTGCGTAGCCAGCCAAAAATTTTGGGGGGAGGCCAAATATTTGAAATTTTAGCGAGTAGTAGTATTTTGTTTGGAACATTAATTTATCCAATCACGGCATGCTGCCCCCATGTTTTTCTATTCATTTCCTCGCAGTCTAGGTGAGTTGTCAGACGAAATGAAGGCACTGAACGTTTGGCTCTGACTCCTGCAATTCTCTGGGCAGGCGTTAGTGTATTGCCGGGGTCTGTGGCTGTGATACGTTCGAATAGTGGTGGAACAGAAACACAAGGTGTTGGATTTGTATTACTAACATAACAAATATTTACAACGCATAACAAAAGGCAGTATGGCACCACTACGATTAAAAATCCGTCCATTCGTCGCTTCCCACCAGCTACACACGTTACAACTCGATTGATCTTCTCGGTGTCGTTAATCCTTGCGCTACGGCAGTGAAGCCAACACAAATCTGAGAGTCGATCAGAAGTCATTGTTGAACGCAACCATGTCTTCACTCGTTTCACACACGAAAAAGACCGCTCAGCTTCAACAGTTGTTGAAGGTAACGCCATGATGATTTGGATTGCGCTGCGCACGCTTGGGTAATCTTGAGTACTCATAAAAAGCTCCTGCAAACATTCGTGTTTGACTTCAGGGCTCAAAGAAGATCTCCACAGCCTCACTTCGCTTTCAAGATTATTTAATGAATACGAGCGCTCGATCTCATCGATTTGGGTTGGCTTGTTTGAAGGAAGGAGTGACAATAAAGCAAAAAACGAAGGATTGTCCCTAAATCTTTCCCGAAGAGAGCAACTTAGGCCGTCGACATACGGGAGATATATGGCACGATGGAAATACTGTGAAGTCGATTCAGCGGAGACGTTATCACGATAAGCTTGTATCTCGACTACTCTGGGCCTTGTCAGCGCTTTCACCCCAGTTATTTCACAAGCTTCTTCATAAATTTTTGACGCAATGTTCAAGTCTGTGCGTTCTTGACTGACAACGTTCTGAAGAGAAGAAATAAGACTCTTCACAGATAGTACACTGACTCCAACAGTCTGAAGCTTACGCGCTAATGGTTCTATAAATGACGAATATCGCACCATTAAACACACAGTGTAAGTCACACCAGACTTCTCCAGGGCAGATTTCAAAGAAAACGCTTTTGCTCTTGCCTCACTGCTGCCATTGCTCATCAAAAAACCAAGAGCATCAAGTATGCGCTTGAAGTTACATTTGAAGATTCGGATGCTCTTGTACTTCTCGGACCATCTGGTAGGCGAGAACAAAGGAATGTTAATTCCCAAGCTTGCACGTCTTTTGGGGCTCTCTCTGAAGAAATGTATAGTCTCCCTAATAACATCACCGGTGTTTCTGATGATTGGAACCTTACTTTGGTCATCGATGACCAAATTTAAACAGTGAGAAGCACAGTGCACAAATATTGCGCAAGGGCACTTATCGCGAATGCGTTTTTGTACACCACTCAAGTGACCTGCCATTGTTGACGCACCATCATATCCCTGCCCAACAAGTTTTTGGAAATCCACTCCTATCTTAGATAGGTGGGCCAAAATACTCGATGAAATTGATTCTGCTGAAACTGAATCCATTTCAACAAATCCTGTAAAGCTCTCGTGGACTTTGCTGCCAATCATGTATCTCAAAACAATACTGAGCTGTTCTTTACCAGAAATATCGCACGACTCGCCAGCTATCAATGACACAAAAGATTTGTTGGCTTTCGTGACAATCTCTTGCACTATCATATTGCTGGCTATCGCGAGAATCTCATTCTGGAACATTGGACTTGTATATTTGGCGTTGCTGGCCATTCGAGCAAAATGCTTCTTTAATTCTTCATCCCCGGCGTCAATGCGAAATTGAAGAAGCTTCATGAAATTCCCTTTATCTTCGGAATGACCGCGCAAAGGGATGTTGTTTGAGGCACAGAATATCACAGTCTTAACAATAGAGGTAATTATCTTTCTGTTTTCTCTCATTTGTGTAGCATATGCTGTCTCCAAGCTCGCACACATATTTTGGCCACTTTCCATACTTATGACAAAGTTTTTCGCAGCAGTAGTTGTTTCTTTGTGGCAACCAACATCTCGGTGGTCAACAGCTTTCTCAATAAATTTCTTGAAGTCAATGCATGGTTTTTTGACAAAAGCAGCATTGCCGATATTGCCATGCTTTAGACGTGCTTGCATTACAATGCATATCTTGCATAAACCACCTCCACCAGAGAGTTGAGTGTAGACTAACCAACTGGAAAACCTTCCATCCTCAAGCCATGCTTTCAGAAACTTGCGACGACTTTGTCAAACGGTATCAAGAAGCACCACGTTTTTTGGACCATCGGAAGTTAAAAGTCTGAATCTCTCAGCATCTGTAAGCTGTGAATGATGCTTAAGGACAAACCCTAGATCGTTGGTTATACCTATTTCATGTGTTTGCTGTTGCCCGTGATCAGAGGTGTCAGTTCTAACAGGTGTATTTGGTGTTTCCTCAGTAGACATGGGCCTGCTTGATGTTGATGAGGGCTGCACATCTTGACTTCTCGGAGAAAAAAAGCTATCTAATCTTGCTTGTTTAGGTTTTGCCATCTAAGAAGACTGCGGTTTTTAAAAGTAAAAAAAAAACTGCGTTGTAGCTAAACGTTTAAAATTCCAAACCAGGGAGCTAAACTAGGCTACAAACCTCAATCAACGTAAACTGACTTAAATGGATGTAACGCACTAACTACGCACACAAAAATACGTAGTGTCTTTTCACGAGCGGAAACAAGTGACCACAAACATTCAAAAACTAACTCCCCTGTGACGTAACAATGGCAATGGGTGGTAAGCCAGAAATTGAGCGAGCCACCAGCGTACCGGCAATATAAACATGCGTTTGTGATCAGCTCAATAGGCCTAGTAATTGCAAACTGCTCGTGAATGCCACAAAATTATTAAAGGGTCAGCTACAAAAACGAGAAATTTTGGAGGGGGGCATGGCCCCTTTGCCCCCCCCCCCGGCTACGCCTATGTTCTGTTGTTGTAGGCTACTGTGTAGTCAGTTGAGCTCAGCGGTTAAGCGTAACCTGCTTTATTAGTTATTGTGTGACAGCGTAGTTTCGTTAGTTCAGTTATTTATTTATGTTCTTTATTGCAGAGTCGATTCAATCATTTTCTAGTATTATATTTACGCTTCGAAAATTGGTGATATTTCTTCATGATTGAATCGACTAGGTTAGCCTGTCAGTAGTTACTAGTTAGGCCTTTAGTAGTGTAGTAATATGGTTGTTATATCCTGCACTTATCCGGGATGCGACTTCCAGTCAGAAGATGTGACAGAGCCCATCGCATGCGCCCTCCTGCAGAGTCATTCATTCAGTCATGCGACGGCGGCACCTGCTGTTCAGGCCGCTGTTCCCGCCCCAGTTACTGAGAACCGAGGACCTAAGCTGGAGAAGCCCCACATCGGCATTGGGGTGTCCATGGAAGAGTGGAATGTGTGTACGCGTCGATGGCAGGTTCTTAGCAGGCTCTGGCATTGATGACATTTTAGCCCCCTTACAGCTGTTTCAATGCGCCAGCAGGAAATTAGGAGATAATTTGCTAAAATCTGATGCCGAAGTCGCCTCGCGACCTATTGCAGATTTACTCATTTCCATGCGGCGTTTAGTTGTCATACCCATCGCCACTGATGTTTTGAGGACAGATGTGCCAAAGGCGCGATGAACCTCATGCAAATGTGCCAAAGGCGCGATGAACCCTTTCGGGCTTTCGCTGCGCGGGTGCGTGGAAAAGCTTACACTTGTGCATTTTTTGCAGATTGTCAGTGTGGTTAAAAAGTTGACTGTACTGACCACATGATACGTGATGCACTGCTGGAAAGGTATCTGCGATGCAGAAATTCGTAAATTCGTCGTGAGGTATTACCGTAGGTACCGCCAATATAATTACTACTGCTATCAGTGATGTCATCGCCATCGGCGAGAGCAAAGAGATGGCGCGAAATGCTGCACCCGTTTCAGATGTCTCCGCTGTGTCCGCTTTTAAGCGCCAGAAGGCTGCATCGGTAGCTCATGACAGATCAGAGAAGTCTCCATGCCCAGTCTGCAAACAGCTATTTAGCGCGTATGCAAAAGGGCCCCGTGGATGGAACTCAAAACCACACACCTGTGGGCACCTGGTGTATTTTATTAGGTACTCACAGTAATTTCTTTCTTCTTTTCCTTTTCTTCTTTCCGATTTTTACAGATATCAACGCAGCTCTCAATCTACCACCATAATTCTGGCAGAATAAACGAGAGAATCGAAAAAAAAGAAAAAAGCGTGCCGTGTGCAAAAATCAACAAGCGGCAAGCGCACCCTGTCTAATAATAACTGTTGGAAATTGAACGGCAATACATGCGCAATAAAGCGATTAAGCATGCACGCTACTAAAAATGGGATGAAATGTCTAAAAAAATAATATTGCTACATTTTCCCCTACGAAATCAACATTTCCATAATGTTCATCCTAAAAGATATGAATTTACTTTTTACCTGATGTATTGTTAAATCTTGAGTAAATTACTGCAAACACCATCACAATTACTTTTTACATGAATATTGTCAAGTCGATGGCAAAAAATAGCAAACACATTCAGTAAATCTAACTTTTAGTCCACAAATTCTCAAAACTTTCCTTGCTTTTTCTCAAAACGGCAAAACGTGGGGACCAATCAAAGTAATATCGCGACGTTTTTTGACATAAAACTTACAAACTTTCAATCGTCATTGCAAAGAGTATGAAATCATCTTTCACATGAATGTTGTCAAGTTGATGGCAAAACAACACAAACATCATCAGAACGACTTTGAACTTGACTGAAAATCGAAAAAAAAATGTAATGCTTTTTTGCTAAAACGGCAAAAGTTGGGGTCCAATAAAAGTACTTTTGTGATGTTTTCCCCCACAATATTGCCATGCTTTTAATACTCATTGCAAAGAGTATGAAATTACCTTTCACATGAATATTTTAAAGTTGATGGAAAAATATAGCAAACACCATCAGAACGACTTTGAACTTGATCCAAACAGGAAAAGATTTTCTGTTTTTTGCTGAAACGGACAAAACTGGGGTCCAAATATATGAATATTGCAACGTTTTCCCCCACGAAATTGCCATTCCTTTAATACTCATTGCAAAGAGTATGAAATTACCTTTCACATGATCATTATTAAGTGTGTGGCAAACTGCTGCAAACACCATCAGAACGACTTGGAACTTGACTAAAAACCGAAAAAAAACATCTTTGTTTTTTGCTGAAGCGGCAAAAACTGGGGTCCAATAAAAGTACAATTGCGACGTTTTCCCCCACGAAATTAACACTCTTTTAATATTCATTGCAAAGAGTATGAAATTACCTTTCACATGAATATCGCAAAGTTGATGGCAAAATATAGCAAACACCATCAGAACGACTTGGAACTTGATCCAAATAGGAAAAAGTTTTCTGTGTTTTTTTCTGCAACGGACAAAAGTTGGGGTCAAAAAATAGTACTATTGCCACGTTTTCCCCCACGAAATTGCCATTCCTTTAATATTCATTGCAAAGAGTATGAAATTACCTTTCATATGATCATTGTCAAATGTGTGGCAAACTGCTACAAACACCATCAGAACGACTTGGAACTTGACTAAAAATCGAAAAAACTTCCCTTGCTTTATGTCGAAACGGCAAAAACTGGGGTCCAATCAAAGTAATATCGCGACGTTTTCCGACATAAAACTTACTAACTTTCAATCGTCATTGCAAAGAGTATGAAATCATCTTTCACATGAATGTTGTCAAGTTGATGGCAAAACAACACAAACATCATCAGAACGACTTTGAACTTGACTGAAAATCGAAAAAAATTTATCGTGATTTTGCCAAAACGGCAAAAGTTGGGGTCCAAGCAAAGCGCTAATGTGACGATTTGCGACATAAAACTCACAAACTTTCAATCATCATTGCAAAGAGTATAAAATTACCTTTCACATGAATGTTGTCAAGTTGATAGCAAAACAACACAAACACCATCACAGCGATTTTGAACTTGACCGAAAAACGAAAAAAAATTAATGCTTTTTTGCTAAAACGGCAAAAGTTGGGGTCCAATCAAAGTACTATTACCACGTTTTTCCCCACGAAATTGCCATTCCTTTAATACTTATTCCAAAGAGTATGAAATTACTTTCACATGATCATTGTCAAGTGTGTGGCAAACTGCTGCAAACACCATCAGAACGACTTTGAACTTGGCCGAAACACCAAAAAAAGTTTTTGTGTTTTTTGCTGAAACGGCAAAAACTGGGGTCCAATCAAAATAATATCGCGACGTTTTCCGACATAAAACTCACAAACTTTCAATCGTCATTGTAGAGAATATGAAATTACCTTTCACATGAATGTTGTCAAGTTGATGGCAAAACAACACAAACATCATCAGAACGACTTTGAACTTGACTGAAAATCGAAAAAAAAACTAATGGTTTTTGCTGACCAAACTTTCAATCATCTTTGTAAAAGTATGAAAGATTTTTCACGTGAAACATGTAAACTTCAAAATTTCAAGAACTTTTTAGCATAAACAACCTTAATAGGCTATCACAGCATCATAGGCTATTACAACTAAAATATTGCTATGATGCTGTGATAGTTTATTAGGGTTGTGTATGTTGAAAAGTTCTTAAAATTTTGTATTTAATTTGAATCTTGTGCTTCGCATTATTTTGAACATTGTAAAGTTGATTATAAATCGTAAAAAATTTCTTTGTTTTCTTGCTAAAACTACAAAAAACGGGGTCCAATAAAAGTAATGTTGTGACATATGTTCCAACGAAATTACCATTTTTTTAATGCTCTTCGAAAAGAGTATGAAGTCACCCTTCACATGAATATTGTCAAGTGTGTGGCAAATTGCTACGTACCTACTTGACGATTAATTCTTGCGTGGTCCACCAATACTTGTTAAGAAAAAGTTGCTTTAAATCTCTTCCTCAGAAGTTACAGTAGATGCTTATCACTTGCATCGTAATTTAGCTTTTTTTTTTTTTTTTTTTTTGCTTCATGTTTGAGGAAGGCAGGATCAGTGTCCAATTTCTGCGTCATTTATAAAGCGGACATGGTCGAACGATCAAAACCCTATTTAACAAACTTTCATTTTCGGTTTCAGGTTATGGTTACTTAACAGAATTAGGGTAAGATTGAATTTAATTTGCTGATAAGATGGCCGAGTGGATAGAGGGTCTGCTTCTGAATGGGTAGACTCCTGGGTTCGATTCCGAGTCCGGTCAAATCAATGACTTGAAAACTGGTATTCACAGCTTTATTGCCTGACGTTCAGCATTAAAGTGATAGTGTGACGCAAGCCGGCAAGTTCGCTTGTTGTGTCGTTGGGTAAAGGATTATACGGGAATCCACCATCTAAGTGTGATAGACGGATGGCCGGCAACTCCTAAAACCAGCTCGTATAGCGCCCCGTCGCTTTCTCGTAATAGGAGAATAAAAATGCGAATAAGCAAAATTTTATATCTGTTCACAAGGTGTAAATGATTTTGAATTTATTTATTTTTTAATAAATGAATTTATATTTAAAAAATAATTGGATCCAACTCTGTATGGGCCTCCATTTTTAAGTCCTACGCGCACTTTTGCACACACTATATTTTTTATAATATTATTACGCAGTTTATGACGTTATTTAAAAGAAACCGATGGCGAAGAATTTGAAAATTGAACAATAGAATATGAGCGCAAAAAAACGCATTCAACGCAATTCGCAAAGCAAAATTTCGTTTTTGAATTGATGCAACTTTGCGTCCGTTAAGGCCTTTTCGGCAGCGTACCTTCCTCGATTGGGGGGTTTAGGAGGGGCTGCTACGGCTCTGAGTCTAGCAGCCATCCATGAGTTTAGTCATCTCACTGCTACAGGGATTTAGCATACTACATACTACCCTACTCCAGTAGTCTGCTTATTGTGTGCCTTATTTTAAAGTCGTGCAATGTACATGCAGTGACCATTAACTTCATATCGGTAAACGCATGAATGCTCACAATTTAAAAAATACGATTTTTAATTAGGATTTACTGAAGAGATGTCGCATGAAGGTTACAATCGAAGGAATATCTTAAAATTTCGGTCGCGCATTACGAAGATTATGAGACGAGGTATACATAACGAAATATACTTGAATTCACTTCCAAACACCTAATCTAATGATTTTTAAAAAAAAGGTAGACAGGACAAAAGGGGAGACCGAAGTATATGTCTTCCCAGGGGCCCTGATCATGACCCCCAGCAAACATATTGCGCACAATTGTGGTCAACTCGGCAGATTTTTGCGAAACCAAATGCAGTAGGCCTACTACCACCTGTCGTTCCATTTGCGAATTTTTGGCTATTAAAATAAAAAATATTTTTGTAGTCGAACTAATCAATCAATCAAACAGGTTTATTATGCAAGAACGCAAGAATGCAAGAACGCAAAAGCGCATTTTCACCAACAAGTAAAAGTACCACAAAAACAAAACGTAAGTTTAAACAGTAAATATGACACAAAAAGTTAAGGTGTGGATAAAATAGAAGCATGCTTATTGCTTAAAGGGGAACTGAAGCGCAAAAAATTTTTTTTTCTCGGGTAATTCGTTCTCAAATTCTTTCTCGGATAATTATTGCCTTAAGTAATTTTTGGTCACACCAACTGCACTGATAAGACCTGATAGGTCGAAACAGTGCTCACTGTCTGCAGTTCTGAAAAACTTGTATACTTTGATCAAGAGTTTGTTCATTCCTATGCGATGTAGCACATGGGATGCCTGTGTGACATAACGCATAGGATTCTCAACAAAGCACATAGGAATGAAAAGTTACTGCATACCTGTGCAATATAGCATGTTTTCTTCACTGGTTTGCCAATCCTTTATGACTTAGTGCATAGGCGTTACGCAAAATAAAACCTATGTACTTTGACCAAGAATTCATTCATACCTATGTGATACAGCTCATGGGATCGTTAATAAGGCTGTAGTACATAGGAAAGTAAGGGTTTACGAATGGCACCCAATATTTTGCAACCATGTTCTGCTCCTTTGATAACGAGCAGCTGTTGAGCTCTTTTTCAGAAATGAAATTTTCTTCTAGTTTGGTTCAGTAGACTTTAGGATGAGAAGCTGCTCAATTGGAAAGGTTTGTCGCCGGCGGTAAGCCAAAGAATAACACTACTATTATTTGCAGGTAATGGTGTGGTTACACTTGAGATCGATTGCTTTACGATTGTCTGATTTCAGCAATCGGTGAGAAGCGGGTGGGAATCGTTTCGCAATCGACAAGACAAATTTCAAACAAAGTTAAAAACTTTTTAACTTTTGCCGTCGATTCTCCCCAATTGCCGCCGTTTACCGCCAATTGTCTTGCCGATTGCGATACCATTCCCTCCCGCTGGCGGAGGTGAGACGATCGTAAACTAATCGGCTTCAAGCGTAACCATGATACAGTATAAAGCAGAGGCGCCGAACCTGTGGCACGCGTGCCAGATGTGGCATGCCGCAGAGTTTTTTCTGGGTCGCCACTTCATACTTTAATCTTGATTTCGTCCCTTTTTTGTAAATCCGGCCCTGCTTCAACCTCAAAGCTTTATGGCGCAGTTTATCGGCTAGATTAGGGTATTGCAACCTTTTTTTGCTCATGGCCCCTGAAAGTGCTAAAAATATGGCGGTGGCCAACAGGCCCATTAAGTTTTGTTAAAAGAACAAAGTGAGCTCAACAACATGATCAGGAGATCCTGACGTTGTTTTCTCACCAATCTCTGAGGCCCACTGAAAACAGCGCCGTGACCCACTGTTGGGCCATGGCCCATAGGTTGAAAACCTCTGGGCTAGATTAATTAGCGTTTGTTATGAACGAAAATGTGTTTGTAGTGGAAAAGTAGTCTATTATTATGTAATGCAGCTTGACTTCAAAACGCTCGTACACTACTGCATGATTGGTCTTCGGTTTCATGTGAGTTCCCAGCTTACATGTATAGTGGGCGAAATACGAGTTGCAAGTTAATGAAGCTTCAATAACCCGCCCATTAGTTATAAAATCTTTGTTTTGCGTAGTGCTTAAAGTTTTGTTTAACCGTAATTTACTTCCGTGGTGTGTTTAACAAGCAGGTGTTTAGCTCTTTTACAGAAATGACTTTGCCTTTAGCTATCGAATTGGAAAGTTCCATTGCCGGAGATGGGTGCCAAAGAACAAATAACTTATCATTATTTGCAGGTAAAGGAGAAAATCTTCTCTTCACTTACGAGTCATGTTAAGTGAGACTGAGGGGTAACTCTCTTAATGCAATGACGAAAATCAAGAACAGTAGCCTACATCGGAATCTCAGATGGCCGAGTACTGGTATAGAGCGTCTGTCCGTATAGTGCAGAGCGTCTGTCTCTTGAGCTGCAGACTCGGGTTTTTGATTCCGAGTCGGGTTAAACCAATGACTTTAAAATTGGTCTGTCTGTAACAGCTCAGATGACCGAGTGGTATAGTGCGTCAGCCACTTGAACTGCAAACGCGGGTTTGATTCCGAGTCGGGTCAAACCAATGACTTTAAAATTGGTATCCACAGCTTCCTACTTGACGCTCAGCGTTAAAGAACAATGGAGAACAAGCCGGCAAGTTTACTTGTTGTGCGGTTGGGAAAGGCACTTAGCAGGATTACCCAGCGATAGGAGGAAAAATATGCAACTAAAAACAAAAAAAAATCTTGCTAAAACCCCAAGCTATGCTTGCTACCAGAAGATCGATTGGTGTGAAATAACATTAAAATTTGACAGCAAATGCCCTGCAAGAATTGCAGCCTAACTTTTACTTGAAGATGGTATTGTAATTTTAATATTTTGATTTTACTCTTGTGAACTCCCTCCGTAATACTGTTTTTAAAACTTTTTTGGGGTAAAGTGCAAAGCAACATTTTTGACTTGAACAACTAATTGTACCTCAAGCGTGGTCTCGCAACGCTTATTCCTAAGCGAAGCGCTTGCTTTCAAAATCAGATTTTCCGACACTAACCATTGAATCATAATCTATTTGTGTGTTAATATTGCCTACTGAACAAGCTTGTGCTCAATTCGCGTCGTCTATTACTGTGACTGCTAAATTTGTGGATTTGCGGTCCAAATTCAATTTCAAGCGAATGCTAGCATCGAACTCCAGCAATGTGGTTTAAATTAAAACGTCTTTTAAAACAACGAAGACCTAAACTAAGGAACTAAAAATCGTATTTTTTAAATTGTGAGCATTCATGCGTTTACCGATATGAAGTTAATGGTCACTGCATGTACATTGCACGACTTTAAAATAAGGCACACAATAAGCAGACTACTGGAGTAGGGTAGTATGTAGTATGCTAAATCCCTGTAGCAGTGAGATGACTAAACTCATGGATGGCTGCTAGACTCAGAGCCGTAGCAGCCCCTCCTAAACCCCGCAATCGAGGAAGGTACGCTGCCGAAAAGGCCTTAACGGACGCAAAGTTGCATCAATTCAAAAACGAAATTTTGCTTTGCGAATTGCGTTGAATGCGTTTTTTTGCGCTCATATTCTATTGTTCAATTTTCAAATTCTTCGCCATCGGTTTCTTTTAAATAACGTCATAAACTGCGTAATAATATTATAAAAAATATAGTGTGTGCAAAAGTGCGCGAAGTTCAAAGTCGTTCTGATGGTGTTTGCAGCAGTTTGCCACACACTTGACAATGATCATGTGAAAGGTAATTTCATACTCTTTGGAATAAGTATTAAAGGAATGGCAATTTCGTGGGGAAAAACGTGGTAATAGTACTTTGATTGGACCCCAACTTTTGCCGTTTTAGCAAAAAAGCATTAATTTTTTTTCGTTTTTCGGTCAAGTTCAAAATCGCTGTGATGGTGTTTGTGTTGTTTTGCTATCAACTTGACAACATTCATGTGAAAGGTAATTTTATACTCTTTGCAATGATGATTGAAAGTTTGTGAGTTTTTTGTCGGAAAACGTCACATTAGCGCTTTGCTTGGACCCCAACTTTTGCCGTTTTGGCAAAATCACGATAAATTTTTTTCGATTTTCAGTCAAGTTCAAAGTCGTTCTGATGATGTTTGTGTTGTTTTGCCATCAACTTGACAACATTCATGTGAAAGATGATTTCATACTCTTTGCAATGACGATTGAAAGTTTGTGAGTTTTATGTCGGAAAACGTCGCGATATTACTTTGATTGGACCCCAGTTTTTGCCGTTTCGACAAACAGTAAGGAAAGTTTTGAGAATTTGTGGACTAAAAGTTAGATTTACTGAATGTGTTTGCTATTTTTTGCCATCGACTTGACAATATTCATGTAAAAAGTAATTGTGATGGTGTTTGCAGTAAATTTACTCAAGATTTAACAATACATCAGGTAAAAAGTAAATTCATATCTTTTAGGATGAACATTATGGAAATGTTGATTTCGTAGGGGAAAATGTAGCAATATTATTTTTTTAGACGTTTCATCCCATTTTTAGTAGCGTGCATGCTTAATCGCTTTATTGCGCATGTATTGCCGTTCAATTTCCAACAGTTATTATTAGACAGGGTGCGCTTGCCGCTTGTTGATTTTTGCACACGGCACGCTTTTTTCTTTTTTTTCGATTCTCTCGTTTATTCTGCCAGAATTACAGTGGTGTGTTTATTTCACCAACATACTGTGATAGATAATTACAGCCAGCGTTCTCACTTTTAGGGATTTTGTCCCCAAATTGGGACTTTTAACCTCATTTAGGGATTTTTTGGGGATTTCAGCAATTTAGGGATTTTTTTGGGATTTTTATCTTGTATTAAGTTAAGTCTGTTCAGCAGTTCAGTGATAGGCTACCGCTACCGGTAGCTGGGTAGGTTGTTGAAGTAGGCAAGGCTAGCCTATCGTAGGCTGGAAGGAATGGCAATAGACAGATGGACCCAAACAGCACAAAAATTTGATAAGTTCCAATGGTAGCTTACAGTAATAGGGTTGTTGTGGTCTCGTAGGTGTAAGCCCCTACTCTGCTCCACTACCTCAAACAGTTTAAGAGAGGGTTGGAAAAATAGGTAGCATAGCCTACTGGTTAGGGATCAGGGTGTGTTCGTAATTGTTATACTCCTTTTACTACTTGATCTTCTCTTTTTCCAAACCCTAAAGTTGAACTTGCCATTAATGCCATGCCATCTGTAGCTTTTACTGTGCTATAGGTTTATACTGTGCTGTGCAATGTGCACAACTTCTGTGTTATTTTTTGATTGAAAAAAGTGTGGGATATTGAAAAATGTTCTTTGATTGAGGAAACGTGCTCTAGCAAACTTGCTTTAACTGTTGAACTAGTTTACTCACACTTACTGTGTTGTCGACCTTTTGATATTTTGTGTTTGATAAATGTTTTTTTTGTTTTTCAGGATTGATACGGCTGATATTTTGTGATTAATGTTTAGGGATTTTTTTGGTAATCTAGGGATTTTTCGGAGTAATATTGGGGATTTTTTACTTTGCATTTGTGTGAACACTGATTACAGCCGATATTTTGCATCTTGCAGAGCAGCCATAGTATAGCCTACCTGAAAACAAAACAAGTTTAGTACAACAAGTTCTGATGTTAGCAGCATAATGCAATCACTTGGCTAATAAACTGAATTAAAAATTTAGATGCGGGTAGTACCAGACGATAGACCACACGCGGCCATCGACCAATTATGACTGGTAAGGCCTACATTACAATTTTAAATTGCTTTTCAACTTTCATGTAGCTATTGGTACTCAGCAAAGTTGAATTGAATTCATTTGAACAGTTTCACATGTCCAAAATGAAAATTTAAGTCTTGATATTCAGCAGTGTGTTTATCAGTTTATATGAAAATACAACTTGAGTGGAGGCGGGGGTGGATGAGTGAGTGGTACTACTAGAGTGCTACCCGCTCATCTGCCTTTGCTGCTGAATTGCAGCTATTTGTGTCTGCAGGTTGGGGCAGCACGCATAATTTTTGCTGCTCATGCAGCTTGCTAAAAATTTTTTTTTCTTGTTAATTTGTGCTTTGCCTGTTTGCACAGTATATTGCTGCTTTGTTCATTTCTTTGTTTCTTCTATGTATCAAGTGTAAGATTCTATGTATCAAGTGTAAGAGGTACGGTAAGATTGTGGGTGAAGCTGACCTGGTGAGCTCTGCTCTTTTGCTTCATCCACAGTGTACATCAAATTGTGGTTTCATATGGTACGGTGCATTGCAAGTATCTTTATGCGCCCCTTTTTGTGTATGCCAAAATAATAAAATACTGAAATACTGCATGAGCATTAGCAATTGATCTTTTTCTGCTTCTTCCCAAGTACTTAGAAATGTTACAAACCACTGAGCAATTGCAGCGCTGCGGTAAAATAGCCTTCTGAACTATTTGTCCATTTCCTTTCTGTTTCCTAAACAGACGCTTTTGCGTAAAAACAGGAGTCAAACTGGAGTAGGAGTATAAAAAGTAGTCATTGACCAGGAGCAGGATCAGGAGTCTGGTTGGTCAAAACAGGAGCAGGAGCAGAAGTCCAAAAAAGACGACTTCGTACACCTCTGAAAAGGACTATCGGTATTTAAGTACCGGTATTCAAGAAAGTTAGCATTAAATTTTTTCGTGAGTTTGCTAAATATGATACTTTTAAAGCCTGCTGTAGGTCTCATACTGTTATACCAAAACATTGAAGACATAATTCAAACTGACAAAATAAGGAAAAAACGAACCCCAATTTTTTTCAGATTTAGAGAGAATTCTCAATCTTAGAGGGAACAGCAATGCTCTCTACTTACCAGTATCCCACCAAGCGCTAGTCCGCCCAATAATCAATAGCCAAAAAAAAAATCACGTATTTGGAGAGTTTCAACCGCTAATGCACTGGTAGCATTATAATATCTGAATATATTTGCCATGAATGTACATTAACTGTAATGCAAAAGAAAGGTTCAAAGTTTTTTTATTTTGACCACCTTTTGGTACACCCTGCTTAGTCTAATTACTGGTACTCTCAAGCCCAATTTAAGTTTAACCTTAGAAGCATTAACAGTTACTTGTAAAAACTAAGATTAGGCAAACTTAAATTTATTTTCTCTTGCTTTGCAGTCACTGTTCAATTTTTTGTATCATTTTGCTTTGGGTACCAATACATTAGCTTGGCTTTATCATGCAGACATTCTAAAACTGAGGCATTGTGGTCACCATTCACATTGCAAGCTCTGCACACATTGTCAACATCGTGCAGTTTGAAATTTTATCTTCGCAATCACAGAAGTGAGGGTTCTCAAAGATAAAATTTGCAGTGGAAGGTGGCAAGACCCTAAAGCCCATCATCGCTGTAAGAGCACCACAGACGTGTATACTTAGTAATCCCTACTTAACGATAACTTAAATTAGTATTTTCCCAAAAGAAATTGTGCTTTCATGGAGCTTACTGTTTCATTGATTTCTGGTTTCACTGTTTTGCTTTTTATTAACTTTTTGCACCTACGATCTGGTGATGATTTTTTTCATATATTGCTAATATTGCAAGTGCAGTAATGTCATGCTGCCACACCGTTCCCTCCAAGATTTTAACCAGTGCGAATTTGCCCAAATATGAAAATCACTGAAAATTTTCCCAAACATTTAAAGGGTATAATTCAAGGTCTGGAATAATTTTGGTTTAAAATAAGAGTTTCTATGGTAAAGTACTTTCATTTGACACGTAAAAAGTAAGCATTTTCAACTAATTTGCTTCTAAATCATTATTGCATTGTGCAAAAATTGAAAAATTTTGCCCGAAATTTCTCATTTTTCGCAAATTTCGCACCTTAGAGGGAACACTGTGCTGCTATCTCACATCTTTAGTTTAGGGAAAGAAAGTGTCTAGAGCACCTGCAAACCTTTTATAGAAACAAACAAGCAGTCTTGTGCAGCAACGTTTTGATAATGGAAACCCTGAAACCAGTCCCATGTAACAGCTACATCATATGTAGAAACACGCAAAGCAGTCCGGTGCAGCATCATTATGATTATTGGTATGGAAACCAGGCTAGTGCTCTAGACATTGCCCAGCTAGGTTTTTTTTTTTCGCTGAGAAATTTCAGCCATTTGTCCGAAATGACTAGAAAAATTTTGGATGTTTTAAAATTAATTCGGCAGCTTTAAGAAAAAATTGGTTTTTTAAATGAATCAGGATATTAAGCATTTTTTGTGCTTTTCTTGGTGACGTTATTGCGCTTAGCTTTCCACCTTTTTTGCTTGCTTTCATTAAGGACCAATGATCTGATATAAAAAAATACGATGAACTTTTCAATTGGAAAAGACTGTTGAATTAACAGCGCGTCAGCATATTACGTGCGTGAAATTTTAAACTCTTGCAGATAAAAGCAAAACTTTCAAATCTTAATTGAGTGCATTCTTTAACTTTAAAAATGCGTTTCTGTTTGTTTTTGACCGTCAAATATTAATCATGACAATCAACATCAGGGATGACAATTGCATTGAATAGGTTTTGCGATATTTGTAACGACCATCTAATTGCGATGTGATGTGAAGCATGTTGTGGATGCAATTTTTGTTGTGATTATTTAATTTTTTTTTTTTTTTTTCAATGCAATTTGTGTGTGTGCTTTTGCGATTATTTGTGCAAATTCTTTTTTGAGCAATTTTAACTCTCACATTGCACGAAATTATTTACAGATGATCAATGTCATCGAGCAAGATAACAGCTCAGATGGCCAAGTGGTAAGAGCGTCTGCCTCAGGAGCTGTAGACTCGGGTTTGATTCCAAACTGAGTCAAACCAATCACTTGAAAATTCCTATTCACAGCTTTCCTGCTTGACTCTCAGCATTAAAGGGACCGTGTGAAGAACAAGCCGGCAAGTTTACTGGTACTGTTGGCAAAGACACTTGGCAGGATTCCCTCCTCTTATTGTGGTAGACAGGTAGTCGGCAACTCCTAAGTGAGCTCGTATAGCGCATTGATTGCTTTTACGTGATAGGATAAATATGCAACTAAAAAGTAATTTAACAGCGTAAAGCCCAAAAAGTGCTTGGAAAAACACAACTAGTTACATGTTGGCATGAAGAATCGTAATGGCATGAATGGTATCATCTCCTAAAACACTTTTACTTTAATTTTTTCATCTACAAACATCGCAGGTTTTTTCATCATATACTTGATGCAATTTTTGGTGTGATTCTTTGTAATGAGTTTCAATGTGATTCTTGGATGTGATATTTTTTGGGGGAAAACGTCAGAATCGATGCAATTGCCATCCCTGATTAACATAAACAACTGGCGTTTATGCATCTGCTAACATGCGGAATTACATGTGTTACATTTTGAACGCTAGCACAACAAAAGCTCTGAAAGACTTGATTCAAATGTGGTAAAAATGCAAAAATATTTTTCGCTTCTTCGGGGAATTGAAACGCAAGGGATGTTATAGCAAGCGATGGTAAGTAATTGATTGTTACAAGACCAAACTGACTCTTATCGAGTGGAAATTTTATAGCTAGCTGTACAAATGAAAAAAAGTGGAAAAACTTTTGCTGTTAGCCAGCTAAAATTTTTCGTACATCTTGTCCGAAATACCTTAAAATATTTCTGACATCGAGGAAAAAAATTGGACAACGTCCAAAGAAAAACTTAGCTGCCCAGTACCTTAGGGAAAAACATCCCGCAAAAGTTTGATTATATATTATTTACAGTGCCCTACGCAAGAAGATTTTGGCTAGGGTGAATATGCCCAAACATAAATTTAATTGAAAGGCTATCTTAAAGTTTCTGCAGAAAGTTTGACCCAATTTTTTGTCATGCATTTAGGTTTCCAGAGCATGATTCTTTTATTTAGGCCAAAAGTTGTCATTCTAGTTGTATCTTTGAGGCAAAAGTTACCCCACTTTAGAGTTAGTTGTGATTGTATATATACTGTCTATATATTTTTAGGTGTGATTGTATATATCAGGAATCGGAAACGTATGATTTCCAGAGTGCCAATTTGTAAAATTTAATGTCAAAATGTATGTTTGTGTGCTGATGAAAAATTGCGTTATATAGCGGCATAAAAGACTTCCCGCGCTTGGCGATACATTCTGCACCTTTGTAGCTACTTTCCATACTCTGATTGGTACTATGAACTTTTTCAAAGAAAGTGTCTAGAGCACCGTAAAACCTTTTATAGAAACAAGCAATTTGATGCAGCAGCGTTTTGATAGTAGAAACCGGTCCCACGTGACAGCGACGTCATATTGCCTATAGAAACAAACAAAGCGCACCGGTGCAGCAGCGTTTTGACTATGGAAACTGGGCCGGTGATCTAGACACTGCCTTTTTGGAAATGCCTCTCTGTTTTTTGTGAAATCTGCCTTTTTAAAAGCTTCATTCTTCTTCAAATCATCTTGAATTAATTTATAGTGCTTAGTTTCAAAATAATGTTTAATAATAATACTTGAAGTAAAGCAAGCAACATTTTCACAGCTGAGTGTGTTGTACAAGTACGCATACTGCTATCGCTATGTCATTACGACAGACAAACCAAAAAACATCTGCTGTCCACGACTTCAAATTGTCTCGCACCTAATTTTGACCTTTTGGCAGCAGACAACGTGGTTAACTTCAGGATTACTAACTGAATAATATGCAAATATACACAATAGTGGTCACCGTAATAATGGTATAGCATATATTGAAAAAATGATGATGACTAAACAAAACACAGCAAATTAACCACTTGTTTCGCGCTGAATATAATTTTTTTATTACAATAATGTAAAATTTGAAGCCCATAAATAATATTTTTGCTTCTGATTATAAGTTTTTAACAAAATTATTTAGAAAACTCGTGTTTATGTCTCAACTTAAATCTGCTGCTAAAGCATATTCACTTGCAGATTTACGTAATTTTCTCAAAAGTGACTTAACATTTTTAAATCCTTTGTGCCTCTGAGTTCTCTTGTGGTTTCATAGTAAAACGCATTAGGTCATTGTTGATTTTTTTTATGGAAGTGTCTATTTTATTTAGGAAAAAGCATCCCGCAAAAATTTGAATATTATGTACTCTGTTTTGAAATGGCCAAACATTCACATTTATGACGGAGTGGTTCGAGCGTCCACCTCTGGAGCTGTAGATTCGGGTTTCATTCCGAGTCGATTCAAACCAATAACTTTAAAATTGGTATTCGCAGCGTCCCTGCTTGACGTTCAGCATTGAAAGGAGAGTGTGAAGAACAAGCCTGCAAATTTACTTGTTGTGCCGTTGGGAAGGGCGCTTGGCAGGATTCCCCCATCTTGATGTGGTAGACAGGTGGTCGGCAACACCTAAGCAAGCTCGTTATAGCGCTATAATTGCTTTCTCGTGATAGAAGGATAAATGTGCCACTAAATGCAATAATACAATAATATACAATTTTGCCACAAACAGCAAAATCCTGATTGGCTAATTTTCTCAAAAACGATCATGCGTATGGACACAAGCCAATCAACAGTCATGTGTAATTGCGTATAGACACTAGCCAATCAGTATTTTGCTGTTAGCGGCAAGATAGACACTGCCTTTTTTTATTATGCTCGTGTGATAAAAGTTCCAATTGTTTAAACGCAAAGATCTCTGTACATCATTTGCATGTGAGTGTTTTACAGGTATTATTTTGAATGATGGAAATTTTTTGACTCAATATTTTTTAAATAAACTATGTTCAAGCTTTCGAGATGCAGTTTCTTGTGGCGTCCCTCCTTTACAAATTGTAAAAGAAGCTTAACAGAAGAAGTAAATAAGTTTGCTGCAACAATTAACCCAGATGAAGAAGTTGGTTCAGCCGTTCATATACAGTCTTTTCGTTGTAAAAAAAAGAGTCTAGCTGATCATGGTTTGGAAGATGAAGGTTTATTTTACCACATTCCCACATCTATTTTTGATCGAATATCTCCGACAGTTGTAAATCCTAAAGGTTTTTCTAAAAAGATGAGAAGACTTTTTGCTGCATTTAATGAAGCTTGCATGATGGTCAGAAGGCCTGGATTGGAATTAGTTAATTATTTAAAGTCTGCAAGTCCAGAAAGTACAATTAATCGATATTTACTGTATGGTAGCACTGGCAGTGGTAAGACGATGACACTGCAATATGCTGTACAATATTGTATGAATCAAAACTGGCTAGTAGTGCCGGGTTATCACTGCTGGGATTGGATAAAATATCAGCATCCGTATCGTGAAGATCGCAAGCAAGAGCTTATCGTGTCACAACATAATAAAGAAAGAGTTGACCAACCAGAATTATGTACTAAATGGCTTGAAATTTTTCGAATAATGAACCAACCTTTATTAGATAAAATTTTCACTACGAAAACCTACGTTTGGTCAAAACATGAAAGCAGCGAGAAAGGAATTACTTTGGGCAGTTTAGTAGATCATGGTATTGCTCGTCCTCGAAATGCCACAGATGTAATAGGATGTATAATGCGCGAAGTAAGAGTGCAAGATCATACCACAAGACCACCTACTTTGGTTGCTGTTGATTGCGTAAATGCTCTTTTCTGGACTACAGAATTAAGAGTCCAACACGGCATATCTTTGAAACCTAACGAACTGAGCTTTATTTATAACCTTAAAAAACTAATGGCAAACACGTGGAAGCATGGAGCTGTGATAACAGCTGTCAGTGCTTACTTAATACCTTTCCTTCTCAGGAAAGTGGAAGCTCTAAAAGACATTGACGATAAGCATCCATATGATCTGATTGGAAGAGAAGGATTTGATTTGCTAGACCCGCATGTTCCCATTCACGTCTCTTTGTACAATGATAAAGAAATTATGAATTATTTGGCGTATTATATTGATCGAAAGTGGCTCGTTGGACGTGCTTTAACTCAAGGAGGGCAGGATGAGATTATCCAATTGAGTTGTTATAATCCTCGAGATTTTGTTGAAATTTGTGGTGGACTGGATTAAACTGAAATTTGCGTGATGTCAGAGATTATGCCCTAGGTTTTGGTTGCTGATGGCATGTGGTATCTGTTACGTACTGACATCTGATTTTACCATGAGTGCAAGTGTGTGGCCAATTATGATACCGAATGCTAGAAAGAGATGTAACACTGCATCACTTAACTTCTAATCATCTATTTTGTTCTGTGCTAAAAGTATACGTTAAGTTATTGACTCGCTGGTATGTTGGCTTGAGCAATTGTTGCGTTTGGAAAGGGAGCGCCCTGACGCAGCTGTACAAATAATCGCTGACATCATCACTCTTATGCCGAGGTCACAAAGCAATGGTTTGACTGTATTTTCTACTACCTTTGCGGTCTGAAGGTTGATTTTTTCGACTGAAAGTGTAAATGCTTCATTGCTATGTTGGTTTTACAGAAACTGCAAGAATTTTTTGCGTATTTTGTTATAATAACTCAATACAATTTGGCTACGACTGATTGATTTTTTTATCAAGATCTTTTCTCCGCAAAATTTCTATCTTCTGCATTAATTTAAGATAGCAACGGCCGTTAGCTCAGTTTTTTAGCGCACAGGCTATCGGTGCGGTAGGTCTGGGGTTCAAATCCTGGGTCGATCAAAATCGGCACAGTGTCGCCAATGACTCGAGCACCGTCGCTGCGATGCTCCTTCGGAGCTGTGTAGCCCAGGCGCTAAGCCACGGAGATGGATCCTGCCTCTCGTTCCGCGAGTATAGTAAAGATTTGATTTTTTTTTTATTTAGAGCAGCACTATTTTTGTAAACATATTTTTACAAGTAACTGCGCTAACAGGTTTCACACCATTATCTTTTCGTGCATTTACGACTTACCTGGACGTATCTTCTTCATCACACAAGCTACTGCATGTGTAGGCTAGGTACCGTGCCCTTTGTAATGTTTTCCAATACGAAACTTTTTTGTTTGTTTTATGGTTGATAAGCCTAGTCGTAGAGAGCTTGGTTTCAGTCGGCAGGTCAGAGTAACGAACTCGCATGCATCGAGTCCACTGAGAATTTGAGTTGAGTTTAAGTTCTTTATTTTTGGTTAAGCGAGTTTAGTAGGCCTAATTTCCGGCCATCTGTCTACCACACCAAGATGGGGAAATCCCGCTAAGTGCCTTTCCCACTAGGCCTTGTTACACTGGCCAAAAATAGAGATGTCCATTACCGAATCCTAAATGATTCGGAATCTTTTTTTGATACTGCCGATTCGAAATGAAAAAAACATATCAATGCGATGCAGTTGCGTCACTTATCTCGAAGAATTAATGGTATGAACACAGTCACGCATTTGCACTATAACAGCAACAGCGGGTGCACACGCGTGTTTAAACAGGGACCAGGGTGCGCTGATATCGTAGATAGCGGTGATGCATACACGCGAGTAAACTGCACACACCTACTGCTCAAGCTTATGCAACAAACTCACGCAATTGCCAATGAGTGATGGCTGTTTGTGACGATCGTGCGTATTAAAGGCGCGTTTACCGACACGCGATAACGCGACTAAAATTATAATGCAGGGAAATGTAGAGGGATTTCGTAGATTTTCGCGTGATCGGTGTACAGTAAAATAAAACAAACAAGGTGCGAAAATTTTTTGTAGTGTATCGGTAAACACGCCTTGAGGCGCGTTTACCGATACGCGGCTAGCGGCAACGCGACTACCTAGTTTTTTGTTTATTTCATTTTGACGTTGAATTTTGGTACGGCAACGCAATAAAAACGACGCGATATCAAGGAAGTGTACCTGTACGATTTTTACCGCTTCATCGCCCGGTATCAAAAAATATTTGAAATAACCGTGACGACGGCAGTATTAGTTACTGTCTTTTATTTCCGTACCGTCAACACAAGAATAATAGAAGATATCATCCGGAAGGTGAATAGAAGATCAAGAAAAGTAACATGAGGAGCATGGTTGCAGCACCCGAGTTGATTGTACCAGCACCTGAGGCAATGCAGGTTTGATTGCTATGACATCATGGAACAATCAGCTTGCTTGACGCAGGCTAGCAAATTTTATATCGCGTTAATCGCAGGCCAGTATGATTTGTAATGGTAATCGCATTGCCGCGTATTCGTAAACGCACCTTTGTACCTGCTTCCTCAGCTCCGTCAGAGAGAGCTTTTTCAAGCGCCGGCCTTACCGTAACAAAATTACAAAACAGACTGACAGGCGAACATGTGGAGGCCATAAACTTTCTTCATATGAATGAAGATGTGTTGCAAATAGGCTTATCTGTTATTGTATTTTGTACATTTTTTTAAGTACACTTGTTGATGATTTTGCAGCATTGCATTGCGCTCATTTTGTTAGCCTCCCAAATTTTGGATTCGAAATAAAGATTCAAAATTCTGGATTTGACATTTGTGATTCGGATGCGATTCGGAATCAGCTAAGGTTCGGCTATGGCCATCCCTAGCCAAAAATGTGGCTAATTAACCATTTTCGTGATACCCATCTTGGAACTACGTAAAAACTGGTAGGATTGTAGATTTTGAAACGCTGAATCCAAATTTTTTGTTCTTCACTTTCCTAACAAGGCACATCAAGGGGTTATGACCAGTGATGGAATTCAAAATTTTAAGAACAGGTTCTCTTTTGTATCGTACTTACCAACAACAGGTTCCCTCATAAAGGTCTAATGTCTGTAAAAAAAAGCAAGAACGGGTTCGCGCGAACCCCCTGAATCCCATCACTGGTTATGACGTCATCAAGAAAGAAAAATTTTTGCAAAAGGAACACCGAAAAATTTTTGCAAAAGCACAGCGCACGTAATGCGTTGTAGTTTTTGCTATGGTTTATGCAAATGCTTCAAACCGGTCTTAAAATGATGTCCATATAACAGGCCATAGCTCTGACAAATATTGATGTCATCGGTTGATGACGTCATAACCCACAACTAAAAATTTGAAAAAATATTACTTGGTGTGTGTTTTGTTTTTTATTACTTCACTGATAGTCAGCATAGAAAGCTGAAATTTCGGATGTAGAGTCTAAGTACAAGTATCTACGAATCTACAAAATTTTGTTACCGGTTACGTTTGAAATTACGCAAGTGAAGGTGTTTATTGGTGGTACAAACGAACAGCTCGTTTTTGCATGGTCATGTAGAAAGCTGTACTTTGCCAGTGAAATAGCCCATAAATTTTGAAACAGCTGATTTAAATCCTTACCATAAGTTTTAAAGTCTTTAATTTCATTCAGTTTTAACCGATTTAACAAACTGGCGAACAGCTTTTACACGTTTGAAACACTCAGTTCACCACACAAGCATGTGATTGACACATCAGTGTGTTTCTCTGCTCGTAGTCTATCAAAAAATGCATCGTTTTTGAGCAGTCGAGTGTCACAAAATGAGTGTTAGCGCATTGAACTCGGGTAATTGGTCACATTGATCTAATATTCATCTTTTAACCGAACTTAACAAACACGCAAACAGCCTTCACACGTCCAAAGCACTCAATTCACCACACAAACATGTGATTGACACATCATTGTGTTTGTCTGCTCGTAGTCTATGAGAGAATGCATCGTTTTTGAGTAGTCGAGTGTCACAAAAGGAATGCTAGTGCATTGAACTCTGGTTGTTGGTCACATTGATTTAGTACTCTGTTTTAACCGGTTTTAACGAACTCGCGAACAGCCTTCACACGTCCAAAACACTCAATTTACCACGCAAGCATGTGATTGACACATCAGTGTGTTTGTGTGCTCGTAGTCTATCAAAAAATGCATCGTTTTTGAGCAGTCGAGTGTCACAAAATGAGTGTCAGTGTATTGAATTCGGGTTATTGGTCATGACGATTTAATATTCAGTTTTAACCGATTTTAACGAACTCGCGAACAGCTGTCACACGTCCAAAACACTCAATTCACCACGCAAGCATGTGATTGACACATCAGCGTAGGCCTATTTGTCTGCTCGTAATCTATCAAAAAATGCATCGTTTTGGAGCAGTCGAGTGTTACAAAATGAGTGTTAATGTATTGAATTCGGGTTATTGGTCACGACGATTTAATATTCAGTTTTAACCGATTTTAACATACTCGTGAACAACTTTTACACGTCCAAAACACTCAATTCACCACACAAACATGTGATTGACACACCAGTGTGTTTGTCTGTGGTTCTTCCTGGCGAGAACGTCTTCCAGGCAAGAACCACTTAACTTATCGTGCGAACTCAAGTGAAGAATCTACGCCAAAATTCTTCAATCCTCTCCAAAAACTTGTATCACACTTGTCTTAGGTTTTACCAATTTTATTGCAGTTGTAGCATTACGTAACTCGGTAATTTATGGCCACTGTCTCACGTTCATCAAACAACGGTGAAGACGCTGGGCCCTGAACTAAGATACACCAACTTGTTTTTGGATCAGATCGTAAAATAACGTTTTACCCAAGCTCAATCAATACCAACACAAGACAACTTCGCCTGCACACGGAGCACCAAAACTATCTTTCTGGAATGCCGAAATAATGTGGTCGAGGTCTTTATACTGTCTCATTTCGTCGTCAAAGCAATTATTAACCTGAAAAAGAGTCTGGGGCTTCAAACGTCACACAAAAGGCCAATTAACTGCACTTCAAAAGGAATAGTCCTAACACAATGCGATTTCAGACACCAGTAATTAGGAGCATTTTAAAAATGATTTTGTACTACTGTCATGCACCATACTTCACAAACAAAACAATTGCCAAACAAAGACAGTGTAATTTAGAACAATACCAAATATATAAAAGGTGTCTATCGAAGTATCTCCAGCAGTTTGCTTTAGAAATTAAGAGACTCTAGAAAACGTGTGATTAAAGCGCCAACAAAACATAAGGCCATTTATGATTTTACCAGTCTGCTCGTAGTCTATTAAGGAATGCATCGTTTTTGAGCGGCCGATTGTCACAAAATGAGTGTTAGTGTATTGAATTCGGGTTATTGGTCACATTGATTAGGCCATCAATTTTAACCGATGTTAACAAACTCACGAACAGCTTTCACACGTCCAAAACACTCACTCCACTACACAAGCATGTGATTGACACATCAGCGTGTTTGTTTGTTCGTAGTTTATGTCACAAAATGAGTGCTAGTGGATTGAGATCGAGTAATTGGTCTCATTGTAATAAATTTCAATTTTAACCGATTTTAACAAACTCGCGAACAGCTTTCACATGTCCAAAACACTCATTCACCACAGAAGCATGTGATTGACGCATCAGTGTGTATGTGTGCTCGTAGTTTATCAGAGAATGCACCGCTATTGAGCAGTCGAGTGTCACAAAACGAGTGTTAGTGTATTGAATTCGGGTTATTGGTCACATTGATCTGATACTCACTTTTAACCAATTTCACCAAATTCGCGAACAGCTTTTGCACGTCCAAAACACTCAATTCACCACACAAGCATGTGATTGACACATCAGTGTGTTTGTGTGCTCGTAGTCTATCAGGGAATGCATCTAAGTAAAATCGGTTAAAACTAGGTTCAGGCGAGGTGTACTGTCCAGCAGTGAAGTGGGAACGACGTCCCACACTGGTTTTGCACAGGTCTGCAAAACGTTTTACATATTAGCTTTAACAACAGTAGACTTGGAATGTGAATATTTATAATCATATTAGCAGCAGTCGCACTGCTAATTTTAACCGGTTTATGTGTTTATCTGTTACATCATAATTATGTTGACATGGTTCGCGACCTGTAAGCGTGGTCAGCGTTTTTCTTCTTGATCCAAGTCGAGTGTTTTGGAACCGCAATTATATTTCGTTAACTTAATTACAAGCTTGGCAAAACTGCAGTGATAAAATGGGTGCCAACTACTTTGAAATATATTCACTTACACTCATTCTGTGGTACTCGCTTGCTAGACGCTAATGCAACAACACTTGAGAGAGTGGAAACACATGAACACACTCATGTGTCAATCACTCTTTTGCTTTGAGAACTGGGAGGTGTAGGTAGGTTCGTTCAGGCTTTACGCGAATTTGCAAAAAAATGGAAAAAACTTGAGTGCTAAAAAATGCGCGTGTTAACTAGAGATGTGCTTAACGGTTAGGCTACTTCTGAAGAGCTGTTACTTTTTATTCAATTATCGAAAACAGCCTTTTCGCTAGTAGCAGGTACAAGAAATAACAGAAAACAAAAAAGCAAGTGAACTATGCTAGCAATGGGCTTCCCATTTTGATACTTCAGCGCGCTGCGTTGCCCTTTTTTTTGAATAAAGGCTTACTCACTTTGTTTCTAAAGATAAAAAATTTTGTTTCCCGAAAAGAAACATTGGTGACAAAATGCCTAGACGACTTGTGAGCAATCATCATTTAATATCGTTTGAATTTTTTTCTTTGAAAACTTATTATTTCGAAACAAAACTTTGTTTTCAAAACAAAAACGAAACAAAACAAATTGTTTCTGAAATAAAATTTCGTTTCAACAACAAACTGCGACAAACTTTTTGCCTCGTTTGGGCCATCATTATTCATTCAATATCATTTATTATTTTTTTTGAAAAAAATTTGTTTCCCGACAAAATTTTGTCTCAAAGACGAACTGTGACAAAATTTTTTTGCTTCGATCGTTTAGGCAATCATTATTTAATATAATTTAACTTTTTTTTTGAAAACTTTTTGTTTCCAAACCAACTTCGAAGCAAAGCCAATTGTTTCCAAAACAAAGTTGGCAAAATTATGCAGAAAAGCCTCTGTTTTCAAAAAGTAAGCAGTTGATTTCGGAGGCTAGACCTCCTCCCCCCCTCTTGGCATAAGCCCTGTATTTTGTACGCAGTGCCGAAACTAGCGCCCCCCGAACCCCCCAACCGGGGAGGGCTCGCACAAAAGGGGGCCCCGTAAATAGTCAGTATGTAGTATTATCAACTTAACGTATGATAAAGGTTTCTTAAATAGGCCTATTCTAAGATTCAATATATTTTTTGTCTTAACTAGCGCGATGTGGGACCCCCATACCATATCTATGCTTTTGGCCATGGGGGAACTGCAAATTTTTCGAAAAATAGCAGTCGCAAAAAAGTAGCGAACAAACGTTTAGTGACATACCAAGGGCCCCTCATCGTCAAGTGAAAGGTGCAAAAATAAGCCTTAAAAATGTTTTTTCTTCGCATTGGTAGCCAAATGTTAGAGTATAAGATTTGCTTGCAGCATTATTTTAGTGGGTTTGGAAGGGACCTAGTAAAATAGACTATTAAACCTTGTTAAAACTGAGGAATTTTAAAGGCTCAAACAGCCTCCAAAATAAGGTCAAATTCCGCAAAATTTTCTGAGGGGACATGCCCCCAGACCCCCTAGCTTGGCATCGTCCCTTCGGCGCTCGCTCTTTTGTATCACTACCCAAGAAACAATTTTTAGGGGGCCCCGAAAAATGATTTCGGGGGGGGGGGGCCCGCATTGCCTAGCTTCGGCCTGGTTTGTACATGTCAGTTTTGTGTAAGTTTACTATGGACAAAGAATGAGCATCGACGGCTTACAGTTGTGTATTGTAACCACAGAGCCGCTAAGCCTCCTGCCCCCCCCCCTTAGCGCCGGCCTTGCGTAACTATCTGGCGAAAAATATGCAATATAAATTATCAAATATCCAATAAAATTTCTGTTTTGTTAAAGATATATGGCAACACCATAATATATGACCTTAAGTTAACTTCCATGCTAACCTATGATAACCTAGAGTTGAACGACTTTCGCAAGTCAAACTTAGTTCCATGCTGTCACCTTCCGGATGACATCAACCAAAACCTTTGAAACAAAACTTATCCATTCATTCAGAATGCTCGAAACAAAACGTTTCGTTTCGGTGCGTGTACATGGTTAGTTTTTACTTCAACGAATAGAATGAAAAATAGGCCCCCGACTATCATATAGCCCCAGGCCCACGAAAAGATTAATCCGGCCCTGGTGATAATTCTACCGCGTCGAGGTTCGAAGTGCTGTGGATGCGTTTCCTCGTACTTAAATTTATTGGCTTTGCAGAGTCATTAGTGCAAGAACCGTGACGGGTCATTGAAGGGTCACTCAAAGTTTCAAGCTCTTCATTGCTTGGAGGAATTTCGGTTGGTTGATTTCCTAGTTGTGGGAAATTCTGTTTCCTTTTCTCGCAATTGCTTTGTACGTGACAGACAGATAAGTTTATTTTCATATTACAACTACAAGCACTCAAAAAAACTTTACAAAGGAAAAAAATAGCAGATTTAAGGTAAACATGCAACTGAAGCTCATTTATTTGCAATATGAAGAAGCCGTGAAAGGACGTGAAGTCTTCGAGTCAAACGACTATCTTTTGTTTGCTTTCATGAGCAGAGTGATGCTCACATTTAATTCTTGTTGTAGCAGCAATAAGATAGCCACATCTTTTAATATGTGGCTAATTAAGAGAAAGAACTACAAATAAAATCTTTATTATACTCGCCGCATTACGCCGAAGCGTGTAACGAGTTGCGGGGCCCATCTCGGCGGCTTAGCGTCTGGGCTACACAGCTCCGAAGAAACGTCGCAACGGTGGCGAGTCGTTGGCGACACTGTGCCGATTTGACCGGCCCGAGAATCGAACCCCAGACCTCCCGCACCGATAGCGTGCGCTTTGCAACTGAGCTAACGGCCGGTCCTGAAGTAAAACCTAGTGACTTAATTTTTATATGCAACCAATATTTGCTCGCGATATGTTTGCGTAAATTTTTTAAGTTTTAAACGTTGAATAGCAATTGGTATCAAATTCCAAACCTTAGACCCCTGATACTTGATAGACCTTTGCGCACGGCTTATTCGAAACAGAGGGATTGCTAAATTATCACTAGAGGAATACCTAGTAGAACGTTTGTGTGCCAATGACACCTTGTGAAAATACGTTTGAAAATATTTTGGTAGGGAGTGGTTAACAGATTTGTGGACAAATTTCGCTATTTCCATTTTAGCTACATCTCTTACTTTTAGAATGCTTAGACGATCAAAACACGGTGTCACATGCTCGCGCCAATTTAAAGAACAAATCGAGCGCACAGCTTTGTTTTGTAGCAATTGCAGCTTTTTAAGGTGATGTATACGTTGAGCCCCAAAGAATAATTCCGTATAAAATATGAGGATAAACTATCGAGTAGTAGAGCATTAAAAGAGCGGAATTGGGTAAATGATATTTTAATTTAGTTATTATACCTACATTTTGAGATAGTTTATTTCAATTTTGGTAAGATGGGGTAAAAAGTTCAATTCTTGGTCTAGTTCAACCCCTAAATATTTTAACGATTTATCGTTTCCGATACATGTATCATTGTATAGTAGATAGAATTGTATTTGAGGGGCTCGAAGCTTGGGGTTTACAACTATAAGTTTTGATTTCGTCGGATTTACTGTCAACTTATTTGTATCCATCCAGGTTTTCAAAGAACTTAATTCAGAGTTACCAATTATTTCAAGATCAACTATGTTTTTAGCGGTCAGGAATAAACAAGTGTCGTCAGCAAACAGTCTTGGTATAGTTTGTAACGCATTTCTCATATCATTAACATAAAGGATGAAAAGTAACGGGCCAAGGACTGATCCCTGAGGAACACCGCACTCTACGTCAACAAAGCTAGATTTGTGTCCAGACAAACAAACACATTGCTGTCTATTGTTTAAATATCTATTAAGGAGTTTGTAACATGGACCACGTATACCATAATAGTCCAATTTGTAAAGCAGTATGTCAAAATTAACCGTATCAAATGCTTTTTATATGTCTAACGCTATTACACACGAAAGGTTTCCACTGTTAATATTGTCATTGCATTGAGTAATTACATCAATGAGAGGATATATGGTGCTGCGTTTCTTTCGAAATCCATTTTGGCGGTCATATAGTATATCATGCCTGTTAATAAAACTAACAATTCTGGTTTTAATTAACTTTTCTATAACCTTAGAAAAGACAGGTAAAAGGGAAATAGGTCTGTAGTTTTCGATTAAACTTTTTTCCCCTGATTTAAATATTCGAATAACTTTAGCTATTTTCAAGATATTTGGAAAAACACCTTGGTTGAACATGAATTCGATAAAGTAGGTCAAGTAGGGTGCAATGATAAGCGAAGCTGTTTTAATGAAGAACGGTGACAAGTCGTCGGAGCCAGCAGCGTTTTTATTCATTAAACCATTCAGTTCATTAAAAACTTCATAGGCGGTAGCTGGAATCAACGCAATAGAAGATGCAACTTTGCTAGATTTATGCAGAAAATATTGAAAATTTATGTTTGGTTCATTAATGTTTTGAGCCAGTCTACGATCTATGTTGCCAAAAAAATTATTAAACAATTCGGCTATAGGTTCGGGTTCTTCAACGAGTTTTTCATCAATGTTCATTACTGATGGCAAATCAAGCGACTTCTTGTTGCCACTCAGCAATTGCCGCAAAACGTCCTAGGTTTTTTGAGGGCTGTTTTTACTATCATGTATAGCTTTATGAAAATATATTTTTTTAGAAGCGGTTTTAACACGAGTGAGCACATTTGAGTATTTTTTGTAAATATCACGTTCGATGGGATTTGGGGTCAGAAAATGTGTTCTATGCAGCTTTTGTTTTTTCTTAATCGAGATAAGAATACCTTTTGTAATCCAAGGTTTTTTGTTCAAGCGTTTTTGCCTGCGTGATAGTTTCTTAAGCGGTGCATGACGATTTATTGCTAGTTTAATGACCTGAACAAAAGCGGAGAAGAATTGATCGAAATTTTTTTCGTCCAAATTGGGCGAGTCGTTTAACAGTTTATCCAGCGATGCTTTAAGGTCGATGTTGAAATTATCACTATTAAATTCTTTAAGTGACCGGGTATAGTGGTTAGTTTGATCAACTTTACGTTTTGAATGCTTAAGTTTGACAAATATCGGGTAGTGGTCAGTTAATGCACATTTAACAATACCCGGAACTGATTTATATCTAAATACATTGGAATAAACATGGTCAATAGTAGTCCGTGAAACAGGAGTAATTCTTGTATGCAAATCAATCAGGTTATGAAACGAATTAATATTTAGCATATTCAAGTAACTACGTGTTTTGCCTCAAGCTTCATTTGTTTTTAAATCGATGTTTACATCCCCCAAAATAACGCAGTTTTAATTATCAGCAGCAATTTTAATTAAAGAATTATTTAATTTATCGAAAAAATCGTTAATATTTGCTATTGGGTGTCTGTATATGACACAGACCAGGAGGGTCTCACTATTTTTAAATCGTAATTTTACCCACAAGTCTTCGCAGTTCGGATCGTTAATTGAATATTTTTGTATCACTTCATACTCTAACGTTTCGGAAACGTACATGGCAACCCCTCCCGCATTTGTCTTGGAATTCTTAGTTACGATATTATGTCTAGCCAGGTTGACGAGGCGGAGATTTGATGTGTCCTTTAAACGAGTCTCACTTAAACAAATCAAGTTTGGTAAGGTGTTCGATTCGGTAAGGAGATGATAAAAGTCATCAAAATTTTTTTGTAGTGAGCGAATGTTCACGCGCAACGCAAAAAGTCTATCGGTAGCAGGATCAAAGGTAGGAATCGAAACACTGTCGTAGTAATCGCACTGCCTAGTATTTTCGGTTAAACCATATATCATTTCATTAGCAGTTTCAAAATCCTCGGCATTTGGGTCAAGCATAATGTTAGTCAGCTGCTACTTCACGTCCCCGGCCAAGCGCATAAATTGTCAAGTACCGCAAAAATAACACAGTGTTAAAGTAGAAGCACAAACAATGCCTAAGTAGGCCTAATACAACTACAAACGTAAGCAGAAAGCAAAAAAAACAAACAAACAAAAACGACTAATATACCAGAATGCCAAACTAATATAACGGACTACTAACTAAAGATACCGTAATGCAAAACTTTGTCCCGCTGTTGGTCAGAGATGTAAAGTGACTACATTAATCTACAATTCATCAACTATAACAACAGTAAATACTATCCACGTGTAAAGTCTTTCACAGCCACCACATTTTCAACGTTCCAAACAGGTACAAAGTGCTCCGCAGCAGTCATGCCGAAAGGACGCGCTCACAACATGCGTCCCTTCTGCATGACCGCCTCGAGGCCACAACCACCATATTTTCGACTTTACAAAACAGGTACAATAATACAACAATATAACGACAGCTAGATTTTGGGTTTTACTGCAAAAATTTTAAATAGCAACAATAACAACCTTACATGACGACATAATACAACAATATAACAACAGCTGGATTTTATTGCAGATTATTTAAAATTAACTAGAAGAGAAGGGCTATTACAAGTTTGAATGATGGTAATTATTAGGCCTATATTTTCTCAGCATACATAATTATTTGACGCGGACTCCATTAACAAGCAGGGAATAGTCTCCATTAATAACAGCCCATGATGTTTTTTTATTTTCATTTCTTGCTTTTTTGAATAAGGGCATCAGAGCCTTTTTTTGTTCGTAATAGGGTTTGGGCAAATGTTCAGTTACGAAAACTGGCTTTGCTTCCCTATTTTCAGCATAACGTTTATCGTTGTAGCTCCTCAGAAATTTGAGACGGCTAAATGGCCAGTGCTTATCATCGCTATTACATAATTTTATAATAATCGGACGGTTGACTCTGCCTTTATCATATCAGAGCCATTATAATAATCAAGGTCGTTGCGGAAGACGATGTATGTCTACTAGTGGTAGTTCATTAAAATCTTCAACTTTGAGGCCGTCAATCAGAAATTTATGAAATAATTTGACAGTAGAATTTCTGCTTTCCCATGGATTTTTTGGGTCTTCTGGTATGCCATGTATCAAGACATTAAATCTTTTACTGTACGCTTCATTTTGCACCTTCAGTTTTGAGGCTTTTAGCTGCTGCTTTTCACTTTGCGCTCTCAACCTTGAGAGTTCGTCTGCCTGTTTTTGAACTTGGGCGTACAGATCATCTTGATCGCTTCGCAATGACCTGTTTTTCTACAGGTGTAAACTCGCTGATGTTTACTTTGCGCAAAATATCAGCTTCTAGGTCATCACAGCGTTTGTTTAATTTAGCGTCAAGATCACTAACCTTATTTTCAAGGGACTTCACAGAAAAGTCCAGGTTTTTAACGGTATCATTTAGGTGGTCAATAGATTTCAGAATACGTTCTAATGTCTTGTGGATATTAGCTGCTTCTTGCTGGTCACACATTCTGCAGAGTTAACTTTATTTTTTCTTTTATTATTAAAGACACTGCTGTAGCTTGCCTGTTTGAACTGCAGTACAACTTCGCTAGAAGATTTTGCGCTGGCAGGGAGACGCACTTTTCTGCAGCTTACAAAACGCGTCCTTTTAACATGACTGCTACAGTAAGACTGTATGCCCAGCTTCTTGGCAATATCTGCACGTTACTGTCTGGCCAGCATACGTCTCGTACAATTCATTGCCATAGATCGAAATATAGCTTGGTAGTGTATTTTGCTCACGACCAGTCTAAGGTATAGTGACTATGCGAATTCCTGACACGAGCCCATCTTTATGTTTTTTTTTTGCTGAAACTCTAGCAACTTTTCCAACTTTTTTCTCAATTTCCAGTTCGATTCGTTTGTGAGTTAAAGGTATGGGAGCCCATCCAAGCATTACATCGGTATTTTCTGATTCGTACAGTCGTAAGTTATTAATCGATGTAACACTTTTTAACTTTTCTTCCAACTCCAAAACATATTCTCTTGTTTTGGAGGTAATATCGATGCTTCTACATTTCATGTCAGCGATGCCTACTAATTTAGTAACGGGATAACTGATACTTTTCAACAGTTCTAATATTTCAATTCTTTTAACGCTATCTTTAGTATGGAAATTCAAACAGTTTGGTCTTTTTTGCTGTGACAAGCCTCGCGCTCTTGCCACAGAAGCAAACGTTGGCAAATCTGCATTCATTTTGACAGAGTGATCCTTCTCTCACGCCTGCAAAACCTGATGTAGAACGGTAATGCCATAGTAAATATGGCGCCACAGGGTGGTTGCTGACTTGAAAACCTCGCGGTCCTTTCGCAGTCACCTTGCCTCTGCCATACTTAAAATACATTTTTTAGTCTATGTGTAGGCTAATAGTTTTTGCTGTGTGTAGAGACAAAAATAAATAAACTTGTAAACCTGTAAACTTTAGAATGTCTTTTCTAATGCTAAAAAGTCATTCAACTGGGGCGCTAGACAGAAGAGCTGCAGTATTGTAGTTTATAAAAAGGTGCTTTATAATTTTTCATGAACAAAAGTAACTGTTGCAGTAACTTTTAAAATTTTAAAGTGGTAACTAGTTACAAATTTCTTTACTTATGCAGAAAAGTAACTTGGTTGCAGTTACTAAAAAAGTAACTATAAATTACAAAAATAACTGGTAACTGCCTACCAGTGGTTATACAACCACTCGATCACAAAAATAACTTAAGTATTCCCGTTGTAACAGTGGTTCTCAACCTTTTTGTCTCAGCGGACCCCTTTTGGTGCTACGAAAGCGCTACTGATTTTTTAGCATGAATACTTTTAAGTCTAAAAAGTTTGTTACGTTAATTAATACTTTACCGGTGCTTTATAGTTTTGGAATAGCTAGCTAGAGCAGTACTCAATAAAGATAGGTAAATTCAAACCACAATGGGTGATTTAACAAAAATGTTCCACAATTTTTTTTTAATTCATTTATCGCAGGAGAAACCTCATTGCCACAGCTGGTTCCCACATGCAGCTAGTGTGGGATTTTAACCGCACTAAAACCCTTTGATTTTGCACTCACCGACGATCATAAATCATCACTACATGCTTGAGCAAGAGGGAAACTCATTTTTTGAAGAATTTTATTAGTTTGTCAATTAGCCTACCAAGGTGATAATGAGATTGGCAATGGGCAAAATTTTATTACAGTTACAATTGCATTTTAACACTTTCGAACAAAAGCTTAATTCCAAAAATCGTAATTTATATTGAAAATAATCAGAAGTTTACGCGGATCCCCTAAAATCGTTTTGCGGATTAGTGGGGGTCCGCGGACCCCCGGTTGAGAACCACTGTTTTATACCATCACATACTGCACTGCACATTTTTGCCTTTCGTGTGATCAATTACACCAATAGTAGGATGTGATAATGACGTCTCCAGAGAATTGAAAAAAAAACTATAGTATCAATAAAAGCAGGGGTGTATTAATATTTTAAAGACCCCCGGGACTAAGTTTGCGGGGCCCAACGGTTTTATTAAAAGACGCGATTTACCAGGGGGACTTCAATCATGATGGGGCTTTCGTCCCCGCCTTTAATCTGGCGTTGAATCGAAGAATTAGCTCTAGTCGTCTTAAGCTTTTTTTCTGTTGAACCCTACAAACTTCAAACCATTATTTAAAAAAAATCGGACACAGTGTCGTCAGCAGCTCGCCATCGCTGAGCAGGCCCGCAACTAGGGGGGGCGGCGCCCCCTTAAACTAAAATTTCGCCCCCCCCCCCCTTCCAACGCAAGTTTACCCTCAAACACAGTTTTGTCTCCTAACAATTTTTACTCTCCACACAACAATATTTCTTTTTTTCTTTAATTTTGCTTAAAACAGGTTATCATTACAACAATAATTTGTGTCGTATAGTGGAATTTCAAACATTAGCACGTCACAGGTCTACTTGTAACAAATGGCTTTCTTTTCGCTTGTCAATCATGACTCATGAGCGACGGTGTTTTAAAGCTGCGAAATTGCGTTTCGTTATCGTAATAGAAAAAACCAACAAAGTTTGTTGGAACAAAGAGAGCGTAATAAGCACGTATGATGGTAGTATAGGTTACATCAACATAACTCACAACCAGACAGAATGCAGGTGAAAAATTAATTAGCATCAACCTGACATTACTTCGAAGAACTATATGGATGCCAATAGATACTAAAACTACAGTATTAAATTTTTTATGAAATCGTCCAAATCTGCAACACCAAACACAACTTTATACCTTCCTAATTTCGGAAACACTAATGTTAAAGAACAACTTTAACTCGTATGCAGGTGGCCTTGAGGAGCTCAGAGGCCTGCACTTGCTCGGTGTCTAATCTTCTTTCTCAGTTCTCAAATCAGACATCCAAATTAAAATCAATATATTCAGGTATTTCAACGGTAAAAAAAATAACTTAAAAGGCAGCAGGCGACACCGAGAAGTAAAAATTAACCGAAGCTTTGTTGAATAAATGAAAATAAAAATTCGCCTGCGACACTCTCTTTGCAAAACGATAACTGAATCTTCAGTCCAGTTGTGACTTATCAGTGCCAACACGAGAAAAAAGGTGCACGAACACGTGTTGGTGTCAAACTTGCCAAAGGCAGATGCAAGTTACTTGAAGGACAATTATAGGCAGCAGCTTGGTGAGGTGAGCAGAAACGTTTATAAAACGTCGATCCAGCTAGAAAATAATATTGCGTTCGATTCTCAGGGCCGTCCTTATTTATCAAACTGAAGCATAAGAATAAAATTAAATTATGAGTGTTGTAACAACTGAAAGTTCTGAATATGACAGTTTACGCGTTTTTTGCGTCCTGAATAAAAACTTATTAGATTAGATAAAAAAACTTTTGAAGTAACTTTTAACCAACAAATATTAGATTAGATTTAATGCGCTTTCAAAATTTTTGAAATGTACTCGTATATTCGAACATTTTTATACTCGTACTCCAGTACAATTTTAAAATTCTGTACTCGTACTCGAGCTAAGTTTTTGTACTCGTACTTGAAGGTTCAGTACTCGACTCCATCAGTGAGTACCAGCGTAGAGAAACGGATAGCATGCACCGAGTGAGTGAGAGTGATTCGAGTGAAAGAGCTGCACGTTGTGGTTCGTTTAATAGTGTGTTTGTTTTTCCTGCTGATGAAGGTTTACTGATTAGACCTAAAAACGTTTGACGAATATACATGCAATGATTAATGGCCTGGTATTTACTTAATAATAAAATACAGTTGATTTATTGTTTGACTGTAATAACTACGAGAATTTTTATACAATTTAGATATTTTTTAATTAAGAGCGCTGCACTAAATAAACAATTATTGCAGAGACTACGCTAACAAAACGAATAACAAGTTGGTACACTTATTTGAGTATAAAATATTTTGCGTTGGCCTAATGGATAAATTTGTTACGAGAATATCTAGAGCTCCTCGCCTCAATCCAAATCCTATTCTTCAAGTACCTCCCCAGACTCCTTCAACTTCATCCTCCGTTTCCACTAGTGATACCACCTGTGCTTCCCATGATCTTAACCTTTTTGGCCCTTCACGACCGAAACTGAATTCATTCCCTACAGATAAAAATAACCGCTGCTTTCGTTCCGTGTGGTACTATCAATTTTCTTGGCTGGAGTATTCGGTTAACAAGGATGCAGCTTATCGTTATCATTGTCGTGGATTCCTCCCACATATCAGAGAAACTGGATTTACAACTGAAGGCTACAATAACTGGAAACGTGCTATTATGGGGATAAAAATAAAGGTTTGTTGAAACATGATTCAGTACAATCACACATAGGCCTACTAGCAATGGCGAAGTGGACAGAGTTTCAACAACGTACTGAGAACAATGCCAGCATATCAACTTTGGTCAACGACGAAGCATTAGAGCGCAATAGATACTACGTTTCCTCAATAATCCAAGTTGTCCAATTTTTAATAGTACATGAATTGGCTTTGCGAGGCAACTGGGACAAAATCCAACATGAGGACACTGGGTTATTCACCAGCTTATTCGAGTACACCTTGAAAAAAAATGCAGAGCTAAAAGCAGTTTATGATACAAAACCACAGAACGCAAAATACACTTCATGGAAAAACCGAAATGAGGTCATTGAGATCATGAAGAGTGTGGTTGCAGCAAACGTAGTTAAAGATGTTAACAATGAGGATGTGGAATGGTAAGTGTGTAGCTGTAACTAGGCAGTGCATTTTTGTATGTAGGCTAATTTTGCATGTGTCTGGTATTTCGACTTCGGAATATCATTATTAAAAAGTTTTTACAACTAAACTTAAATTAGAATATATACTAAATAATTGAAATAATCTGCTCCTTACTACGTTAATAGTTATAAGGTGAGTAGCATTTCTACCAATTAGAGCAGTGGTCTTCATAAGTGAAACCGCGGATTGAAAAAATTCCCAATAATTAACTTTTTAGGTATAATCATGATGGAAGACGGAATTAGAGACAAAGCCAACTACGAATTTATTTCCATTGGTCTTTGTTTTGTGAAACGAGGCAAGGTGTTTGAAAATCTAATGCATGTCTCTCAACTGGAAGGTAACCGGCCCGATGCAGCATCACAGACTCAATTCGCTTTAGAGACCTTAGGCGCACTTGATCTTCCGACCAACCGGATACTATCACAATGTTATGACGGTGCTAGCGTGAAGTCAGGATGCAGAGGAGGTTTACAAGCTTTACTTCGAAGCGCTCGGCCGCGAACTACCATACTTGCATTGCTTCAATCATCGTTTACATCTTGTTGTAGTCGACTCTATATCAAGTGTATCGAATCTTGCCAATTACTTCGATTACTGCATAATTTTTTTCGGAGACCAAAAGTGTATGCACTTTATGCTGGAACGCATCTTCATCGCCTTATGGAGCACTGATGGAGTTGACGCCTTAAAACTACAAGCTCTATCATAAAGAACTATGACAAAATTTGCAGGCTCCTCCAGTCTATTTCTGCCGGAACTGTTATACGTGATGGTGATACTATTGTTGATGCACGTGGTCTCTTAAGCGTTGTGGAAGCAAAATCATTCTGCTTCAATAGGCCTACTGTACTTGCTAAGCTCATTTTATATTTAATGTCTCCTGCAGACAAAGCTTTGCAAGCTCGGGAGTGTAATTTGGCTGAAGCATTGAAGTTATACCATCGCTCTGAATTGCAAAAATTGCGCAGCGATGATGGCTGTAAGTGTTGCAACGATGACGCTGAAGCAATGATAGTAGGTATTACGCCGCAAGAGGTAGTAGACACACCTGCAAATCCAACCAAAAGGAAAAGAACCTACACGCAAAGTGTCTTACTGAATGACAGTATTATAATTGTTAATGCGCCTACTGGAAGTCGCTATGACTCTGACAGTGATATTGGCTTTAAATCAGCTTATTTTGAGGCAATTGATACTGTTACACCCAAACTTGATCGGCGATTTTTAAACCATCCCCTTTATGAAGCAGCAATGGCATTAGATCCACGCTCCAAAAACTTTTTACGCCCAAAAAAAATTGATTATCTACAAAAATTCAACATCACACGTATTCCTTCAGGTGAAGAACTGATAGTAGCAAAATCAACAGTTTTGCGGGAGCTAGCTGCTACTACGAATAGCAATGCTTCGACTGCACCCAGTGTACTGCACCCAGTGCACTAATCCTTTACCGCTTTAAGCAAGCTTTTCCTGATACGTATTGCATGGCTGCATCAGTTGCAACTTTGGGTTGCTCGACGGCTCTGTGCGAATCGACTTTCTCAAAGCTAGCACGCATCGACGTTCCAGAAAGAAGAAGCATGACTACGGACCGACAAAGCAACCTCTCACTTTTAGCATTTGAACATAAGCGAACCGAATCATTAGACATGCAACTCATGCTGAGAAAATTTGCTGCCGCACGAAGACGTCTGCAACTGTTTTAAACTTTTAATGTGCGAATATACGAACAAAGACGTCTGCAACTGTTTTAAACTTTTAATGTGCGAATATACGAACAAAGACGTCTGCAACTGTTTTAAACTTTTAATGTGCGAATGTACGCACAAAGACGTCTGCAACTGTTTAGCTTTTACCGCATAATGTAGCGTTCACCACTAGAGTTTCGTATTTGATAATTTAGAAAACCACTTTGCCGAAACGTCAGTCAATGAATGAATAGGCCAGTCAATGAATAGACAGTCTCTAATACAGAATTTATTTACATTGGCTCTGCACACAGCACGTATATGCCGAGTATTTTATATCTGCCTAGAACAGAAATTAATGCGCAAAACATTGAAAAAATACCTTAGATTCTTCGCCCCCCCCCTAACAAAAATTTTGCCCCCCAAGAACAACTTTCTAGTTGCGGCACTGCCGCTGAGATGTTTCTTCGAAGCTGTTTTGCCCAGGCGCTAAGCTGTGGAGATGGGTTCCGCGACTCGTTACATGCTTAGGGTGCAACAGGTGGGATCGCTTACTCCGCTTTTTTTGTTTTTTACGCTTGACAACAGTGGTGCTGACTGCTGAGTTTTGAGTCTTAAGTGACTGGACTGGTGGCCGGTTAGGCTGAGTTGGACAGTGGCGTTAAGGTGCAGTCAAACGTCAGCTGTAGGATAGAATGTCAGTTTTAGAAGAGTAAAACAGTTTTATTTAGTAAATAGAAGCTTAGTAGGCCTAGCTTATCAGAACACGATAAGACTAGATTGAACAAGACGTGCCGTACTAGCCGCATTTACTGGTACCTATTAACTAGACTTGATTTTCAACAGCTTCAAAATGATTTAACAATATTTATTAGGCAGTGTTTGGGAGATTGTATATTTTCATCAAGCTTTTCATCAAGTGTTTATGTTTAGGAGATTGTATATTTTCATCAAGCCCATAAGTCACTTTACATTCAATTATCTTATATTACATTCTAAAATTCAATTATCTTCACTCGTTGTTCTGTTGTAAACTTTTCCATACCAAAAATTTACAAGGATTATATTTTTAAATTCTGAAAAGAAAAATAGAAATATATTAATAGAAAAAAAATTATTTAATTTATAAAATGTAAAGTGACTTATGGGCCACCCTGTATATTCAAACCCTGCTGCCTTAAATCACTAGTAGTAGTTAGGGGTAGGGAGGAAGAGGTACCGTAAAGTTAGGGTTATATGCCTATTGTCTGAGCTTAGTGAAGTAGACTAGTTAGAGTTGATTAGTGTAGCCCATGCAAAAACAATTCAACTAAAAAAAGAGATTAGCTGTGCTGTTCAGTAAAAACTTTAGAGTATTATTGATGGATATTTTAGATAGGGCCTAGTTTAATTACTAATAATAGGCCTATAGCTAGGACAAATTGACAGTGATGTAGTCCTCGAGGATGTCCTTGGCCTCGAGGACATGTTTGTGAAGTCCTTGGCCTCGACTCTCCTAGGCCTTGGATTTTGCGCTGTCCTCGGCTTGAGGACTCGATATTTTTAAAAATTCAACTTTGCGATTGTTTTCACAAAACGCAAGCTGTTTTAAGAAAAAATGGTCCAAATAACGATAAGCATTGTCAAGCTCGCGCGGCGGAGAAATAAAAGTAGACAATGCATGATGAGAAAACTATAAAGTTACATTGTGAAAAGCAAAATTTTGACAATTCAAGATTTTGTTTCTCACAATCTCTCCTTAAGGTTTTTAAATTGAAATTGTGAGCAACAAAGCTTTTTGTAGAAAATTTAATCCGTGATAATTGGGTTCTCAGCGGGAGATCCTTGAGGTTCGAAAACTCGGGTAGAATGATGGAAGAAAGCTATTTTACACTTTTCTTCAAAGTTTCAATCAACTGTTGTTTATTTACTTTATAATTCGCTTAATAGCCATGCAAAGCAGTGATGTAAAGCAATCTGTAAAAGAGAATGTAGCGCCGGCGATGTTATTTGATATTGCAGTATTTGTTAGAGGTGCTAATTGCAGCTGTCTAGTTTTTTTGAAATGTTGTGTGGTTTTATGGCGCTTTATAACTACTAAGGTTCTTTACCGCCAGGACTAAATTTTGTCAAGAATTCGCTGACGTATTTTTATTCTCTGTTTATTTCATCCTCCGCGCTATGCTTAATTGCTGAGCGTTTAGCAAGTGTAACGGCAGATACCAGTTTTAAAGTGTTTGGTTTGACCCGACTGAGAATAGAACCCAGCCTACCAGCTTCCAAGGCGAACGCTCTTAACCACTAGGCCATGGCGCTGGTATTTTTTGCTTTGCTGTTTCTCGATGCTCTGAATTTTTTGTTTCGAGCACTTGCTTGTGGACTGAGCTTGAGATTTAGCATGGCAGCACGATAAGCTTTTTATCATGGGAAGTCATTCTAGCCAGGCTTACGGTAATTGTTTTTACACATTATATTACAGAACAGATCTACTAGAGTACCGGTACAGTAAAGACTGCAGACTCAGAATGATGAACGTGAACGTATGCCTTTTTTGAAAATAATAACTTTTTTATAAAACGGTTAAGAGTAATAACTATAGGGCCAGTGAAGATTGGAATGGCTTAAAGTACGACCAGCGTAGCAAATAAAAATTGTGGCCAAAGCTTGAATTTGTATGAACATTTTATTGCATATGCAGGTTTGCTTAAAAAACGAAGAGCGTTAACACTATTTTTACGAAGCCACACAAGTAGAGCTAAGGCTTTTATTACAGTGAAGTATGTGCATCATGGTAGATGGCCCAGCCGGACATCGAACCCGCGAAAGCAGCTCCCCAGCCCAATGCACCAGCCACTCGGTCAGACAAGCTTTGTTTGTAACACTTGGGTCTCGAACAAATTTATTGAGTTTTGATCTCGGGCTCAGTGGCGTCGTGTCATTGGGGCTCAAGGAGTGAGATGTTTTACTTTTTACAATTTAAAAAATTGAAAATTAAAAAAATAAAATAATAGCCAGTGCTATTTTGTTTTTATCTTTCAAACTAACCCCATACCCCCCCCTTACCTTCTTTTCTTACACTATAAATTCCATAGTTTTGTTTTTTAATTTTTGCTTCAATCAATCGCTTCGATTCAGAAGTAAAGTTAATTTGTTGATCTGTGGTTAGAATTTAAAAAACATTGTACACACCTATACACGTCATATGACCAAATGAGTCAAAACTAATAATGATTGCAACCTGCTTTTATATATTTTAACCCAGCTTCTCTTTTAAGACATGGGCTACTAAAACATTTTTGTATAGTCTCACACTATAGTAGTGACTGCACATCACTGCAGATACCGATATGTCCCTTTTTCAACTAAAAAGTGTGCTGAAACGAGTGTTTTTTATGTGAAAACCGTAAAAATCTGTTGGCGAGTGGGGACTAAGCCCCCAGACTCACCTTGCCTACGGCAGCTGGGGCTTTCCCCCCAACCCCCCTGTAATGTCCTCCACCTTTGTTAAATCGTGGGGCCACACTGATTGCGTATACTGTCCATAATTAAGGAGCGGTTTGGAGTATCAAAATAAATTTCAATTTATTATCCAAAAATTGGAGTGTCACGACATATTTTAATATCTTTTCCTAATTTCCTTTTTTCGTGATGTTACTCAATGCTGAATATGGCTTTTATAAAGGTTGTAAATGACCAATATCTGTTTAAGTTGTTACTCGGGCCCCTCCAAACTTTTTGGCTGCACGACGTCTCTGCTTGGGCTCAAAAATATTTTCAAGTCTATAGGGTCTTGGTCTCGAATTTTTTTTTTTTTTTTTTTCATTAAGTCTCGGACTCGACCATCAAAACTTGACTCCATCATTAGTTGATAACAAAATCGAAAACTTTTAACGTTGCAGCTTTAGATTGTGAGTAAATAATTAATTTTCTGCCCAAACTGAGGTGTTTAGCTCATCGGGTGCTAACTGTTCTAGCATCATCAGACCTAGTCGAAAGAGATTTTAGCAAAGGGGAATTTGTTATGTGACCCCATCGAGCATGCATTTCGGGTCTGTGCTTTCGACATTGATTTTTTTTAAGTTTAATTAACAGGTTGTGGGTTAGTTCTTTGAGTGTGAATGTGACACGTGAGTGCTTTTCGCTTTTTGTTTTGCTTCGTTTTGTAATTTTGTTTGTATTATGATTGCTTGCATTTTCGTTGATTTGTTGTTTTTTTTTGGTAAATTGGTTTTTAGTTATAATGGTTAATGTATAAGACAGTGGCGGCCTGGTGGGCAGAACTTCCTTAAACTAAATCTGGCTCACCAAAGGTTGCAAGTAGGAATGGTAATGTACGATGTTGCACCGAAAAATGCGGCTACATCTATGGAAATGCGAACTGCGGATTGAGTACAGACGTAGAAAATGCGGCTATAGGTTACCTACTAGCTTGTAAGCACAAAATCCAAAAATTGTTGAACAATTTGGTATGCAGTTTTAAGCAGAACAGCGTCGACCAAAGTAGTAAAGACTTCAACCATCAGTAATATTTGTTTCCATGCAGATATTATTTGATTTAAAAAAACCGTAAGTTTTTTTGCTTAACTCTGATAAGTTTGCCTGTAACTGGATTAGTGCGTGCGTTTTTTCTATATACATTAAACATCTTACCGTTAAATAACAACAAGGAACTTTACGCTTGATACATCGGGGTTAGTTTTAGTTTGTGGCGAGTTTCGTCTGGGGCATCTTATATCAATTTATAGCCTTATACCCTGCGCCTAGTAAACTTGGCGCTGGATTTTTATCAATAATAATACTTTTGTTAACCTTGTAATTTTCGAAAACGATTGTCGTTGTAGGTGTGCAATATTGGGCCATAAATTGTTTGCGAACCATTATTTCATGACCAAATGACCCACATTTTGAGATTTCATATTGAAATCGGAAAAATGCCGGTTGTCCTTGATCCATGTCCTTGGCCTCGACTTGCATGTCCTTGGCCTTGGCCTCGGCTTGTGTGTCCTCGGCCTTGGCCGCGAAAAAACTGTAAAGTACTTGGCCTTGGCCTCGACCTTACGGTCCTTGGCCTTACAACAACACTGCAAATTGACACACATTCAAACGAGACGTTCAGTTAAATTTTACGGTTACAGTTAAATGTAATTCAACCGATATATTTCATATAAATATGTTTCAAAATGTTCTGGCTATTATATTTGTAATTAATAACTACTCATACAGTCATACTGTTCGCTGGTTAATGTACCGGTACAAAAAAAAAACATAAAACAAAAATATTGACATTACCGCGTATATACCTGTATTTTGCCATGACCAGTTGACCATTGACTGCACTAACTAACCAAGTATCTTTTTTAAAGAGATATATAGTTTAGTTGTAAAAAGAGGCTTTAAAAGTAAAAACAATAACTACAGTAATTCTATCATTTTGCCAAACACTTGTGTACCGCAGTGCAACTCTGGATACCGATCTTGCGTTGATAAATGTCCATGTTTCGTTTTTGGTCGATGCAGATATGAAGAGTAAATGGATAGATGTTGTGTGCCTTGTCCCAATGCACAAAATAAATACCGATATCGCTTTAAAAAATTGAGATTTATCGATTATCGCATGGGTTCCCAACCGGTGGGGAATTACTCACTAAAGGGGGAATTTAAGGTTTTCAAGTGGGGAATTAAGCACCCCCAGAAAAATAAAACCGCCCTGTCCCGGAATTTCACTCCCAACAGTGAAAACTTTCTTTTTTGCAGAACTCCAGTTTTTGCAGCCGAATTTGATTTAATTGAAGACAGAGGTTTTCAACCTGTGGGCCACGGCACTTTTTCACAGGTCCACAGAGTTCTTCACTGTAATTTTTTAGTGGAATCCTGTACATCTGAAGACGTGTAGACCTTTTTTTTTGCACCACACCGATTGATACAACTGAGGTAAACTTTAATAGATTGTTGAGGGTAATTGAGGGTCAGTCACATCAGAAGTGGGTAATGAAGAAAAAAAGGTTGGAAATCGCTGGATTATCGGTATTGTCCAGAGCACATTTGTAATTATCGATTATCGTTATCGCTTTAGTATAGAAAGGTTTATCGTAGCCATCACTGCATGTACTTTTCTGAAGTAAAACATTATGTATGCATTTATCAAAGCATTATTACCACCAGTAACACACAATATTAACCAGTGGCGTACGCAGAACTTTTCAATGGGGGGTTTCAGTGACGTCACATCGTGATGACGTAAACATACTACAATTAACCTGTAGTAGTTCAGAGGTATTAAAGTGCATCGGATTGTAATGTTTCTAGTTTAAATTATTGCGCGATTGCAGTTACTATGATTAAGCTATATAATGCCATAACGAAGGAAACAATTCAGATATTTCATTTACACTTTTGCTTGATTATTTGCGCTTCATTTAAGGAGCGAAAAAGTATCACAGAAACTCAAGCTGTCAATCCGTGGTTAAAAATTTACTGAAAAAATTTTAGTTGACCTCATTTTTGGGTCATAGGAAGGTTAACTGACTAAAGTAGGCTAGCTTTCGCAACGTCACAAACAGGGTGTAGCCAGGAGGAAAAAACAAGTTATTGCTTCCCTTCAAAAAAATCTTTTTTCAAGAACCAACATTAATATTAACAACGCATATAAACCTTGATACAAACATTTAATATGCACTCATTATGAAAGCGGCAGTATCCAGTATCCCCTGTCTGGAAAAGTGAAGACAGTGAAGCATGAGAAGAAACTGCCCTCCCTACCGAAACATTTTTAAACTACAATAAATTACGCGCTAGAGGAATCCCTGATCATGCGATTAAAATCAAAAACAGCGTTGATATTATCTAAGCATTTTTCTCCCAAATCACAGCGTCGATATCATCAAATACTCTCAAGCACATAATCAGGGTGTCTGGTAAACGGAGCACTCCAGCTCCTGAGACAGTTACGGTGCGTAAAAACAATTTTGCCATCCCCCCTTCCCGTTCCGTACCTAGGCTTCTTTACATCTTTCGTTGGTCTCGTCTTCCTTGGCAGTATCTTTATTTTAATTTTAGCATGTAGGGCAGTGTCAATTTAGATTTTTATATTTTAATAATTTTTCAACAAACCGGCCGGTTACAGCGCAGTGTTAAAGATGCCGCTATCGATGCGGAAGGTTTGGGGTTCTATTTCCAGGCCGGTCAAATCGGACACAGAGTCGCCAACGGCTCGCCACCGCTGCGATGTTTTTTGATTTGGTTTGGTTTTTTAAAAAAATTTTGTGTAGTGAAGATTTGGTTTTTTAAAAAAATTTTGTGTGCAGCCATAGTTACTGCAGATACACCGTATTTAAGGAAACTCCCATTTACCAATTGCTTCACAGCAGCATCAATGACAAAATTGCAGTTCAAGCAAAACACATCAGAAAAGTTGGAATACCGGTATTGTTGCATCGCATCATAATACAAGTTTCTCAAAATTAAATTAGGAAGTTGGACAGCACCGAAAAAAACATGACAACAATTTCGGCAGGCTCCGCACGAAGAAAAGCCGGTTCGTCTCAAAAAAGCAAGGATTGATTTTTTCTGCAATCGTCGATCGTCAACGTCAAGCGCAACGCACCAGAAAAGTTTGACTACCGGTATTTTTGCATCACAACGAAAGTTTTTCAAGATTATAATTATGATATAAGGAAGTTGGATAGCACAGAGAAACATGATAATTTATAGCAATTTCGGCAATCTTTGTATGAAAAAAGGCGGATCGTTTCAAAAAGAGAGGTTTTCAATAAATCAAAACTATTTTGAGCAATAACGATAATTGGTAATAAATTATCGCCGATAAATTATCTCCATGAATGCCCATCTCTAAAGGGAACTGCCTACCGTTGGGAAGGGGAGGTCTAAGGGCGTAGCCCCCCAGACTTACGTTGATAAGAGTTTTTGAAAGTCCTAGCCGTTTCTTTTTTCAACTCTGCTTCACTGTCAAAATGTATGATTAAACTTACAAGCTGTTCTTGCCATGGTAACAAGCCCGAAAATTCGTACAAACTCAGCTTTTAACTTCTTGCGTTTGATTAGGAAGTGCATGGAAAGGATTGTGCAGCGTTAAACCGCCTGTTTTCGCTACCTGTGCTTTGGGGATTCATCGACCACTTCACAGTTCAAACATCAACTTCTTCAAGTTATACAGACATATTTTCAACAGCTTATTGCAGATATGTGCGTGATGCTGCAGGAACAGTCGCACCCATCTTAATTCAGAATCTCTTGTCCCGCTGTACGCCCAACCGTGGGGATCCAAATTCAGCAAACTTTAACTCGAGGAGCCCTGCATTAAAAACTGAAGACCAAAAAGGTTATCAACTAGTTGCTTAGCTGCTGGAGTAAACATCTTTAAAATTCATCTTAATTTCACTCACCCGCAAGGGGGCGCCTCAGATCTATAGCCACACGCCACTGCCGTGAGATAACAACCAGATTTGGATGCCATTTGATCGCTTTTAATCAGTGCGATTGCTAAAACTAAGGTTGTAACAGCAGCGCAAACAGAAACAAAACTTTCATTAAAAATACATGTTTTTATTAAGTGACGTTTTTTTTCTCTAAAACAAGTATTGCTCCGGGATAGTAAAAAACGTGTTTTGAATTTGCATTTCCTTGTCTTTGAATAAAAAACAATGTTTTAAATTAATTATCATTCACATCTCAAGTCATGAATCGTCAGCTGATGTATGTGGTGTTCTCTATTGCGCTTCGCTTTTAAAACCACCTGCCTCAATTTTCGCTGAATGAGTTCAAAAGAATATTTTGTTCGTTATTAATCAATTCCTGCTTCATCTTGTGCGTCGGGGCACAACAACTGATCCTTTACTTCAAAGACCTTAATGTTTTCTTGAAACAAGTGAAAATGAATAAATAAATAAAATAAGCTCTAAACCGAATGATCGAAACAGGTCGGATTCTCCATCAGCGCCGACACAGGCCTTATGTTACGTAATAATGCTCTTTGTAGTAACTATTCACAGCCTTTTATGTTCGCACCAACCATTATAAGTTCGCACGAAATTACTGTTCAGATTCAAGTTGCGAACTTAACCGGAAGATTACTGTATTTTGCGAAAACGTAGCTGACAAGCGAAAAACCTCATTTCATCAAAATCATTTATTTTGCACAATCTTCAAAAAATTGTGCACTAAAGTTTTCAAGATTCATAATGCGTTTCTGAGAGAGGAGTGTTTCAGAATCAGAAAGTTTTATTGTTGACGTCAAAATGCGCAGTGCAATAAGCGAAAACATAAACACGCGTATAAACGTCCTAAAAAAAAGATCGAGATCAGACGTCAAAGGAGGCTGTAAAGGGACCTTGGCGGTCTTCGAATCAAGCGGTCCCCGAGAGAACTGAGTTGTATGTTCAAATTTTACGAATAAACGATTAGGAAACAAACGAAAAAAAAAAAGGAACAAGATACAGCACAAAAAGAAGAGAAGGCTCATAACTGGATTAAATGAAAGAGGGAAAACTAGCCAATACGAGAAATGATGAATGATAACTTAATCAATAAGAATTCAACAAGCAGTTTTTATATTTTGAGCGAAAAACTTTGACAAAGGATGAATTGTGAATTTCTAAGCTCAGAGAGTTCCATAATAATGCTCCTAGGTATTTAATCGATCGCTGCAACTTTGAAGTTTTGCAGTAAAACATGAAGAGTTTACTAAACGTGGCCGTGGATGCTCTTGTAGCTCTCTCATAACCTTCAGTAACTTTTTTAAAAAAAGATTGAAATGCCATTGGGACGGTTTTCTTCTTGACTTTGTACATAAACGTTGCTAATTCGAGTCGAAAGAAATCCGTACTCCGTAAGCTTAAGAAGTCGGTGATTCTTGTAAAATATTCTGACATGGCCTGCCCATTTACCGTTTCGCACAGCCTTGTTTCGTAGCGAAGAAAGCTTGTACTGTAGAAGTAAGGCTTACACGTAGATCCCCAAATAATAAAGCCATAACTTAAGCATAATAAGTAAGCATAAAAAGTGGAATGATACAATTGCACCAGCGTTGAGGAGTTCAAAAACTGTCAGGTTTTAAACAGTAACCAAGTTCATTTTCAACGAATTTAATGAGCGCATCGAAGTTAAGCGAGTCATTAGTTGTAACTCCAAGATATTTTACCCTTTTACAAAGCGTAATCAGAGAAAAATCTAAAGATAATGTACTTTTTTAGGTGGTAGCTTTTTAGGTAAAATGGTCGCTGAATTCGGTTTCAAAAAGTAAAAAAAACTTTATTATAGTTTCGAAGAAAGGAAGGTAAAAACTTAATTTTTAGGTTATGTACGGTATTGAGGAAATGGGTACCAACTACCTACCGATATCATGGTTCAAGTAGATGGAGCATTTGCTCCTGGATCGGTTTAATTGGAGTTTGATTTCTATTCAAGTCGAAATACTGACCAAAAAATTGATATTACCAGCTTTCATACTTGACGCTTAGCACTAAAAAGATAGAGTGTTCAGAACGAGCTTACAATTATGTTCTTGTTTACTTGTTTAAAGTCATGCGTTGCGCGTACAAACATCGTTTCATAGATACACCTACAGAAACAGTTGCTAGAGTAAGTTGGTTGTAGCATGAGGCGTGTTAATTTTATATAATTTGAAAACTGATCACTTGACCAGCAAAGTTGCGAGCCACAAAATGAATTATTACAGCAAGCAGTTACAGGTGACGTTGTAGATCGTTTTTTTTTTTTTTTTCCGGTAACTTTTCGGTCAAAGTCCAAATTGAATTCACAAAAACCGAAAAAATTAAAGACATTTCGATCAATTGACCGAAGGAAATATCTTGCCAATATGCAAGCAACAATTACAAACGGACTACCGGAGTCACAGAGTCAGATTTAGCAGACATCAAACTGATCACTGTAGTTTTTTTGTGTTGCGGCTACAAAGGAGTAGGTTTATAAGCAACGTCTTGTTACTGCAAACACGGACGAAAAAAAATTGAATTGACCGAAATTTTTGTAGACAGTTAGGTCAATGGAGCGCAGCCAAATTTTGAAAAAAACAACTCATGCTGTAGATGAGAATTTGCAGAATGTTATTATTATAATTACAGTATATTTTTTTAGCTCAAGCTCTAGCAAACACTGATAGGATTTACAGTAAGAAATCAAAAGAACATGCGAAGCCTGCGTCTGTCATGAAATGTTAAAGAAGGACAGGGAAGGTTGTGTGCATTGCATTGTGGATGCCTGACCTAGAATAAGCCATAGTAGAATTGAAGTTTTAAAAAGGTGAAAGTAGTTACAAGAATTAATGTACCATATTTTCATGAATAGAAGCCGCGGCTTCTGTTTTTATTTTTAAATATTTTGTGCGGTTTTAATTCGACTTCAATTTTTGTATTTGAACGTTTCATCTTATAATTGGTGTCTAGTGAGCAATTAAGTTAATCCACCATGAGCGACCGGAAAACGGAAACACTAAATCAGCTGCAATGCTATTGTATCTTTCGTGAAACACTCGTATGTGCTGCCCTACCCTTAATCCAACAGTTGCTATTCCTGTGGCGTCCGTGACTCCGTGTAAAGCGCTCAGAAAAACCATACGCAGCAAGTGTTAGATACTAAGTAGCAACAAAAATGGCATTAACTTGAATGACATCAGTATTTTGATGATGATTTGCTGCGCGTCGTTAGATATGTTTAGTTTGTTTTCTTGCATCAGTAAAGGAATTACTGATTACTTCTATTCAAGAAAATGCAGCATATAATAACATCGCGCTCCTTCAAAAAATGACTGTGAAAAAAGTCTCCTCTTGGTTTGCTTCTGCTTCAGCCAAAAATTATCCATGTCTTGTTAAATAAATCTGATCTTCAGGTGCTCATAGTCATTGCAAAAATTAACTGACAAACTCCTATTTGCGTCTAAAGACGTCACTGAAAATGTCTTAATAACATAAATGCTCGGCAACACCCAGGTATAGCGACGGTACCGGTAGAAAAAATCATCGATACAAGCAGCCATTTTTTAAGTTATTATATATTGAGATTATTTTCAAATTATATTGAACAGAAAATTCAACGGTAATTGAGGGAGACTGCGAAGTGAGCTTGCGCTCTTCGAGTCAGCAGCCACCCATTAAATATGTCAATTGCGATCGGCTCCAGCCGCGAATCGAACACGTCACGTAGGATCTGTCACCTGCGCGCGGTGCCGCTAGGCCATGTCGCTGACAAATCAAATCTTTATAGTACTCGCGGATCAAATCTTTATAGTACTCGCGGATTTACTACCAATCGTGTACCGAGTCGCCAAACTTATCTGCGCGGCTTAGTGCCTGGACAACACTGCTGCGAAGAAACTTCGCAGCGGCGGCGGCTTGGAGTCTAATTTAATTGGTCTGGGAATGGAACAGATTTGCACCGATAGCGAGGTGACCAGCCGGTGCCATCTTGCTAGTCAAAAGACATCGCGCAAAATATTACAGTTCAAAAAATAAAGCGGCAAAACAGTTTTAGTCAATCTAATTTTAAAAATTGTTGTTTCTGTGTCACCCCTCTAGCTTTCCAGCTTTCGCAACAAAAAGAATTTTTGAGCAACTTACAAGTGAAAAGAAAGTGGATGTTTAAGTTTTTAATTTTTTTTTTCAAGAAATATGCATTAGACACAATGCGTTTGTTCAGTGTAATTTTATTCTAAATAATTATCACAAGAAATGTTTTTGGGGTGTTGTTGTGTAGAAGTGAAAGCACTTTAATTTTCCAGATTAATGCGATTTGTTGGGCGAAGCTTGAACAACAAACATGAGAGCAACAAACCGGTCAACAATAATCATAATTATATTCTTCCTGATTAGGAACGTCACAATGGAACCGAAGTCTTCTTGCAAAACAGTCAGTAGATCGCGTAAGTGCACTAATGTTTATTAAAAAAATTGTTGTTAGTCCAGAACTCCATGTAGGCCTACTTACATGTCTTGCCCAAATTTGTAGTATTATATATTTACTATGGTGAATTAGTAGCATGAATCGATCAACTCACTATTATGTAGATCAGGGGTAGGCAACCTTTAACACCGAAAGAGCCATTTGAATTCGGTTTCCACAAAAAAACTTACTGGGAGCCGTAAATAATTTTTGACATCTAAAATGGAAAAAAGACACATTTATTCAAAAAAAAAAAAAAACACATGCGCTTATTAGGGATTTGACTACTCTTTTGAAGGTGGGCTATAAAGAAAATACTGTAGGCCTATATTGCTTTTTTGACCTACCTTTGCACTTTGTGTAAACAATCTTAGCGCGTTGCTTATGAAGTCCACGAAATGCTACAGAAAAAATTAAATTTTCTAGATTAAATGAAATATTCTCTGAACCGCAGTGTAAAGAGCCGCATGCGGCCCCGGAGCCGCAGGTTGCCGACTCCTGATGTAGGTAGCAAAGGCTAGATATAAAAAATTACGTGCATTGTGGCTTGCATCACTGTTGTTAGGTAGCCTAATCACAATGAATTCACAAACCTACACCATTATTTTGTGTAAATGATGCCCATTGCCCATCTCTTCAAACTACGCAGAGTAATACGAAAGCTTGCTTCCATATTGTAGCTGCATTAGATAATTGTTCTCTAAAGGCTTCAAAAACATGCCAAAATTTGAAATGTATTTGTATACTGAAACAGCAGGCAACATTGATGAATTGCAAATTATGAAAAGTCGGAGTGGTCATACAATCCATTAAGTTCTTCCGCTTATCGGGAAATTACTGTTCAATAAATCACTTGATTTTCTACTACACTTTACCGGCGCTTGGTGTATCGGTTAAGAGCGTCCACTTGGTAGCCGGTAGACTGGGGTTTTATTCCCTGTCGAGTCATACTAAAAAACTTTAAAAATAGTATTCGCAGTTTTCGCGCCAGGCGCTCGGCACAAGCGGAAGTGCGAAGGGTTTTGTGTATGTGTTGTTCGTCATGTATGTCCCTTAACAGCGTTCGATCATTCGTGATTGAAAATTGTAATGGGCCGACAATTGAAAATTGCCTAAACAATGTGTGCTTGCGCCCGCTGTCCCGTACCTTTACCTTTGCTGTGAAGTTTGCTCAGTACACATTTTCACCACCTAATTTTGTTTTTTATATCAAGATAGATGCCAGTATGCTTCACATTGCACAAGCTCGTCAACGATCGAACGCTGAGCGAGTTACCGGTACAGAAAGGACAAGCACATATTACAACCTGCTCTGTTCTCTTCACGGTCCTTCTCGGTCCTATACTGATCGTAATCTCTTGTTGTTTCTTTTTAGATATAGAAGGACCTTGCGATTTTCCTGTTCATTATGCGAACGAGCTAGTGCAATGTGTAGACGCAAATTTGAAAAATGTTACCAAAAAGATCCAATGCGTTGCAAATTTTACCTGCTGCTGGGATGAACACAATGACAGATGCTTTTTAAAACCAAGTAAGCTTGCGCTTTTATTAGATCTTTTTAACTTCTTTTATACATAACGAATCAAAATTGAGCTGAGTCAATGTAATTTCGCGTTTGTATGTATATTTCAAATTTTTATAACAAATTTTACACCAGTTACTTCCTGGCATTTATCGGGGAAGAGAGAAACCTACCGGACAATTTCATTTATGAAAACGTACCAACTTGATATCCTATCTGTTACGACATATGCAGCTACTTCGAGTTACTGCAATAAAATGAGTTTGCTGGAGCAAACTTTTCTGTTGCTAATGCTTTATCTTTCTCTAAAAAATTTGATGTTGTTTTTCGGGTTTCAACATAAAGATAACTTGGCTGACGACAAAAGTTGATTTCGAACTCAAGTATAATTGAGCATTCATCATTGATGTCTGTAGATTGTTGTGTTATAAATGATAAAACCGCCACCGTTGTGGGAAAAACTGGCAACAGGTCTTTCGTGTTGGTTGCATAAATGTGAACTCTTTGTGGACCACCGAAACGTTATTCTTTTGAGCTGAACGCCACGTTTTGTGCTTCGTTAACTGATATACCACATAAGAGCTTAAACATATCAATAAGAAAAGATCTCTTTCAGAAAAATGTTACGTTGATTTACGACGAGAAAGATGTTTCTCAAGAGTTCGGATTACACATGGAATTGAAGGGATTTACACAGGATACTCTGCTAACGGATCTCATTGTTTTGTGCCTAGTCTTAATGTCCTTCCCGAAAGTTATGCGCGAGTGGTGGGCAGTGTGCATGGTTACGGATTTCCTATTGTCACCTCACCAGCTGATGCCGTGTGCGGAGAAAAATGGGAAATTCGTGTGACAAAAAATGAAGTCATTCAGAGTAATAGTTCAGTTTTTTATTTAAGGTTTGCATGTTCGTTAGCTGTATGCGGTGGATGAAAAATTAATGTAACAACAAGGGTCATTTTTGGGCAAAGCTAAAAATTCGAAATGCAATTGAAACGATCTTGACTCCGCCATGCTCTTTGGTTCGACATTGAAACCGACTTTTCTTTCCATAGTGTTTCTTCCGGACAACCCTCAACTACTTCGACTTTACCTCCGGCAACTGTGAATCCCGCTCACAAACTTTCTTGACTTACTCTAGACTTACTCCTCCAACTCACGTAGTATACTCTTTTTCGCTTTCAATTATATGTTTGAAGCATCAGTGCGAAACATTGAAATCAGATTCAAACACTAACAGTTTTGTCTTAGGCCTAGTACCAATTCTAAGAATCTTATCTTTGAATCTCTACTTGTTAGAATGTATTTTTACTTTTCATGATAAGTTTCCCTCGTGAATCCAGCTCCGACTTCCCAATCTTGTTTTCAGGTAAATGTTCTGTGACGATATTCAACGTCACCAGCTCATCGAGCAATCATCAATCAGAGGAGCAAGTTTATGATGGCGAGCTTCGCTTCGGAAACTTTTGCATCTTGAACACTCAAAATTTTGTTTACAACTTTGATTACTACGAAAACGAACAACGTCACCATCAATGTATTTGCAGAGTTGTATCTTGGCTCGAGTCAGCGGCGGGTGAGTATTTTTGGTCCTTGATCGAAGAGTCATATCAAAAAAACACGTGAGTTGGACATAACGCCAATCTTTAATTTTTGTGACGGTATGTCCCATATTAGGCAACTTCTTTGCTTTTACACAATTTTTGGAATTAACTTCAAGAATTATATTTTACATGTGTTAGCCAATTTAACAACGTTGCGTCATTAGGTTTACCAGCCTTGTACCGGTGCATGTTTTTTATTGGTTTTGGGTGTAGCTAGGAGACATTGTAACTGTTGCTTTTTTCACTTTTTCTCGGCGATTGGTAAATAGTGAAGTCACCTCATCGAGCTTTTTTAAGTTGGAGAAGCAGCTTTAAACAGCTACGATGTCTTGTCATTCAGATTTGAAAAGCAGCTTTAAACATCATCGAGATTTGAAAAATTTTTAGCTGTTGGACAACCACAAACCATTTTAAAGAAGAAAAATAAAGCCGTTGTAAATCTCCAAATTGGACGTTTTGACAACATAGATTCAGCTGTCATCATCAGCGGTGTATACACGGCAATACAAAACTGCGAGAACTGGAATTTACAATTCTAACTACAAGTAATAGCATAACCCAGGCAACTGGTCAAAATTAGTAGTGTAATGAATAACGTCATAAACCAAAAGCTGATAAGAAGACTGACGGAGTTAAATTAACAATTAAATAAGTAAAGAGGGGCGGAGTTAGAGTAAACGTGAAGCAATGGCTCATATTTTTGAATAAAAAGTGAATCAATAATTAATAGGCGTGCAGAACCACCAGCGCTACTTAGAATATCCGGTTTGACAAGGTAAAGCGAGACAGCGCTGTTTCGGATTAATAGCCCTCATCAACCGCCCTCAGGCTTTTAAGGTATACTCATCGTTCCCTGCGCTTGACCTTGATCAGCCAAGCACCCTTCCGGATTTCTATATCTTAAAAGAATTTAACCTTTGTGGTACCCAACATCATGTTAGATAACCACTCAGGTTAAATTCCCCATGTGGCCAAGGTACAGTAGTTAGACACAACTTCGTCCTACCTGGCCTGCTGAATGGGAAGTCAGAACGAACGTCTAAAGTCCACTTTATGGTCAGGATTGTCCGTTAAGTGTCGGCACACCTCGAATTTATCCGAACTGGAATGCTCCTTAAGTCTATTCATAAGATTTCGTCTAGTCTGTCCTATCCTACAGCTAGAACCACAAAAACACGTTAACCTATGTACAACCCCATATTTCATCAAGGTCTTATGCTTATCCTTTACTGGAAAGTTGTGTCCGATGTTCCAGGTGGTGTCGATAACCCGCAGAATAACTCGGTTCCATGTCCGTTTTTCCACCAAGGCGGACAGCTCTTTTTGAGTTGCATCAACACGTCACCTAAAAAGGGTAACGAGCAACAACTGTTCTACAATTTTTACTTTCTCATGGCAACTCAACATTTTGTCATATTTACGATGAAAAAATCTCGCGACGCAACTATTTAAAAAATAAGTAGGATAGCTATTGCGACCAAGCGTAACTTTGATATTATCCACCTCTGAGCAAATTCTTTCATAACAACTGTTTTCCAACTATTTCTTTCTTTCTATTTCTTTTTTGCTGTTTAAATTTCTTTCTAACTAACACACCTTACATGAGCTTAGACCGCCTGACATTTAGTTAATTGTTTGTGCAACTGATAAATCGTTTTTTGATTTGAAACATCACAACAAAGTTAATAACAAAACTCCAATCTGCTTTAAGTAGATAATAAAGACTTTGCTAATGTCATAGCAGGGTACTTTCAATTTGCTAACAAAGAAAGAGTTTAAAAAATAGTACAACTGTAAGCACTCCTTGACTGAGGTAACTCGGCGTAAAGGAATGCATATTTTGATGTGACAGAAAGAATTACAAAAAGTACCGGTTTGTCACTTGAATAAATTTGAAAATGATTTACCCCTCTATCATTGGAATCTAACGAGGACTTTATTTATAATTTTCACTCAAAAAATACCTTAAAAATACTGCAACTATAAGTGGATTATAACGGAAAATTTTGAGATCCATTGATGTCGATCAAACATGGCTAATAAATTAATTGAATTGTAGAAATGTGATAAACGGCAACGTTGTGACGATCGGTGTGAAATCGATTGCTTCATCGCGAATAACAAAGGTTGGTAATGCATTCAGATAGCTTCCGGTTTATTAATTTTATGCCATTCAGCGTAAGCATGTCACTTCCCCTTGATTGACCCGATCAGGCATCAATTGATATCATTTACTACCTGGACATTAGTTTCCCTAGTTGTTATATACCACCTCTTCAAAGTCGACGTCGCGTGCGGCAATGTTTGGTTTGCAACTTTGACACGAAAAGCCTGTTCGTATTCAAGCAATCTTTTCTGCTACCCAGGATCCAGCCATTTCGCATTCCACAGATCGACGCTAAACGCAGAAACTGTTTCTACGATTTTTACTTCACTCGGGTTCTACAAAAAGACTTTGAAATAGCGGCTATTAGTAGCTTTTCTGCCAGGGTCTAGCTAGACCCGAGCGAGAAGGTAGAAGAGTTGCGCGTACACTGCGCAGCATATGTGTCTTGTGCCTTCAATCACTTTCAAGTAATATTGTGAAAAACTTGAAGTCACAGTGATAACAGAACATGTGTGCATCGTAATCACCTACTGCTCGCTTTTTTTTGTCACTGCTTCAGTGGGCAATGGCAACCAAAAACAAAACAGGAATTGTTTTGTTGATTTCTATTTGCGAGAAGCGATGAAGTTTTCAATAAAGCCTGCAAGTTTTCCCGATTTCAGCTACTGTTTGCTTTTTAAGTAGAATCTTTTACAATGGCAGAAGTAGATCTAACGTGAAACTGCGCACTGATATTCAAAGGTGGAAACTCAAACCTAAACCGAAACCTGAAAACCCGGTTTTAAAGGAAATTTTGGAGACCCAAACTGAAACTGACACCTACTTAGCCAAAATTTTGAAAACCTAAACTTGAACCGAAACCGTTTTTTCTTGAAACATCAAAACCGAAACTGAAACTAAAACCTGTTCAAAATTTTTTAAGGTTTTAGGTTTTAAAAATTGTCATCACCATCCTTACCAGCACAGTTTTTTAACGCTGAGCATCGAATAGAGAAGCTGTGAATACTAATTTTTGAGTCTTTGGTTTCACCGGACTAGTAATCGTACCCAAGTCGACAACTTCTGAAGCAATTGCTCCCCTCACTCGGCCATCTGAGCTGCTACTTATTGTAATAAAAAAAGCGCCATGAAGTGGAGGATTTAAATAATGCTAATTCACAGTAAAATAACTTTCTTGGATGAAACTTAAACCCAAACTGAAACCCAGAAACCGAAGCTGCGCGTAAGCAAAACTAAAACCGAAACTGGAACCGATTTTTTAACAGTCGTGAAACCAAACCAAAACTGAAACCTGACACCTGGGTTTTAACACAACGAAACTGAAACTGAAACCCTAACGCCAAGTAGCCAGGTTTCCACCCTTGCTGATATCACATGAACAACTGAACATACTAAATCATGGGTGGGCAAACTTTTCACACGAAGGGCCGCATTTAAAAAAAAATTGAAGCCGAGGGCTGAATTGGTTGGAAGAGCAAAAAAAAGGTTAACTCGTCCTCAGGTGTCCTAAGTTCCACTAAAAATCAGTGATGAGCAAAAAAGGTCCTAGGCTTGATTCATGGTATAGGGATTTATATTACCGTAAGTGCCCGCAGGCCGCATAAAATGGTCCCGTCCAAGGGCCGTAGTTTTTCCTGCCTTGTGCTAAATGATTTTATTTTCTTCTTTCTGAATTTTCTGTTAGATCACTCGCAGCTGAATCAAAACAATCATACACATGTACACAACACCCATTTCTTTGCACTTCCTCTTGATTAAGTACGCATAAGTCCATTATTAAATCGCAAATACTATTTTTAAATCTTCTGTACGATTGAAGCGGCAAGTCTTTCTCTAATAGAAACTAAATGCTTAAATCGTTACGTAAGCCGATGATGGTCAGTTTGCGTGAAAAAAAAAATGGTATGACAGCTCTGATAAAGAGTGTTGCTGCGCATTTTGCAAGGAATGGACCAAGTTGTTAGCACAAGTTGGGCTGTGGTACTGGCAGCTACGGTTGGGTCTCTCAGCGAAGTTTTTTTGTAGCTATGATGCATGTTGTGTAATGTGTATATCATTTACGTCAGGGGTGGACAAACTTTTTGCATGAAGGGCCGCATTGGAAAAATTTTTGAAGCCGAGGGCCGCCCTGCTTTGGAAAAGAAAAGTAACAAAGGTCATCACCAATGGCGCACCCAAGGATTTGGCAAAGGGGGGGAGGGGGATACCACCGGGGGCCTGGGGGTGAAACCCCCAGCCTCTGGAGACCAAGGGGGTCTAGGGGCGTAGCCCCCAGCCGCCAACGAATTTTTACGATTTTCACATAAAGAACCCTCATTTTAGCACACTTTTTTATCGAAAAAGAGCATGCAGTGAGTGCAGTCACTATGGACGCTGCAAAAATATTTCCGCAGCTTATGTCTAAAAGCTGAGGCTTGGCTAAAATAAGCAAAAGGAGGCTGCAACCATTATTAGCTTGAGAAATTGTTAACTGAAAGTTAGGTTTTAGCACCTTATTACAGAGCCAAGGGGGAGGCATGGCACCGTGGCCCCCTCTGCGTGCGCCCACGGTCATCACGACCGCAAATGTCCTATTTTCCATGTGATTTGACTGGGGTAAAAGGTTCATCTTTCTGTAAGTGCCCGCGGGCCACATGAAATCATCTCGCGGGCCGTAGTTTGCCCACCCCTGATTTACGTAAAACCGAAACTGAAAATAGATGTTAAAAAAGTAACCATGTCAGCCGAAAACCATTTTTGTCCAAGTTTCCGTTTTCATAGGTTAAAAAGAAGTTTGCTGCCAGATTTCTGGTCAAAAGTATAGAAAAAATCAACAAACTCCAAGATACAGGGATTCTACAGCGTCAAAGTTGGACACCGTAGCACATTTCTGTTTATTATTTTACTGCAATGTCTCATAATAAAACACTGATCAAACGATCGAAGTGAACTTGCAACATTTGTCTAACTGCATCGAGTCAAATAATTCACTAAAGTACATACGGGTCAAAATCTATCCAACATTTTGAATGCTTTTGTTTCAAATAAAAACGTGTTACCTTTTCGTGGACGCTGTTAAGAACAACAAACTTGTAATTACAGAAGACGTTCCTGTTTCTGATGACGTCAAAAACTATGTCAAGGAGCTGGAGAATCGCACAACATGCACGCAGATTCTAGGGATGTTTATAAGGTCGTCGTGGATGCGAATTTTGTTTTTAGAAAACGAGGAGGAAGCTAAAGAAGTCATGATTGCTCTTGTCAAACTAACACGAGTGCGTTGGTTATAGTTTTTAAACTACGTTTGCTCCTAACTAAGAACGTCTAGTCTTAGGTTATCACAAATTTTAATTTTTATGTTCCTAAGCTACACGTAATCGATTTTTTATTTTTTATTCCGAGAAAACGATGGATGCAAATTACTATGTATAAGTTTAAAGTTACTGGTGACCTTTCCGTCATTCAGAAAACTTGCCAGCTTGTTTTTCACATTTTTTCGGCAGGGGAAGACGCTCTGCCTTTTGATGAGTAAACCATCGCGTATTACAGTAGAACAACTGGCCATGACAAGGCACTATTGTTTCGGGCGAATGATGGCCGGGGCTGAAGAGTAAAAGAAACAAGAAGCTCAATTATTACGCAACTTTGGTGGCGTAACCTGACCGTTTTCAAAGCTAAGCTAACATACTCAAAATTTCTTTTGAAAACATATTGATAAAAAAAAACACAACCTTGGAAAGTAGGATTAAGAAGCAGAATAATCACTGCAGTGCGTAGGTCTAAAAGTTTTTTAACCACAGATACTAATACTGAGCAATACTGTTTATAAGCAAAGTTTGTGCCTAACTCACTTTCGGTGAAGATTCGAACCGGTTAGGCCTACTTTGCGAAGGCAAATAAAGTCAGTTACGAAGATAATGAAAAAGCAAACGAGTCACTGGGACTACACATAGTTGTTTGGTAGAGTTAGCCTGTGAGCAGGAAGATGGGTGGCCCACTGGCTCAGTCTGACTGCACTTACAAAAAGTAACTTGCGGCGCGAAAGAAGAAAGAGGCTGGTAGTCGAAAAAAGACATGCTAACTGGAAAGAATTTAGTTTTTGTTGTTTTGGTTTGACTTTTGCTGCAACTTGGCAGGACGTTATTATAACTGAATTGATATTTTGTGCTGCTAATCAAAAATCAAAGCTTCATTTTTCTCATGTTATTAGGCCTACAGTACACCGAAGCGTGTAACTAGTGGCGGGACCCATCTACGCGGCATCTAATACAGCTCTCGAGAAACATCTCAGCGGTGGCGGGCCGCGTGGATAAGTCCGATTTGACTGACCCTGTGTCAACACTGTGTCCGATTTGACCAACACGGGATTCGAACCCGGACCCCTCGCACCGATAGCAATGTTTCAGCAACAGAGCTAACCGGCCGGTTATATGGCGATGTTGAATTTTCCTGCAAAATGCGATAAAATAAAACTATTGTACTCTATAAAAATATATTGATAGCAAAATTATTTTAATACTCTATAAAAATATACTGATGGCAATAAAACAAAACTATTGTACTCCATAAAAATATACTGATAGCAAAACACAACAGGCAGGATATTTCCACATTCTTTCCGTTGTTCACGCTATTGTTTTCTTGCTTAAGGTTATGTTTTTTGCAAACCATACAGTTTTTAGTTTTATGTCATTGCAGTCGGCATTAAACCGCATGCACGCTGCACAGTTGCACACGTAGTGATTGTAGCAGCCTCACACAAAATTCAAGCTTTGTGATTATGAGGCGGTATTTTTTAAGATTTTAAAACCTGTTTTGGAAATTTGAAGAGAAAATGTTCAGGAGCTGAAACTGATTTCAAAATTCAAAAATTGCGATTACAAGAACAAAGTTATAAGATTTCGTGTCTGCTTACGAAGTGATTAAGTAATTTAAACAGTTAACATGTGTTCTATTAAATTTGTTGTGTTTTTGAAAGGATTCCAACAAGCTGAATTTCCACGACATCGAAGTGTTTATCAACAGCACGACCAAAGTGGCAGATTACAGTTTTTACAACGGAGTGGAGAAAAAATCCGCGGGTGATCTGATGAAGGTTTGTTAGAAAATGCTGTAAATTGATTCAATTTGTCAGAGCAATTGGATTTCGCCAAGATAAACATGTACAGTAGAATTTGCCTATATCGACACCTCAAGGGGACAAAGAAAAAGGGTCGATGTAGGCAAAGCGTCGATGTAGCCAAATTCTACTAATTTGTTCCTAACTTCTACTTTTAGTTTCATGTGAGGGCTTGGTAAGGTTTAACTGTGAACTCTTATCAACATTGCCGCTGAATATAATGTTTTCACATACACTTGGCTAAGATTAACGCAAACAAGATCGTGAAAAATAGATACTGTACAATATATGCTGTTCTTAAACTAACCACTGGTGAAGATGAGCAAATAGTAATCATTCGTTAAAAAGTAACGGTTAACAAGAAGTAACACATAGTAACAGATTTGTTTTGTCAAAATAACGATTCCACACTGTATTCGATTGTTAGTATTTAATTCTCTTTTCTCACGCTTGCCTGAAAAAAAGGTTTTCCCCAAAACCAAGCAAGAAAACGACTCTTATTATTTGACTACTTTCATTCATACTGCATCTGACAAGTCAACAAAATTAGCTGGAATCGTTTGATTCTAACTTATTCAAATGATTCCTAAGGAGCAGATGAAAGATGACAGATATATCCTCTCTGCATGTGAGCGGCGACATGCTCAATGCTAGACGAAAGAGAAAAATATTCGGAATCGTTTGACTCGAATTCGTGTAATGAAGTATCAGACAAAAAGTAACAGATATGTGAGCGGCGGCATGCGCATTGCGTAGACAAAAGAGAAAAAATATTCGGAATCGTTTGATCCAAGCTCGTATAGTAATTACTAAGCATCAGATAAAAAGTAACAGGTATGTTCTCTCTGCTTGTGAGCGTCATGCGCAGACAAAAGAGAAAAAATATTCGCCGTCGCGGCGTGTTTGATTATTTTCATTCCATTAATGTGTTGGGGTGTTTTCATAGTGTTGGGGTGTGGGGGAGATAAGTTTTCATTGTGTGGGGTAGATATGAGGAAGTATGGGGAAGGTGTGGGGAGAGTTGAGAGAAAAGGTGGGAGGAAGTGGAGAAGTGTGGGGGGAGGTGAGGGAAGGTGGGGTAGGTAAGGGCAGGTGGAAGAAAGGTGGGGGGAGATGAGGTGGGGTGGAGAAGTGTGGTGAGAAGAGGGAAGATAGGGGAAGTAATGGAAGGTTAGTGTGGGGTGTGAAAAAGTGTGGGGGTAGGTGGGGGTGTGGAGAAGTGTGGAGGGAGGTGAGGGAAGGTGGGGGTGGAGAAAGTAAAGGGAGGTGTGGGGGTGTGGAGTTTCTTTATTAAGGTTTTTGTTTTGTTTTTTGCGACGAAAATAAATATGCTGTTTCTCTGTCTGTCTTAAGACCGTATACATGTTAAGCTAAAATCGATTTGCTTGCGTCATTTTTACGTCACATTCGTTGCAATTGTTGCTGTAAGCTAGCTAAAAGTGGATTTACTCGATTCGCTCGGCACAGTTGGTTTGTCAATGCAATTTCAATTATTAGCGTTGCAAGTCACATGTTTGGTTGCATAGTCTAATAAGAAAAGCGTGTTTGGAAGTGGGGGGAGATGTGGTAAAGTGTGTTGGGGTGGGGGGGAGAGTGGAGAGAGGTGTGGGGAAGTGCAGGAGGAGGTGAGGGTAGAGGTATGGCGGGTGTGGAGGGCGGTCGAGGTACGGGGGTGTGGGGAAGTGTGTTGGGAGATATGGGGAAGTATGGGGGAAGATGTGGAGAGAGGTGAGAAAAAAGGTGGGGGGTAGAAAAGTGTGGCGGAAAGTGAGGGAAGGTGGGGGAGGTGAGGGAAGTTGGGTGTGTGGAGAAGTGTGGGGAGATGATGGAAGATAGGGGGAGGTAACAAAAAGTTAGTGTGGGGTGTGGAGAAGTGTGGGGGGTGTGGAGAAGTGTAGGTGGAGATGAGGGAAGGTGGGGAAAAGGTGGGAGTGTGGAAAAATGTGGGGGGAGGTGAGGAGAAGTGGGGAAGGGGGGGGAGGTGAGTGGGGGTGTGGAAAAGATCTGTGGAAGTGTGAGGAGAGTATGCAGAGGTGTGGCAAAATGTGTTGGGGTGTGGGTAGAGGTGAGGGAAGGTGGGGAAGTGCGAGGAGGAGAGGTGGGGTGGTGTGGGGAAGTGGGGTGAGGGTGGGGGAGGTCTGGAAAGGTATCGGGAAGTGTGTTGGGGTGTGGGGAAAGGTGTGGTACACTCTTCCCCCTTCCCCAACACATCTCACCTCCCACTACACTTTTTCACACTCCCTAGAGTCTAGGTCTAGGGCCTAGACCTATCCCTACATCTTGTCACACCCCCCACCTCTGCCCACACTTCTCACCCCCATCCCAGCACACTTCCCACATTTCTTTCTACACCTCAAACTTACTTCTCCATGCTTCCCTGCACTACCCACACCCAAACACACTTTCCCACACCTCCCCCTCATTTTCCCACACCTGCCAATGCTTCCTCTCCTCACCTCTTCCCACACTTCTCCCCAACCCCCACATCTTTCCTCACTTTTTTCTCGTCATCCCACCACTTCTCCCCACACCTCAGCAAATTTCCCACCCCTTCCCCAACACCCCAACACCCTTTCTCACACCTCCCCCACATTTTCCCACTCCCCCCATACCTTTCCTTCACCTCTCCCCACTCTTCCCCGCTCCTCCACCTTCCTCCACCCCAACACACTTCCCACATCTTCCCCCACACCCTAACACACTTTCCCACACTTCTCCCCACATTTCCCCGCACCTCCCTCACAATCCCCCTACCCCCAACACATTTCCCACACCTCTCCCCAGCACACCCCAAAAGCACTTTCCTACACCTCCCACACTCCAAACACACTTCCACACACCTCCGCCACATTCCCCACATCTCACCATACTTTCCCACTTTCCCCACCCACCACCCCAACACACTTCCCACACCCCAAACACACTTCCCACACTTCTCATAACACATCATCCCACACCTCCCCTTACATCCCTCCGCATCCCAACACACTTCCCATTTCTTTCATATTTCCCCCATACTTGACCCAACTTCCCTAACTGCCCAAAATTACCATACCATCCATACTCTCCCATACTCCCTGTAACGATATAACTGTTTAATAAATTATGTTTTGTTTTAAATGCTTTGTCTACTGTAGTAGGTTCTACACCGATGCGTTGTTTTCCGAAGTTTTATTCGTGGGATTGTTTCGTAAGGTTGCATTATGAAGTCTTAATTTTCTACTGACATAATTTTTCCGTGAATATTCTGGACATCATCTCTCCGTTACGTAATTTCACTGGGTTAAAATTTGTGCTTGTGACGTCACAATTGTGTTTACTGTGGTTTGGTGTGATCTTTTGCTTGTCATATGATTTCTCTTTGACGTCACAATCGTGTTTACTGAGGTTTGGTGTGAGTTTTGCATGTCATGTGATTTTTCGTTTTGTTTTTTTTTAGAATGTCGTAGAACGTTCTCGATCTTGAATTTAGAGTATAAATAGGCGTGAATTTTCGAGCGTAGTTATTCGAGTGTAGATTTAGTGCGCGTAGAGTAAGCAATATTGTTGTATACTGGAGGGTATAGCCCTTGTTGTATGGAGTTACTGAAGTGAGTAGTGGTGCTTGTGTTTATTGAAAAGTAGTACGGTGAGTACCGTAGCTAAGTGAGTTAAGTTGGGTCGTTTATTATATTCGTTTGGTGAAGAAGGTCTTGGTTTTTTTGTGAGGTCGGATCCAAGAACAAATTAATTCCTACGGTTTGTCATACAATTCTTATCAATCGTCCTGTCAGCGAAGTAATACTATTTCCTATTTCGCGACACTCCCTCAAATTTTCTGTACTCCCCCATTCTTCCCTATTAGTGCTATTATGCCTATCAGTCCTATTAGTCACTTGCGAACTGCAAACGCTCTTCTAGTTCAAAATAAGGCCATATGTAAAAAAGTAGTCGAAGCGAATTGAAAAGCGAATAGAATTGGCCTGTGTCAATTATAACGGAAAATAAGCGCTTTATAACAGACCATGTTAATGGGTTTATTGCTCTCTTTTCAGTTGGAATCGAAATCGTTTGATTCAAAATCGTATAATGATTACTAAGTATCAGATGAAATATAACAGATATCTTCTCTCTGCTTCTGAGCGTCATGCGCAGACAAAAGAGAAAAAATATTCGTCGTCGCGTGGTATTTAATTGTTTGATTCTGCTGCTCTCTTTAGATTCGAATAGATTTTAATTCGTGGTTACCAAAATGAATGCACGTAACGGATAAAAAGTATCGAATATCTTTTCTTAAGTAATCACTTGAAACCGTTACTCAAAAGTAACGGTTAAGCACATCTCTAACCACAGGCACAACAATGTCCAGTTTTAACACGCAATTCCATGTAGTCATTAAATTTTTATAGGTCAACAATCGCCTTTATTGTTTCCTCACTTTGTAGATTGTGTTTTGGTCTATGATATCACTAAGATCCTCACGGGAAAAAGAAACCACCCTCGTGTACAGTACTAAATTGTAAGTGGGCTTACGTTCCGCAGTGAAAAAATGGGCTACAAGCCTACAGCTGTCACTGTAAACAAACAACATGCTCTGGAAAGAAAAAAGAGTGTCGATATAGGTGAACTGATGAAATAGGCGAACTCCACTATACTTCTACAGAGTGTAACAAAAGTTTCTCCCAATTGGTGGTGCCAAGAACGTGTCGCATTTACCTGTTTTTCGCTTTAAATAACACCAAACGAATACAAAGCACAATCTGTTTTTTTCCCGCTAGTTTAGCCATCTGGAAACTTATTTTCGAGCTGTTTCTCTTTTTATTGAAATAGCCAGCTTGCCGATTGATTTTTATGACTAAAATCATGGTATGCATCGCGCGAGTTCCTGATATTCCCAAACCGCAATGATTTCAAAGGATAAATGCGTGTGTGTTCGAAGTCATTAAACTGATATGTCAACAGTTTAAATTATTTGGGAAATGCTTGTTGCAGTTTGTCTGTGCTGCAACCTTTTTTTGTAACAAAAGTTTCTCCCCATGGGGAGAAGTTAAAATATAACAGATATCTCCCCATGGGGAGAAACTTTTGTTACAGTCATTTATCACATTTTTTTGTGGTTGAAAGCGAATAAAAACAGAGGATTTATTGAATGAGAGGCGTATCGAGTTGTAACCTTGATGATTTTGCAGCAATTTAGTCATTTAGGATAAATCAATAGTAAGCTGATTTGTGTAATTAAGATCGAATAATGGAGAAATCACGAGAACATAAGCGTTCATTAATCCAAGGAAAATTACTGTGAGCTCACATTCTTTTTACCGATGAGAGCCCTCCTGAACTCCACCCAAAGGTGAACAGACCAAATAAACGAATTCAGACGAGTGATCCAAGCTCAATCAAACCTGAAATGCGACTAAAATTCCCTCTGAAAATTACGGTAGTCGGTGTAATCAGCAGATACGGAAAGACTGAGCTTAACATTGTACTGCCAGGTGAAAGCGTAAATGGAAAACATTATCGCAAGAATATTGCGTCGATTTTAACCAGCATTATCATCAAAGGGGCACGTTTTCCCACGCACAGACATGGCTGTGCTCATGCAAGATGGGACAACTTGTCACACTGCTCGAGCAACACTGAACCAAATTGAGCAAAGTGGTGTGAAAGTTTGGACTGACTAGCCTGGCAATTTCCCTGACTTAAACTCGATAGAAGACATTTGGGCTAGGCTGCAGGACTCAGCGCTGAAAGAATCTCAGTCAAAAAATTGACAGCAGCTAATCCTACGCGTCAAGAAAGAATGGAGTTCAATAACCCAAAACAAACTTTGGAACTTATGTGACTCTTTCCGCGCAAGAATTTTGCGATGTGCCAAAAACGAAGGAAAACATACTAAATATTGACTGTACTGTTTTAACTTTTAGTGACATTGGAGGTCGGTATGCTGACAATAGTATGTGCAAATAAAGCCATCTTGTCAATTTTAGTTTTCTTTTGAGAATTGAAAATGCATGGGGAGAAACTTTTGTTACACCCTGTAGTTCTGTGCAGTAAAGAACTTTTGCTTGTACAATGAATCATTGATTGATCGCTACTGCGCAGCGATACGGTGTTTGTTTATTTTAATTGTATTGAAATACGTGAAGCCGATGCAAGTCTATATTATATGAACACATAAAGAGATATTATGTTAGGCCGTAGAATACATGCTAAATAAACACTGTGAAAACCAATTGGTTTAGCTTCGGCTTAGCGCCTGGGTAACAAAGGTTTCAAACTTCGCAGAATCGTCGCAGCGTTGGCGAATCGTTGGCCATCCTGAGCTCAATTTGGCCGGTCCGGGAATCGCACCCAAGACCTGCCACGCCGACAACGATGTCGTTTACCACCACGCCAAGCGGCCGGTAAAAGCGGGGTTTTAAATGTCAAAATCTCAGAGTTTGCAGTGATCTAGTGGATAAAATTGCAAGACCTCGCTGGCGAACCACTTTGCTTCGTGATACTTTTGATTCATTTTGGCGATGTTTTCAGAAAACTGCTTTCATGGCCAGTCATGTGATCGAATCGCTGATGGAAAACAGCGCTGCGCCCAATGCTGGGAAAGCTGTTTATGGCGAAGACGAAGAAAGTAAGAAGAATTTTTTTGCGGTTTATTTACTTTTCTGGTTTACATTAGAAACTCGAATCAAGTTTTTTGCTTCTTCCTATTGAAACTGAATCAAGTTTTTTGCATTTCAAGAGATTGATTTGTTTCCCTGTTGCATCTTTCCGTAGCAACAGCAATAGCCCAAGCGTAAGTATCGCAAAAAAATCTTCCTCAAGTCAAATTTGCCTGTTTCCAAAGACGCAACAAGAAGGTTTGGGTAAATGTAAACGCAGAGCCATCGCGAACTCTTTTTTTAACCAAACAAGTCAAGAAGAGCTTCGCATTTTTTCTAATTTTTAAAAAAATCGAGATTTCGGTTTGAAACACAGTGACCTTTTAATATTGGCTAATAGCTTCGGCGAGAATCTCGATAATTTTTTCATAGATTTTTTGAAACAAACTCGATTATGCAAAGCCTAAAAACTTAAAAAATGTAATTATGATGTGATATTTCACATTTGCAGTAAACTTTTCGATCAAAAACTCTTAATTTAAATTTTTCTGATGAAGATGTTCGTCAGTTGAACCGTTACATTCTCACCGTTCTTGTTGGGTTATACCGTGAGGCCTATGTTCATTTCAAATCCAAGATCCTGCTACAAAAGCAATTTCTTTGAACGTCAAAATGAACATCCCTGAATAAATTAGATTTTATTTTGATCGAACTTTGATATTAGACGTACAGTATGTGCATTGCATTTGCATTTCTAGCCTACATGGTGGGTTTGGAGTGAGGGAGACTCAAGTCTGCTCTTAAATTTTTAGTTATACTTTGATGCTTTTAGAATGTAGATTGACCCTGCATGATCTGCAATTTTTGACTCCAACCCCCCGGTCCCCTCGAACAAAATTCTGATCCGCCCCTGATGTAGCAATCAAGAAAGTTTTCTTTTTTTGCTACCGTAGCCTATTCACTTTTGGTCTTGTGACGTTATACCTTCGTGGCAACTTGATTTTTTTAAATGCCCCTATTAAACAGCAAACTTTATCTGCTTATTAGCGCAGCACCTTTTTTTTCACCCACGAGCCACGACTGGTTTTGTTGTAATATATTTGCGACTATCGTTCGATTAAACGTTAACAGAATTTAAACATAAACTCGATGAAAAGCTCTTGAATGTCGTTGATTATTGCGATGCAGAAAAATAACTTGCTGCATTCCGGTATAAATTAATTTGCATGCCGATATATTGAACAAATATGATTTCTGGCAATTTGTTGAAACTAAGTTAGTCAATTTTTTTCAAATAGTGCATGGGATAATTTCAAAGCAAACGACATGCTGCCAATGCAGCTGCATTGAAAGCAAACACCTGTCCTACACCCTCAGCAGCTGTGTGATTGATGTAACAGTAGTTGCAGCTAACGCATTTTGCAGAACTTGGTTGCCGATAATCGATACAAGTATACTACAGAGTACGTTTGTACAAGCTCTTTTTTTCGAAGCTTAAAGCTTGTGGCTTGATTTATGAAGTAGGCTACATGATACCACATGAACAAGGCCGTTGAAAGAAGATCGGGCTCTGGGGAGGAGATATACTGTGCTTCGGGCCCCATGTGCCCTGTCGACATTTTTTGGAAATCATTAGCATAAAGGCCTGATCACACAAGCGAGTAAATCGCGCGAGCTACTCGCTACGTGTGACCAGTACTCGAGTTGTAGGGGTATGCCATTCTTCTGGAAAACAACACCATTCTCTTATGAAACATTTTAGCGTAAACCATTCCCTTGTAAAGAATAACCATCCCTCCTTTACGTCTGCGCAAAAAGCTTGAACCATCCCCCCATACGTGTTTTTACAACTAGAGCACTGCGGGCGACCACCTACTCGCACCGAAAAATCACTCGCGCAAGTAGCAAGGAAATCCCCGTTTGCTTTCAAACCTCATAACGATGTAATAATCGCAATTGTTCGAAAAAGAAGACCTAGCAAAGAAAAATTAAAATGAAGCTGCTGTTGGCAAGAAGTACATATGAAGTGATCCAATTCTGAAACTGTGATTTTCTTTGATATTTTTCGTAATTTTGAGGGCTTGTGGAATACGAGCCTTCAGAATAACTGCAATGGAAAGCCAAGAAAGCGAGCTTTAAACGAATTAAATGCTGGTGTCGTGTTAGATGACGTAGAAGAGGCTTTCTAAAAAAGAAATTAAGAACATGAAAGATAATTTATAGGGGGAAGTCAATGAAATTAAAAATTCTATAAAAAGCAGCACGTACTATCGCTTTATCAAAATTAATCAGATTCACAAAAAGCATAATGGTGGGAATATTGGCGCGAATGGTTGCCTGGTAACTTTCTAACGGTCACGTTACTACTTTCTAGCAGCTTAAAACTCGCTCGAGTAGCTCGCCCGTGTGATCACTGTTAGCGAGTAATTACTCGCACGACTGACTCGTTACCCCTTCTCATAATCCTGGTAATACGCGACCGAGATATTTCAAATGTTCTTTTGATTATAATTTTTGTACGACAGTTTTGTGTCCCTCTAAGTCCTGAATAAAATTATATTTTTTGAAGTTGCGAATAAGCACTTATCCGTTTACTAACAGCAAGTTAATGGGTAAGACATGCACAACTTCAACGTAAAATAATATAATAAGAGCGACAAGAACTAATAAACCAGACCACTGGAGCAGGGTATTAATATTAAAAGTCCTTGGAAGTGAAATGACTACTGCACTCTCATGGATGGCTGTGGAACTACATGAAGTGAACAGAAGTTAGTTATAGAGTTTTAAAAAGGCTGTTTCCAGCCAGCACGTAAATACCGTGCATGGGAACGTAAGAAAGTTTCTCGAGCATTAATGCGGCAGGGCCCCTCAAAACATGCCGGGCCTCGGTACTCTGTACCCCCTTGCCCCCCTCTCACCAGCCCTGCACATGAATAACAATTATGAAATGAACCTTAAACTATCAACCATAAGTTTGCTGAAGACGTACAAAATAATTGCCAAGGCACGTGTGCTTCTAGTTTCAATTCGTTGGCATTTAAGAGCTTTTTATCAACGACTCTCACACTGTACCTAAGTTTAGATGTGTTCTCAAGTGATTAGTGGCAGCTTTTAACAAAAATACAGTGGCTTCAACCGAAAAGTCGTAAATGTTTCTCATAACGCCACATTCATTTGCGAGAGCGCAGAAGCGTTTTGGACATAACGACTGATTTTACACCTGCAAGTGATTCATTTTTGTAGTTTGTTTGTATGCTAATTAGTTAAAATTTTAGTTGAACAACATTTACGAAAACATTCTTACCCTGGAATTTCAGATGAAAAATCGAAATTGAAATACCGGTATGATTTGTTCAAAACAGTTGATTTGATGGCGGAACGCATCGCATCACGTGTTCGAAATCTTAACAACGAATCAGGTGGGTCTGTTGACTCTACAATAAAAATTTTTACACTCTCTTGACGCACGTTTGCGTAAGACTTAGTATCCAGGCAGCACACCCATAAAAAAACAGTTACTCCACCTAAAAAAAAAAAAACAAGTCTCCGACAGGAATCGCTCAGCAGTTACGCAATTAATTGGTTTGGTTTTTGTTCTAGTTAAGCGTCATCTTTACGTAGAAATAAATTCTAGTGCATTACATTCATCTCTATTGCATTGCATTGACGATTCAAATTTTCAAGTTCGACAATTTTTACGCTAAAGAGGCTTGGAATGCATTACCCTTATTCAATAAGGCTCAAAATGGTCATGTTTGACAGATTGTTCTTAAATGTGGTCACTCCTGTTTTTAACTTGAAGCGTACTTCGATTATTATTATGCTTTTAATTATGCATAATTGAGAGAATAATATTGAAGTATGTGCTGGTCAGCTTTTGAATAAACCCATTCGTTCGGTTATGTTCCTCAAATTTTTCAAAAGCTCTTCACCTCAATAACAATAAGTCCTAGAATAGAAAAAAATGCGTATAGGAAAGTGTACTTTATTTAACCACTCACGTAGCTTACCACTCATTTGTTTGCCCAAAAAAGTATCAGCTTTTTATTTGACAAGAAACATCGTCCAACTCCATGCAAGTCTAAGGAAATTTTGAAAAATGAAGCACATCAGCAATGTAACATCTGAGTGGATATAACCTAGGTAAATAACGTTGACATTAACTAATAAAGAAAATGTAAAATATTAATGCAATTATATACTTTGCACTTGGATAAAAAAATGAGAGGCCAGTAAAAAGATGTCGTCACTTCAAAAAACTGCCCAAGAACTGCTAAATTTTAAGTTACAAGCTTTAGTGATTTTGCGCAGCAAAAATCGAACTTACTGTAGTAGTGATCGCAAAATCAACACAGGTCGACAATTTGACCGCGAAGTGATTTCAGACAAACCCAACTGTAGTCACTATTGTAGAAACTTTGCTTTTTTTACAGAATTTTTGCTCAGGGCGCCGGAAAAACATATTGATATCTCTCTTGCTGTCATTAAAAACTCCTCTGCATTGCAACGCCAAATGCATCACAGCAACTTCATCAATACCAAAGATGACGTCATCGCTGTCCTAAAAATACCAAACGACGCTATACCACGTAAGCCTATGGGGCGTCGTATGAAAAAAAAGCATTTGGCAAATTTGGTGCAAAATTTCGGCAACATTTAGCAATTTTCAGACCTATTTAGCTGAAATGCAGCGATATGTAGCTAAAAAGCAGTGAAAATAAAACAGGCTAAATCAATTTTTGACTAAAGCGCAACGTCATTTAGCTAAAGTGTAACGAAATTTAATAAATAGAAGCAAGGTTTATTAAATAGCAGTAACATTTAGTAAACTGTAGCGACATTTAATAAATAGCAGCAATATTTATTGAATAGAAGCAACAGTACTTAAAATGATGGAAAAAATTTAAAGTGCTTTAGTAATATGCTAATGACATCAACAGTGTATCCATTCTCATTGTCTTTAAAATTGATTATTTGGAAGTTTGACTGACCATATTATACCGTCATTAGGTTAAGACTTACTGTACTCTTTAAACTACTTGAAGTTAAGCGTGTTATTCGAAATCGATTATAACAAAACTGATGGAGGTATTAATGGTTCTACTTTTTTACAATTTTAAAGATAACATCTAATCCCAGCAGTAGCTTATACTAATTTACACATGAAAATATCATTGTTGATAGACATGTGAACAGGGTAATTGTCGTGTGGAGCAGTGATTCTCAACCCTTTTAGGTTGCGGAACGACAAATTTTCGAAATAAATTTTGTGGACCGGTGGACCTCAAAAACCAATCAAAAACGTCTCATTAAAACCAAGTGCTAATGGTGTTTTTTGAAAGAAAAAAAAATTTTGTTTGTTTCCGTTTTATTGTCGAATTCTGCAATCATACTGCTAAATTTCTGTTAAATATGCTCTTAGATTTCATATACTACTCCCACAACTCGACGTAAATGAGTTGTTATGCGCAAGCTTCGTCTCACCACCAACGCTTTTTTTATACAAGAAAGGCAAAACTAAATGAATCGGCAGTGCTGTAGCATGAACTTGTCTGTTGGCTCACGGAAAAAGTATTGTGCGCGCGTAGCCAAGTGGGCTATAGTAAAAAGTCCTTATGATATTGGACTTTATTTCAGCGGAATGTCAGAAAAACAAACACGGACCGGGACCGGACTGGAGGTTGAGAAACGCTAGTGTGTGTTGGGTATTTGAATTGATTAACCCAAAACATAGCACTATGACGTCTTAAACATCACCAGTAAGGCTTATATGTCTGTATGTCATGCAATGTACCAGGACTTAAATATTAAATGTGATTGTTATTTAATAAATATTGCTGCTAATTTTATTAAACGTCGATACACTTTTGCTAAATGTCGCTGCGTTTTAGTCCAAAATTGTTGAATTGTATTTTTTGTAGGTTTTTAACTACACTTCGCTGCAGTTTCGATAGCTCTAAAAGCTGTTTAAATGTAGCTGAAAATTCAAACTGAATTTGCTGAATGTTTTCTTGACAAAAAGCACCCCATATCAATCAACGTAGAAAATTTTTGGACAAAATTAACCACAAAGTCTGTGCAGCTATGTGATATTGAAATGGAACGTAAATTGAGAAAATCATGTGTGTTACCACGATCACCGTAATACAATCAATAATTTTATAATATATTTGTTATATTGATTGTATTTACGGTTTCACATAACTGACCGCTGAGATCAATAAAATCAACCAAACTGATTGTTGTAACTTTTTATCGATCTAGCAGGACCAAGATAAATTTCCGAAATTTTGCTTAAGTTGCTTATCTCCATTTCAAGACTACAATGCTCTTTTTATGCAAAAAATGTTCAGTATAAACTTGACAAATTACTGAAATTACGATATCCATATTAACGTAAAGAATGTCAAAAATACCTTAATTTTAAACATTTTAAACATTGTTATAGTAACTAAAAATTCACCTAGTTATTCATATACTTTTATAGCGCTTTGATCGCTTTCTCGTGGCATGAGGATAAATATGCAACTAAATATAGGCCTACGATTACGTTACAAATTTTCATTACAAGCAACTAAACAAGTTCTATGACTGTCTCACTTCAGAGGATTTTCAAGAGGTTTTTGAATCTAGCGGAACGTTAGTTTGATTTGTGCTATCGAGCCGTTTGTTTCATGGTAGGTTGAAGTGGAAACAATATTCAATTTCCGAGTTCTTTATGTATAAATTAATACGCATTTATTTATTTTCAGATGAAGAAAATATAGCAGTAATATCTGTGTTTTACGACTATCCCGTGTCAGAAAAGGATGAAAACAAAAGGTGAACTGTTTAGTTAAGGTGAAACCCGAGCAAAGATCGTCTTATTTGATTCATCGCACACTTTTACTTTTTAAAACTTTTGCTATGTCACAATTTTTGTTTTTGTTTACACCTTTTATATGGGCTTCCTGTGTTCAATAACCTGGAATAGTACCGTAATACCGTATACTTGGAAGCAATTATTTTTTAAGGCAATTGACTGAGGCGAGCGCTGGGGAGCTGCTATGCATGCGATTACCCCCAGGCGTCCTGCGGTTTACGTTGAAAACTGGTGTTGCTTAAATTCTTTCAAAAAATGTGCGTTTTTGTTCTGAATCTTCTTACGCGTTCCTTCCCCCTGAAAAATTTTTGGGTACGATCTGTTTGGTTAGTACAACAGCATGTTACACATTGCTATGTATTTTTTGTTTTATGACACCAATCTCGCTAGAGTCGCACATTGTCGCGTGGAACTTAACATCATTCCAATAACACATTCGATTCCATTTTAGTAAAACACAAAGATGTAACAGAGAAAGAGAGAGTGTTTGTCTTTTAAAGTAACAAACAGCACATGTCTTTTTATTTAATATTTTAATTTGATAACTTAACATGCAATTTTGAGCAGAATCAGCAACTATTTATCTGTCAATGTGTGGAAACTTGGTTTGGGAGAAATCACGGAAATATCAGTGCCAGTGCGCTTCACCTTAACGCGAACTAACAGTAAAGGAAGGCAGTGGGCTGGGGAACCTACCTGCTCTTTTCTTGTCTCCAACGACAGCAGGTGTGCAGTTGCTGTAGAAGTGAACATAATTAATTTAAAAGCTGGGGATCCAACAGATGTGTTCTTGGCGATGCGTACCATTCTCTTTCATGGCACGGAGGACTTTAAGACAATCACAGACAACAAACAACACAACTTTTGGATATTGTACCACAGAACTCAGCAATCACTGCAGAGTTCTTGAAACTGACCTTGTTTCACCCATAGAGAATGCGGCCAAAGAAAATCCCTGAAAACTACAATTTGTCAGTGGTCTATGAAGCGATCGATCGGTCGATACCTTTTACGTTTTTTGGCAACCAATTATACAATTGATACTGTTAGACTGGCGATGGTGAAACTATTGTTACATCATATTAAAAGCCAACGTTGGCTCATGTGGATTATTTTTATAGCTTAGTTTCAGGCCAGCATCAAAAACTTCTTGATTTTCATTTTGACTTAAATTTTTGTTGCAACTTCGTTCATTTTCACGCTTCATGATCTCCCGTCAAACGTTTAAGACTAGATAAGCTTTTAATGCTTTTTTTGCGTGAACACTTTTACAGAGAAGTTTGGTCTGATTTTGGATGCTCTACCGAGAACTCTATTTACTCAAACACGACTACTTGTGTTTGTAACCACACCACGAACTTTGCTATACTCATGAAAGTATCCGGATCAGATGTAAGTGCGACTGAGTAATTTGATTTTTTCATCATTTAATTTTGTTCTTGTATAACTTGCATCTATTCGTACATTACTGCCGGCACTTCTACACCGGTTTTCATGGGAAGTAGGTGTTACGTCAGTGAACTGTAACGCTCAACAAGATAAGTATTTTTACCGACAAACTTCTTGATGTGTAGTTATGCCACAGAACGATCCCCTTCCCTATGGGCGGCTTGTCTAGAGGAGCTGCGGAACTGCAGCATACCCAAGAAAATCTCAACAAAAATTTATGAAATTTAATTATTTTTTTCGACATTACCATTCAATGTTTATGTGCCATTGAAGTTTTCATGAAAAAAAAAAAAAAAGGATGAGGGTGGACCTTCTCCTTTTTTGAGAAACAAATAACATTTTTAATTTCTGTAATTTTTGATGAAATTGCTCAAAATGGCAACACTTCTGCGAAATCTGTGGCTGCAATGGAAACATTAATTTACTCAGCGCCAACTCCCGCGCTTTCATTTTGCCATTTCAAAGCAAGTTAGTACTTGATTCTTAGTTTTCTATTCGATTGACAATTTTTTGTCACTTCAGTGAAGTTGTAGCAAGCGCTTCCCTAGTAGTTTACGCTTTGCCGTACATTAACCTACAACCTTTTGATTACAAGACTAGAAACGTTCGATAATAGCATTTTTGCGTCATAAACGCGCCGTAATGACATCACTATCGCTCCGGCTTGGTATCGGACAAGGTGAAGTTACAGTTTTTTCTTTTTCTCTTAGAACCTCGCTTAAGCTGGACGTACTGTACAGCGTTAAGTTCAGCGTTCAGTCATTGTGTGGTGTACTCAATCTTTCAATTTAACAAGGCTAATTGTTATCAGCATACCGAGTGATGTACAGAAGTTACTGTAGAGCATAGAAAAATCAGGCTTACCAAACACCTTGCCGAAGAACTCGTGAAGACCGAGAGATTATTTTTGTGTAGGAAACTTCTTTAGTAATAGGCTAATAGCCCCTACAAAGTGAAGAAATATTAAACCAGATTATTTTGCACCAGACGGGATACGTTTCGACTATTAAATAAAGTCTCTTCAGTGGTGCTTAAAACTTCAAATCCATGAAGTAAATTCATTAACATACAATGCATTCTACCTAGCACCTTTAAAGGTTACTTCTATATCAAACTCAAGTTTTTGGCCCCAAACAACGATACCCAATGAAAGAACCTATAACCACTAACCCACAACTAAGTTCCCGGTAGCCTAACTAGCCCACATCACTAGAAGCCCTTATGGCAACCCACTCATTTGCAGCTGCAGACGCGTTTCGACCTTATTATGGTCTCATCAGTGCAACATAGCAACCTCCCACCTTCCTGAAAAAAAAAAAAAAATTCTAACCTTCAAAAGAACTACACGCTCCAAATCTAAGCCTCTACTCGCTCTGCTCAAGGTAGAAAATTTGAAATAAAACCTTCAAGAAAATAATACAGGCTGGATTATGATGTCACAGATTCCCTGTAAACAATCAAGGATTGTGACGTCATGCTGATGTTGCAGTACAGTCAATCTTCATTAAACAAATTGCTGAATTCAGATAGGCATGTGGACCATGACAGGCACTTGCAAAGCCAGCCAACATCAGAGGGCGCTTACACTATGCTTTCTCTAAAAATTCCTCAGATCCTTGTGGACCGTGACAGGCACTTGCATAGCCAGCCATCGTCAGAGGGCGCTTACACAAAGGAACCTTGGAACAATCCATCTAAAGAAGGCATGAATGTAGCCAGGCGATTGTAGTTGAATGGAGCTACTGTCTTCTTGCGGTCCAAGGTTTTACGCTTCGACCTTTTTACAGCAAGAAATAGGCAGTCCTTTAAACGTCTTACCACAGGAGAATAAGATTATTTTGCACCAGACGGGATACGTTTCGACTATTAAATAAAGTCTCTTCAGTGGTGCTTAAAACTTCAAATCCATGAAGTAAATCCATTAACATACAATGCATTCTACCTAGCACCTTTAAAGGTTACTTCTATATCAAACTCAAGTTTTTGGCCCCAAACAACGATACCCAATGAAAGAACCTATAACCACTAATCCACAACTAAGTTCCCGGTAGCCTAACTAGCCCACATCACTAGAAGCCCTTATGGCAACCCACTCATTTGCAGCTGCAGACGCGTTTCGACCTTATTATGGTCTCATCAGTGCAGCATAGCAACCTCCCACCTTCCTGAAAAAAAAAAAAATTCTAACCTTCAAAAGAACTACACGCTCCAAATCTAAGCCTCTACTCGCTCTGCTCAAGGTAGAAAATTTGAAATAAAACCTTAAATAAATAAATATAAATGATAAAATAAATGATGAGACCATAATAAGGTCGAAACGCGTCTGCAGCTGCAAATGAGTGGGTTGCCATAAGGGCTTCTAGTGATGTGGGCTAGTTAGGCTATCGGGAACTTAGTTGTGGATTAGTGGTTATAGGTTCTTTCATTGGGTATCGTTGTTTGGGGCCAAAAACTTGAGTTTGATATAGAAGTAACCTTTAAAGGTGCTAGGTAGAATGCATTGTATGTTAATGGATTTACTTCATGGATTTGAAGTTTTAAGCACCACTGAAGAGACTTGATTTAATAGTTTAAACCAGATTATTTTTATAAAGTATTAAATGTTATGATACCGGCCGTTAGCTCAGTTGCTAAGCGCACGCTCTCGGTGCGGGAGGTCTGGGGTTCGATTCCCGGACCGGTCCAATCGGCACAGTGTCGCCAACGGCTCGCCACTATTGCGACGTTTCTTCGGAGCTGTGTAGCCCAGGCGCTAAGCCGCGGAGATGGGCCCCGCCACTCGTTACACGCTTCGGCGTAATACCGCGAGTATAATGAAGATTTGATTTGATTAAATGTTATGCTTAGTGGCTTTCTCAGTAATGCTATGAATTTTTAAAACGTCGAAGGAAGCCTTGATCAGAATGCACTTCTTTCTGCTATATTGCAATACTGCAGCTGCAGAAGCATTTTCCGACTTTGCAGCGACAATGCGGTTACAATGGTACGATCATAGTTACGTAATAATGGGTACAATACGTTTGTTGGCAGAATGACAGATGCCGCTAATAGACAGCATGAGATTATGCGTGTGATGTGAAAACGTTGAACAAATTAAAGGTTAGGTTTTTGTTAGCGGAGCTGGTTTAGCTACTAAGCTGAAGAAGTTAGGTACAGAGGTAGTTGGAGCAGGTGTATGTTCAGTGTTGTCTGGCAGTAAGATTATGCATCTGCTTGAGGCCAAGTAAAATATTACCGTATAGGCTAGTCAGCTAATTTCCCAAGTACCAGCACCAGTAGCTAAGAAAAAACGTAAAATTTGAAAAATAATTTAAGTGTTATATAACCTGTTAACCGCTGGTAGTTCGATCAAATAACTAAATCTACAGATCCAAGCCTAGTTGAAACAGTAGGAGCTGTATAGACTAAGCTTAAAAATCGCTTAGCTGCTTAGTTCCTACAGATGTGCTTGTCCCACGTGATCCAGTGGTTTTACGAAAAAGTTCAACTGGGACTTGTATTTGCGGGCATACCGGTACTGAATAGGGTATGGTATTTACGAGTAGCTACCGTAACTAATATCAAATCTTCATTATACTCGCGGTATTACGCCGAAGCGTGTAACGAGTGGCGGGGACCATCTCCGCGGCTTAGCGCCTGGGCTACACAGCTCCGAAGGAACGTCGCAGCGGTGGCGAGCAGTTGGCGACACAGCGCCGATTTGACTGACACGAGATTTGCACCCAAGACCTTCCGCACCGATAGCGTGTTAGCTGAGCAACTGAGCTAACGGCCGGTTTTTTAACTAATTTGGGAATTATACTGAGCATATACTACTGACCAGTAAACCTGTTGGTAAAATTGAAGCTAGACTTATTCGATATCTACCGGTACTGTACATATAGGCCTGCGTGGGAATTTTATTTAAAAGCAATGCCACAGGTCCCCATTTGTGCTTGGTGTGATTGTTGCAATAATTTTGTAATCGTCATTGTTGGTGGCCTGGTGTGAAAACGTTGATTTCACGTCAACAGGTTTATTGTTTTACTTACCGTACTTTGTTGTTTGTCATTTTGTGAAACGTTTCATAATTTCTTCTGCTCGGTCGAGTTTGTTAAACAGTTAATCAAAGACGTAAAATTCAAATAGAATTTTAACATCAGTTCCAGCCGTGCGCGTGACTGCTAAAAATCCGGTTAACTTTTACAGATTCATAAACATGTTTTTTGACAGCTTTATCGCTTTCTTTATTGTTTTTATGATGTGCTATTATTGAGAATGAAATTTTAAGCATTCTTGTCAAGTATCCTTTAATTGCTAATTGTTGTTATTACATAAAAAGTGACCAGAACATACAACGTACAGCACGTGAAGACGGTTGCTTTACGTGTAAAAAATGTTGCTGTTTTACGTTGAATATAATTCTTGCAGCATTTCCAAGTTTTTACTTCACGAGCCGCCGCTGTCCTTCCCACAAATCTTTGTTACCTTGATAAAAAATATCAAAAATCTAATGAGAATTTCCGTTCATCAAGAGTAAAATGCTTGAAAAAGTTCTGCTTAGCCACATGGTTTGCGTGTTTGCTTGTTAAGCAATTGTATTTTTATAGCTTCCTTGACTATGAATCAAATCATTCCAAACACGTGGTTAATAAGTTGGTAACCTAGAACAAAGTTTCTCAAAGTGGGCGATATCACCCCCTTGGGTGCGAAAGAGAAACACCAGGGGGCGAAAAGCGAAGGGGGGCGACAGCGCATTCTCAAAACATTGACTCTTTGCGCCAAATACATTATCACATACGGTATAAACTGCTGTCCTGGGATCCGTATACCCTATAAATTTTCGATTTATTGCTAGACTACGCTTCGGTGAGAGTTGAGTTTGTCAGTTTCATTATTGTATTGATGACGCATTGTCATCAGTTTGTGTTTTTATATACCGCGTTTACGTCATAAAGTAAGTACCCAATGTTACGTCACAATGTTTTAGAATGGCAATTTATATGTCTTCATTTTTTCGTCATCCTCCTATAGCATCATCCAGTGATGGGCACGATAAACATTTTTGTACTAAGGCGATAACGATTGATAATTTATCAATAATTTCAAGAAAGCGTTGGGCGATACCAATAATCGACAAATCTCAGTTTTTTAAAGCGATATCGGTAATCGATAAATTTTTCCGATAAATGTTGCGGTAAATTTTCAATGTTTTTGACGAAGTTTTTATTTTTTAAGTCAAGAGAGATTTTTTTAAATTACAACAAGACTTTATGGACACCGTGTATTTGTTCCGTAGCGCCAACTCACTAGCTTTGAACACACTTTGACAAACAATCGTTTACCGCGATAGCAAAATATATTGCAAAAGCGATATCAGTAATCGATAAATCAAAACTATTTTGAGCGATAATGATAATCGGTAATAGATTATCGCCGATAAATTATTTCGATAAATGCCCACCTCCAAGCATCGCAGTAGGTCTACTAGGTCAGTATACGCAGGGCCGGATTTAGACAATGAAAGGTCCTAGGCTAGTTCTATTTTTTCTACTACAAATTGTTGAAGACCAAAAAAAAAGGTTTTCATGTCCGCAGATGTCGTGTTTTCATTGAAAGTATTGGTGAAGGCCAAAAAAAGAAGGTTCTCCTCATTTTCTCCGAGGCCCCCATTTTCTCCAAAGCCCTAGGCTTCAGCCTGCCTAGTTTATCGGTAAATCCGGCCCTAAGTATACGTTACAAAGTTTTAAGCTTCAATTCTTGGTAGTTGAAGTTGATTTTAGTGTCAGCACCCTTAATTTTAATTTTCCTGATTTTACCCATTATATAATTATTGGAATGCAAGTTCAGAGGTCAAAAAGTATAGTCATATATAGGGCCCGCTAAAGTCAATAAAGTCAAAATTTTTTCAGGACCTTGTTACATGATCAAATGTGTACTAACGTTCGTTTCAGGTGTTCAGGAATCTATAAGTCAGAATAAAGTCAAAATTTTGCATAAAGTCAAAATTTGTCAAAATTGTCCTTATCAAAAATTTCCTTACAAAAACGAACAAATTTATATTTTTAAAAATTTTTTTGAATTTTTGAGCTGCTATTAAAATTTCATGCGCAGTTTTATTTGATTTTAAACTTTTGAAATAGTTGCAATATTTGCACTATCGTCACAATAATGCATGCGGTAATTGAAAAGGAAATAGCACTTATGCATGAAACTATGGGGCGCCGTTTGGAAAAAAACTATTCGTTTTGTGAACCACGTTTTTTGAGCTTATTTAGACCATAGTTTGTCCGATACGTATGTTGGAAATGTCCTACTTATAAATCGGACAAAATGTACTTTAAGTCGGACCAAAATACACGCGCAAAATAAGTCAGACAAAATCGTTTTTTTCCAAACGGCGCGCCACACACCGTTTGGAAAAAAACGATTTTGTGACCCTTGTTTTTCGAGCTTATTTGGACTATAATTAGTCCGATATATACATCGGAAATATCCGACTTAAATATCGGACAAATTGTGCTCTAAGTCGGACCAAAAAACACACGCAAAACAAGTCGGATATTTCCGACTTATATATCGGACAAATTCGCCGTTTGTAAAAAAACTACACGTTTTGTGAACCATATTTTTTGAGCTTATTTAAACCATAATTTGTCCGATATGTATGGGGCGCCATTTGAAAAAAACTATACGTTTTGTGAACCATGCTTTTTGAGTCTAAACAAGCTCAAAAAACATGGTTTACAAAACGTGTAGTTTTTTTACAAACGGCGAATTTGTCCGATATATAAGTCGGAAATATCCGACTTGTTTTGCGTGTGTTTTTTGGTCCGACTTAGAGCACAATTTGTCCGATATATAAGTCGGATATTTTCGATGTATACATCGGACTAATTATAGTCCAAATAAGCTCGAAAAACAAGGGTCACAAAATCGTTTTTTTCCAAACGGTGTGTGGCGCGCCGTTTGGAAAAAACGATTTTGTCCGACTTATTTTGCGCGTGTATTTTGGTCCGACTTAAAGTACATTTTGTCCGATTTATAAGTAGGACATTTCCAACATACGTATCGGACAAACTATGGTCTAAATAAGCTCAAAAAACGTGGTTCACAAAACGAATAGTTTTTTTCCAAATGGCGCCCCATATGAAACGTCATTGTTGATGCATAAATACATAATTGTTAGACAATTAATCTAATCCTATAAAAGCCTTGCGCTCTTTACACGTGGTCTTTTAAGTTGTAGCTTGCAAAGCAAAGAATGCCAAAACAAGCCAAATCTTCTATAGCGAAAGTTAGGCAAACTTGCCAGGAATATCCGGATGAGTTTTCGGCAACTTCTGCCGGCGACTTGCGATGCAACCTTTGCGACGTGTTAGTCAAATGCGACAAAGAGTTTTTTGTGGAAAGCCACCGAAAAAGTAAGCAGCACCAAGGAAAATTGGAGACGAAGAGCAAATCTCAAAGTAAGCAAACCTTTTTACATTTCGATCAAGTAAACTTCAAGGAACAGGTTGTTTCTTCATTGTTAGCTGCAGATATCCCACTTCATAAACTGAATCATAAACTGCACTAGCTGGGTCCTGTTTAAACAGGATACACGGCCTTGCTACATTTGTCCATGAGCGACTAAAATGGACCCTAGTAGATCAGTCCCCATTTACATCAGAGACTGAGTGGTTATGCGTAGACGTTGATGGCTATAAAATTGTCAATGTTTACAAACGTCCACCTACACCATTGCAGACTACCGACCTACCAGTGTTTCCACACCCTGTCCTGTACTCGGGTGATTTCAACTGCCCGCATGTGAATTGGGGCTACAGCAGCAACAGCGCTGATGGAGAGTGCCTTCTTGCTTGGGCAAGCCTTAATGACCTTGTGCCTCTCCATGACCCAAAGGACATGGCCACTTTCCACTCAGGTCGCTGGGACACTGGCACCAACCCGGACCTGGCGTTTGTTAGTGTTGGTCCTGATAGTCGCTTACCTGACAGGCGTATTTTAGAGAAGTTTCCTAGGTCACAATATCGACCCTCGCTCATTGTTCCACCAAGGCTTACTCTGTCAGTTCCCAGTATGCCTGTTAAGCGATGGAACTTCCGCAAGGCCAAATGGAGCCATTACAATGCCCTGACCAACCAACTCGCTAAGAGTTTGTTGCCACCTGATACATCTGATGTGGACCGGGCATACCAGGACTTCTGTAATGCCATCAGCACAGCAGCCAAAAAGTATATCCCACGCGGTCGACGAAACGACCACATTCCGTGTTGGGATGCTGAGTGTGAGAACCTTTATCAGATGTTCCTGCAATCGCCTGAGGGATCAGACTCTAGCAGGGCTGCTTCTGCCCTGCTGTCCAGGTTTGACAGAAAACGCAGGGACCGATGGTCTGAGGCAGTCCAAGCCATCGACTTTTCTCACTCCAGTCGTAAAGCATTGAGCATATTAAACAACTTAACTGGTAGATCACGACGCCCCCCTCGGCATTGTGCAGTTTCAGCCAATGTCATCGCATCAGTACTGGTCAATAACAGCAAATACGAGGATATTGATCGCAAGTCATCCCGGCTTGTGTCTCAAGAAGTGTCTGATCTTTGGAGGGCCTCTACAACAAGTACAGTGAATGTCTGTGGAAGCTTTACTCTCTCAGAATTCGCAGCAGCCCTCAAACATCTGAAACCAGGAAAAGCTCCAGGCCCAGACTCTATCTGCCCTAAGCTTTTGCTCCATGCTGGAGCTGCCCTGAAATCCTGGCTGTGTGGCTTTCTTTCATCCTGTTTGCACCACCTCAAAATTCCAAAAATCTGGAGAAGAGCGTTGGTTGTCGCGATCCCCAAACCAATGAAACCTGTTGAGGACCCCAAGAGCTATCGCCCCATCTCTTTGCTCTGTGTCCCCTACAAGATCCTCGAGAGGCTCGTTTACACCCGTATCGAGCCCATTGTCGACCCGCTTCTTCCTCGGGAGCAAGCTGGGTTCCGACAAGGGAGGTCCACAGTTGACCAAACTGTTCTACTTACCCAACACATCGAGGACTCATTTGAGACCAAGAAGAAGGCCGGTGCTGTTTTTGTCAATCTGACAGCTGCTTATGACACTGTCTGGCATCGTGGCCTCACCTGTAAGCTGCTGAGACTCCTTCTGATAAACACATGGCCCAAATGATTATGGAACTTATCCGAAATAGAAGTTTCACTCTTTCCATCGGTGACAGCAAGCGAAGCAGGTTATGACGTTTGCAAAATGGTCTCCCACAGGGATCAGTCTTGGCTCCCCTCCTTTTTAACATCTACACATACGATCTGCCTTCCACAATTTCCCAGAAGTATGCATATGCCGACGACCTGGCATTGATGCATACCTCGAAAGACTGGAAGACTTTGGAGGGCACTCTTAGCCAAGACATGACAACACTTTCAGCGTATCTCCAGACTTGGAGGCTGAAGCTCAGCCACACTAAGACGGTGACGACGGCCTTTCATTTAAACAACCGAGAGGCGAAACGTGAGCTCAAAATCTTCAACAACGGCAAACTATTGCCATACTGTCCAACTCCAACCTACCTTGGTGTAAAGCTGGACAGGTCGTTCACTTTTCGACATCACCTAGAGGCATTGCGCAAGAAAATTTCCACTCGCGTCACACTGTTGAGGCGACTTGCAGGCTCGGGATGGGGTGCAGGAGCCAAAACATTGCGAACAGCCGCCTTGTCCCTGGTTTACTCCACAGCTGAGTACTGCGCACCTGTTTGGTGTCGTAGTGCTCACACTCGGCTAATCGACTGTGTTTTAAATGACGCCTTGCGCATTGTCACTGGATGTCTGCGACCCACTCCAACGGACTACTTGCCAATCCTCGCAGGCATCCAGCCAGCTGAGCTTCGCCGTCGAGGAGCGACACTCTCCCTGGCTAACCGCGCCACCCTTAACCCTGATCATATTCTACATGAGCAGCTGGTCGGGAAACAAAATGCGCACCAGGGAAGGCTCAAATCAAGACGCCCGTTTGTACCCGCTGCACAGAAACTACTGGATAGTCTGACCGAATCAGACATTCGCGCAGCGCAATGAATGGATTATGTAACAAGGAGTACTTGAAAAGTGCATCAAGACTTCATGCTTTTTTTCCCAGGGCCAGTCCTAAGCCTCTTGGAATGGGTTTGCCCAGAACATCTTGGGTAAAATTGAATCGTCTGCGGACTGGCGTAGGGCGATACCATTCATCCATGTACAAATGGGGTGCTGCTCCTTCACCGAATTGTGAGTGTGGTGCCTCTGAGCAAACTGCAGACCACATCATTTCTACATGCCCCCTACATCGTGCACCAAAAGGAATACAAGGTCTGTTGGTCCTGGATGATGACACCCGACGCTGGCTTAAAATTAACGCCGTCAACATCTAAACCGTCGGAAGAGGACGCCCAACCACACGACGACGACGACGACAAACTGAACCATTCTTCTTTAAAGTCTCTGTTTGCTAGAATGGGAAAAGCATTGCCTTCGGAGACTGCAGCCCGGGCATGTGTTGCTAAATTGGCATCCCAAAAAGAGGAACAAGTTCAAGAATTTCTTCGCGACAAAAAAATTTTTTTGTTTGTGGATGAAGCGGAGGTTGCTAAACAAAAGCATATTAGTGTGCTTGTGGGCAGCTTAGATGCTCCAAATCAGACATTCCTCGTTAATTGCTATCCACTTGACAGCGGTCGCAATGTTAATAGCAGTATTATGACATATTGCGACAACTTGAAATAAAACGAGAGAATTTTTCATTGTTCTTGACTGATGCTGCTCGGTACATGTCTTCGGCTGGAAAGACATTAAAGGAATTATACCCTTCTTTAATTCATGTCACCTGCGTTGCGCACTTACTACATAACTGCGCTATGCGTGTGCGTGCTCATTTTAAAAATATTGATGAAGTAATAGCAACGATCAAGGCAGCATCAATCAAAAACAAAGATCGCAGGAAAGATTTTCATGATGCTGGTCTGCCATCTCCTCCTGACTTTGTAATTACAAGATGGGCAACCTTGTAATTACAGGATGGGCAAATTAGAGCTGCCTTATATTATAGTGAGAACCTTCCAGCTGTTCGTACCATTGTCAACAATTGGACAAGTGCAGGCCTCTTAGTCAGCAGAGCAAAAGACGCTATCAATGTGGAAGGCTTGGTGTCGTACTTGGTTAAAGTAAATCAATACCGGACTCTAGCAGCCAACGTAGAGTTCTTAAAAGGAAGTGCCTGCACAATAACCAAAGCATACGGACTGCTGAAGAATATGCAATTCGATGATGATCCTTGCGCAATTAAAGACTACATTAACAAACGACTATCCAACTCTGATTTAGAAACAATAATAAACTGTACCAACTTGACAATTGACCCAACAAGCTACGCACTATTGCAAAAAGCCCAGCCAACCTCTGCTGCTGTTGAGAGGTCGTTTTCTATGCTCAACAAATTACTGAGAAAAGACAGAAATTTTGATGTTAAGAACGTAAAAAAATATATGATGCTGTATTACAATAAAACGTCCTTGTAATTATACTGCGTGGCTTTAGTTAAAAAAAATTAGACGTACTGTTAGTGTACAGTACAGTTGCGATAGCAACGCAATTTTTGTATTACACACTAATTGATACCGGTACACACAATGGCTCGTTATCCTGGGTTTTAACGTCATGCGTCGCTTTGTTGCATTAACTTCAACACTGAGTAATTGAGAAAATGTTCGAAGTATGCTACCTTTTTCTTTAAAAACTTATGTAAATTGCAGATTATAAAACGTGTTTAATTAATAAAGTGCAACAAGACATAAATAATACGCGGAAGCGGTGAAGTCAAAATAAAGTCAAAATTTTACTAAAATAAAGTCAAAAAAAAATTTTTTTTAAGTAAAAAAAAAAAAGGCTTTACTAATCATTCATAAATCTCACGTGGCATAGTGTCGAGATTAAGGGATGGCATAGTAACTTATTTTTTATTAAATTTCGTTGGGACGATCAAAAGCGACATAGTATCGAGAGTGGCATAGAAGCGGAGTGGCATTATATAGTATCGGGATTTGACTAGCGCAGACATTTCGGATTCGCTGTCAGTCATTCTAGCGAACAGACGTATGTTTTTTTGAGCAGGCGCGAGCAGGCAATTCAAGCAATTTTTGAAAATTTTTTTAACTGAGAAACAGCTGAACAGCTACGAGGTCAAGTTAATAGAAACAAAGCATGACTTCAAAAAAATTGAAAGAAAAGATTGATACTGTGATAACAACCTTGAATAAAATGTCCAAAAGAATAACGAATGTAGAAAGTAAATTCGACAGCATTGAAGCAAGATTGTCAGCAATTGAAACTAAACTCTCTCTAAAAACGTCGTAGCTTGAAAGCGGTATCTCGGCTACGGATAGTCGTGTAACAGAGATTGCAGCTGACTTCACACTAAAGCACTGAAAATGTCTACTCTGATCGATGACATTATGAATCGAGATATTGAGCAGTTGCGGGAAAGAAATCGAGACCTGGAAGCTCTAATCATTGAAAAAGAATCTTACGACAAAAGGTTAAACATATTAATACATGGAATTGATGAAGAGGTTAATGAGCAAAACCTTCAAACCAGACAAAAGTTTGAAGATTTATTAAACTATACCCTGGAAATAGATTCGAAATTGATACCGATTGTCGACCTCCATCGACTGCCTCAGTTCTCCTCTCAAAAGAATTACAAGCGTCAAACCCCTCGGCCAATTATTGTCAAATTGCAAACCGCTTTTGATAAAAGATTGGTATTTTCACTGCTTGGAAAACTAAAAAATTTGACAAATAACAGTAAGGATTCACACCCAGTTTTTCTGACAAATCATCTCCCAAAGCTACATTACAAACAGAAAAAAATCTTTAATGGATAAATTTGAAGCGGCTAAGGGGGCAGAGGAACGAGTGAGATGGGGCGTTAGCGAATGAGAGTACTGCCTTTACGTGAACAATGTGAAATACAGACCGCATTAAGTACTCTCTAATAGCTGCAAATTAACTTGATATGGTAAGTAGTTATACTTACTAGTGGATTTAGTTTTGTGATGTTTTTCTATCCCTCTCACGTTGTTTGAGAGTAAGAATGTGTGTTGCCTAGATTCTTGACGTGAATTCGCGCCGTAACTCGGTGATCGTGTTCGTTAAATTAGTTAACTTCAAAATCATTATCATTTGGTTTTCTAACTTTACGAAAAATAGAATTGTTTTTATCAGGCGTAGAACTCGTGTTACCTATTTTGTAAGTATTTGTTTTCGAATAACTGTAACGACTGTTCGTACATTAAGCAGAAGCAATTAATTTTAAAATCATGCATCAGTCAAGTTCTTGCAATCAAAGATTTATTAAATTTAACTTCACAATCAATTTTGAATCTGCTGCACAGTGCTATGTTGCTTGAACTGCTTGTTTTGCTCAGTGGAACGTATAATCAGCCAAAACTTGGAAACAAATAACAGGAAGCTGCTTGAGCTTCTCGGCGCGAGTCGACTAGCTGAAAACGTAAGAGAAAATTGTGATTTGAGTGATCTGACTTTTTAACACATTAACTTGACAACATTGCTGATTGTATTTATACTGATGTATCGAATGTTAATTTACCGTCAACTGATAATGGAATAACTCTACTTTGTACTAATATGCGCTCTATCAACAATGAAAAAAACTTCGATAAATTTGAAGAATTCCTTAAAGCATTACCATGCCTTCCGGACATTGTGTGTGTATCGGAAACACGGATTAAAGGAGACCCATTAGTAAACATTTCGTTACCACAATATAATCTTGTTTATGATGATTCGACAACAAGAGCTGGCGGGGTTGCCATTTATGTCTCTAAAAAATTTCGATTTGAGACCGAACTCAAAGACAAAATGAAAATTGATAGTTGCGAAGATTTATCGTTAAATATACTGGATAAAAATTCGGTAAAAAGTTTACTGTTGGTGCCATCTACCGTCACCCAAACGCCGATGTTGAGGCAACTGAAGCCTTTTCTGAGGCATTGTCCCATTCCTTAAATAAAATATCTAAACAAAAGAGAATTTTTTACTTGTTGGGAGACCTGAACATAAACATCTCCGCTAATACAAAAACAGGGAGCTCTGAAACATATCTTGATCATTTAATAAGTTCTGGTTCTATCTCTATAATTACCTTACCAACTCGTGTAACCGATACTTCCTCTACTTTAATTGATCACATTATAACTATAACGACACAACCCACAAAATCAAACCTAGTGTAAATCGTTGTGATAATAAATTATCCGACCATTATGTCATATATTGTAATGTATCTGGGTATACTTCTCATCGGCACAATAAATTGCATTACTTTTTAAAAAAAATTTTTTATAAAGAACAATTTACTCTCAATAAAGGAAATCCTCGTAAAACTTGGGATCTAATCAACTCTGCACTTTCGGCTACCAAACAGAAAAGAAAGAAGTCTGCAATTGATCGGCTTGTACTTGACAACAAAGTTATATCTGATAGTAACGGCATAACCGATACTTTTATTAGGCATTTTGCTTCTATTGGAAAAAAACTGGCCTCTCAAGTCTCCTCCCCAAATTCATGTAAAAACTTCCTCAAATTGAAAATATTATCTTCAATATTCTTAGAGCCCCCTAGATATAACGAGGTGTATAATCTTATTCATTCATTAGGACTACGTAGAGCTGCGGGGAATGATGGCATTGACTCTTATTTTATTCGCATATCATGCGATGTAATAACACCCTATATCACGCAACTGTACTCCCTCTCTTTCGATTTCGGCATCTATCCAGAATGTCTGAAAACGGCGAAAATCATCCCCATCTTTAAAGCAGGCCTCAAAACAGAAGTAAATAACTACCGACCAATATCCCTTCTATCAAATTTTTCAAAAATTTTAGAAAAACTTATTTACTCACGACTAACCAAATTTCTTGAAAAGCATAAAATACTACACGATAACCAATATGGCTTTCGCGAAAATCTCTCTACCACACATGCTATGCTTGATATTATGAATAAAATAAGTTGCAACATTAAAAACAAAAAAATTACTGGATTGATTTTTTAGATCTCAAAAAAGCGTTCGACACGGTGTCTCATGATATCCTCTTACTAAAATTAGACCATTATGGTATCCGTGGCAACGCATATAATTTATTAAAAACTTATCTAACAGGACGTAAACAGTTTGTGTCAATTAACGAAGCAATTTCATCCACTGCCGACATAGAATATGGCGTACCTCAAGGTTCGAATTTAGGTCCCATTCTTTTCTCGATATACGTCAATGACTTTTTCAATACTTATGACTCTGCACCAGTTCTATATGCTGATGACACGTGTATAAAAGTGGAAGCTGAAACAACTAATGATTTAGAACTTTAGTTAAATCAGGCAATTGAAAAAGCCAGCAACTGGATGAAAGCTAACAAATTAACAATTAATGCGGCAAAATCAAATATTATGATAATTAATTCAACTACAAAAAACGAAACTCAATACCTTGATGTCAGGCATGAAGGACAACTTATAGAACAAACTCAAAATGTCAAATACCTTGGACTATGGATTGACGACAAATTAAAATTCAATGTACATATAAAAAATATCGAAAGAAAAATTGCTTGCGCTGTTGGCATACTTTATAAGCTAAGTTCCTTTTTTCCTACGGAAGTGCTTGTGCAACTCTACCATGCTCTAATATATCCTCATTTACAGTATGCTATTCCGATATGGGGATCAACATATAATACTTATCTCCACAAAATCGTTGCTCTACAAAATAAGGCGGTAAAACTCATATCTCGAGTGAAATGGGAGACTAGTGCAATACCTTGTTACGAAACTCTTGATATCTTAAAGTTAGACGAATTGTATAATTTTGAAGTTGCTAAAATTATGTATCATATTTATCACAAAGCTCATCCTCCCAATCTTACCCGTGATTTTATTAAAGTTAACCAACGGCATTCTCTAGTTACCCGCAGATCCAACTCTCATATGTTTACCACACCGCTTCTTAAAACGACCAGGTTACAACAATCGTTTCTATTTCAGGGGGTAAAAGTATGGAATTCCATTCCGCAAGACATTAAAAAATGTTCTTTTAGAAAATTTAAATCAAATGATAAAAAATTTCTTTTAAATAAAGTTTAAGATAGGGGGGCAAGGGTGGTTTTAAAAGCCGAAAATCAAATACACTTCTACTGTTTCTACTGTCTATTCTTTTTGTTAATTTTATTTCCGTTGTCACTGTTAATTCCATTCAGTACAAAATGCACTCGATTTACCTTGCAAATTCGGGTTGCTCTTTGTTGAGCTGCCTGAATAACCGTTGGGGGCTGCTCGACCAGAAGACTGTAATAGTCCCTTCGCAGCCTCCAGTCGAAGTACCGTATAATTGTTTAAAATTACTTTATTTGTTTACTTTGTAATATAGCTAGCGACGAATAATAAATGAACTGAACTGAACTTTTAGGGATAAAACAAATTTTAATTCAAAATCATATTGCGAAGACATGGCTGTATCGGTAAATGATTTTGCTTCGAATTTAGATGATTTAACCGAACAGGGTTATAATGATGCATTTGAAGCTTATATACAGGTGATTCACAAAGTAATTGATAAACACGCTCCTCTCAAGCAGATGTTGCGAAAGCAGAAAAAAGTTAAAAGTAAACCTTGGATAACGAAAGGTGTTATGAACCCAATCGTCTGAAAAACATTATGTACAAAACTCATTATTTATCGAACGATGATGCTATAAGAAACAAGAGTATAAAATATTTGCCAATGAGTCAACCAAAACTGAAGCTCTTGCAAAAAAAAGATTCTATGCTGAAGAGCTTGAAAATAATAAAAATAATTCACGCAAGACATGGGATCTGCTTCGCGCACTACTCCCAGGAAAATCTTCAAAAGACAGCCCACTTCCTCAAAACATAATTGTTCAAGGAAACAAGATGACTAACCAACAACAAATTCTAGAGGAATTTAACAATTTTTTCTCAAAAATAGGTGAAAAATTAGCCAGCGAATTCGCCACTAACGACGAAGAATTATTTAAAAGATTTCTTTCTAGCCGAGTGGCATCATCAATTTTCTTAGAACCTCCTCGCGTTAATGAAGTTATAGTCTCAATAAATTCCTTAAATTTTTATAAATCTTTTGGCCATGATGATATACCACCGTTTTTTCTTCGCACCGCTTGCTGTGTTTTAGCCCCAACGTTATGTTATTTTGTTGACAATGCTTTTCGACTGGGAAGATTCCCACGAAATTGCAAAATTGAAAAAATCGTACCTTTATTTAAAACAGGAAAAACCGAAGAGCTAACTAATTATCGTCCAATATCAATTCTCACTTGTTTTTCTAAAATTTTTGAAAAGTTGATCTACAGTCGGTTGATCTCTTTTTTTCGAAAAAATCCCGTTCTACACGACTATCAGTATGGATTTCGAAATGGCATGTCAACAACTCATGCTGTATTAGATGTTATAACCAGTACTTGTGACCAAATCAATAATGAGCAATATACAGGCCTAATACTTTTAGATTTTAAAAAAGCATTTGACACGATTTGTCACACAAAATTACTTCATAAACTTGAACAGTATGGAATTCGTGGGGAAGCGCTCAAACTACTGCACTCGTTCCTTTCCAATAGACAACAATTTGTTTCTTTCCAAAACTTGAGTTCTAACACCTTTACAAATAATTACGGAGTACCCCAAGGAAGCAATTTAGGACCTTTACTCTTCCTTATATTAACGATATACCTAACGCTTTAAATTCAATCCCCAGACTATTTGCCGATGATACGTGTTTAGTAATTCATTCTGCCAATCCTGTTTTATTAAGAAACAACATAATTAGTGAACTGCAAAAGGTACACATTTGGACAAACGCCAATACAATTACCGTCAATCCCAAAAAAACTATGACTCTAATTATACCTCCCAAGATTATCAAACCAAGCCCAGATATTGATATACAATTCCTAAACACGTCAATTTCAGCAAATGATCAAATTAAGTACTTGGGCATCACTATTGACTCAAGACTAAATTTTAAAGAAGATATTGTGTCTATGTCCAACGTGGTTATGTCTAACGCGGTGTGGTGCACGCTCTGTAAGAAGTGGATTCATGCGAGATGCTCTAAAATGAAAAAAGTATCTTGCAGTTTTACACAACAGTTAGTATGTAGAAGATGTGAAGATATTGGAGACGGAAAGGAAGAACCAGTGGAGGTGTTGTGTGATTAAGTGGAGACTGTGAAGGGTTTTTGTTATCTTGGAGATAGGCTGAATGCCAGTGGTGGGTGTGAAACTGCAGTGACTGCAAGAGTAAGGATCGGATGGATGAAATTTAGAGAATGTGGAGAGTTGTTACTTGGGAGAAGGTTTTCTTTGAAAATGAAAGGGATGGTGTATCGTAGTTGCGTAAGATCAGCAATGTTACATGGAAGTGAGACATGGTGTTTGAGGGAAAATGAGATGGTAATTTTGAGAAGAACTGAAAGAGCTATGGTGAGATCAATGTGTGGAGTAAAACTAGTGGATAGAAAGAATACTGAGGAGCTGATGAAAATGCTGGGTCTGAAGGAAACTTTAGATAAAATGGCTAAAGCGAATGGAGTAAGATGGTATGGACATGTGGTTAGGAGGGATGATGAGAGCATTTTGAAGAAGGCAATGATGATTGAAGTGAATGGACCACGAAAGCGAGGACGGCCGAAGCAAACATGGAAGAAACAAGTCGAGGAGAATATAAAGAAGATTGGGTTGAGGGTGGAGGAAGCTACAGATCGCGCGAGATGGAGAGAGGGAGTGGGAGCGATCGCTGAAGGAATGAGGTGCATCCGGCCACCTTCGGACACGAGGAAAAACCGGATTAAAACTGGACGATGATGGTGATGATGATATTGGCATAGTGGCGAAAAAAATTTCTAGATCCTTAGGTGTAATGTGTAAACTTAGAAACGTGCTACCTCCAAAAGCTTTGCTGATCTTATATTATTCCATGATTCATCCACATCTGCTATGTAGTATTACTATTTGGGGAAATACATACGAAAAGTATTAATCTAAAAAAATTAAGAACACTCCTAAGTAAAGCTGTTAAAGTATTGGGAGGTGGTAGATGGCAGGACCATGCCTCTGCTTATTATTCACAATTAAATATGTTAAAATTAGAAGATCTTTATACTTACGAAGTAGCTAAATTAATGCATAAATATTCGCAAAATAAACTGCCGAAAAAACTTTCATCCTTTTTTACCTCCGTAAATGCGATACACTCACGAACAACCCGGTTGGCATCATCTGGACTTAATCTGAGCTTACCATTTTATAGAACAGAAAAATTGCAGAGATCTTATAAATTTCAAGGAGTCATAATTTGGAACTCGGTACCACAAGAGATGAAAATACTGTCTTTTAATCAGTTTAAAATTAGATTCAAAAAGCATTTAATTTCAAAGTATTAGACTAATAGCTTGTACTATCTAAATGTGACAAAATTCAAATCACTTAAGATTAAGAGAAATACAATGAAACGTAATATAGCACAAAAATTAATCCAGGAAATATTATGTAAACGTCCAGCAGCCTGAATTGACTACCAGGGAGCTGCTCGATTCGATGACCGAGAGGTTCCTTCGCAGCTTCCTGCTACAATTCATGAAACTTTACCTTTTTGTTTACGTGCGCGTATATTTTCCATATCCGTTTATTACCGTTGTTTAATGTAAATTAGATTTGCTTAGTGTAGTTGTTGTTGTTTATCCTAATGCGTTCGATTTGGTGTGGCGTATTGAGTCGCTCAAAATAAAATTATTAGCTTATCTTATCTTTCTATTGCCTTGATCGCAATAAGTCAATGTCGAAATGATGACATCATGGATTCAACCACGGTATTTATAGTTACGCTGCTTTCGCGGTGAAATGAAAAGCAAGAAAAAATGCGACATAAACCGGTTCAAACCAGTATTTTTATTTCGCCTGGTTTTCATTTCGAATATAAACGAATACAATTTGGAATCGGTATTATGACAAAACGAATCTGTTACTATACGTTACTTCTTGTTAACCGTTACTTTTTAACGAATGATTACTATTCGCCCATCTCTACTCTACTGTACAAGTGGCAAGCTGTGTATCAAATAAAAGTATGTAGGCCTATCTGCGATGGACGCAGGGAACTTAACATTCTCTTGACAGGTGCGGAAAAGCAACCTAAATAAGCTAATGTGCTTGGATTTTTTTTGACTCAAATTAATGCCTAAAATCTGGCGCATGCTAAGATTTTATGCCTAAATGGTTACCCGTAACAGATTTTTTTACAACAATTGGTTCGCTGAAACTTGTCATAGCTTTTCGGCATTTGTTGCAAAAATTGAATAAAGTTTTGCTTAATAAATGCACAATTTAGTTTACGTTAGTAGGTAAAAACAATGTAAAGATGGGCTTTTTATAGTCATGCAGCCATGCCCAGTCAGTTTCGACTGGCATGCCTCAACGCAAACCCGTTTTGCTGCATTTTGGTATTTTGTGCCAATATTTATTTGCATTTAGTGTTCGAGTGTATTTTTAATTTTTCAGCTGACGGGAATAAAACTTGAATTGAATTGATTGATTGATTCTTAAGATAACTACTAATTATGATTTAGCAAAAGCTTCGGTCGGTGTGAATTTTGCAAACTTCCGTAAGCAAGCTGTTTGAAAGAAGCTAAAACTTGTAATTGAACTATACTGTTTTTGCCATAATTTTAGTTTCAAGTGATTTTTTTGCCAAACTAAACTAAGCTTATCACCGCTTTTGTTTAATTTGTATTTTCTGGAAACCGGTACTTTGTCATCACAAGAATCTGTTCCCCTCTTTTGATTCTTTTTTTTCACAACTGTTTTATCGTCCCATGCCAAAAATGCCGCCATTATGTAAGAATTTCAGTAAAACTTTTCAACTCGAACGCTTAGCGAGGGTTAGCGAGGAATCCGAGATAAATTTGAAGTCGAGAAAAAGATGATAATAGCCAATTTAGCGGAGCAAGGAAATATGACTTTTTCAGCTCGCTCGGCTTAGTCAATATCACACTGTAATACGGCCCCAGGATTATTTACCAAATGATCTGCAAGAAAACGCTTCTTCTAGACCCAAACTGCACGCCTATTCGAAGGATATATGCAATATATTGTTCTTTCCGCGATTTACTGGGCCAACTCGAGTGCCAGGCCCAGGGCATGTTTTGCTTTACTAAGTAAAAATCCGCTGCATCTAATCGGCTCTGGTGCAGAACATTTGTCAAAAATAAAAAAACTCTAGACCCGCAAGGCGATGGTGTACTATCTATTGCTTCTACGCTAAAACTTTGCTCCTCACTTTTTCGAATTACATGTATATTTAATTAATTTATGGTGTAATAGCCTTCAACAAAGCTATACGCTGTCAAATCTTTCTGTTGGGCTGTAAAGTGCCTCGCTACTTTTTCCTTTTAAAACTGGTTTCAGAAAGCGTGATGGAAGTGTAAACATCAGTCTCGAACAGAGTGGATGTAGTTCTTTTAAAGTCAATGATACCTAAAAATTTCTCGCCCCTTTTGCAAAAAAATTTGCCCCCTTTAGCATTTTCTTCTGGCTGCGGGTCTGGTGTGAGGGCGGGGCGAAAAGGAACTCCTCTCTTTTATCGATTGCTAATTCCTAAATCTTCGTCGCCTTGATTGCGCAAACAAACAGCCAAAAAAATTGTCACTTGAGCTGGCATCATGGTTGTTGTCTGTGTCACTACTCGTCGAAGAGTCTACTAGTAATTTGAACATTGTCGGTTGCCTTGTTTAGTACATCGATCATTTTTCTGTTCAATTAGGCCTCAGTTTCAGTTGGCTCGTTGAAGAACCAAGCTCATTATTATGAATGGAGTGAAATTAAATAATTTTTTTCTGGTTTTTTAGCAGACGAAGATGCCCCATAAAAGTAACTGTAATTTTTGAGGTTCTAAAGTGGTAACTATTTACAAATTTCGTTACTTTTGCTGAAAAGTAACTTACAGTAGTTACAGACTTACAGTTACAGTGATTAAAAAAGAACCGGTAACAAAAGTAACTAGTTAGTCTACTGCCCACCACTGCCTATTTGTATGGATTATTAAAATAAACTGCATTTAGTACTTCGCATAGCGGAAGTAAAAAGACATTTTGTATCTTGTTTCAGCTTCCGGATGAACACAGCGAGGCGTTGAAGATTGTGTCTGTGGTGCTTGGGCTACTTTCCCTTGCCTCTTTGATCGCCACAATCTACATATTTCTTGTTTACAGAAAAACTTTGCTCAAAGAGAGAATGATCATTCATTTCCATTTGATAATTGCTCTGTTTTTTGGTTATATATCAATACTTCCGACGTCATTACTCGCCTCTGAAACAGCTGAGGTATGTCGGATTTACGCAAGGTGGCATAACAAGTTCTTGGTGTTGACGTGATTTAGATTCTTTTGCTGGGTGCATCACAGAATACTCAACGTTCTTGTAAGCTGTTAAATACCTTTATAACCCACTTGCATGTTTTCTGTTGTTTGTTTTCATCTGCAAGATGAGTTCATTGATCTCTTCCATTATAATTCATTGCAAAGACAAATTTATCGGTATCTCACAACAAACACACTGAAACTGAGCTTGGACTTTTGGCACTCATTACATTTAAAGGGAGTATCGCAAACAGCTTATTTACTTGTCTGTGTTTCAGTATCCAAGCTTCCTGTGTATTGCATCTGCTGTTCTCACTCACTATTTCTATCTGGCTGTCTTTTTCTGGTCTTTAATCGAAGGAGTTCATATATTTTTAAAAATTGTCCTAGTCTTCAAAAGGCGCTGGGCAGAAAAGGTTCAAAAGTTCTCACCCTTGCTTGGCTGGCTCTGCCCATTCATCATCGTTCTGGTCGCGTTTGTATTATCACGCACTGCTCTCGTAGAAGAAAATATGGTAAGTTTTTATTTTTACTTTTATCTTTATTCCCTGGCGCTTAAAAATAATGCTGCTCAGACTTTATTCACCAAATGTTGTTTATTATTAAAAGGAAGTGGCCCAAATCGCATCATCTATGTTATTCTTCGGGTAACTTGATAATAACTTTTGTAAAAGTAACATAATTATCCACAAGAATTAAACATATTTCATTAGCTCATGCAAATGATCGATTAAAAACATCGAATCTTTAGTATGTGTTGCCAACGGCTGGCCACCGCTTCGACATTTTTTCGGAGCTGTGTAGCCCAAGCGCCAATTCGTGGAGATGGGCCCCACCTCTCGTCACACTCTTCGGCGTAATAACGCAAGTATAATGAAAATTTGATTTTTTGAATCTTCATTATACTCGCGGTATTACGCCGAAGCGCGTAACGAGTGACGGGAGTTATTTTTGCTGCGTAGCGCTTGAACTACACAGCTCCGAAGGAACGTCCCAGCAGTGGCTTGCCGATGGCGACACTGTGTCCGATTTGACCTACCGGAAATCAAACCCCAGAACTCCCTCACCAATAGCTTTGTCTTTGCAACTACGCTGATCGATTATATCATGTTTTCTATATTTTCTTCCTATATCCACAAGATGAAATTGAGGATCAAATTTTAATTTGTAAACTACATTTTTAACAATCTATTTTATGTAAAGGTATAGGTACGGGACAGCGGGTGCTAGCACAGATTGCTTGGGCCATTCTCAATTGGCGGCCCATTACAATTATCAATCACGAATGATTGAACGCTGTTAAGAGACATACATGACGAACAACACATACACAAAACCCTTCACACTTCCGCTTGTGCCGAGCGCCTGGCGCGAAAGCTGCGAATACTATTTTTAAAGTCTTTCAACCAATACACCTAGCGCCGGTATCTATTTTATGTGACTAATATTTCCATATAACAATTTTCAGGACGCTTACGCGGATCCAGCTACTTGTTTTCTCACTTGCAAAACCAAAATGATTTGGTCTTTTGCAGGGCCGGTCACTTTTGTTCTTGGAGTAAGTGCTGAAAGAATTATGTAATTGCATGCACTGACCGCGCTGACTGATGCCGTAGCACTGACGCTGATGATTTTGTTAGAAGTTTTTATTATAATGACGTAAAATGCTACACCATTTTAGAATATCTGTACCAAAAGTAGATGTAGCGACATGGCCTGGCGGTATAGCACGCGCACAGGTGACATGATCCTGACTCGGGTGGCTGCTGACTCGAAGAGCGCAAGCTCACCTCGCAGTCTCCTTCCATAACTCTTGAATTTTCCGTTAAATATAATTTGAAAACAACATTCACTGTTTATGTGTTTTTTATATTTGGTTGAATCTGCAGCCCATGGTTTACATATACACTTGTAGCCAACGTTTTATCAAAACATAACCTAAATCTCAATTTTAGTTAAGACTAGAGGCGGGCAACGTGCGGCCCTCGGGCCGGATGTGACCCTTTGCCACTTTTTGTTTGACCCTTCTTCTTCTTCTAACAGTTGGAAGATTTGTGCTAGTGGAAAAAACAGGACTCTGTGGACGTGAAGACCCAGCTTTATGTGCAATGCTGCCCCTAGTGAACATTACATTTTTGAAAATGACCCCTGTGTTAAAAAGATTGCCCACCCCTGGTTTAGGCTATGTTTTGATAAATGTACTACAAGTTGTTGCACAGTTCAAATCAAAATCTTGGTTAGTGGGGAAATATGGAGAGTCTGAGGACCTATTGGACAAATTTTACTTAATTTTATTTTTGTCGAACTGGTTTGACAATTTTACATATTTTTTTAGTTGGTGTTGGACTTTGGTTTGTGATAAACTTATCCCGTACCAAAACGGAAGGATTCGCAATGCTAAGGGTGATTTTATTTGCGACTGAAAAGTGTCACTCAAACGTCCGAATGGTCCCTACCCGTGGTGACCTTTCGTCTTTAGGATCGGGACCTTCCGGACAGCTGCAAATGTGACTTAACGTTAGGAAAAACGTCTCATAAAGATCGTTGCTACTACTAGTAGACCTACTCATAGTACTGGGTACCTCATAATATAAATCTCACAGCACCTCATAACATAAAGTCTTATAATACTGGGGACCTTCGGACTGTGTTTGAATAGTTGAGCATGTCCGATAGGTCCCGTCCGAAAGGTGCCCTGGTAGCCATTTTGAACTTCCTTCCCAAAATAGTCTGGGTTAGAAATGTCACCTAGATCTATTCTCACTACCTTCAGTAAGCACGAGACTCACTTACCAACCAATGCAAACAAGATCTTGATACTGTGTGCAAGCTTCCTAAAATCTTAAAATTATCCTGCTTAATTTTTTTTACTTTAAACCAAGAAAAACAGTTCTTTTGTTGTAGCCACCACGCTTCTTACTCCATCCTTACACAAACATGTGACTTTACCACTAGTAAAATTTCACTTCCTTACTAAAATGAAACCGCAAATTGATCACGTGATCACGAAAATATGCTGCTGTCCGATAGGTCCAATCGTCCGATTGGTCCCACATTTCCCCTACGCTGTAAATCTTGAAAGCATGAATTTCTCTGTTTTCACGCTTGAGAGAAATGTGGGACCTATCGGACGATTGGACCTATCGGACAGCAGCATATTTTCGTGATCACGTGATCAATTTGCGGTTTCATTTTAGTAAGGAAGTGAATTTTCACTAGCGGTAAAATCACATGTTTGCGTAAAGATGGAGCAAGAAGCGTGGTGGCTACAACAAAAACACTGTTTTTCTTGGTTCAAAGTAAAAAAAATTAAGCAGGAATATTTTGAGATTTTAGGAAGCTTGCACAGTGTTAAGATCTTGTTTGCACTGGTAGCTAAGTGAGTCTCGTGTTTACTGAAGGAGTGAAGGTAGTGAGTACACGTCTAGGTGACATTTCTAAACCAGAATATTTTGAGAAGGAAGTGCAAAATGGCTACCAGGGCACCTTGCGGACGGGACCTATCGGACATGTTCAATTACTCAGACATTGTAATAATCTTGCCACAACCCGTCTCAGTAGCAACAACGAAGCGGCTGAGCGGAATTTTTACGTTCAAAGCGGATCTTGTTGACTACAGTGTGTAGATCATGCTGCCGTAATTATCGCTTATTATGCGCAGTTGTTTCGTGTTAATAGACTACACATTCGTTCGTTATTTAATTGTAGGAACGATCTTTGTGGAACGTTTGCTATTACTTTAAGTCACATTTGCAGCTGTCAGAAAGGTTCCGACCCTATGGACGAAAGGTCACCGTGGGTGGGGACCGTTCGGATGTTTGAGTGACACTTCTCAATCGCAAATAAAATCACCCATTGCATTTCGAATCATTCCGTTTGAGAGCGGGATATGTTTACCACAAACCAAAGTCCAACTTAAACTAAAAAGCATTTAAGATTGTCCAACCAGCTGGACAAAAGATAGAATTAAGCAAAATTTGTCCGATAGGTCCCACACTTCCCCTATTCTTTAAATTTTTTGAATGTTTTGAAAATTTCTGTACAATCATCTACTGCATCATATTAGCATTTCGTTAAAAACACTTACATAAAACCGCATTTAATTAATAATTAATTAACAACAACGGGGATTAGTGTTTCAAAAACATTGAATAACCCTGCATTTAGGTGAACATTCTTATTCTCTACAAAATCACTAGCGTAGTGTTCAAATCATCATATTCTTCAAATCGACTATCACCTGCAAAGAACAAAGCTAAAATATCTGTTTCTCTTAAGTAAGTTATCATCAGCGGTTTGTATCAGAAAAGCTGTAAAGTGTAAACCTATAATTGTTTGTTGCAGTTATTCAGTGAACCAGTGAACAATTGAATGTGTTCCTGCTAATTGCTGCCAGATAGTATTATCGTTTTGCAATGGTAGAGGTAACAGCAGTCTAAATTGCGGCGGAATCAGAACTCGATCTAATGGGACTAAACTTCAAAGGGCAAAAGTTTAGTTGGTCTACGTCAGTTAGCTGCTGCAATATTAAACTTTAAAAAGGAATCTAGAGAATAAACTTGAACTTGTCCTGCAAAAATTGAGTTCAATTGAAAACAAAAAAAAAAAAAAGGCGCAGATCATGCAAAAGTCGTATGACAAAAGGCTAAATATTCCCATTCGCGGAATTAAAGAAAATAGCAATAGCCCTTGGGAAAACACGAGGAATCACTGAACAAATTTCATGATTTTTTGAAAAATGGCTTTCACATCGACGATCCTGATGCAGTTGAAGTCGTTTACGTATAGATTGCCTCAGCACCCGGTACAAAGATTTGGAAGAAGAGCGTTCGCCGTGGAGGCTCGTAGGCTGGGTTCTATTCTCAGTCAAGTCAAACCAAAGACTTTAAAACTGGTATCTGCTGTTACACTTGCTAAACGCTTAGCAATTAAGTGTAGCGCGGAGGATGAAATAAACAGAGAATAAAAATATGTCAGTGAATTCTTGACAAAATCTAGTCCTGGCGCTAAAGGGCCTTAGAAGTTATAAAGTGCCATAAAACCACTTAACAACATTTCAACCAATAATCATAAAACCGCTTACTATGCAAGATTAAACCTTAATTTTCAATTCTGTTAAACACCTAAACGCCTACAACAGCAAACGCATTAGCGAAGACGCCACCTCACCACGCGTCTTCATCACAGTACATTTACCACAGAAATTTCAAGAACAATGCAAGCGCCTCCTACCGATTTTCAAAGACGCGAAACTAAGACAACCAAAGACACATTGAAAAGCTATAGAACGAAATTATGTGCTTTTTGTGAACGGCAAGAAAGATGAAGTTTCTGAATAATACAAGGTACTTAAACATTATTGACAATTATATTGGTCAACAGTAAAAATTAAACGAAAATGCCAATCAACTTTTTTAAAAGAATTTTTTTGCTGATTCCAAATCTGCAGCCAGTTTTGGTCCATTGCGTCAGGTTTAAAGGATATTTTAAGTTTTTTATCGTGGTTAACTTTTCAAAACGTATTTATCGCACCACAGTTTACCTTTGTCACAAAACAAAGCATTTATTTGTGACCTCACAGTTTTTTGATTGTGAGTAACCAAACGTCATAGTTCTCTTTGATGTGAACTTTTCAATGGCTTGCAGAAGATTTACTGTATCAGGTATTACCAATCAACTTGAATTTTTTCAACCCTCAGATCATCTACTATCATGATTAGTCTAGATAGCGCTGTGCTTAGCAACCTTGTTATTATAATAAAGCTTAAGTAACAAACTCTAGTTTTTAAAGGCAGGGTTCGGTGGCAAGAAATATTTAAAAAGTGGTTGAAACGGGTTTCAACTTACCGAGTAGCGTTGATCCGATCGCGGAATTCGCTTTGGTTAAGCAGTTATCTTAAAAAGAAAATGCGAAGAATACTGGGTTGTGATTGGTCAATTTATTTGTGACGTAGTTGGTAGGCAGATTTGCCCGTTGAGCTATTCAATCAGCCAGCTCTAATCTAGAAGTGATGTAGTTATTGCGTGGTATTTACTGGTAAACGGTGAAAGCCTAGCAGAAAATAGTAAACTCTTGTATTTAAGCAGTGGAAAGTACAATTACCCTGTCTACATATTCAATTTTGGTGGGCTTTACGCCCACGGTTCTTATTTCTAGTTTTTGCATCATAATCAACTTCTTGATGTGAATACTCTCTATGTTTATACTCTCTGTGATGTTTATACTCTCTGCATCATTCAATTTTTTATACATACCCATATTACATAAACTCCTGCAACTACAGGCTTTGGCATTGAGCAGTTTGCCTAGTGAACATACTTGGCCTAGTTGGCTAACTGCTCAATGCTAAAGCCTGCAGTTGCAGGGGCTTGGGTAAAGTATAGCAAAAATTGCATTGAAAATGCTGTAAGCCCGGTGGCCGAGTGGTTAAGGAGGTAAGCTCTCAATCACAAGGTTCTGGGTTTCGAACCTGAGTCGACCTGATCGAGTGGTCAAACCGCAGAACTGGTTTTTACAGCGTTTATTTAGTAAGTCTCCTGGCCTACCATAATGTTTCCTATATATATATATATATACATATATAGACTTACATCGTACATTGGCTCCACATATTTCAATACTAGTGATAGGCCTACCATTGCCGACATGCCTACTAGGCTATCTGCTCAATGCTATAGCCTGCAGAAGCAGGGGCTTGGGTAGGTATAACTAAAATTGCTATTCATACGGTGGAAACCCGGTGGCCGAATGGATCGGAAGGCAACCTCTCGATCGTTGGCCGAGTGGTTGGTGTATTGGGCTCCGAAGCTGGCTTCGCGGGTTCGATGCTCAACTAGGTCATCTCTATGATGCATGTACTTCACTACCACAAAAATCCCAAGCTGCAATAAAGTGGCTTCAAATAAGAAAAAAAAAAAAAAAGATGCCGAGTTCGCACCTGAAGAGCGGTCAAACCGCAAATCTGGTCATAAGATTGCTTTCACGGCGTTTATTTAATAAGTCTTTTTTCTGGCCTACCATAATACCTATTTAGGCTACACTTTTTTTTAACTATGGCATGAAGAAATTAGTTATGATGCAGAAACTAAAGCCAAGAACCGTAAAATTGTAGGCTACATGTGGACTGAGTAAGTATGAATTCTGTCAAATAGTAAGTAGATGCTTTGCAAGTTGGCCTCTATATTTTTATATACTAGGTCCCATAAGCTACAGTACTCATAATATGTCACCAGATTAGTGCCTGAATGCCCTAAATACGGACAACTGGTCAGTCAGCTAGCAGGATAGGTGTTTTATGATTTATAACTGTTTTCTTCATTAGGCATTCGACCTATGACTTATTTGGAAAGATTGACCATAGATAGCCAAAAGTGGCTTTCGCTTTTTCAATCCGTGCTAGTGTACGTTTGTCTGCTAATGTGCCCTATATATTGTATTTTAACCTATGGTATTTCGCGTAGAAAGAAAGCTGTTAGTTAGATAATTACTACCAAAATGGTTCATTTTTGTATGGCACCTGGTTGCACCTCGATATTATGTCTATCTTTGCGCATTATTTAGCAACTGCCACTCAATGACGTCATTAACTCTCTTACGCCACCTACCACTATTTTTTAAAATTGCAATTGTTGCCTTAGCGAAATCTGTTTCGTTAGAGTAAAGTTGGGAAAATGTTTTTTGTGACATAAGTTATGTTGCGAGTGAACAAAGATCTTTGGTTTTAAATAAAATTAAAAAAACCAAAAAAACCTGACGTGCTGGATGAATATAGTTTGCAGATTCGAAATTAGCCTGATTGATTTCATAAGATTAAGGTGCTAAAGTCTCTGCAATATTCAAAAACCAAAATTTTGTAGACCAATTATTCTTTTTAGAATTTGCTTTTCGCTTGGGTAATGGATTTGAAGCAAAGACGAGATAAGTGTATCTGATTTTGCGCAAATCAGGTATAGTTAGCTTAATTTGTCACGATAGCCTGAAACCTCTTTTCTTCGACTTCTGACACCACGCGATTTTGCCACACCACAATATATTTGGATTAAACCAGATAAAATAGTCATTTAGAAATTAATCACGTTCCGTCGAGAGAGCACGTTCACATGAGAATGTTTCACATAAAAAAAGACAACGCAACAATGCTATTAAATTCGGATCTCAAATGTATTCACCCAAATCACCCGGATGTAAAATGTATCTCATAATAGTTGGGGAAATGTGCAACTCTCAGAAGCCAAAAGTTATAAATATTTATCCAGTTCACGGCGTTCGGAAACAGTCCTTAAGTCTATGTGAGAGGTTAGAACATTGCAAAACAAATACAACAAACGTTGCAAATGATGGGAAGAGGGGTTCATAAATGAGCATAAGTTTCATCGATACGTTGAAGTTGTAGGGAGCGAAGATCGCTACAGATTTATTATAACTGAATGGTTACATAATAAATAACAGCCTGGAATCGACTGTTTTTAATAGACTACCGATAGTTTATAGCTTTGTCCTTTATTTTTTATTAAGTTGCATATTTACCCTCTTTTCGCGAGATAGCGATCCATGCGTTATACGAGTTCGGTTAGGAGTTGACAGCCATCTGTCTATCTTACCAAGATGGAGGAATTCTGCTAAGTGCCTTTCCCAACGACACAACAAGTAAACTTGTCGGCTTGTTTTTCACACTGTCCCTTTAATGCTGAGCGTCAAGCAGGGAAGCTGTGAGTACCAATTGTCAAATCATTCGCTTGACCCGAGTGGGAATCAAATTCAAGTCTACAACTCCCGAGACAGACGCTCTTATCACTTGGCCATCTGAGCTGCTAAACCTTGATCCTTCGGCCACCTTAATCGATAACAACTTTGCGCCTTGGTGAAATCTTGTTTATTTTGACAGAAGCAGAAAAATAACCTATAGCTACAGGCCAGACAACTTCTGAGAAGCGTCTAGCTACAATTGTGTGCCTGTACTGCTGTCGCGGTCACGCATTCAATTAAACACGTGTAGCGGTCCACGTGGTGTTGGCTACACGTTTATATTAATCTAGGACTCACCAGTCTTCAAGGCAATGTCTAGATTGAATTTTTTCTTTAACAAAAGGTTCTTCGTCCAGTGCAACGTGATCTTCTGGTTGGAAATTGTTGCTGACTCTTATTGCTTTCGCTTCTCAATCAATTAACAATTCATTCTTATTATCAGTAACTTAGACTTTTCCTCCTATAAACATGTGTGTATGCTTCGAAAGACATTACTCTTCTGTGCCACGGACGGTCAACTTATTTCAGACGAGACAAACGAGTCTATGACGTAACTATAAAGTCGTAGCGTAACTAACGCCACATGGGACCCCCTCTACATAAAATAAAAATATAGCATAGCCCCCATCATAAAAAAAACAAAAATGAAAAACACAGCGTGTGGCATAGCACAAACAACTCACAAATAAGCAGAAACACTCTTACTCGCAGGACCAAATGCTGGTAAAACAAAATCAGAATGTAACTTACTTCTATGACAATATCAAATTTGTACTAATGAAAATGCACACATACAAAATACAAATAGTACGGTGAAGAAAATGAAGAGGAGAGACGAGAGAAAAGAAAAAACTGAAAGCAGAAAAATCGTTTCCACTTTGACGCGATTACCCACTGAAGAGTACGTCACGAAAAGCTTCTGGGACAACAGCTTTTTTCAAAGCTACTCAAAAAGAGTTATTGCGATAACAGCTTTTCTCAAAGCTCTCAAAGAGTTATGACAGAGGGTTTCTTGAAGCCTAACGCGAAAACAGCTTTTTTTAAAGCTATTCTCAAGTTCTGTACCGCCAATCAATTACTCAAGCAGAAAAAAGCAAGTGGCGAGTACGATACCGACTTGGTAGAGTACGCCTTCCATATTCAAGCTAAACATGCGCAACTCTCAGCAGCAAACCAACAACGGTTTCTTGGTAACTCAGCACGCCAATAATACCAACAAACTCTGTCAAAATACCCTAACAAGGCACTTATTGGTACTAAAAAGCATTGTGAAAACAAAACTGCAAAGCTGAAAACCTTTGTATCATCAGGCAGAAAACTTTCATTAACGAAGAAACGAAATCTTTCAAAGCATTAAAAGAAGAAATAGCAGGCTATGCTTACTGGATTGGCCAAATTGGACAAACTTCCTTAATATTTCTTGAACTTTCCGGAAAGTTGTAGTTGACTATTCAAGAAACCAAACTGTGAAAACTTAATTAAAAACAATGATGCCTTACGGTCGGACAGTGCGTTTCTATGGCAACCTACGCCGATTTTTTCTTAAAATGATATTAAATCAAAGGTTGCTGGTGCTAGTTAAAATGATCGCATATACATGTCGTAAGAGAGAAGTTTGCCCAATTTTTTACTTGAAATAGTTGTAGGCTTACCTAATAAGCTGTATTTTTGGTCTACAGGATGACCCAAAATGGTTTTCACCTTGTTTTTATTATTGGGAGAAAGCATTCTTGAATAATATTCTACTTCTCACATGTAGTAAATTGGTAGTAAGTTTATTTAGTCATTAGAACCGTAATTTAAGCAACTCTATTAATATTATATTTTTAACCAATTATGATCTTACCTTACTTTTGTATCAGTCTTAGGATTTGGCCCAGTCTATGTCCAAAACTTCGATATTATTATCATTGGTTATCTATGATTAATAGATAGATAGGTTTGATAGGTTTCGAAAGATTTGACCAACATAGAACGATCAGCAGGAACAATTAAGACGGTATGCAAGGCTGCTTTCTTTCGAATGTCTTTCGGCATCTTTGATAGAAAATATTGCTCAAGTTTGTTTGTTGTGTAAATGAAACGTAGTTTGGAGGCGGGAAGATGGTTATTGTTGAATTGCTGCATTTCTTTTTCGATTAGTGTGAAATAATGCCGAGATATGGTAGTTTGAAGGTGATGTTGTTGCAAAATTGCGTTTGAGTTATTGGACGTTAGTAAAATTAAAATGTTTTGTTCCAGAATTGTGTAATGCAACTAGGTGTTTATAACACTGGAAGGATATTCATTTCTCACAAGGGTTGTTTTAACCAGGAAGTCGAACCGAACCTGAACCGTAAACCGGTAAAAACCGCTTTTTTTCGGTGAACCCGAACCGAACCTGAACCGTTTAAATTTGAGATCATTGAACCTGAACCAAACCCGAACCTTTAATATTTCAAATCTGTGAACCTGAACCGAACCCGAACTTTTAAATTTTGGTGCAACTGAACCCGAACCGAACCTGAACCCAAATTTTTAAAAAGTTTGGAACCTGAACCGAAACTGAACCGTTAAAAATTAAATTTCTTGAACCGGAACCGGAGCGATATTTTAAACGGTTCGACTCGCTGGTTTTAACTGATTGCAATTCAGTATGGATTTGCAAGTTTGAAATCCAGATAACAAAAGAGAGTTGAAGGAAGTTGTAGACAAGGTTGTGTTTCTAGCGAATGGAAGAGAAGTTAAAATATTTGAGGAGTTTGGTGCGGGTAGGTTTATGGTAAGTAGCCTACTGGTCTTAATTGCGGAGTAAGATTTTTCAACAAAAACATCAAGCAAGGCTAGAGAGTTGTTTAATTCTATTTATTTCGTGAATTGGATTTGTTTGTGTACGCTATTCAGGTTTTTGAAGAAGACATCGGCAAAGGTCGTTTCTGTGAAGGTGATAAAACAGTCATCTACATATCGGTAAAAGAAACTAGGTCGGTGAGCTAGTTCTAGGGCAGGAGTCGACAACCTTTTTGTATCCATGGGCCAAAAACAACAAATGCTGGTCATGGCTGGTCGCACGTATCCTTTTCTAAGTCAGCAGTATCGGCTGGTCATCGCGAAATTTACAATAAGCCTATGGAAGATTAATTTTTTGGAAATCGAACTCCAAAAGCGTACATTTACGGTTTACAAGCTAGCTTTTTGGTGAGATACGTCAACGTCTGGCAAGTTAGAAAGAATTCGGCTGGCAACCAGCTCCTCGATGTCTTAAAATCCACAAATACTTCATACGCTTGTGCGAGAAGAGACCGCGGGTTGAATAAAATTTGCTAGCGGGATGTGAGGTGCTGACCCCTGTTCTAGGGGGTGATTTTGAGAGCTTTATCAATGGCGTAGTTCATGACAGACAGACAGACAGACAGACAGATAGACAGATCAGATTTATTTAAAGGAACACTAAACGCAAACGCAAAGAAAATATCATAAGTTACATTCATAATAATTCATTAAATATGTGTTCCGGGGAGACTGCGAAATGACCGATTAAGGTCTTCTAAGTCAAGCAGCCACCCGGTGATCACAAACAAATATTTCAAGTTGTGTAGCCACAGCGTTCAGCCGATCTTACAGCGTATTCAGCAGTCAAGGCAGCCATAATCAGATTCAACAGCATTAGTTACTAGTTTGTTTCGTAAAGTGTAGTAATATTGTTAAATGTAACTTTCTAATATCATGCTTTTATATTGAGATTTGAATTGCTTAAATGTTAGATTTCTTAGTTCGACAGGCAACGTATTCCAGATTTTGACCCCCTGGTAACGTATCGATTTTTGACAACGGATTGTCGAAAATTTGGGAAGATAGAGGTTCTTTTTCTCTGTGGCCCTAGTACGCTGATTGTGTATGTCATTTAGGTTATCAAAGAAGGCACTGAAACAAGAAGGAAGTGATTGCTTGGAGTGTTGGTACATAATTTTAGCAATTTCAAACTTGTAAAGATCGGAAACTTTAAGGATACCTAGTTTGCGATAAAGAGGATTTGCTGATGCCCTAGCATTGGAATTAGTGATTATACGAATTGCTTTGTTTTGTAGACGTTGTATTTTGTAAATGTACGTTGAGTAGGTATTACCCCAAAGTGCCAGCCCAAACAGAAGGTGCGGGTGGACAAGAGCATAATAAAGTAGAAGCAGGATTGCGGAGGGAAAGAAATAGCGAAGTTTGCTGATTATTCCTACTGCTCTAGTCAGTTTGGTTATGACATTCGCAATATGGACTTTAAAGTGAAGCTGGTTACCTAATACAACTCCCAAGTATTTAGACGAATTTGAGCATGCCAGTTTGTAGTTGTTATAAAATAAGTTCAGTGTCGATGCTTGATCACGTAATTTGTGAGAAATGTGTAAATAAGTGGACTTGTCAGGATTGATTTGTAGTCTGTTTGCATCACACCAATTACGTAGTTTGTTTAATTCTGAATTACAATTTAATTCAAGATGTATTGTGGAGGTGTTACTCACGACTAAACAAGTATCGTCGGCGAAGAGCCGAGGTTTACAAGAAGTAGCATTGTGGAGATCATTGACATAGATAAGAAAAAGTAGAGGCCCCAGGATAGAGCCCTGTGGGACTCCAATTGAGATAGGTAGTGTTGATGATTTGCTGCCGTTAATGGAAACAAATTGATAACGAGAGGAGAGATAACTCTCAATTAGGTCATGGGCAGGACCGCGTATACCATAATGGAATAATTTTTGCAGTAATATTTCGTGTGATACTGTATCAAATGCTTTGCGAAGATCCATAAGAAGTAAAGCAGTGTAGTTCTTATTTTGAATAGCGACATAGGTAAGTGTTGTCACATCAATTAGAGCATGAATTACAGAGTGTTTTTCTCTAAAACCATATTGGAAATCATAAAATACTGTATGTTTTTCAAAAAAATTTATAAGTCGGGTTTTGATGATTTTTTCAAGTAGTTTTGAGAGACTTGAAAGTATAGATATAGAGCGATAATTCTGTAATAATTTGTTGTTTCCAGATTTGAAGATTGGTACAACTTTTGCTGTCTTAAAAACTTTCGGAAATAAACCTAGTTCAAACACATAAGAAAAAAGCAAAGCCAAGATTGGAGCTAAGATTTCGCTTCCAACACGTAAAAAGTATGGTGGAATGTTATCGTGTCCGCAAGCTTTACTTGTGTCTAAAGAATTAATTATATTGTATATTTCAGCTGGGTGTGGAGGAGCAAGAACAATGGACTGGGATACTGAATTTGAATTTCTTGAAGTCAAGTTGACTTGAGTTTATAGAGTGCGAGCTATTATTAGCGATTGTTTGGCCAATTTTAACGAAATAGTTGTTTAATTGTTGAGCAATTTCATTTGGGTCTTCTACAGTGATGTCTGCAATGTTTAGCTTTGGTGGACAACTTAACAAGTTTTTCCTTGGAGGTATAACTGAGTTAATAATCTTCCATAATTTTTTGGGGTCATGTTTTTGTTCCATAATAGCCGAATGATAGAATAGTTTTTTAAAGAGATTTTTAACTCGTGTTAGTTTATTGGCATAAACTTTATATAAGGATTTTTCAAGATCATTTCCACGAAGAAAATAATTTTTATACATCATTTGTTTTTTTTTAATTGAGGTCAGTAACCCTTTGGTCAACCAAGGTTTTTGTAGGATTCTTTTTTGACTGAGAGAAGCTTTTTGCAGGGGCGCGTGTTTATCTATGACTCTAGTTATACAATCTACTAATTTGTTGAAACTGTTATCAAGAATTTCAGGCGTTACAGACGAGCTTGTAAGATCATGGCATAAAGTAGAAAGTTCAATTTCCAAGTCATTTCGGAATTTGTTATTGTCCATTGCCGTTATGTTTCTGTAAACATAAATTGAATTCGTTTCGTCGTGCATAGGTTTGTCGCTAGATATAATACACGAGGTAGCATAGTGATCGGAGATTGGGTATACCAGAACGCCAGGTGTTAAAATACTTTCACTATCATTCGTGAGAACATGATCGATAATGGTTTGTGTGTTTGGAGTTACACGAGTTGGTTTATCAATCAAGTTCGAGAATGCATTGCTTCTAATTATATCTAGGTAGTCCGAGACTAGAGATGGGGCTTTAGTTGAGTTCAAATCCAAGTTAATATCCCCCATTATCACTGTTTTTGTACGTTTTTGGTTGAGACTTTGCATTTTTTCATCAAGCGAATCTAGAAAAATTTTAGCATTGTTGCAAGGGTGACGATATATTACTGCAATTGTATATTTATTTCGTTTTCCGGGAAATTGAACATCGATCCATAGATCTTCACAATCTCGTATCTTTAAACGTAGCATATCATTTTCCGAAAATTTGATTTTAGTGGATATATAAGCACCAACACCCCCAGCCTTAGTATTTGAAGGGATATGGATAAAGGAATAACCAGGAATGGAAACATTTATGAGTGGATTGACATTAATTCGTGTTTCGGAAAGAAGAATTATTGAAGGTGGGGTAGAGAAACGGTTAAGAAATTCAATTAATTCATCAAAATGTGCCTGTAGGGACGATATGTTAAGATGGATCACTAACTGTGAAGATCGAGAATCAAACTGGTAGATATGATTTCCGAGGTCATAAGTTTCGCATTGTTTTGTGTTATTTTGAAAGGATTGATATATTACTTCGTTGAGGTTATTTTGATCAATTGCAGTCATATTGTCTGAGGAGGCTGCTTGGATAACAGAATCGGGGCAATCATTTGAATCTAGCATGAACATATACAGCAGTGCAAAAGTTGTACAGTAAGCGCCACACTTTGTACAGTTTGGTACAGCACATCCATTGATCATAAGCCGTTAATACAGATACAGTGTGTAACTATAAAATAGCAAGATAAGGCAATAGATAGATCATAAATTGTCAATAAGATAGCATCACTGGATAAAAATGTTATAGGGAACTTGATATTAGAAACAAAATAGCTGTAATTTGTGTTGGTTACTTCGTTATTTATCACTGCGATTGTACTAGGAAATTGCATTACAAGTGTTAAATGGAAATTTGAAGCCAGAAAAAAAAAAAAAAAAAACTTTAAGAAATAGGAAACAAAACCAAAAACGAATTGTGGACTTTGGAAACAGCATACTTGAATTAAATCAAACATATATATAAGACATGATAACGTGAGCCATCAAATATCCATTATCCAACCGTTTAGCCCATTGTCACGTCATTGAGTTGTTGTTGTCAAGTTGGAAAGCAGTATTTTGGATAGACCAGGTACAAACTTTATAGTCTGTTTCTGTTGAGAATATTCCCTTCATTTCAACAGTCTTTGAATATGCCGACTAATATAAGGTGAATGGTAAATATAGATGAGACATTATTGTTGAAAAGACTTTTGACATCAAATGATGTGGTCGGCTGATATAGATAAAAGGTTGAAGAAGTCAGTGGAGGTAGTAGGGCGCTGCCTAATGTTACTAAGAAAGTGGAACACTTAACGGGCACAATGGCACATTCGTGATTGTAGGATCCGCAGCAGGAGAGTAGGCCTATTGGTGCTACAAATACCCCAGGTTTGTGGATTTTGGATACACCGTATAATGATCAAGGGGGTTGTTGTTGAAGTTGGTTTAAATATTTGGGAGTGTATATCATTAGGCATTCCCAACTATAAAATCTTTGATGATGTATATTCCAAAATTTATTTTTGCTGCTCGAGAAAAGCTAAAAGCAAATGCAACCTTAACGAAATACGTTACCGAAAAATCATTATAAGCTATAAAAAACTGCTATTGGAATTGAACTATAAACTATACTTCGCAATGCATGTTAAGCTCGTAGCGAAGTGGACTTAGTACTTTCTAATGAATTGCATGGTATAAATGTCAAAGCAAGGATATGCTTATTAGGTAAAGCTCACGTGAAATCCGTTAAGGCTACTGCTTTATTGCCGATAAATCTTAATGCAAAGTAAAAGCCAGGAAGGACGTTTGCTTTATGACTTTTTATCTTTACCCTGGCCACACAGAGATTTACCTGGAGTGTGACGTGGCTTTCCACCTCCCGCTAAGGTTAAAATTCTCTAAAAGATATTTATCCGGCAGAATCACCACTCTTTTTCAAAATCAGTCATTCGAAAGGATAAACGCATCTTTTCCTAAGGACGGCTGATGAGTGGCTAATAACCCGAAACAGTGCTGTCCCGCTCAACAGAACGTGCTGGAAGTGCTTTCACCTGCCGGTAATGGAGGCAGTTATAGCCCCCTACCCAGCAACAAGAAGTCGCCACGACTTCCCTTTCGGTAGGCCAAAAACGGCGTTGCTTTATATCTTACGCAAAATAAAGCGCGACAGAAAATAATAAATTTTTTGTTTTTTGCACACAACTTTTTTTTATAAGCAAAATAGAAGAAAAGTTCCTTTTAGAGCAGATATAAACATGTCGCTTCTGAACATTTTGATGTAAAATTTAGCATAGTAGCAGCAGTGGTTTCCGAGCTATTTCGATATAATGAAAATTTGACATCGGTTGCAATGGAAACGCGCTGTCCAACCGTAAAACTTTACGCGTTATTAATTTTTTAAAAATCATATTTTGGTTTTGCTTGACTACCTACAACTTTCTGGAAAGTTCAAAGGTTCTACCAAAAAAATTTTTGAGCCCTATATTTGGGCCAGTCTAATGCTTTCGCTTAGCAAAAATCTTGCAACCTCATGGGGGTTTGAATCCCCCGGCTCCTGGTTAAATACCTAGGCTGTGGAAGATGTGTCATGTCAGTATGGCTTCCAGCGTATCGACCAACCACGCTCTTGTTTAGATGTAGTTACTCATTTCCTCAATCTGTTGATAACACTAATAAGAACATGTATACTGGTTTAATCTTTCTTGACATCACGAAAGCAGTTGACATTGTCATTCATGATGTACTTCTCAACAAATTAGACCAGTATGGTGTGGAGGCCAATCAAGCAATCTGCTGCGATCATTTTCAAAAAGAAAACAATACGTTATCATCAACGGCAGTAACTCTTCCCTACTATCCAACGACCTTGGGGTCGCCCTCACTCGCCCAGGGTTCTACTCTTGGGCCTCGTTTGTTCTTGATCTACATTACCGACTTGCCCTATTCCGTCAACTGCATTCCCAGGTTATTCGCAGATGATATGTTGTTTAGTTCTCACGGCTTCTACTTCAACCCAATAAAGTGCAATCATACACAAAGACCTTGACAATATATCAAAGAGGCTCAGTTCCAACAAACTTATCGTAAACCCCTCTAAATCTAATGCTCAAATCATTCCTCTAAAACTTAATAAACCCCCACCCACGGTTGATCTCTCATTGAAGAACTCATCTATTCTCGGAAGTAACTGTGCCAAGTATTTGGGAGTGACTAGAGACAGCTTTCTAAAGTTTGACAAGCTTATCTCATCCATTGAACATTAAATTTGTAAGCATTGGGAGTAATCTCCAAACTGCGTCGTTTCTTACCCACTAATGCACTTTTAAATATTTATTACGCTTTCATCCACCCTCACCTTTATATGGTCTGCTGATTTGGGGTTCATCTTTTCCTTCACAGTTAAGAAAGCTAACCGTTTTTCAAAACAAATTTAAGCAATTAAACTTATCGGTGGTGGCTTACCAAAAGACAGGGCTACACTCTTTTATTCTAAATTAAATAAAAATTAAATTAAATATAAGGGTTAGGTAAAGAAACTAAGGTGGGACATGCATAAGTCACATTCACAACTAAGATATTCCTATGATGCTGTGATAGCCTATTAGGGTTGTGCATGTTGAAAAGTTCTTGAAATTTTGTAAATTAAATATACTTAAACTCACCAACTTATTCAAATTTGAAATAGGTAAATTTGTCCTCATGCACTTTAATAAAAAATTAGCGTTCACTTTTTACGGCTGTTTTTCCTTAACCAGTAAGGTGTCTAAACAAAAACACAAGATCCACTCTATCCAGAACCAACTGTTTATGTATTTCTCGCTCCCGGGCTAACCGTTTATAAAAATGCATAAGGTGTCAGAGAGTGAAAATCTGGAATGATATACTTGCCGAAATCCAAACCACCTTGCCTACTTTATTCAAAAAACGATACAAAAACACTTGATTCAATTTTACGTCTAAAACAACCAATAACTTTATGGTGTACTAATAGATTGGTTTTGGTTATTAATTTATCAAACAGCTCTGGTTGATCAAGAATCCATTCAAATACTGACTATAGGGTGGCAGCTGACTAAATGACCGCTAAGTCCACTCGCCGTCTCCCTGCGGTCATATATTTTTTCATTATTGTCTTCATATTTTTTATGTTTGTATATTAATATCACCTTAACGTGGTGGGGAGATTTGAGTTTTCAATGGTCCTTAAAGCAATGCCGTCGGTAGTGTTTAATCACTTCCATCACGGTCACCCATGGCTAGTGGCGTAGCCACGGGAGTTAGGTTGGGGGTTACAACCTCCTCATTGAGCCTCAAATAGCGTCGTACTTACTTCTTTTACTTTTCTGGTATTTATTTCGAAGTGCTAACAGGGATGTCCAACACGTGGCACGCGAGCTCTTGCCATGTTTCATGAACATGCTACAATGCAATTTTAAGTATCGTTATACATTCGGCTTGAGGAAGTACTATATCATAACTTTTTTGAGTTATAGGTAGCTTTGTAAAAAGCTGTTTATTCCATAAGCATTTCGTGACGCTCTCATCAGTATATCACAGCTTGCTCCCGAGTTCTCACTTTGACGCGATTATCTACTGATGAGTGCGTCACGAAAAGCTTATGGAATAAGCAGCTTTTTCAAAGCTACCTATAACTCAAAAGAGTTATGATAAAGTATTTCCTCAAGCCGAATGTGAAAACAGCTTTTTTCAAAGCTATTTTGAAATGCTGTACCACCAATCAATTATCGTTATGTAGTTTATTGCTGCAGTATCTCACTAATAAAATTAGTTTCCGATTATCACAGTTTTTGCTCGTTTATCCTGATTCAAGACTATGAGGTGAGAAACTGCTAAACCACAGACTAGTTTTGCGTCAGCTACAAAATATGATCTACTGTAAAACAGCTTTTTTTAACCGATGAGCCGTGGCCCATTGATGGGCCGCGATGGTCCTTCAGGTGGGCCGCGAATGTTCTGTCATAAAATAATATTTTTGTGCGAAAAAATTTGAATTACGAAAGTTTAAAATGTATTATGAAGGTTAATCTGCCCGAAAGTTTCCACCCATTTTCTAGATTGATTCTGCGTTATCTTTAGTTTTATTTTCAGTAGCAGGAAGAAACGTATCCAGTTCTTTTAAAAAACGCCCGTTTCTGGTCATCTTAATTTGAAAACCCAATCCTGTGTGAACAGGGATTTTTTGTCATGAAACTTAATAAATCTAAATAGTGAAGTCAGCTAACGTACTCACACTAGTCAGATACAATAATGCGTATTGCTTCGCGCCGTTGATGCTCAATTTTGCCAGTTATCTCAGAACAAATGCTTGCAAAAAAGGGTTTTCGTTAATGGTGTTGTTGTTAAAAGTCTAACTACTACAACCGTTTTTTCGTATTTTTTAGAATGTTTAGTTCTTTGTAAGCGACATGGTTTTAAAAGTAGAAAAAATTATTAAATTGATGATAATTTACCTAGCGTTGGCACGCAAACAAAAATTGGCATGTTAGTAGGTTTGAGTTGGTTCCCCTGTACTAAATGCTTAATTGTCATTCATAATCTGATTTTGTAATTGTCATGATAACAAGAGATACGTAGCGTTGTTTCCTAAATCTTGTTCTTTGCCGTTATGCTTATGAAGCAATGACGTAATTTTATTAGCAAGTCAGTGCCGCTCCTGTTCACGCAACTGCCCTAGGCCCCTCAGAATTTCTGTAGAAAAACGACTGAACAATTTCAAGTAAAAATGATCTACGTACTGTGCCTGTAGCTCAAAAAAGAACTAAATCCCGAACATTTGAATATCGTTTTGCCAGTTGCACCAGAAAGCATTCCTTTGACTTCCTTACAACAATCGTGCCTTAACTGCCTTCGGTAATTTTAGTTTAAAACAAAACTCTTAAATTTGAGGCCAGTTTTTGTTATTACACAACCAGGGGCAAATCCAGGGGGGTATTAGATTTGCTGCGTATTCATCCCCCTCCCCCCACCAGCCATTTTCAACAATGTTTTGGATGAATAAACTTTTTCCATAATTTCGAACCTCTTCATGACAATATGCCTTAGTCGTCTTAAGCACACATAACTGAAACTGTGCGAACAAAATGCATCATTGGTGAAGCACTTAAAGTTAGGGGCCAAAAATATGACAAGCTTTCCCTAAAAATTGTTTAAAAAGTACTAAAATCGCCATTATAGTATGCAAATTTTTAAAATTTTTTGGTACTTCAGTTGCCTACAATTAACTCTGCCGAAAAAAAACACGCTTGAAAAAGTGACGAAAATTGGTGCCCGATTTTTGAAATTTCTGAATACGCCCCTGACATGAAATACTTTCAAAACACAATATTCACGCCCGTTTCCGAGTCTAAACGTCTTCGCATGCAGTGAAAATTCAACCCAATTCAAATTAAATCCCCCCAACCAAAATTTCCTGAATCCGCTCCTGTATACAACGTATGGTCAAATGTGACGTCATTCTCAACCCCTCCCATTGCAAAATCCTGGCTACGCTTGTGCCCATGGTGGTATGGTCGAAGGAGAGAAACAGACTAAGTAGCAATCCAACGCTGTAGCTAAATGAGAAGTTGTAACAACAATATTCATACTGCATCGCACGGCGCGTAGGATAAAAAGGTCCGCGTTCGAGTTTTAGGCAGAAGGACTGGTTCGAAAAATAAGCTACAGTCTACCCCACAAGCTGACAGTCACCGGAAACCCACCAACGCAGTCGCTAAGCGTTTGGGGAGGCAAATGGGAGCAACGCTCAAAATGTCTACTCGAGTTGGACCAAACTGCCGGGATCTAGCTATCGAGAACTGGAACGTTTCGTCACTGACAGAAAATGAGCTGGAGTTTGTTTGCGAAGCCCAGCAGTAACACCTCAATATTGTGGGAATTTCATCAACAAAGCGCCGGGGTTCTGGAACTGTCAAGTTGAACGGTGGGTGAAAATTTTTCTACTCCGGTATTGATGTAGCAATGTCTGCTCAAGCTGGCGTTGGCTTACTTGTGAGCCCCAACATGGCTGAGTGTGTCATTGACTGGGTACCACTGGGAGGAAGGGTTTGTCTTCTAAAGCTAAGGCTGCAGGAGCGATCTCTGTGTATCTTGCAGGTGTACGCACCTAACATGGAATCACAGCACAGTACGAAGCCTTTCTGGAGAAAGTTGAGGTTGCATTGGGAAAAGCAACTCCATTAGAATCCCTTGTCTTTTTGGGCAATTTCAATGCTCATGTGGGCATTGGCAATGCATTCTGAAAAGGTGTTATTGGGCGACAAGGTGACCCTGACATCAACGAGAACGGAAGGTGTTTATTGCAGTTCTGTGCCACCAATGGACTGTGCATAATGAACAAATTTTTTCATCACAAAAAAATTCGTTAGTACACCTGGTACAGAGACTTCTTATGACAACGCTCCCTAATTGATTTTTGTATCGTTTCGGCGGACGTGTTTTCTACTGCCTGATGTTCGTGTTGAAAGAGGAGCGAAGTTGTCAACTGATCACCATCTAGTTGTCTGCGCTTTGAAAGCTTTGAAACTCTTGAGAAAACGAAAGACTTTTCGACCACAAAAAACTTATCGAATCCAATGGGAATCATTGGTTGACAAAGAGGTACGAACTACATTTGCGGACAACGTTGCATCTAGAGTAAGTTCAAAGAACTTCCGGCCTCTACTGAAGACTGAAGACATTGAAACTGAGTGGTGTTTGTTTTGCACAGCAGTCGTTACGTCCGCTACTAACTGTTGCGGACGTAAGCGTGTTGGAGGGACAAAGAGTAGCGAGAAAAGAACTCCTTGGTAGAGCCAATAAGTTAAAGAAGCTATTCGTGCGAAAAAAAGTGGCCTATAAGGCCTGGCTTGCAAATAAGTCATCAGTTCAATTTCGTTCGCAGTACTCTGAAGCACGTAAGGCGGCAGCCACAAAAGTGAAACTGTCTAAAAAAAGAGTCTGAAAGGAATTTGGAGAAAGGTTGGACGATAATTTCAAAATGGCAAACAAAGTATTCCATCAAAACATTCTCCGTTTGCGTGGAAAAATATCTCAAGCCGTTTTCTTCATCGAAGGTTCAAATGGCGTCACTCTGAAATATCAAGGTGCTATTTTAAATCGGTGGGGAGAATACTTTCGTGATCTTTTAAACCCAGTTGATGCTACATCGACACAAATTCACAAGGAACAGGTTGAGGAAGATATTCAGATGACTGAAGCAGATGTGAATGCATTATCAAATCATTGAAAACTAGAAAAGCACCTGGTGAGGATGATATCAGACCTGAAATGCAGAGGTGGGCACAATTTCGTTAATTCGTTGATAACGAAGTTAACTTTTTCATTAACTAGTTAATTCGTTAAATTTCGTTTTGAAATTAACGGACTAAATTAACTTCCGTTGGTGCTTGATAACTTCCGTTAAATTTTTCTAAACGCTTATTTCTTCTATTGACGGTTAAGTATGACATCGATGAACTAGCAAAATGCGACCAATGAGGTCAAAAAGCGAGATAAAAACAACAAAACATATTGCTTGAGAGCAGAAAAATTGCTTAAATGTTTACGCAAACATTGATATTAAAAATTTTTAAGCTTTTTTTAAAAAACCGTTAGGAAATGCCGTTTTAAATCAAAATTAACGAATTTACGTTAACGGAGGTACATAACTGTGTTAACGAAGCAGTGGATAACGAAGCTACGTTTTGCATTAATTTGCCCATCTATACTGAAATGTTGAAAGCATGGTGTTCTTTGGTTGACTCGTGTTTGTCAGGTGGCATGTAGGACGGGGCAAGCACCAAAGCAATGGCAGACCAGTGTGATAATACCTATCCACAAAAAAGGATACAAGAGAAAATGCGCCAATTGTAGGGGCATACCTTTCATCAGTGTCCCGGGTAAGGTCTATCAATGCCAAATGCCTTGAATGAAAAAATGCCGTGAAGTAGTCGAGCCTAAACTAACGGGTGCTCAGTGTGGCTTTCGTCCTGGCCGAAGCACAATGGACCAGATCTTTGCCTTGCAGCAAGTTTTTGAGAAGTTGGAATATGCAAAAGAAGTCACTGCATGTTTTGTTGACCTTGAAAAAGCATATGATCGCATTCCCAGAAAGAAATTTTGGGCGGTGCTGTTGCAATGTGGCATTGATGGCCAGTTACTAACTGCTATTAAGTTGCTGTACATGCAGTCCGAGGTCTGTGTTCGTGTTAACAGCGCAACGACGAAACCTTTCAAAGTAAATGTGGAACTACTACAAGGCTACTCTCTTTCACCTATCATGTTCCTTATTTCTATGGATAGAATAGTCAAGTAAAGTGAGTTTTGTGGCGGAGTAAAGACCGGTGATTGCACTGTACAACGTCTGTTGTTTGCAGATGACCTTGTGCTACGCGACTACATCCAAAATGGGCTCCAGCAAGCTCCTGACAGGTTTTCAGATACATACTCTGTAGCCGGAATAAAAATCAGTACAACAAAAACAGAAACCATTTGTCTCTCCAGACAACCAAAGCAGTGCTCTCTCCGAATTGATGGAGAACCACCAAAAAGTCAGAGAAATTCAAGTACCTCGGCGTCTCATTCACAAGTGATGACAGACAAAATAGCGAATTGGATATCCGCATCGGAAAAGCAAGTGCAGTAATGCGCCAGCTTCACCGATTTGTAGTACTGAAACGGGGGCATTGCACCAGGGCAAAGCTATCCATTTTCAGATCAGTCTACGTTCTTATTCTGACTTATGGCCATGAGTGTTGGATCATGAATGAGAAAGTGAGATCTTGAGTTCAAGCAGCCGAAATGGGATTCTTGCGAAGAATTAGCGGTTTGATCTTGTTGGACAAGGTTAAAAGTGCAGATATTCGTGAATTAAATCTCTAAACATTGAATGGCTGCTTCTCCGACTAGAAAGATCGCAACTGCGTTGGTATGGACATGTAACACAAATCTCCCAGGAAAGAACAGCCAAAAAACTGCTCTGTTCAACAACACCGATAGGCCGTCCCAGAACTCGACGGCGAGATTACGTAAAAGATCTTAGTTGGGCTCGCCTTGGCATCCCAGCAGAGCATCTGTCCTTTATTGCAGAAGACCGAGATGCTTGAAGGTTCCAACTCAAGCTGCTGCCCCAGCGATCCCCCAAGGATAAACGAGCCTAGAAAGTGGATGGATGGATTGATGTTACCAGAAAAAATAATATCGATTGATTGATTGAGATAATCAAATTAGACTACGGACCAAATCTGGTGACGACACCCATGCGACAAATAGACGCAGAGTTTTATATTCGTTTGACGTCACTTCAAGCTGTTACACCAAATGTGCAACGGAAGCGAACGATCCATCACTTATAAATCTGCTCTATTGAATAAATGTACGCGCTGAAATCATCATTGCGGCCTCACTGACGTTTTGATGTTGTGAATCCACGAGGTATAGGAAACAGTGTTCATCTGATTCGCTTACTCTACGATATGCTTCTCTACTATTGTTTGTTATTTCTACTCTTCGTTATTTCTTTCATTCAAAAAAAGAGATCAAGTCCTTTAACATATTCCACAATCGTGTAAGAAATAGGCTATTGAACAATTCGACATTATGCGATCGGTTTGATCGAGGTCGTGGACTTAATTTATTTTCTAAATCACAGGTGCGCGAAGTTCTTGCCATCACACTTCTCTTTAGCTTTTCGGACAGCACAGTATTGTTACTATTTTAGATTGTTGGGAATATTTTGAAAACTGCCGATTGATCTTTGTATTATCTGGCAACATCAAAAAACTTTGAAGCCAATTTTTTTCTCTGTAATTATTAAACGTTTTATTACAAACCAACAATTTAAGGAAAAACTTTACGTTGAACAGCAATTGTTAAGAAACGCTGCACCAGTACATGTAGTGCGAAGTATGCAGCTATGACTCTCACCGATAAGTTTTTCGTAACTTGGTATGTAATGTGTGGAAGAACCTTGCTATGTAATGTGTGGAAGAACCTAAAAAACGAAAGGCAGCAAATTTCAGAAGCAAACTCTACCCGAAAATTTGAATCCGGGAAGCCAAATCACTTTTGAGCAAAGCAAAGCTCGTTTTTTTTGGGGGGGAACGTGTCATTCTCGCTTTCTCATAATACAAACATAAACCTGTGAAAGTTGATCAACGAATGATTAAGTAGTGAATATGCTGAGTTAATTTTTTTTTGCAGGAGGTCACTTAGAGGAGCAATCATATTAATGCCTATACTAGGAATTCCGACTGTTGTTGCTCTGCTTTATAATGTCTACGATGATAGAACAGCAGGATCGGTTGGTAACCATCTGAAATTGATATTTGGCGCTATGGGAGCATATTTGCAAGTAATTTTGGCTGGTGTCCAAGGAATTGCAGTATTTTTATTCTACTGTGTTTGTAATGATGAAGTGAGATCTGCCCACAAGTTGGCGAGCAACCGAAGAAAGTCTCAAAGCGGCCTGGTATGTAAAAAGGTTTGTTAATTATCAACAAGCAGTGTTGCCGCGGCCGCAAAACAAATTAGACTGCTCGTAACAGTAAAGTCAAAATTTATGCGCTCTTGTAAAAAAAATGAAAAATTTTGTTGGTGGAAAATGATGGTTCAGCATGTGACGAATTACAAAAAAGTTAAACCTTCACCATATTCGCGTCATCATTACGCCTAAGCGTATAACAAGTGGCGGGGTCCGTCTCCGCTGGTTAGCGTCTGGGCAACACAGCTCCGAAGAATCGTCGCAACGGTGGCGTGTCCGAACTGACCAACCCGAGAATCGAAATCAAGAGCTACCGCACCAATAACAATGTCTTGACAAGCTGAGCTAGCCAGCCGGTACGTTGAGACAATTAACTGTTTGTCGCCGACGCTGTTTGGCCAAGCGATTCTCTCCAGATTAAGTGCAAACGCTTCCAAGGTTGCGGGTTTATTCTTTTTACCACCGAAGATTGTTGCACAGTTCGAATCAAAAACTAGTATCACATTCTTCAACTCGATTCAGCATAATTTTGTTGCTTAGCCAGCTTCTGGTAACAAAGACAACAGCATATGCATTTCTCTGGGTGCACGCTGTGTTGGGCTCAAAAAGAATTTCGTGATCTGCTTTTTGCCCATAAGCGCGAGAGTCGCGTTTTACATTAATTGTTAATTAGTTTTCATCCGAAAGGCAGATAATATCAAAAAGTTATAAGGAGAAAAATTTTAGTTTGAACAATGATTAGAGATAATCCGTGCATCAAAAATTCTCATTCTTTGACAAGCAAAGATCAAAGGTATATTTAAAAATCGTACACTGTTTTTGTTTTTTGCTTTTTGAAGATACTTGATAGCACATAAGAAGTGAATGACATGTGCTTTACGTCATGATGGTAAACGTAGTGAAATTCATTTTTTTACATGTATAATTTGTTTAGGATCTTCCCTTGCGAAGAAGTGGGCGCAAGCACAGTCGCATTCCTTTGCTGTTTAAACGAGGTGATGTCACTTCTGAAGGAACTTCATCGCAAAGTCAATCAAGGTAGGTTCAATGCCAGTCAAATTTACATTTTAATGAGGATTGCAATGGCCTTATACGTTGATCATCAGCTAATAGTATGAAGGTGTTGTAGCTGCCGAGGAATCTTTACTTATTCAAGAGTTTCGAGATTTAAATGATTTTATATCAGTCTTTCATTTTACTGTGAACTAAGTACGAAACCTTGTAACAAAAAGTGGAACAGCAACATCTTCACCGATCAAGAGTTTTATCTGGGTGTCTACCTCTTAAGCGGAACACTTAGGATTCGATTACGTGTCGTATTTCCATCTCTACCTAGTTCTGCGGATAAATTTGTTGCGCAGCCATCGTCAAATGAAAATGATTTATTCTTTGTGAATCGTTTTATTCAAGCACGCTGCAGTAGCGAAGTGAGAGTTGAACTTGCTCCATATCGTCATAATTATAAAGTTCCAGTTTCCTGCGCCGCGTAGGCTAATGCAGACAACTGAAAGTTGTCGAGATTGTTAGGCTTAATAACTTTCATTGAAAAAAAAAAAAACACTTCCCTGCCTTCAGGGCTCTTAGTCAGAGCGTGGAAAGTTTTCACCTTAAAAAAATATAGATGAGCCAGTTTTTTGATATTTGTTAGATATTAGTATGTACATTTACCAAAAAGAAATATCACGCATAATCTCCTTGGGTTACGTCACTATCACTATGACGTCATCATTATGTGAAAATTGATAAGCTTGAATATAATTCTTTATAACTTTTGTGCTAAAAGGTGCACATGCTTCAAACCAACTCCACTCTAACAAGTAAGAGTTGGAAGGTCTTCGTATGGTTTTATGACGTCATGCATCGATGATGTCATCACATCCAAGCAAAAAAGCTAGAAAAAGTTGATTTTTTGAAGTTTTGAATGGAAGTCAATTGCGATAACTTTCGTTTTGCTTTCCAGAAGTGCAACAAGTTACCTTTATAAGCAATTCTACGCTATAATTATACCAAAAAAACTGAACACATTTTGTACGAGTATTCATGCAAAAATTTCTGGTTGTAGTTATATGAGTAAAACTTAAAAACGCAAATTTATCACAGCCAGGCCGTGCTCAGCCGGTTAAAGAAAGATAATGAACAACGTACAAGTACTTTGCAATGCAACGTGAAAAATAATTTATCGGTATTATTTTTAATTACGTCATTATTGATGGACAGCGCTGTTTTGGGCTGTAACCCTCATGATCTTGCCAGGATCACTCACCCTTACGGATAAATATATGTAAAAGAATTTAACCTTTGGTACGAAGCCACGCGTGTGTCTACGTCACCACTCTTATCAAATCCTTTACGTGACCAGGGTAAAGATCACTAAATAAAAAGCAATGTCCTTCCTGGCTACGGACTTATCTGAGTGCAGCTGATGCGAGCTAATAGCCCGAAACGCTGTCCCGCTCTACGGTATGACTCAGTAATATTGCTTGCAGCACCTCTGCGATCAACACATGCATGGATGTAGTGGCCTAGCTAGAACATGCGGGGGCCTTGCGCGAGTATGAATGGGGTTCCCGAATCTTTATCAGAGAAAGCATGTCAGCAATTCAGTCTCTATACTGAGGTTAATTTGTTAAGCAATGATTGACCCTGTATCGCTGCAATTTGCGCAATAGAACAACATGTACACAGAAGAAATTATTGTGGTAGGTTGCACGCGGCAATATAAAACATCAAATCTTATTGTACTCGCGGTATTATTCCAAAGCATTTAATGAATGGCGAGGCCCATCTTCGCATCTTAGCGCCCGAGCAACACAGCTATTAACTTTTTTACGTCCTTATGTCCGATTTGACCGCCCTTGGGAACAAATCCCAGACCTCTCGTACGGATAGCGATGTCGTTACAACTGAGATATCTGGCCGCTGCCAATATTCAAATTATAATAGATAATTTCTACATGCAGTTTAAAGCTTTTTTTCCAAAGACATTAAATTCAAGAGGCCATGCCATACATTGGAAAAAAATCATGCCATAAACTCACAGTACGCCTATACATTTTTTTAAAATATTATTTGTTAAAAATGGCGATGATGTGATACCCTGGTATGTTGTGGAAAATCGCGCAGTTCAACTCCTTGGCAGCTTAGCAAAGCATAATTGTATTAAAAGCATTAACTTATTCATTATAAAAAGTACTGCAATAATTCACAATATTTGTAAGCAGTTGTAGAGTTGCAAATAATGCGATCAGGGGCGGTATACTGCTCAACTTTTGTTGCATTTAACGCAATGCGTTAACTTTGTTTGTTTATTAAGTTAACGCATTGCGTTAAGTGAACAAACGTTGAGCAGTATACCGCCCCAAGAATAGTTGCCGAGAGGTTGTATGTGGACAACAATCAAACATGTTCCCAAACAGCAGGCATGATCAATTAATTTAAAGCATCAGATTCGTTAGTACGTAGCCTATCACGCTAAGCAATCAGCTACCTCAATAACGCAGACATCATGACATAACTGGTTGGAGCGCTATTCAAGTTGTCGGAGTTTGGCCGAGCTTCCATGCTTAAGATTAGGGGTGGGCAAACTTTTCACTTGAATCGCCACATTTGAAACAATGTTGAAGCCACGGGCCGCACGCTGATTGAAAAACAAGGTGAAGTTATTTTTTTGGAGATCCTGTTCGCATGGGAATTTGATCTCCAAAAAGAGTTTCTACTTTGTTTTTTATTCCAATTTTGCACCGAAAATCACTGCCAACGTGATTTCTAAAAGAGAATTGGTCTACCGCTCGATCCACGGTGGTAGATTAAGTTTCTGTAAGTGCTGATGGGACGGATTTGGCCCGTGGGCCGTAGTTCGCCCATGTCTGCTCCACATCAAGGACTAGCAACTCTAAAACCGTGGGTCAACCTTTTAGAACCTCAGATTGTTGCGCAGTCTGGATTCCAAGCTATATCAATGATATTGCTTGGTGACCTTCAAGTATTATCATCCACGAGCAACGGACCAAATATTACTCTTGGTGCACGAAGAATTGGGCACATGACAATAACATGATCTGCGCTAGACTCGCATATTGCAATCCGGTGAAGGAGCGAGATCCCACTTGTGAATAGACAAGCAAAATCAACTTACGCCAGTTCGTAGAAAATTCAGCCTTACTTAAACGAAACTGGGCAAGCTCATTCCAAAAGAATGGAGGCCAGATCTTGGTATAACATCACGGAACCTGGGTAAACTGTCGAGCAAATACTCCATGGTCCATTTGTAGTTTGCCCACTGCGCTCTGCCAATATACAACGTAAATAAATCGTGTAGTAGTTTTCGCACAAAATCCATCGCAATCTTTTTTCGCTGGGATCCGTAGGTCTGAACGAGTGACCATGAAGAATATGGCCCGGGTTCTAGACGCCACGATTGGCCAAGGAGAGTGCAGCTCTTCAGCGGCGAAGCCCAGCAAGCTGGATACCCACAAGAATAAGTAACTTGTCCGTTAGAGTAGGACGAATGGACGTAAGCATCTCTAAAGATGCGCAGAGCATCGTTTAGAACACTATAGATGAGACGAGTGCGCGACGTGCGTGCTACGACTGAAAACTAGTGTGCAGTGCTTAGCAGTTGAGTAGACTAAGGAGAGGACATCTGAACACAATGTTTAACACCAAAGCATGCAGTACTCAACCAAAGGCTGCAAGTCGTCTCAATGATGTCACATTTGCAGAAAGTTTCTTGCGCAGTGTCTCAAGGTAGTGGCAGTACGTGGGCGTACTATCCAAGTTTGTACAAAAATTTGTTGGGTCAGGACAGAACGGCAAAAGCTTGCCGTTGGTCTTAACCTTGTGCTCACGTTTGGCCTTTCTGATTTGTTCAAGTGAAGGGCTGCCAATGCCAATGAGATAGTATATCTTGGCTTACTTTTCTCTCCAATGTCTTCGCGTCTCCAGTAGAGTGCAGTAACGCCAAATGAGCCGAAAATGCCGTTTTATATAACTCCGATTGTTAGACCTCAGTTCACTTCTCCAAAATCACGTTGTTGCATTCTTGAATAAGATGATTCACACTATAGGGTGCTTTTTACACCATCAAGCCAACAAGTTATGACAGTATGAAGTATCACTAACGATTGATCTGAAAAGACTCTATAACTTGAACCAACTGATCATTAATGGTTAGAAAAAGAAACAAATTTTTATTAATTTTTTTATTTCTCTTGTCACGAGAAAGCGATCAAAACGCTGCAACGTGATCGGTGAGGAGTTGCCCGTCGTTTGTCTTCCTCACTATAATAGGAGAAACTTGTTAAGTGCCTTCCCCAATGGTACAACAATTAAACTGCTGCTTGCTCCCCACTGTTTTTTTAATGCTAAATTGTGAACAGGAATTATTAATTTAATTGAACTTTGGATCGAACCCGAGTCTACCGGCACAAAACGAGTCACTCTTTCCACTCGGCCATCAGGCTGGTTAAAAAAAATCTATTAAAATCAAATTAAAATGAAACATAAAGAACGCATTGCTGTGTAACTTCTCACGTATAAGCAGCTCCAAAGAATGTTAGTTTGTAAAAAGTGTGCAGCTTGGCAACCGGCCATAGGGTCAATTTAACTGGGCTAGACGAAACTGACTTCACAGTTTCACCTATGACAAAGAACGCTTCACCAGATCCAACTATAATAAAAGCGACTGGATATATTCGTAAAAAGATATCCATATGTCGCAGCGGCACAGCAGTAGCACAGGATTCGTGAACGCCCCCCTCTCCGCTACTGCGAATATTGCGGGGTGGGGAGATAATAAGAACACCCGTCAAGTGTTAATCATTCATTTAGCTGAAGCTGTTATGGCATTTTACTTGCTCTTATGTTCGCCACTTTTAAAACAAATTAATTTAGCTGAATTAAACTAGCTGAAGTCAGTACCCTATGCTGCAATGAGTCGTTTGGAAACTTGGCTTTTACGACACCATGTGGCATTTTTGTGACAAAAAAGTCTAGCACCTGAGAAACAAGTTTGTTTGATCTTAATTTTTCTTTTTCTTCAAACAACACTCACCAGCTAAGGAACGTAAATTTAAAGTTTTCGCAAAAGTGATAATTTGTGAGATGGAATGCAAAAAGATGAAAAGGGTAATAAACCAGTGGTTTAGAAGCGTTTTGGATACACTAAATTATCAGGTTTGAGATTTTGTGTGCATGATGACGTCATCAATGAATAAACAACAAAATAATTTGTGATTTTCTTATTTCTTCAAAAACTACTCGCACTTTGAAATTCATTTGGTTTTAACTAATTAGAGCATGGGTAGCTTGGAAATAGTGCATACAGCGTTTAAAGTTAGCTTTTTACCCATGCCGATTATACACAATTTTATGTGCGAAAACTTTCATAAAATAAATCAGTTTTTACCAAATACGTACATAGCATTGCATAAAGTTGCTGAAGAAAGTAATTTCTTGCTTTTAGAGAAGTAAAACGAAGATTATAAAAGTTGACAGCGACTCAAAGTAGAAGAAAGTGCATTTTTTTGACGTTGTTAGTTGAAAATTGTGACGTCATCAACGTTTGACGTCATGAAATTATGTGAAAACATCTGGTTTTTCACTTGTTTTGTTGAACTTGGTTTGAAGCAACTACTGTTTGTAAAACAAAAGTTATAGGCAAGTAAATAAAACTAATCACCATAAAAAAATGCAGTGCCCTCGTAAAGACTACGTCATAGTAACGTAACCCAAAGATAGTATGCGTGAGACTTTTTTTTGGTGAATGTGCATACAATTAGCAAACATATATCAAAAACCTTGCTTATCTATACGGTGGCGTACGCACGGGGAGGTGGGGTCAAAGCCTCCCTCATGGACGATCGAAAAAAATGAAAACCTCTCTTTTTGAAACGATCCGCCTTATTTCAAATAGATATTGCCAAAATTGCTACCATGCTTTTCTGTGTTATCCAACTTGCTAAGAATTATCTCGCGAAACTTTCATTGTGATGCAATAATACCGGCAGTCAAAATTTTCTGGTGCCTTGCGCTTGAACCAATATGACAGACTCGAAAAGTCAAAATACAATCATGGACAAGGTCAATGGAGACTGTTAAAGCTGGAGGTGTTGTGATGTCACGCAGCGATTGTTCTCGTTCTCAACGGCTATGGCTGGACAAGACAACGTTTCAGCGCAGAAGGTATTCTTGGAAGAGAGTGGTTGCAGCGCAGGCAGATGTTCCGCTTGCGGTGTCATAATTTTGAGTCAAACCGGTCAGTTGGCGTAGTGGTTATAGACATCACTATCGGTGCGGTAGGTTTGAGGTTCGATTTCTGGGCCGGTACCAGCCGTGAGCTCACTTCTTAAGCGCACAGACTATTGGTGCGGAAGATCTGGGGTTCGATTTGGTCAAATCGGCACTGTGTCGCCAACGGCTCGCCACCGCTGCGACGTTTCTGTGTCTCTCAAGCGCTACGTCGCGGAGAGGGACAATACTATTTTTTTCTTTTTTGAAACGAACCGACTTTTCGTATAGAGCTTGCCGAAATTGCTATCATGTCTTTTCTGCTCTGTCCAACTTTCTAAAGTAATCTCGAGAAGCTTTCATTACGATGTGATGCAGCAATACCGGTAACCAACTTTTTTGACGTGTTTTGCTTGAATTGATTTTTTATCATTGACGCTGCTGTAAAGCAATTAATACGCAGGAGCTTCCTTAAATGCGGTGCAGCTGCAGTAAGTAAGGTTGCACTCAAAATTGTTTTAAAAAATTTATTTAAATTTTCATTATACTTGTTTCATTACACTCACTGTAGCACCAGAGCGTGGTAACGAGTGGTGGGGCCCAACCACGCCGCTTAGCGCCTAGGCAGCACAGCTCTAAAAATACGTCGCAGCGGTGGCGAGCCATTGGCTGCACTGTGTCCGATTCGACGGGCCTGGAAATTAAACCCCAAACCTTCCACATTGATAGCGACATCGTTACAGCTGCACTATAACCTGCCGGTTTGTTGAAAAATTATTAAAATGTAAAAATCTAAATAGACACTGCCTTAAGTGCTAAAAATAAAATAAACATAGGTCTACGGCCAAGGAAGACCAGACCAACGAAAGGTTTGAAGAGGTCCATGGGTGGAACGGGAGGGGGAAGCAAATTCGTTTCTACGTACCGTAATTGTCTCAGCAGCTGGAGTGTTTCTTTTTTCAGACACCCCGATTATGTGTTTGAGAGTATCTGATGATATCGACGCTCTGATTTGGGAGAAAAATTCTTTGATAATATCTACGCTGTTTTTGACCTTAATCATGATTAGGAATTCCTTTCGCGCGTGATTTAATTTAGTTTAAAGATGTTTCGGTAGCTAAGACAGTTTTTGCTCACGCTCCACTATCTTCACTTTTCAAGACAGCTTTGAGAGAAACTGCCCTCTTCGTAATGAGTGCGTATGTTTATATCAAGGTTTATATGTGTTGTTTATATCAATGTTGGTTCTTGAAAAATTTTTGGAGGGAAGCAATGGCCTGTTTTACCCTCCTGGCTACACCCTGTTTGTGACGTTGCAAAGACTAGCCTACTTTAGTCAGTTAACCCTAGAAAGACCGAGATTTTTTCCTTCAAGAAAGACCATATGTACGGGTCAATTGACCTTTTTGCGTTTAAAAGCGTTAGAAGACCTGTAGCCGATCCACCGTGTTCTCGATATTTTAATACACTGATTTTTCTTGATGTCATCAATGCGTGAAGCACCAAGGTGATTACCGGTACCTTATTTATGAGTAGCACCCGACTGGTAGTCGAGCTTGTTATGCTTCAATGCCGGTCTACAACAAGACTCATTCTGCTCACTACGTGAGTAGTACCTACTGATTGTCGGTCTACAACAAGTGTGTTTTACTTGTTTCCTGAATATTTCTTGTTTTTACCAAATTAGCTTGACTACTTCATTTGGTTACGTTTAATTGCATTTCATTGCTTGGGTGTAAGTGACTTGACGAGCATAGGCTCTTTCACTTTCTCCTGTGTATGTGCTGTGCATATATGCGAATAAATGTTGAAGTTGAAGACCTAATTAGCTGTGTGTTAGTACTAAATGTAGAAGATAGCCCAGCAATTGTTTATTTATTCTTACATTTTTGCAGCTTTTTATGTTATTACGGTTTTATTTTTATTTGGTGCCTTACTATTCTTTTTCATTGCACAAATTGTAACATATCAGTTAGAATAGCATGCTCTTTTGTTTCAAGTACTGATAAAATCGATTGCTACAGTAGACTGGCTTCTTGCATCAGCTACTGTATTGTTATAAAATAATAGGCTACAGCAAATCTAGCCAGGAAGGCGGTTTATATCTCACTGTTTAGCGTAGCAGACAGAGTCAGAATTAGTTATCTACCGAATGAATTTGGCAAGTTAAATTTGCATTTTTACCTTTATATTTGCTTCATCTTGAGAAACTCAACTTCTTTCGCAGCTCAGGCTAAATGAATATGGCTAATAAATTCGGTGAAGGCAATGAGTATAGTAATGTGAAGGAAGTGCTGGATATGCTCCGCTTTGATGAAGGTTCTGACGAAGAGGATTTTGCGGAATCAGTGCCAAAGTTACAAGAGCAAGAACCAGACAGACAAAATAATGAATAAAAATATCATGACACTGAATTATCTTCTCTTCCTCCGAATGAAGATTTACAAAGACCAAGTGTGCCACAACAAAGTCAAGTATTTAGCAGAGATGTTACAATATGGAACAAAGAACCCTCCAGTACAATAGGACGTCAAGGAAAAAGAAATATTATTAGTACGAAACCAGGCACAAAGCGATTGATAATTGCTCGTGTAAATGATGAAAAAGATGTGTTTCAAGAGCTTTGGGAACATCAGAATTTGTGCATACTCCGTGGTGTGCTAAAAGGGAGAAACGAACCCATATTCAGTTTCTGGAATGAGGAATATGGGCGTCTTATCTTTCGAAAAACTTTGAGTAAAAATAAATTCAAATCTATCCTACGCAACATTTGTTTTTTGATGATAAGAACTCACGAAGACTGCAACGACAGACTGACAAGTTTGCTGCTCTAAGAGAATTGTGGGATTCCGTCACGGAAATCTGCCAAAAGTCATGTTTTCCTGATGCAAATGTCACAATTGATGAGCAAAATTACCCTTGTAGAGCAAGGTATATAATCCTAGCAGACACCTGATAATTTACTGTGGTGTTAGACTCTAATAATCGTATTTTTACAATAAAAATATTCTTTGTTTTAGATGCCCTTTTTATACAATATATGCCACAAAAACCGGCAAAATTTGGAATCAAGTTTGGGACGGTGTGTGATACCACGACCTGCTTTGTACTACGGGCTTTTCCTTATGTTGGTAAAGAAAAAAGAGAAGTAGGACTCGGGGAGCATGTGACCTTGTCTTTGATGGAACCGTACAAGAAGACTTTTGCAGAGCAACATAACGATGCTAGGTACCATAAGAGCACATCGACGTGAAATTCCGTCCGAAGCAAAACTAGGAAAAGATGCAATTTTGTATTCATCTACATTTGTATTTACGTCACTAGAAGAAAGTATTATGCTTCTTAGCTGCAAAGCCAAGAAAAAAAAAAGTAGTATATTTACTTTCTTCTAGTCACGAAACAATAACTGTCAATGATAGAGAACAAAAAAAGCCACAAGCAATTTTAGATTACAATGCAACCAAAGGAGGAGTAGACACAGCTGATGAAATGCTTCGCACATACTCAGCAAAAGCAGCATCTCGACTATGGCCTCTTGCGGCTTTCTTCAATCTGTTGGATATCACGGCATTGGACACATACATTATATGTGCGGATATATCGAAACTCTTTAAGACGTGATTTTCTCATCAAACTTGGTGAAAGTCTTTACTCCGCAGAGAGGAGTAGGCGGCAAAAAGCGCCACCTATAGTACGCTTGAAGCGGATACGCCAAGGAGAGGATGAGGATTTACCCTCTTCCGAACGAACCAAATGTCGAATGTGCCAGTCAAATAAAACAAATAAACGAAAATCAAATGTGGCAATTGCTTACTTTTTGTTTGTGGGAAATGCTCTGCTCCAGTTTTTCACTCTTGCTTGAATGCAAAGGAAATTGAGGAAAGGATCAATTGACCCGTATGGTCGTTTATAGTAAACTGGATCATAACACCTTGTTACATGCAACCTTTTTTCTAAAAATGTGATTTTTGTGTTCTTTTATGCGAAAAAATAAAAGTCAAAAAAGATTAACTTGATGTCTGAAGAAATATGGTAGCAATCAAAAAAACAAAAATCGATAGGGGTCAATTGACCCGTTCGGTCTTTCTAGGGTTAAGCTTCCCATGGCCACAAAATAAGGTCAACAAAAATGTTTTCAGTAAATCTTCAACTACGGCTTGATAGCTTGAGTTTCTGCGAAACCTTTTCTCTTCTAAAATGAAGCGCAAAGCATCAAGAAAAAGCATGAAGAAATATCTTGATTGTTTCCTGTTGCGTGATGATTTAGACTAGAAACATAGCAGTTCGAACTACTGTAATTGCGATATATTTACGTCATCACGATGTGACGTCACTGAACCCCCCCCCATTGAAAAATCCTGCGTACGTCACTGTATCTATATTTTTTTTTGGTTCGACCCTTTTTAGAGCCGCCACGCCCTGACTATATCGGTTTTGAGCATAAATTATAATGCCAAAAGAAAGAGGCACATATGCTGCTCATGTGACTGCTTATTTGCACAAAGCATAATCTTTTGAGCTTGATGCCAGCGATGGAGTCGAGTACTCAACTTCCGAGTACGAGTACCGCAAAAAACTTCGAGTAGGCCTACGAGTACAAGTACTGATATTGAAAAATGTACTCGAGTACGAGTACTTTTACAAGTTTAGCAAAAGAACATTTTTTAGTTGTAACAGCTCAAACTTTGTCGCAAAAACATAAACGAATACGTTTTTTCAGTGTTTGGGATGTTGAGAAGGTGCGTCAATTTATTTGCGGGTTTTATTGGCTGTAGTTTGCTATCGAAAGTTCATCTTGTTTGTTACTTCTAGCGAAAGCCAAATGTACTCGTGTACGCGGGGCTTTTTTTGACCGAGTACCGAGTACATTGACCTTCGAGTACGAGTACTAACCGAGTATCAGGGGTTGCGAGTACGAGTACCCCAAAAGTGGTACTCGAGTAGTACTCGAGTACGAGCACAGTACTCGAGTACTCGATCACTGCTTGATGCGTAACAAAATAAGGAGAACAAACTTGTCAGGCGTTTAGATATAAGAAGATGAAAGAAGCTTTGTTTTATGATAAGCGTAAAAGTTACGATACTGCTTGGGTACGTTGAATATTTCTTCTTTTCTTCATAATAAAGCCCTGATCATCGTAGAAAAGTTTTTTGTTGTCTGCGATATAAAATATAGCCATCACATATTAATCAGCAATTTGAATCTTATCAAACATCTTGGTCTATTCTAGAGGCCTCAAGAAATCAACAAGCAACCACGACTTTTATCAAACGACTCGCAGAGGAACAATAACGCCAAAAGACAACGTCAAAATAACAACGAATGACGTCACTCACACAGTTACGTATGGTCGAAATTTATCCCAGAGTTACGACCACACCATTGTCAGGAACGCATAAGCATTGTGTAAGGGACAGTGGTGGAATTCAATTTTTTGTCGGCCAATTCCATTACAAAAGCTATGTTTTCAATCGATTCTGTTTCAACTGATGATACAATAATATTTGAAACAGCAGTGTTAGCCGGTTCGCAAGTGTAATAAAATCCTGCGAGATCTCTCTGTAGAACTGGCTAAATCCCACTACTGGATTAGCCCATATTCGGAAAATCAAACAAATCGTGATAGAAAGATTTTAAAAAAAGGTTAGTCTACCCTGAATCATGCAGTGGAGAATCGTTAGCCAGACGTACGAATTCACCTACACTTTAATCCATTTGATGATGCAAGATTTTAAAAATGTAGCAGTGCAAGTCATAAAGCATAAACCGAGTTGACCGCAGTTGCAAGCAAGCAACTGCAACTGCTAATTGACCAAACGTTTGCCAAGCATCTGGATTTGTTGCCCATTTCTCCAAATTAATTAAAATCACTGAAGGGACGCCATGGTTGCCCAATTAATTTGGCGAAATAGGCAACGAATCCAGATGCTTGCCAAACATTTGTTCGTACAGCGCGATGCTGCCGTCAAGTATGTCTTGCTGTAATTTTCTTGTATGTAAATTATGCCTCGTGCAGATGAAAAGTTGTTCTTCAATTTTGTGATTTTCGCCCTTTTTGTTTTGCTACGAGTGGACTGCCCTTAAGGCAGTAAGAAGTTGGAACTGACTGGATGGCTCATTGCCCAGTACAAACATTGGTTTTTTTACCAGTTACTTCCTAATTTTCACATATACACGATTGGTTTTGAAGACATCGTCTATAGGTGTGTTTACACAGAATACGATGAAATTTTTCGTACGTACAGTGACGTAGGCTACAAAACTGTTAGAGGTTATGACGTAAAGCTACATTACTATCCGCGGCATTCTAGAATACAATCGTTAAGGGCTTCCCAAAACAACCAGTAGGAAGCAAAACTGTTTGGGTTTGTATTGTGTGAAAGATAATTTCGTCAACTGCTTACGTCAAAAATCTGATGAAACTTCGTACGACAGCAAATCGGACTGAAATCGCGTTTAGTGTGAACAGACCTTATTACTACTGCTGCGAATGTTAAACTCAAATATACAATTGAACTGGTTTTATTGTTAATATTTTGCACGTACCTGATGAGACCCATAAGGTCGAAACTTTGCGTAGTGTCGTACGCTTTGATTCTTGATTTACAACTGAGTATGTTTACGTTTTTGTGGTTACAAAATAATATGACATGCTTCCTTGTTTTGTGTTCGTTTGATATTTGCCCGCCCCGTGTCGGACGGATGAGCGGACACTGCGCATTATTGCGCCCCTTCACTGATTTTAATTAATTTGGCGAAATGGGCAACAAATCCAGATGCTTGCCAAACGTTTGGTCGTACAGCGCAATGCTGGCGTCAAGCATGTCTTGCTGTAATTTTTTTTACGTAAATTATGCCTTTGTGCAGACGAAAAGTAGTTTTTTAATTATGTGACTTCCGCCGTTTTTTTTTTTTTGTTTTACAACGAGTGACTGCCCTTAAGGCAGTAAGAAATTGTATACAAGTGTGCCAAATTTAAGCGGCTTCAATCACTGGAACTGACTGGATGGCTTGTTCCCCAGTACAAACATTGTTTTTTTTAACAGTTACTTTCTAATTTTCACATATACACGATTGGTTTTGAAGACATCGTCTATTACTACTGCTGCGAATGTTAAACTCAAATATGAAATTAAACTGGTTTTATCGTTAATATTTTGCACGTACCTGATGTGACCCATAAGGTCGAAACTTTGCGTAGCGTCGTACGCTTTAATTCTTGATTTACAACTGAGTATGTTTACGTTTTTGTGGTTACAAAATAATATAACATGCTTCCTTGTTCTGTTTTCAATAAATTTTTTCCATAATTTCGAACCTCTTCATAACAATATGCCATAGTCGCCTAAGCACGCATAATCGAAACTGTGCGAACCAAGCGCATCATATTTGGCGGAGCACTCCAAGTTAGAGGCCAAAAGTATGGACAAAGCTTGCCTAGAAATTGTTGAAAAAGCTTAAAAATGGCCATAACAGTATGCAAATTTTCAAAAATTTTCTAGAAGAGCATGCGCCCGGACCCCCCTAAAGTCGTTTTTGGTGCTTGAGTTGCTTAAAATTAAAAAAAGTACGCTTGAAAAAGTGACGAAAATTGGTGCCCCCTCCCTGAAATTTCTGAATACGCCCCTGACATGAAATACTTTCAAAACACAATATTCACTCCCGTTTCCTAGTCTAAACGTCTTCGCATGTAGTGAAAATTCAACCCAATTCAAATTAAATCCCCCCAACCAAAATTTGCTGAATGCGCTCCTGTATACAACGTATGATCAAATGTGACGTCATTCTCAACCCCTCCCATTGCAAAATCCTGGCTACGCTTGTGCCCATGGCGGTAAGGTCGAAGGAGAGAAACAGACTAAGTAGCAATCCAACGCTGTAGCTAAATGAGAAGTTGTAACAACAATATTCATACTGCATCGCACGGCGCGTAGGATAAAAAGGTCCGCGTTCGAGTTTTAGGCAGAAGGACTGGTTCGAAAAATAAGCTACAGTCTACTCCACAAGCTGACAGTCACCGGAAACCCACCAACGTAGTCGCTAAGCATTTGGGGAGGTAAATGGGGGCAACGCTCAAAATGTCTACTCGAGTTGGACCAAACTGCCGGGATCTAGCTATCGAGAACTGGAACGTTTCGTCACTGACAGAAAATGAGCTGGAGTTTGTTTGCGAAGCCCAGCAGTAACACCTCAATATTGTGGGAATTTCATCAACAAAGCGCCGGGGTTCTGGAACTGTCAAGTTGAACGGTGGGTGGAAAATTTTCTACTCCGGTATTGATGTAGCAACGTCTGCTCAAGCTGGTGTTGGCTTACTCGTGAGCCCCAACATGGCTGAGTGTGTCATTGACTGGGCACCACTGGGAGGAAGGGTTTGTCTTCTAAAGGTAAGGCTGCAGGAGCGATCTCTGTGTATCTTGCAGGTCTGCGCACCCAACATGGAAACACAATGCGAAGCCTTTCTGGGGAAAGTTGAGGTTGTATTGGGAAAAGCAACTCCATTAGAATCCCTTGTCTTTTTGGGCGATTTCAACGCACATGTGGGCATCGGCAATGCATTCTGAAAAGGTGTTATTGGGCGACAAGGTGACCCTGACATCAACGAGAACGGAAGATGTTTATTGCAGTTCTGTGCCACCAATGGACTGTGCATAATGAACAAATTTTTTCATCACAAAAAAATTCGTTAGTACACCTGGTACAGAGACTTCTTATGACAACGCTCCCTAATTGATTTTTGTATCGTTTCGGCGGACGTGTTTTCTACTGTCTGATGTTCGTGTTAAAAGAGGAGCGGAGTTGTCAACTGATCACCACCTAGTTGTCTGCGCTTTGAAAGCTTTGAAACCCTTGAGAAAACGAAAGACTTTTCGACCACAAAAAACTTATTGAATTCAATGGGAATCATTGTCTGACAAAGAGATACGAACTACATTTGCGGACAACATTGCATCTAGAGTAAGTTCAAAGAACTTCCGGCCTCTACTGAAGACTGAAGACATTGAAACTGAGTGGTGTTTATTTTGCACAGCAGTCGTTACGTCCGCTACTAACTGTTGCGGACGTAAGCGTGTTGGAGGGACAAAGAGTAGCGAGAAAAGAACTCCTTGGTAGAGCCAATAAGTTAAAGAAGCTATTCGTGCAAAAAAAAGTGGCCTGCAAGGCCTGGCTTGCAAATAAGTCATTAGTTCAATTTCGTTCGCAGTACTCTGAAGCACGTAAGGCGGCAGTCACAAACGTGAAACTGTCGCAGAAGAGAGTCTGGAAAGAATTTGGAGAAAGGTTGGACGATAATTTCAAAATGGCAAACAAAGTATTCTGTCAAAACATTCGCCGTTTGCGTGGAAAAATATCTCAAGCCGTTTTCTTCATCAAAGGTTCAAATGGCGTCACTCTGAAATATCAAGATGTTATTTTGAATCGATGGAGAGAATACTTTCGTGATCTTTTAAACCCAGTTGATGCTACATCGACACAAATTTACGAGGAACAGGTTGAGGAAGATATTCAGATAACCGAAGCAGATGTGAATGCAGTTATCAAATCATTGAAAAGTGGAAAAGCACCTGGTGAGGATAAAATAAGACCTGAAATGTTGAAAGCAATGAACATATATCGTTTTTGTTGGTTGACTCGTGTTTGTCAGGTGGCATGTAGGACGGGGCAAGCACCAAAGCAATGGCAGACCAGTGTGATAATATCTATCCACAAAAAAGGATACAAGAGAAAATGCGCCAATTATAGGGGCATACCTCTCATCAGTGTCCCGGGTAAGGTCTATCAATGCCAAATGCCTTGAATAAAAAATGCCGTGAAGTAGTCGAGCCTAAACTAACGGATGCTCAGTGTGGCTTTCGTCCTGGCCGAAGCACAATGGACCAGATCTTTGCCTTGCAGCAAGTTTTTGAGAAGTTGGAATATGCAAAAGAAGTCATTGCATGTTTTGTTGACCTTGAAAAAGTATATGATCGCATTCCCAGAAAGAAATTTTGGGCGGTGCTGTTACAGTATGGCATTAATAGCCAGTTACTAACTGCTATTAAGTTGCTGTACATGCAGTCCGAGGTCTGTGTTCGTGTTAACAGCGCAACGACGAAACCTTTCAAAGTAAGTGTGGAACTACTACAAGGCTGCTCTCTTTCATCTATTATGTTCCTTATTTCTATGGATAGAATAGTCAAGTAAAGTGAGTTTTGTGGCGGAGTAAAGATCGGTGATTGCACTGTACAACGTCTGTTGTTTGCAGATGACCTTGTGCTACGCGACTACACCCAAAATGGGCTCCAGCAAGCTCCTGACAGGTTTTCAGATGCATGCTCTGTAGCCGGAATAAAAATCAGTACAACAAAAACAGAAACCATTTGTCTCTACAGACAACCAAGGCAGTGCTCTCTCCAAATTGATGGAGAACCACCAAAACAGTCAGAGAAATTCAAGTACCTCGGCGTCTCATTTACAAGTGATGACAGACAAAATAGCGAATTGGATATCAGCATTGGAAAAGCAAGTGCAGTAATGCGCCAGCTCCATCGATCTGTGGTACTGAAAAGGGAGCTTTGCACCAGGGCAAAGCTATCCATTTTCAGATGGGTCTGTGTTCCTATTCTGACTTACGGCCATATAAAGTCGTTTTGGACCGGACCCTCCGATAAAGTCGTTTAGTAACTTAAAGTTGCTTAAAATTAACTCTGCCGGAAAAAAGTGCATTTGAAAAAGTGACGAAATTTGGTGCCCCTTCCCTGAAAAAATTTCTAAATACGCCCCTGACATGAAACGTTTTCAAAGAGCTTATTTACGCCGGTTTCCGGGTCTAAACGTCTTTGCATTTAGTTAACATCCAACTTAATTCAAAATTGTATCTCCCCACCAAAACTTTCTGGATCCGCTCCTGCTTCTGGGTTACTAACTTCATAAAACGCTAATGTATACCATAGTGACGTAATAATAGCAATGAAAAACAATAAAACAAAACGCAGCAAATTAACCACTCGTTTTGCCTTAAACGTAATTTTTTTATTATTTTAACATTTAACAAAGTTTTTGGAAAATTTTTACGACTCTGCGTGTCGTAGAAAACTACGTCGCGTGGCACGCGACGTGGTTTTCTACGACTTGTTTAGTGCCCTAGTTTAGACTTTTTTAGGATTCGTAGATTTTAATATTTTCATGACTTTGTCGCATGACTTGGAGACAAAGATCATAAAAGCATTAAAATTTACGAATTCTAATATAAACATATGATAAACATGATCGAGTACGTCAAGTCACACGACTTCGGGATACCCAATCATATAACAAAGCGATCAGATTGCATTATGACTAACCCATGCTGAAAGTGCAAATTTTACATCCATATCTGTTAAGATTTTATGTGCTTTTAAAAACTTACTATTTTTTTGACCTTTGATCCGAAGTCACGTGACGCAGAGAGTATATCGTTTGTACAGTATAAAAACATAGTGATAGTATTGGGTGATTTTTATTTTGACCCTATTGGGTATTTTTTATTGGGTCATTTTAAAGTCTGTGGCGCGGGCACGTTTTTTGGACAAGGGGAGCCCAAAATAGTAAGGTCGTGTCAACGTCCGGCCCAGACCCCCTTTACTCAAATGTACGTTTTTAGGAGCAGGACACACAGCAGACCTGTTTTGATAGAAATCAATTGCATGCCCGCTCAAGAGACCGGAATTTTTTCAGGATAATTTTTTATCATGGAAAACAAGATTGCTTACTACTGTAGCGATTACAATTTAAGATGTAGTATTAGACTAGCTTCTGTTTATTGTACTCGAAAACTGGTAGAATGAATACACTCAATAACGAAAGTCAGTCGTCCCATAACCGGCAATATGACGTCACAACGCATACTATTATTATATCTCTACACTGCCCCCCTCCAAAAAATGATAATCGATAAAAATCAAATCAACACCAAGCGTTCACTGAAAAGTTGTCATAGGCCTACATCAGAAAAAGCAATCAAATATGACAATCCTTTAAATATTGAGGTTTTCGACGTACCCTTCCAAATCTTGAAACCCCTAAACCCGGATGGTTATCTTCCGATCCCTCAAAAGCGTTATCTAGTTGACCTCCCCCCGTGGCTGCATCCTCCCCGTGCACCTCATTATCACCATAATGATCCCTAGAATGAAACCAATTTTGTGGCATAACGCCTGCTTCATACCGGCGTAAATTGTTTATATGCACCACTTTGACCGGACCCAATTCGGATGCCTGAATTCGAGAAAGGACATTTGAGAGCTTATCAACGATTAGAAAAGGTCCAGTCCATACCTGTTCAAGCTTTTGCCTTGCCCTGGGAGGGTAAAAGTACCACACCCAGTCATGTACTTGAAAATCATCATTGGGTGAAACAGACTTATCATAATTTCTCTTTTGTCGCTCAGCCGCTTTTTTCGAGTGTTCATGCGCCGCAACAAACAATTTCCGCACAGCATTCTTCACCCATTCCACGTACTGGACGTAGTATGTCGAAGTATTTGAAAAGGGAGGGGCTCCTACCATGACATCCAACGGAAGGTTCACTTCACGCCCTAACATGAGCCTATTAGGGTAAAATTTTTTGCTTTCATGCACATGTATGGTAGATGGTCATCCCAATCATTACGATGTCCATTGACATAAGAGGCCAGCATTTGTTGCAAAGTGCGGTTAAATCGCTCTACTAGTCCATCAGATTGGGGTCTATATGAGGATGTCCGTGTCTTGTGCACTCCCAGCAATTCACAAATGTGTTGAAAAAGGTGCGACTCAAAATCCCGTCCCTGATCGGTGTGTAAGACATAAGGTACACCAAAACGAGAGAAAAAATTAGTAACAAGAGCATCAGCAACAGTGTAAGCTTGTTGGTCAGGCAAAGCGTAACATTCTACCGACTTAGTAAAATAATCGCACATGACCATGACATACTCATTGCCAGACACAGTTTTAGGTAAAGGCCCTAACATGTCAATCGCTATTCTTTCCATAGGTGCTGTGGCAGTTTTTTGCTTTAGTGTAGCACGATGACGTCCGTGAGAAGGTTTTCGCTGAGCGCAAGTGATGCACCATCTGCATCAGGTTCGGACATCATTCTGCAATCCCGGCCAATAAAACCGGCGCCGTAATTCCTTGGTGGTCCTGGTAATGCCAAGATGACCACCCGTACGAAGCTCATGTAGGTGATGAAAAATTTCGCGTCCTAAATGGGTTGGAGCGACCATCACCAAATTCCATCCGTTGGTGCTTTCATCGAACCATCGTCTGTATAAAATGCCATCTTCCACTTCTAGCAAATCCCATTGGCTTAAATAAGAACGTATTGCTAGCACATTCGGCAAGTGTTCGAGATCCGTTGGAGGATGTTGACTTACGCTCTTCAAATGCAATATGCTGTTCACGGCAATATCATCAGTCTGCCACAGACAAATTCTATCTCGATGCCAGATATCCATCCAATTCACAGCATCATGTGCATCAGAAAGAACAGATGCTACTTGATGTGTTGGCAGAGTCGTTGAGGAACTGACATCGGCCACTTCACACACGGTGCAATCACTGCAGTTTAGATTTGAGCATCTACGACGTCCGTGATTGGATCCCTTGCGATGAACAACTTCAAAATCATACCTATTCAGCACAAAAATCCAACGGGCAAGCATACCTTCCGGTTCATGAAAAGACAATAGTCAAGTTAGAGCAGCATGATCAGTTCTAATTATGAAACGTCGACCCAAAAGGTAATGTCTGAAATGCTTGACAACCAATACCAAAGCCAAAAGTTCCCTATAGGTGGTGCAATAACGCTTTTGTGATTTACTTAAAGCCTTACTAACATAAGCAATAACTCGCTCTTGGCCATCTTGAACTTGCGATAAAATAGCCCCGAGACCAGAAGAACTTGCATCCGTGTCGAGAATAAATTGGACCTCAGGCACTGGTTATCCTAAAACCGGGGGAGTAGTTACATGAACTCGTAATTCGTCAAAGGCTTTTTGGCACGCCGGTGCAAATTCAAATTTTTTCCCTTTTTCAGTAAGCTCAATTAAAGGACGGGCTATTCTTGAAAAGTTAGGAACAAATTTGCGATAATAAGAAGCAAATCCTAAAAAACTTTGAACTTCCGATAAAGTTTGGGGTACCGGCCAACACTTAACAGCCTCAATCTTTTCAGGATCTGGCGTAATGCCTTCGTTAGATACAATGTGACCCAAAAAAGAGGTAGAACGGCGAAATAACAAACACTTCTCGGGCTTTAAACGCAACCCAGCCTCTCGCAAACGCTTAAAAACGACTTTCAAATTATCATACGCAGACTGAAACTCCGAAGAATAGCAAATCACATCATCCATATAAACCACACAAATTTTCCACAAAAGCCCCTTTAACACCGTTTCCATAAGTGTCTCGAAAGTCGCAGGAGCATTAGTAAGGCCAAAACACATGACTTTAAACTGAAACAGCCCCTTCCCGTGAAAAGTAAAAGCAGTCTTTTGCCTATCTTCAGGGTCTAATTCAACTTGCCAAATCTAAAGTGCTAAACCACTGGGACCCACCCAACCAATCGATTAATTCTTCAGCGTTAGGGAGAGGATAAGCATCCTTTTCAAAGACTCCATTAAGCTTCCGAAAAACTACGCAAAACCAAACAAGCACAACTGGTGAAGACCAGGGGCTGTTGCTGGGTTCAATAATATCCTCTTTCAACATCTTATCGATTTCAGCCTCGGCAATTTCGCTCTTTGCTGATGGCATACGACGTGGAGCTTGCTTAATAGGAGATGCTGACCCCGTGTTGATTTTATGTTTAATAAGGGAGGTGCGCCCAAACAAGACCCCTGCTCATCAGCAAACACATCTTGAAATTCATACAAGAGCCCATTTATCTGATCCCGTTGCCTACTGGAAATTCTTTCAATGCAATCCACCATCAATTGCAAGTGCCGGGGTAAACTCCCTAGGGTCTCTAACAATGGTGGGACTTCATTTATCCCATGATGCATGGGAATAATTTTTCCCTGCGACTTTAAGTATCCACCACCCACGTTCAGGACCCCCTTATGATCATTAAGAGCGTCTATTCCCAGAATGCCTTCACATCCATGGAGTTGTCCCACAACCAACGATTGACATACAGTTACATTATCAAACTTCAACGGCGCATCACAACATCCGTAACAATTAATGTCATGACCATTTACAGTTTTAGCCGAAATACACTCTTTTTGTAAAACAGGACGTAAATTTGCTGGTAAGTTATTAAACACTTCTATTGTCAGCATACTTATACTAGCCAGCCCCACTATCTACTAAAAATTTAACGGAAACACCAAAAACAACACAATCAACAAACCAACGAAATTCTGATTCATGGACCATTTGCCCACATTGGACTAACGCGTCGGTCACTCGGTCAGCCCATTCGTGTTTAAAGGAATGGCGCCTGACTGTTCTCCCTGGCCAGTGTTCAAATCATGCGACGTCCTTGGAGTGGACCTCCAGTTGTTCTGATAACGGCATGATCTAGCAAAATGATCAGCCTGGCCACAGTTAAAGCATAGTCTTTTTGAGGATGGAGTTTTATGCGTTTTAGGAACCGCAAAAGATTGTGATACCTCATTACATAGGCCAGCAATCATGTCCTTTATTTCTTGTCTGTGATCTTCACCACTTCGTCTTGACTCATTTCCTCCAGATGCAGTAGGCTTGAATAGTTCCGCTCGCTCGCAACTCTCCAAACAGCTCCCTAAGTTCACAGCGGCATCCAGTGTAGTGATTCTCGCTGGATAAGAGGCCCCGAATTTTTGTTTTTACCAGAGCAATGCTGGCCTGAACCACCATGTCAGCTGCCCACACTTCCTCCTGAGTTTTCGATTCTGCAAAGGGTAGTCTGCACAGTAAAGATCAATACTAACAATGTGTTTCTTACAGACCGATTTGCTCGTTTTTCATCATGGTACAGACTAAAGCGGTCAGTTGCTTGGATCGTTCGATTTCAAAAGCGTGTTTTGACAAGACCCGTCCTCAGAGCTTCATTAACTGTCGATGATTTGGACGATGCCGAACGGGCTATCATTCAATGTGTGCAATACCAAGCTTTTGAAAAGGAAATTAAGGCGCTAAACTGTACTCCTAAATCTAGTGTGCCTAAATGTAGTCATTTGCGAAAGCTAAACCCTGTTTTGTTTAAAGGTATTCTACGTGTTGGCGGCAGAATCGATTTGGCACCTCTACCATTCGAATCGAGGCATTCTGTCATCTTGCCAAGTCAAAGTCACGTGACTAAGCTAATTATAGAAGACTATCACCGAAGGGTTGGCCATGCGGGTATGTCCCATATCTGGGCGTCACTAAGGCAACAATACTGGGTTTTAAGAGGAGCATCCAGTGTGAGAAAAGTGCTTGGACAATGCCTACAATGCAAACGCCGCAATGCTCCTGCTGGTGAACAAGTCATGGCGGAACTTCCCAAAGCTACATTGACACCAAATAACCATCCGTTTTATTTTACAGGGGTCGACTATTTCGGCCCCTTTTTTGTCAAACAAGGAAGAAGCAATGTTAAACGTTGGGGGTGAATTATTTGCTGCTTAACGACAAGAGCAGTTCACATTAAAGTGGTCCATGCAATGTCGTCAGATTCGTTTATTAACGCTCTCAGAAGATTCATTGGGCGCAGAGGAAAACCTTCCAAAATATTTAGCGACAATGGAACAAATTTTATTGGCGCCGAGAAAGAGCTGCAATTGGCTGTGAAAGAATTCAATTCTGCTGTTGTCGAGAAGCACTTAGTTCAAAAGAATATTCAATGGCACTTTAATCCACCAAGTGCACGCCATTTTGGTGGAGTATGGGAACGCTTGATTCGGTTGTTTCGCCGTATATTGGGTTATTTGTTGACGCAAGAATCAGTAAATGATGACGCATTTTTAACGCTGATAATAGGAGTTGAATCCATTCTCAATTCACATCCTATAACACCTGTAACCATGGATCCGGAAGCCAATATGCCATTGACCCCAAATCACTGGCTACTCTTGCGCGAAACTTCAAACATTGCTCCTGGAATATTTGACAATGCTGACAATTACGCTTCCAAACGCTGGCGTCAAGTGCAATATCTCGCGCAACAGTTTTGGATTCGGTGGAGTCGGGAATATCTTCAAAATTTACTACCTTGTGTGAAATGGCAAAAAGAAAAGACCAATTATCAAATCAATGACATTGTTCTTGTGTATGACGAAAATGCCCCAAGAGGCAAATGGCCTTTCGGAAAAATCACAGAAGTGTATCCGGACCGTTTCAACAGAGTGCGCCAAGTCCTCGTTAAAACGAAGACCAGCACTCTTCGTCGGCCAATTTCAAAACTGTACAAGATTGTTGATTCCGATTGTCAAAGAGATAATTGAGACCAATTCGAGATGATTGTTTGCCGTGTGATAATTAATATTTGTTTGTAAACTTGACTTTTGTTTTGTTGTGTTATGGACACTGTGGGATTGCAAGCATACGGAGGTTGAATGTACAGAGTGGGTCTGTATATTGTGGGGGGGGGTGTTACTGCAACTCCACAGTGAACAATCGAGTCGAGAATCAAAGCCCAGCCTTTCGCGTTGACTTGGTGCGGAAAGGAAGTACTGAGCTAGAGAATTGCAACCTCGTCTCTGTAGATCTGCATTTCCTGCTGCTGGCGATCAATTTTCTTGCTTGGTAACAAATTTGATTTATTTGTGTGCACGCTATTTAGAACGTAATTGCTGTATACGTCGTTATAGGAATAGCATTTCTTGTATCACCGAATCAGATATCAGATTAAGGTAGACGCTGTGAGATTCAGACGTGTTTTAGCTAAACTGTGTGAGACGTAAATATTGGGCGTGGTTGTAAGTTTAAGACTCTGCACTATTGATAGAAATCTACTGTTTGAACGATTAATTTACTTTGGTATACTGTCAAGAGAAGTGTTGAGTTTAATGAATTGCGTTACAGCGTATGAGTGTATGATAGCGACGAGTATGTGAAATTACTGTACTTTGATATGGGAGAGCACAAGAGTGACGGCATAATTTGTTGATGTTATTTGGGGCGATTTAAGTTAGTTAGCCAGGGGGTTTCTACTGGGTTTCAACTAACGACTTGATGAAGAGGATACGTCACTCTTGCAGTGGTGCATTGTAGTAAACTACATTCAATGAAACTTTACTGTTTAGAACACTGTTTAGATTACCGTTTCGCATGCATTGTGGACTAGTGTTGCTTATAAGAATATCTGTTGCAAAACAGTCGGTAAGTGTAAATTTGTTATTTGTGATTGTGACCGAATGCCGGCAATGATCGACTTGCAAAACGTACCTTTTCTTATTCTCTTAGTGAAGCGTAAATTGTAGTTTAATCCGGTTCCGTAGTTTATGATCTTGCTCAATAAGATTTTTGCGCGTTGCGATATGGCTGATTGGAGGCTTATGGAAATTGTCATAAATCATTTGCGTTATTGATATTTCATTACTCTAATTTAATAATTATTTATATATTGTTTCGTATTTAATTTGCGAAGGCCTATCATTTTGTGTGCATGTTACTTATCTGTGTTTATAATTGCTAATAGAAAACCGCTTCAACGCTACTACGCCTCCATGCTTCACTTCAGCTAGACTGTCCACGGAAATAGCAAGCAAGCATTGGTTATAAGAGCGCGTTTTCAAAACGGCAGACCTGCAGCAACAGTACTGTATACCAGGTGCTACTAGCGTAAGGACTTGACAAAATTTTCGTGTTTTTTTTCTCTTAAACCAGCATAATCATAGGCAGTTTAATAGAATCAGTGAAGATTAGAAAAGCATAAATTTTGCATAAAAACAATCTTGAAAAGACAAAGATCAATTAACAGAAGTTTTAGAAAAAAGAAATCAGCGAAAACCAGTAAAATTCTAATCTTTAACGCAAGTTTCAGCTCCAATACAGCACTTCGTCGCAGTACAGCAAGTCAGCCATTTTCCATTGTTTTTGAATTGTTACGTCAAAAGAGAAACTAAGCAAGTCCAAAATGCCGAGAAAAAATTTGAATGAAGAGGAGCCGATGTAAGTCTATATACATGAAATATAACAGGGTAAATGGTAGGCCTTGAAGACTTACTAAATAAACGCTTTTTACAGCGTTTATTATCATACAGCGTTAGATAATAAACGGGAGAGATTATCCAGAATCTTTTTACAGCGTTTATAATTGGTTTTTACAGCGTTTATTTAGTAAGTCTTCAAGGCCTACCATTTACCCTGTTATATTTCGAGAAAAAATTTGAAATTCACTGACCAAATGCTGAAAGAATCAGAAGAAAAATATCAATAAAAAAATCATTGAAAATATCGATAATATATTAGCAGAACAATGTAAAGAAATATTTCAAAATCACGGGAGAGATTATCCAGAATCTTTTTCTTCTGCTGCCCCAAAATTAGACTCAATTTTGGTAGCTATCTCTTCGTTACAAGAACAGCTTAAAATGCTCAGTGACAAGATGGATCATACGATAGGAAGTTTTTCGGATGTCTCGAGTGGGTACGATGACTTGTCCACTAAATATGACAAAATTTCTCTGGAGAACCAGCGCCTAAGTGAGGAAATTATGCACATGCAGAACAATATCGCATCTTTGAAGAAGAGAGCTAGCTCTTCTGTAATTCAGCTTGACAATCTTCAGCAGTATGGTCGCCGCAAAAACCTCGAGATACACGGAATCCCTGTCACAAAAAACGAAAGCACCTACGAGATAGTCAAGAAAGTTGCCAGTATTCTGAGTGTAAATTTAGACAGCAAGGACATTTCAACATCGCACAGGTTATCAACTATTGACACCAAGATGTGTAGACGTCTTCTAAATTAATTCTTTAAAGCTACATTCGCAGCTAGTAAAATGATTGATGTATCTTGTCAAATAATAGTGATTGATTGTTTTTTGTTATATACACTATTGTCTGGCTGTATGATAATGATTACTGTATTCATTAATTTATACCCCTGAAGTCAAACTGATGATACCCTTGAAGTCAAATCCACAATATATTAAAACTATTGTAAGTTATTTCCATTTTTTACAGTTCCCGACCCTGAGTTTAAAAATTTGAATTTAATTATTTCTAAAAACAGAGACTCTAACAGCTCCGTTTTTCGGGACAACATTCTTCCTGTGCAGTAGCCAAAAGCTTGTTTGTATAATATTTAATTATTATTCATGGTGAAATGATTGATGTTTATAAAAGTAGGGCCTATAGAATCATTATTTCCTTTTTTTGCGGTTTCTGATTTTGAGTTTAATGCTTTGACATCTTGCTCTGTTACTAATAGCAGATATGATGATTACTACTCTCCCTCCATGCCAACAAATTTAAGCAATAATTTACAAAAAAAGGATTTTTTTGTAATTCATTTTAATGTTAGAAGCTTATTCAAAAACAAAGACAAAATTGAAGAATGCTTAAACGATATTACTAGATTACCAGATGCAATTGCTATCTCTGAAACTAAACTAAATGCTACTAGTTCTTCAAATATTGATGTTCCTAACTACCATTTCTTTCATAACGATTCTCCTTCTATGGCCGGTGGGGTTGGAATATATCTGAAAAACACCCTAAAGTATCGTCTGCGTGACGACCTTTCTCTCAAAACTTCTAGTTGTGAGGATCTCTGGATCGAGGTTGAAAGTAAAATATTCAATTTTTGTCTCGGTGTTGTGTATCGTCATCATAAAAAAAACTTTTCCCTATTTCAAAATAAGCTCTATCTTCAACTGCATGATTTTGAAACAACCAATATAAATTACGTTGTTTGCAGAGATATTAATATCAACACTCTATTAAATAACCCAAAAATATCTGAATACATAGCCGCTCTGAATTCGATTGGTTACTACCAAATGGTTAATGTTCCCACTAGATTTGCAAATAATTGTAAATCTTTATTAGACCATGTTTATACAAATATTACTGAAGAAACTTATTGCGGAGTGTGCCTATATGAAGTTTCTGATTATTTACCCACTTTTTTCGTCGTCCCAAAATTTAAATGCTGTTTGATAAACGAAGATCGACACGGTGCATGAAAAATTTTAATCTTGAAGACTTTCTAGTCGACATGAAAAGAAATCTGTCAAAAATTAATTTTGATTCTCAAAATTTTAACATTAATAATGATGTTTGCAATCTAATAACTACCTTTAAAACAGTTCTCAATAAACATGTGTCTCTGAGAACTATGACCAGAAAAGAAAAAAGATTAAGTGAAAAACCCAGGACAACAAAAGGTATTCTGGTTTCTATCAAAATGAAAAATAAATTGTTCAGATCCTGTTTCAAAAATAATAATACTGATAAAAAAGCCGTTTATAAAAAATATCTTAATAAACGGGCTCACATCAAATACCATGCCAAGCGAAACTACTATGAAAACCTAATTAAATCTAATATTCGAAACCCTTCTCAAATATGGTCTGTTATAAAAAAAATTATCGATGGTAAAAAATCTTCCAAGAAATCCAAATTGCCTTCTGTTTCGTTGATTGAAAATCAAGTGATAGATACTGATTCTGACATGTTTCTAGACAAATTATGTGAATATTTTGCAAATATTGGTATTAATTTGGCAAATAATGTTCCACAAACTAACAATAATTCTTTCAAAATTTTTACAAGGAGCTGCGTGCACTCATTTGCTCTTCAAAAAATATGTGAAGAAGATGTCATTTCTTGCATTGACCATGTTAAATGTGACTCCGCACCAGGGTCAGATGAAATCCCTCTAAAGTTTGTAAAACTTTCAAAATGTATTTTAGCTCCTCTATTAACCAAGCTATTTAACAAATGTTTTAACCAAGAAATTTTTTCGGATCCATTCAAACTTGCTTATGTAATCCCAGTTCCAAAAATATCCAATCCTAATTCGCTTGATGACCTGCGCCCTATTTCTCTACTTCCAGTTTTTGCAAAAATCTTTGAAAAAATTTTAGAACGCAATATGATTCAATTTTTAAACAAAAATGAAATTATTTCGTCTTCTCAATTTGGCTTCAGAATTTATAGTTCCACCGAATTAGCAATAACCGCGCTTTATGATAAACTGTTAAATAATTTAAATGAAAACAAGGTTACCCTTTTACTTTTTCTTGATTTAAGAAAAGCATTCGACTCGGTTAATCATCAGCTTTTACTGAAAAAGCTTTACCATTACGCAGCGATGGCGGAAGCATTTCTAAAGTGGGAGGGCCCAAAACCAATGACCAGATTTTCTTTAGTTACAATCAGGGCCGGCAGTGGCGTAGCGAGAAATTGTAAAAGAGGGCAGGGCATAATTTCCACTTTCTTTCCAGCGTCTTTTTTTCAACAAAACTAATTTGAAGCTGATTAAGAAACAAGAAAAGCTTTCGGGGGGTCCGGGGGCATGCTCCCCCGGAAAATTTTTGAAAATTTACATGGTGTAATGGTTATTTTAGTGCTTTTTGAATAATTTTCACGCAAATTGGGTTTAAATTTTTTGACCCTAATTTTGAGTGCTTCGCCAAATATAATACATTTTGATCGCACATTTTCAGTTATGCGCAGGGGCGTATTCTCCAGAGGTTCAAGGTGTTCAGCGCACACCCTGCAATATGGCAGGCAAACTAGTTAATTACATTTAACTAAAATTTGTAAAGTTCTCTTCTTAATTTTCAGAATATCAGCGCAGTCTGCGTTCTTTTTTCTTCAATAAACAACAATTAATTGCTTTTTTTTTCAACGCGCACGAATGACGCAGCATTCTCTCTCATAATAGGTTCAACAAATAACGTTGAACACAAGCAAGCCAGACCATTCCCATTGTATTCTAAATCGCATGATCTTGCGGAGAGTGACTTTTTTTTTGCATGCGATTCAAACGGCAAAAGCGTTCAATTTTACCGTTGAACCAAGGTGCGACGTCACAATGCACTAGACGAGTTGAACCACGGTATATCAATGAGGTTGTAATTCCTTGTCATTTTAAAAAGTTGAGCGATTAACGCATGCAGTTTAAAGTTGCAGTTCAAATTTATTAAGAGGAATGGAATTAATTAATGTTGACAGTATAATTAAAAAGCCATTTTCTAGCAGAAATTATGACGAAAAATTGGAAATAGTAAAAGCTAATAAGCCAGCACCAAAATTAAGTTTGTTAAGTAGTAAATATAAAAGCAAGAACAAGGAGTTTACTCGACATTTTAATCCATCATCTTACCAAAACATCAATTGGCTATCGGGATGCAGTGTTTGGTCCAAGCAGTTTTGCTGGCCTTGCTTGCTTTTTTCAACAGAAAATAGCGTATGGACAAAAATTGGGTTCGCGGACTTAAATCATTTTAGCTCAGCCACAAAAAAACATGAAAAATGCAGTGCTCATGTTCAAGCCTTGTTAAAATATCGAATGTTTGGCAAGCAAAGAATTGATACCTTGTTAAATACTCAACAACAGGTAAACGTAACCAGACATAATGAACAAGTTAAAAAAAAACAGAGAAATTTTGAAAAGGCTTATCGATACTGCCGTTTACATGGCTAAGCAAGAGCTTCCTTTGAGGGGACACGATAAATCAGCTTCGTCTCTAAACAGAGGCAATTACGTGGAGCTGCTTAATACGCTAAGAGAGTACGATCCTCTCCTTGATCAACACATGAATAGCTCCTCCCTGTTCAAAGGAACCTCACCGAATGTGCAAAATGATATTGTCAAAGCCTTATCTGCAGATGTAATCAACTATATTAAAAAGGAAATATAATCTTGCTCTTTTGTTGCAATGATATTAGATGAAACATCTGACGTAATGACAGATTTCAACTTACAACAGTTTTGCGCTATATTATTGACGGAAATGTTTGCGAGCGTTTCATTGGATTTACTGATGTTAGCGCGGATCGAACTGCAGATGGTTTATTTAAACATGTTCAACAGGTTGTCAAAGAATTTGAGTTACAACAAAAATTAGTGGGACAAACATATGACGGGGCTAGTGTAATGAGTGGTCATATCAACGGGTTGCAGAAGAAGGTGACAGACGATTTCCCAATGGCAATCTTTACGCATTGCTATGCTCATGTTCTAAACTTAGTTTTACAACAAAGTTTAAGTAGCATCAAGGAATGCCGAATCTTCTTCCAGAGTTTAAATGGTTTGTCAGCTTTTTTCAGCAGATCATCGAAACGTTCCCACGAGCTACGACAGTTCATGTCAAGAAAACTTCCGGCTGTTGCGCCCACCAGATGGAACTTTACTTCACGAATAAGCAACACAGTTTTGAAACATCGAAATCAATTGATGGATTTTTTTCTGTATGTTGTGGACAATCCCGAAGACTGGGATAGCGACACATAAATGAAATCGGAAGGATTTTAAAGATTTTTGAGCAAATTCGAAACGATTTGGCTTCTTGAGGTTTTCTCTCGGCTCTTTGCATGCAGCATAAAACTTGCATACAGCATAAAAGCATTTGCATACAGCATAAAAGCATTTGCATAAAACATATTCTTCCTATCTAACAAAGTTAAAAACCTTGCAAAATAAAGCCTTGAGGGTTATCTCCGGCGCTCATTACCGTGACAACGCTATACCGCTTTACAAAAACCTCGATGTCCTGCAACTAGATGACTTGTATTGCTATGAAACTGCCAAATTTGTATATTGCTGTCTTCAAAACCAAGTGCCAACCCCATTACTTAATTATTTCACTAAAGTCAGTGAGGCCTCTCAAAGAACCACTAGACAATCAACTGATGAATTACGCTTGTATATTCCACGGTACCCAACTACAAGATTACAAAGATCCATTAAGTATCAGGGAGTCTAAAAATGGAATGCTTTTCCAAATGATATTAAATCTTTAGAATTCAAACGTTTCAAAATACAACTGAAAAAATTTCTCTTGTCCAGTTATGATGATTACTAAAATGATTATTTGCAACTATAGATTCGAGTGAATTACTGATGGTCTGCACTCGGCAATAGCAGTTGCAGGCTAAGGTGCTGCGCATCTAAGATTACCTTGGTCGTTCAAATTCAACAAAGTCATTAAACTAATCGACAAATTAAACATCTCTCACTTAATGACCAATATAAATTACACCGACATTGGGTGGCTGCTTGACTTGATGACCTCACGGTCCTTCGCAGCTTCCCAGTCGCAAATTGATGTAAATAACTTGTGTTGTATATTTATTATATGCAAATCGTGTTGTTTATAGTGCGACAAAATAAATCTGTTCTGTTCTGTACACAGATGTTTTATATAACGTGCTACAAAGCAAAATGTATAATGTTCTTTACTGCGGAAAAAAAGTTGAAGATTTCCTTCAACATTTGCAGAACGAAAGGCAACGTGGGTTTGAAGAATTATGGGCTACAACTGCCGAGTCTGAGTCTAGTACAACAGGTACTGCGCGTGAACGAGAAAAGCGAATTACTGCCGGTAATGAAAGCAACATTAAGAGTTTTTATTCTCGATTATTTTGTAGCATTATTGATAATATGTCAAAGCAGATTAAAGCAAGATATTCTTCTCTTTCAAAACTTGAATTTTTTCAGCTACTTTGGCATGCTAAGTACAGCGAGTATAGAAGAAAATTTCCGACAGAGGGCTTGCAAAAACTTCAAGCAATATACGGGCCGTTATTTGATTATATTCGCTTAGAGAATGAGCTTTACGTGCTATACCGCTCTGATGATTTTGCCGAAAAACCTGTGCATGAACTTATGTCCTTTATAAAGCTCATGGACCTTCAATCTGCATTTAGCGAAGTGTACAAACTTTGTCAGTTGATCTGTACTATTCCGAGTAATACCGCTTCCGCTGAAAGAACATTTTCTGCCTTGAAGCGAATAAATACATGCCTTCGAAGTAATCAAAATCAAATACGTCTTAGTGGATTGAGTTTACTTGCTGTTGAAAAAGGTATTCTAGCCGAACTAAAAAGCAAAAATTTATTGTATGACCTTACCATTGAACAATTTTTGTCCCAAAAACGACGAATGGAGTTAACATATAAATAAAAACCAAGGTGATTTACTCTAAAAGGTAGTCAGCTTGTCATTGTAGCCGTGTTTGCGTTGTTGTGTTTGCAAATTGCAACGACCCACAGCTTGCAAGAGTATGATTATGTGACTTGACGACTGCGCAATGTAGTGGCGTCACACCATTTCGAGCATTTTTAATCAATGATAAGGGATATACAGCAACGTATAGCGTTCTTCCTTGAAGCAATGCTTGACGGTTAAGCTTCTGCATACGTGGCACATCGATTAGTTTCAAGGGTGACAATTGCACAATAATGATACTCAACGTATTGGCCTATAAGGTCCGATCCAATTTTCTTTCATGCTGGTATTGTTTGTGAGTGAATTTGTTCAATGCTGTGTTTACTATAAGTGTCATCACTATCCACAATATATTACGTTAGCTACATTTTATTTTCCAAAGTGGTGTTCGATATTCACACAATATTTTGAAGTATTATACATTTGTGCTAAAAGATTTGCCAAGTCGATATGTATCGTTAGTTTTTTTGTGATTTGCGGGCTCGCGGCTTTTTTTCTTCAAGTTTTTTTTTTTAGGCTACTCTTTGTATTTTACAGTATAGAAGAACAGTTGCTTATTATTTCGAAGTTTATAGCCTGTGACCTGAAGTAGTATACATCTATTTTTATGAACACACATTTCAAGATTATGCGCTTAAAATAAAAATGAGACTGATTGAAAAGAAATTTGATGTCGGTTCCAATAACCGCGTTGAACTTTTGAGCCCTTTCACACATTTGTAAATATTGAGCTCTTTCACACATAAACAATATCGGAGTGGAGCACACCTTCAAAAAATGCTCACCGTACGCCACTGGTTATGCGTGCTTAAGACGTACGGGTTACAGCTATCGAAGAGGTTCAAAATTATAGAAGAATTGTATGCATCAAAAACATTCTTGAAAATGGCTGGTGGGAGCATGCATATCCCTCATCCTACCCCTCTGGATTCGCCCCTGGCCATAAGCTAGAGAAACCATCAAACAATCTGGCATATTTCAGTCACTTGACACCATTAGTATATAGTTCTTGTTTACTAAAAGGCAGAATCAATAGGGGTAGGGGGCATGGCACAATGGCCACGCCCCTGAATACGTTCCTTAGGGCCGAATTTAGACAATGAGAGGCCCTAGGCTATTTGATCACACTAATTGGAAGAGCAAAAAAAGGTCTTCACATCCTCAGATGTCCTGCTTTCACTGAAAATATCGGTATAGTGAAGAGCAAAAAAAAGGTATACAAGTCCTCAAATAAGGTCTTCATTGTTTGTAATGAGGCCCCCATTTTTTCCGAGGCCCTAGGTTTCAGCCTGCTGAGCTTATGGGTAAATCCGGCCTTATGCATACAATCCATATTTAGCCTGTCCACATGCGACATGTTTAATTCATGTGGGCTTCAGACCCGCAGTTTTCGCTTCTAGGTTTTGTTCCCCCACCCCACAAGCAAATTTTCAGAGAAAACATCGGTGGATTTAAGCTCTGTCTCGGGTTTTAATTTTGATGGTAGGTGTATTAAGTTTCAAATACATTCATGCAGAGGCAATATTGTAAAAATAAACGCGTAAATTAGAACCCCCCCCCAAGGCCCCCCGCCCCCCCCTCCCCCTCTTCCGCCACCTATGCCATTACGGATTTCGCGGACCAGTTTTTACTTTATTGCAGTTTTACCTCAGTAATCGAAGGATTTGCACCAAGTTAAAAGGAAAAATTTTCTAATTTATACAATGTAAATTATGGGGTGCCACAAAATTCGGTTTTAAGACCCCTCTTATTTTTGCTGTACGTCAATGATCTACCTTATGCCTCTAAATTTGAAACTACGCTATTTGCTGACGATACTAATCTACATCTCTCACATAATGATATTGATTCTCTTCAAACTCAAACAGAACATGAGACCATTAAAATCAACAACTGGGTAAATATCAACAAATTAACTATAAATAACAAGAAGAGCTATTTCATGATCGTGGGGAACAAAAATGCAGCTGTATCTAGTCTTAAGCTTTCCATAAATAACAACTTAATTGAAGAGACAGACAACGTTAAATATCTTGGCGTTCATCTGGTCAGTAAGCTTTCTTGGAAAATTCATATTGATATGTTAACGCGTTAACTTTCAAAAGTTTGTGAAGTAATATATAAATTAAGACATTATGTTCCTTTTTCTACTCTTAAATTGGTGTGCTATGCTATGTTTTATTCCCACCTCCAGTACCCATTAATCGATTGGGGTAAAGCGTACAAAAGTCACGACCACAATCTTGTCATTCTTCAAAATAAAATCTTAAGAGCTAGCCTTTTTCTTCCAATGCACTATCCAACAACTTTGCTTTACACTAAGTTTTGTGCACTAAAACTTGATGATATGATAACAATGGAACTCGCTAAGTTTATGCTCAAATTTAACAAAATGCTTCGAAATTCTTTCAACAACTACTTCCTAAGGCTTGATAGAATACATAAATATAATACAAGGCAAAAAAAACGTAATGAATATTTTCAATCTTTCGTAAGTTCAGAAGCAGGGAGAAGAGCACTTTGTCATATCTGCTTAAAATTATGGAAAGATATTCCGCAGAAATTCAGGCACTGTTCTTTCTATAAATTTAAAATTTTTTTAAAACAAATATTCTGAAAACGTACGTCACTACTGAAGAGTGAACAATAGTGTATTTTATGACTTTTTTTCTCACTTGTATCTTTCTAGTTGATATTGCAATCCTCTTGTTTAGGTGTATTTGTTGAATGTTGATATATACTGGGTGGTCCACGCCATCTCAACCAATTACTTGTTGATGCTTGATGAACTTTCAATTTACTTATTAATTACTTACTATGATTTTTTTTCTTTTTTTCGATAATTTAATATTCCGACTCATAGATGCCGGTGTCTTACTTTGGCAATCTCAGAATATCGTTGGAAGGTGTGCCCACTGTGTTGTTTTAAACCTGTGTGTGATACGTTAGTTAATGTGCTTTTATATCATGTCGTAAGTTGCTGCATTCTGGAGCAACAGACTTGGATGACCAATTGGTCTTTCGCTGCTTCCCTCCTGCGCTATTTTGAGTCATAATAAATAAAAGTTGAGTTGAGTTGTACAGGTACCTAAGCCTAGTACCGAACGAAACTTTTATTTTGCCAGTGACTTAAATACCGGTATATATATTCTAAAAAAAGCAGTTACGAAAAAAAAAAAATAAACGCAAACTACTGGCAAGGATAAAGACAATAACAGTATCTAGTATCCTACCCTATAGAGTTTGGTATTCCAGTAACGGTACCAATGAGTATCAATACAAGTACCGATACTCATGTGTATCGGCACCATACTTGGGTATAAGCTAATGAAGAAATTATCATGATGGGACTAAGGGTTATGACCATTGTTCAAGTTACTTAAGTATCAGAGCATTGACAGCTATACATTGTAAAGTGCCCTGATTTCTAAACACTAGACAAAAAAAAAACAAGCCATATCTACCTATAGGTACCTGGCCATTTTTTAAGAAGTTTTTACTGGGGGGGCAATTTCATAGTGATAAAGTAGCAATTAACAAGTTTTTGCTAAAGCGATGAAAAAGGCTTTAAAATTTTTAGGTGCGTATTGCCAAAGTCATTAGGCCACAATCGATTTGGGCGGAAAGGATATTGTGCTTGTCAACTGCGCTTGCATCTTTTGTAGAACTGTATATTCATCAAAACTGTACTCTTCATAAAATGCAATATTACCTTTTTAATTCTCAATACAATATTCTGGTGCTCATAAAATGTAAATATGACTAATTCAATGGAATTAAATAATGCAGCACAAATTAGATTCAGCGCCATACTAATCACGCTAAGCCAGTAACATGAGAAGTCCACACAATAAAGCACACACTTTAGAATTGGGTATAGTATCGGCGTCATCACCTTTATATCGATGGGCAGTCTTGAAAAACACTTTTTGGGTTAGCTTTGAAAAATGCTATTTGAGAAAGAGATTAAGACAGTTTTCGTCTGGCAGTTTGGGAATCAATTACTAGAATAAAAATGGCTTACCCAAAAAGCATTTTTCAAGGCTAGCTACCGATTGATAAAGGAGTGATGACGCAGGGATGGCTGCGGTGCCACAACCTTACTTATGTGCATAAAGTCATATGCCATTGCAACATAAAAAAGAATTTTTCTACGAGCGGTTGTCACAAACCGCCGGTAGTATAGTGATTATTTCTAGCAGGCCCGTCCGTAGAACGCTAGGCTTGGGAAGGCAAATCGGGGCAGTATATTCTGAGAGCTGAATAAGTAAAATTGGAAAAGTTGCAATACGAAAATAGTTCGAGAGATTTTAAATGCGGTTTTACGACTTCTGTTCAACATTAAACTGCATAAAACATCATTTCTAGTAGTTTACCATTTACAGTATATATTTACATACACAGCTGCATTCCCTGCTTACTAAAAACTTTTTAAAAATGGTATTCACAGCTTCCATGCTTGGCCGCATAAAAAGGGTGGTGTGGAGTATTGTGCCCTTGGAAAAAGCACTTAACGGGATTCCTCCGTCTTGGGGTGGCAGAAGGCTTCCGGTAGCCTTCTAAGCAAAAAGTTAACAAGAAATAAATGTAAAACACAAACACGCAAAACTTATTGAAGCATGCAACATTAAAATGAACAATCTATCAGAGTATACGATTACGTTGGAAAAGCCTAATATCAGTTATTTTAAATTACATGTAGGCCTATTTTAAACCAGGGGCGAAACTAGGCAATGCGGCCCCCCTTCCCCCAAAATCATCTTTCGGGGCCCCCTTAAAAAATTTTTGGATGGTGATACAAAAGAGCGAGCCCCGAAGGGGCGATGCCAAGCTAGGGGGTCTAGGGGCATGCCCCCCCAGAAAAATTTGCGGAATTTGACCTTATTTTGGAGGCTTTTTGTGCGTTTTGAGCCTTTAAAATTCCTCAGTTTTAACAAGGTTTTATGGTATGTTATACTAGGTCCGTTCCAAACCCGCTAAAATAATGCCGCAAGCAAACCCTACTCTAACATTTCGCTATCTATGCGAAGAAAAAACGTTTTTAAGGCTCATTTTTGCACCTTTCACTTGACGATGAGGGGCCCTTGGTATGCTACTAAACGTTTGTTTGCTAGTTTTGCGACTGCTATTTTTCGAAAAATTTGCGGGGGGCCCCCCATGGCCAAAAGCATAAGTATGGTATGCGGGCTCCACATTGCGCGAGAAAAAACAAAAATATATTGAATCTTAGGCCGCGTTCACACATAGTGGTTTTCGCAACCAAGCACGAAACTTCATTTTGATATTGTGAACGCGTTTTTTAAGATTTTAAAAACTTCTTCAGCAATTCGAAAAGGTAACCATTTCAGTTTTTGAATCGCTAAAACAAGTTCGAAAAAAATTAAAATAGCGTCTGCAGTAACAAAATGAAGTTTTGTGTCTGGTTGCGAAAACCTCCATGTGTGAACGCGGCCTTAGAATAGGCCTATTTAAGGCACCTTTATCATACGTTGAGTAAATAGTACTACGTATGCTGACTATTTACGGGGCCCCCTTTTGTGCGCCCCCCCCCCCAGTTGGGGGATTCGGGGGGCGCTAGTTTTAGCACTGCTTTAAACACACGAGCAATGAAAATCATCTAGGTGGGCAATGAGCAATATGCGTAATTTACAATAACTGCAATCGACGATTCTTTTGGGCAATTTCACGCAAACCTCGTTTTTATGAAGAGCTCTTGTATACTTGTGCATGAACGCCACAATTTGATGACAAGATTAGCTGTTCTTTAATGAGTCATTAATTGCCGGAATGGCGTCAATACCCTGGAAAACTTCAAAAATGATGCTTCACTGGTTGCAGTGCTCGCGTCAAATGTGGTTTTACTGTGAGAAGAATGAGTGGAGGCTTAGAGTCAGAGATGGCAACGATAAATCTTTCTGTACTAAAACGATAACGATAATCGATAACTTCAAAAAAGCCCTGGGCAATACCGATAATCGATCAATCTCAATTTTTTAATGCGATACCGGTAATCGATAAAATTATCGCCGATAAATTTTTCCGATCAATGTTGCGGTAAACTTTCATTTTGACGAAGTTTTTTTTTGAAGTCACATCGCAAAATTTGGTTTCTAGATTTTTCAAGAAAAGATAACAGTTCCTAAACTCTGCCGTGGCATAAATAAAACTATAAGAGATGTTTTTTAATTCCAACAGCTTTTAAGGAGCCCAGTGTATCTTTTCCATAGCGCAAACTACTAACTTTGATCACTGTGTGCATAAAGAATCGTTTATCGCGATAATTTATCGGCGATAACAAAATATACTACCAAAGCGATATCGGTAATCGATAAATCAAAACTATTTTCAGCGATTTTATAATCGATAATAAATTATCGCTGATAAGTTATCTCAATAAATGGCCATCTCTGCTTAGAGTTGGGGGTTGATAGTTCTTTTGAAGGTTAGAACTTTTTTTTGGAAAGTGGGATGTTGCTATGCTGCACTGATGAGACCACAATAAGGTCGAAACGCATTTGCAGCTACAAATGAGTGGATTGCAATGGGGGCTTGTAGCGATGTGGGCTAATTAGGCTACCGGTAACTTAGTTGTGGGCTGGAAGTTAGAGGCTTTTTTATTGGGCATTGTTGTTTGGGGCCAGTCGCTGCTAAAAGGAGGGAACAGCCTAGAAAAGACATGAAGTCGAAATGTTTAAGAACAGCAAGGCAAAAAAAGTTTTTACAGTCTGGAATGAGTCTATTGCCTGGATTGGCTGTGCGTAGCAAGGCTGACGAGACTTTTGTTATAGTCGAAACATCATTTTGTCACTTGCAAATTTCAAATCGCTTTTGTTCGACCGCCTGTTTTGTTTTGACATGTCGTTAAGCAAACATTTTGCGCCAATCACTACAGACAAAAGATACTACCACTCCTAGTTTTAATTTAACATTTTCAAGGTGCTACTCAATAAAACCACCGTCTGATAAAAACTAAGCCAGCAAAATATTTTGATTGGGGGGCAGAAAAAAAGTTAGGGAAGGCATTGCCTCCAAATGCCCCCCTGGGGACGGGCCTGATTTCTAGTCTGACTAATTATTACAGCTATTTAGGCTACATGAAACAACAATTAGTCGAAATGTTTGATGTTGTACATGATATGAAAATTAAAGTCAAGAATGAGATTGGACGCCTATATTTTACCCTGTGGAACAACGTAAATTTTTCTAACTTGCTTGATCCATTTTATATTGTCTTTGAAAAGCTTACATAGCACAACGCCGCTAATAATATTGTCAAAACTCAAAGCAATTAACTTAAAAGTACCCAAGCAAACTCCAAATTGTTTTGTGCCCGTTTGGGCCCACAAGTAGTGTTTATGCCAACGTCTCTAGCCTTGAGACGAAACGTTTGCATCACTATTTCTAAAACTTGCTTACATGTTATGATGTGTGTAAAAAATGAGAATCGTTTTCATTAAATAGATTTTCATTACATTCAACTGCTCAGATGGCGAAGTGGATAGAGCGTCTGTCTCTGTCAGTCTGTAGCAGTAGACTTTGGGTTTGATTCTGAATCGGGTCAAACCAATGACTAAAACATTGATATTCACCGCTTTTCCCTGCTTGACGTTCAGCATTAAGAGGATAGTGTGGAGTTTTAACAACAATTCAAATTAGTTCAGTTTATTTACCAAGTGAAAGCAACTGCAGCAAAGTGAAGAAACAATCAATGGTAGTGCTGAAATTCACTTGGTCAGGAGACAGCGAAAAGACCATACGGTCATCGAGTCTGCTGCCACCTGCCAAACAAAATAGCACCATATCAGACATATAATGCAATCATCTGAAAAACAAAACACAAAATGCAAATGAACCAAAAAAAAAGAAAAAAAAAAAGAAAAGTAATGCAATTAACTAATTTAAAAGCCACTAAAACATGTAGGTCTACTGCAACATATTTTAGTACTGATACATTATGACAATAACATCATTAAGACACTGATAATTTAACCAAAACCAATTGAAGTTTAACAAAACAAGCAGTTTAAGATGCACAAAGCAATTACAGATATTATTTTGCCTGATATTTTTGAAGTAGAAACTTTTGAAAGGCTTTCTTAAATTTGAGTTTTGACGAAGATTTGAGTTTTGACAAAGATTCTACGTACAACAACAATCATGGTTTATTTTTTTTTTATGTTTATATTTTTCTCTGATTCCACCTTAAAGTGGTAGACAGGTGGCAGCTAGACTCAAAGACCGAAAGATCATTTCGCCGTCTCCTGGCCAAGGCAACTTGGCAAATACACAAGCTGAATCGAAACCTTAACCTTAGTCTTGCACCATTTTGCACGCGATACAAGCATATGGAAATAGCAAACCTTTTCAAACCTACGTTATCTCGCTAAACCCAGAACTTTAGTGCTTTATGTTTACTTTACTTACATAACACTCATTTTTTTGAAATGTAGCAAATTGTTTTTTATGCCTTATCTAGCTACTCGATTACTCGCTTTTGCTAGTGTAGTGGCTGCTGGCGGGTATAGGCCCCGCAATGCTGGGTTGAGCATATATACCGTAGAATGTATGAGCCAAACAGCCACTAGCATTCACTAAGTTCAGTTGAGACAGTCCAAATGCGTTAAAAAGCCTTACCAACTTCGAACGAAGACTGACACTTGCGACTGAGTAGTTTTTAAGACCAGATGTTGATCTATCTTGTAACTTCAAATGGTGAACTAGGCTAGTTGAACCTTTAGGCTTTAGCTTGTACGGTACTGTTCGACAATCCACTTCATCAGAAATTCATCTGGTATGGAATTATAGACTTGTTCCAACTTCTTGTAGTCCAAAATAATCATTAGAAACTGTAAACAATGCTTAAACTGATCTCTGCAAGGGTCAACCAAAAGCACGCGGTTAATTTTCAGTAACCCAAACCAGAAGGAGCGTAAACAATGATGCAACCGCTAGTAACGTTAACTTCACATCGATCGGTGCATTATTTTCATTTTTATCTAGAGGTTAAATCTAGACTAGTGGAGCACGTAGGTGCTACACTAGACTAGACTTTGCAGTAAACTAGCGTATTGTGACTATTGAGGGCTTTGTGGTTGGCCAATGGGACAACCTGATTAATAGATTACATTGTGTAACAAAAAAAAATTTTTGTTTGTTCCCGGGTTTTAACCAAAATTTTCTGATCACTTACGACCAGAAGGGTTGGAAAATCGCGTTTTTTCTTTTCAAACTTTGCCTTTGTGGTTTTGGGCGTGATTTTTCGAAATTCAGATTTTTGGCTAAAATCGTGTGATATATAGCGTTTGTATTGTTGTATATTTATCCTCCTACCACTAGAAAGCGATGAAAGCGCTATAACGAGCTTGTTTAGGAGTTGCCAACCATCTGTCTATCACACCAAAATGGGGGAATCCCGCTAAGTGCCTTTCCCAACGGCACCACAAGCAAACTTGCCGGCTGGTTCTTCACACTGTCCCTTTAGTGCTAAGCGTGAAGCAGGGAAGCTGTGAACACCAATTTGAAAGTCATTGGTTTGACCCGACTAGAATTCAAACCTGAGATTACGACTGTAAAGGCAGACGCTCTTAGCGCTCTGCCACCTGAGTTGTTAGTTGTTACCATCACCATCAGAAATTTCTGGTGACCAGCTTTAAGAGAGTTTACAGACAACAAAAAAGTTTGTCTAATTTGGTTTGTTTGGTTGACAGAATGGTTGACATCCAGACTCAAACAATGAAACTTGCTTGATTCAAGTGTTTATTTGAGTCACTGACCAGTGTAAACGTCACTAAGACTTTTCGAGATTTTTGCCTCAGCAGATGGACTTTGCTTTTGGCATAATGTAAATGGTCTTTTTGACTCGATTGAGATTCGTTCTATTCCAAACGACTGGCGCCTTTTTATCGTTAGTTCAAGTCTAAAAGGCGTACTGCATCAGAATGGAAACAGATATCCATCTATTCCTCTTGCCCACTCAATGCTTCTTGAAGAAAACTATACAAATGTCAAAACCCTTCTGATTGCTCTAAAGTGTGACCAGTTCAACTGGCAAGTAACTAGAAATTTCAGAATGGTGGCATTCTTGGTGGGTCTCCAAGGTGGATTTACGATATTTCCATGTTACCTCTGCCATTGGGATAGTCGAGACACAATTGCAAACTACCATAGACGAATATGGCCAAAACGAACTGAATATGCTGTTGGGTACAGCAACATCAAGTGGGACCCTTTAATTGACTCCACCAAAATATTGTTGCCTCCGCTGCACATCAAGTTGGGCCTTATCAAACAATTTGTTAAAGCATTAGACAAGAATTCAGACGCATTCAAGCATCTACAAAACTTTTTTACCAAGATTTCTGAAGCAAAGATAGAAGCTGGTATTTTTGTTGGCCCACAGATGAGACAGATCCTAGACTGCAACGAATTTCTTGAGGAATTGACAACAGAGAGGGCAGCTTGGAATAGCTTTGCTCCAGTGGTTCGTGGATTTTTGGGCAATCACAAAGCTGAAGATTGTGTGAAACTGGTAGCCAAATTAGGGAAGATCTGCAGCAAAAGGGACTGCAGAATGTCCTTCAAAGTTCATATGCTTGATGCTAATCTTGATCAGTTTATGAAAAACATGGGTGTATACTCAGCGGAACTTGGCGAACGTTTCCATCAGAATATATTAGATTTTGAACGTCGCTACCAGGACAGTAAAATAAGCGTATAATGGGTGATTACATAATTATGGAGGCTGGATAAACCATGGATTTCTAATTGATTCATTTACAGTTTGCTATTGTATCTAAGTGTACTATAACATTGCTATAAGCGGTTTAGATTGTCGACTTTGTAAACAGGATGAAATTTTGTCCTGATTTTTTGCTCAAACAAGCATAAACTATGAACACAAGATGTAATCCTCCCTGATAGCGTAAACAATCAAGAAGTAACACCAGATTATACACGCTAGATTACACGATGTTGGCCAAAAATCTAAATTTCGAAAAATCACTCTCATTTCCACAAAAGCAAAGTTTAGATGAAATTATGTGCGTTTTCCCTGGTTTCTAGACGTAACCAATCGGGAAATAACACTTAGAAGCCGGGAACAAAAATTGTGTTACACAGTGTTATTACGACATAGACGAGTTGCCTCGGCGCATTTAGATCGTAGGTTACTTTGGGTGAAAATCACAACGCATTCAACCTAAGAGATCAATCTGATGTTATTCGAGTACTTATCATCACGAGATCAACGCTTTACTATTTGTAATTGCCATAAAAGTTTGAAAGTATAATATAATCCATTGAACGAGCTATTTACAGTAAATTTCACAAAACGTTACTGTGGGGGGCAAAAAAGTTCACTGGGGGGGCAATTGCCCCCCAAGTTATAACGTTAAAAAAAAGACTGTTAGGTATTAGTCTAGACTACCAATGTGCGTGTGACGCAAAACACAGTTTTCTACACTGATGTAGAAGCAGATTTTGAGAGACTACTGGATAATTTTGCGAAACCATTTTGGTTTCTCAAAACGCCTTAGAAGCAGGGTCCAGTCTAGAACAATTATTTTGTCAAAAAATCAATAAAAACTATTCTGAGCTCTTTGCAAAAAAAACGAACTTCCAACGCAGTCCAGTTTTGTAGAAATTCGTAAAAACGAAAAAAATTTGAAAATCCACAGCTCGATTTTGATTGGCTATTGTTTTTATGACATAACGTTGGGATTTGATCGAGACGCGTTTCAATACGCAGCAGCTGCGGTAGTCTAGCTAGTTCACCTTCGTCAGTCGAATCGTAAAAGCGAAGGAAACAGAATAAACTAAGTGGTGAAATAATTTTTATAACTTTTATACGATACTGCGTTAATGGTCGGTTCGGAAAGTTTATTAGATAACTAATGTATTAAAAAAAATAACTATTGGTGCTGGCATCTAGGCTACAGTGGTGAACAGCTTAGTGAAATTACCAGTAGTATGTACGGTGGTTCGTTTCTTAACTAAGCATGCACAGTGGTTTATTTCCTAACTATAGGCTGAGAACCAGTTGACTGTTAAAAGACAGCACCGGTCTGCCGGTTAGGCCTTGCAGTTTTTGCTGTTTTTTTTATGCTGATTGTATGTAATGCTGTGAATAAGTACCGGTAACTGACACTGATTGTCCAGAGCCTTCCTGCTTGACATTCAACTTGATTATGACAGGGATTGCATAAAGCTTTGTTTTGAAATAATACCGATACACATTTACAGCGGTTACTTGGCTGTATCAGTGCATAGCAATGTTTCTAGGACTACATCAGTCTGTCTGTTGCAAATAGATGTCGGGAATTGTGTTGCCGTAGTTTGCTCAGAACAACATCTTTTTCCAGTAGTCTTGTGTAGTAGTAAACCAGTATTTCATTAAGCTTAGACCAGTCAACCTGCTAGTCTTTCTGCTAAGAGCAGTGGTTCCCTACCTTTTTTTAGTCACGGATCCCTTTTCAATGATTATCAAGCTTACGGACCCCTACGTTTTTATGATCAACCGTAAACAAATAGTTTGGTAAACCACGTTTACTTTTGCAAATCCTAATAAACTTTAAATGTAATATTGTGCGTCAATTAAACAACAAACTGCTTAATTGTAAGTTTATCACACATTACATTCAGTGCCGTAGCAGCTCAACTTTGGGCACCCCCCAAAATCCTTTCAAGGACCCCTATACTAAGCTTTCGACATAAATTGTTTTTGGTTTTTCCTGGGGTAACAGCTCAGTGTCTCACCACAATGCGAATACTGTAGTAGGCCTAATACATACGCGTTGTCACTGTGAAAAAATAAAAGGTGTAAATTTAACACAAGTTTGTTACACCCATTTAGGCCTATCAATTACCATTAAAATCGCCCAGCTAGAGTGCACTTTTTCGTTCGCAGTTGCTCTTATGACAGCATCATAATCTGGAGATCGTGTGCATTGACTTTCGATTGACAACATGGCCAGTGAAGAACCAATCGGATGGCCGAGTGGATAAAGCGTCTGTTTCTAGATCGGTAGATTGAGGGTTTGATTACGAATCGAGTCAAACCAATGACTTAAATATTGATATTCACAGCTTCCCTACTAGAAATTCAACATTAAAAGGGTAGTGTCAGGCAAGCCGTCAAGTTCGCTTGTTGTGCCGTTGGGAAAAACACTTAACGGGATTTCCCCATCGAAGTGTGGTAGGCAGATGGCCGGCAACTCCTAGGCGAGCTCGTGTAGCGCCCCATTGCTTTCTGTAACAGTTGGATAAAAATGCCAATATATGAAAAGTAGAAAGTAGTTTGCTGTTTGTCATATTAGATCTATTGACCGTTTTAATAAGTTTCAGTTTTCTGAAGCTTTGTTCAGCGCTGGTAACAGTAACAACGCATTTTGTGAACTCGAGGAGCAAGGCAAGCGAGCGCTTATTACTATTGAATTAAAAGTTCCACGGTATTGAAGGAAGACTGCCAAATAAACTTGTGCTGTTTCAATCAGCAACCATCCAGTATACACTGTATATCAAATACAATAGGCTCCACTCCAGCCGTGAATCGAACCCGTCGCAAAGGATCTGAACCTGTGCGCGGTACTGCCAGATCATATTGCTGACAATGGCTGTTCATGCACGAAGCTGCTGCGTGTAAACAGCAATGAAAAAACAGAAGCGACATCACATGTCTGCTTAAAACTTTCCTGTATCCACATAATAGCCTGGTCCACCAGTCGCTTAGAAAAGTTTGCTCTGAATCTCATCCTCAGAAGCTACATACAGTATTTACCATTTGCATCGTAAATAAACATTCTCTTTTTCTATTTTCATTTTCTTTTTACTTCTTGATTGAGGAAAACAGGACCAATGTCGAATTCCTGCGCTATTTCAAAAGCAGACATTGTCGAACTAGCAAAGCCTTTTTTAATGAACTTTTGTATTTGGTGTCAGATTATGGTTACTGACACAGAACTAGGTTAGAATTGAATTGAATTTACCGATCTGATGGCCGAATGGATAGAGCATCTGCTTCTGGATTGGTAGACTTGGAGGTTCGATTCCGAGTACGGTCGAACCAATGACTTAAAAATTGGTATTCACAGCTTTCTTGCTTGACGTTCAGCATTAAAGAGATAGTGTAAAGCAAGCCGGCAACTTCGCTTGTTGTACTTTTGGGAAAGGCACTTAACGGGATTGCCCCATCTAAGTGTGGTACACAGATGGCCGGCAACTCCTAAGCGAGCTCGTATAGCGCCTCGTCGCTTTCTGGTGATAGGAGAATAAAAATGCAAATAAATAAATAAATAAAATTTTAAATCCGCTCACAAGGTGTCAATGAATTTGATTTAAATTTTTTCAAAAGTAATAAATTTGAATTTAAAAAATGATTGGATTCAACTCTGCACCGGCCTCCCTTTTCAAGTTCTACGCGCACTCTTACATACAATACATTCTTTATGACTTTATTACGCAGTTTGTCAGCGACATAGCCTAGCGGTACCGCGCGCAGGTGACAAATCCTACGTGACGGGTTCCATTCGCGGCTGGAGCCGATCGCATTTGACATATGTAACGGGTGACTGCTGACTCGAAAAGCGCAAGCTCACTTCGCAGTCTCCCTCAATTACTGTTGAATTTTCTGTTCAATATAATTTGAAAATAACCTCAGTTATTTATTTATTTATGACGCTATTTAAACGGAAACGATAGCAAAGAATTTCAAAACTAAAATATAGAATCTGAGCGCAAAAAATCCCATTCAACGCGATTCGCAAAGCAAAATTTTGTTTTTGAATTGATGCAACTTTGGGTCCTTTAAGACAATTTCGGGCCCCTTTTGGCAGTGTGCCCCCCAATTATGGGGTTTGGGGGGTGGCTGCTACGGCTCTAATTACATTCAAGAGCCATCAGAAAAATAACTTCGAGGAGTATCATACAAGTGCACTGGTGCAATTTTATGAGAAGCTTGTTGTCTTTTTTTTGGACCACAACGCTGAACTGTGGTTGGGTGATTACATTAGCAATTGCAAAATCTTTAGCCAAATAGAAAAACAATTCAGCCTACTGCACTACCGGTACAGATTTTAGTATTTTCGTACGTACAAGTTTCTGCCTTGTGCCTACATCAACATATCATTTATTGAGTCAGTTATTGCTGATTAATTTTGTCGAGTTTTAATGCACTCGCGGCCCCCCAGCAAGCTTTTCACAGGCCCCTCGGGGGTCCGTGGACCCCTGGTTGGGAACCACTGGCTTGTAGCAACTGCTGAGTTTTGGAGCTCTTGAAATTTAAACGATAATACTTATCATACCGGCAGTTAGCTCAGTTGCCTAGCGCAATCCTAGACCTGCCACGCACGCAGTGCGGCAGGTCTAGGATTCAAATCCCGGGTCGGTCAAATCGGCACAGTGTCGCCAACGGCTCGCCACTGCTGCGACGTTTCTTCGGAGTTGTGTAGCCCAGACGCTAAGCCGCGGAGATGGGCCCCACAACTCGTTACACGCTTCGGCGTAATACCGCGAGTATAATGAAGATTTGAATTGATTAATTATCCTGTTCTCATGTCCAGTCGGTAGTTGATGCCTGCTTACGAGTTAAATGCAGTTTTAGTGGTGAAAAGAAAATGTTACATGATATATGCTTCCTTGCAGTATGCTGTTACGCGTTATAGTCTGGCAGTATGTAAATGATGAGTAAAAAAGGCATTCTAGGGTATCTATTTCAACCTTGCAATTACTCAGCAGATGAAAGTGATTTTGGTGATAATGATGTTTCACACGATTATGATGAGAAAGATGATTTGTAACGGTATGTATGATTTTCAACTCAGTCACATTGAGAGCTTGAATTGGTACTCTTGTGGAACTGTTACAGAAAGTGTTTGTTTGCTGCAAATGCAATCCAGCTCTTTGCTTAAAATTGAAGAAAATCTCTAACATAACAACTGTTGCAGTTTTGAAAAATTCTGCTTGGATTAAGTACCGGTATTGGAAATAAATAATCGTCGAAGGTGTTTCTGTGTAGTATTGTATGAATCTTATGCGGTTTTTTTGTGCCCGTTAATTTTTTAGTATATGATACAATTAAACATTTAGTAGGCCTACTCTACCTTAATCAAGTATAAAAATTGTTATTGCGACTTGGTGAATTGTTAGCCACGTAAATAATAAACAGCATGAACACGTAAAATAGCAGTGCTAAAAATGAGGAAGCATGCAGCGATAACACAACAGGTTAAAACGTGCGACAGTAGAAACTTGTTTTATGTCTTTCTGTGGCTTTGGCTTTTTTTCTTCTTGCAAGGCGACCTTTTGACTTAATTAATTTATCGAATGCATAGTTGAAGCAAACCGGCCGGTTAGCTCAGTTGCTAAGCGCGCGTTGTCGGTGCGGGAGGTCCGGTTTGATTCCTGGGCCGGTCAAATCGGCACAGTGACGCCAATTCGGCTCGCTATCTCTGCGACGTTTCTTCGCAACTGTGTAACCCTGGCGCTAAGCTGCGGACATGGGCCCCGCCACTCGCTACACGCTTCGGCATAATACGGCAAGTATAATGAAGATTTATTTTTTGATAGTTGAAGCAGTGAGAACATCAGTGACTGTACTGTAGCCGCTAAAGTTAAAGATTGTGGGCACTGCATCATTTTTTCATGGATATTTTCGTTTGAAATTTGTTAGCTCACACTTTAGATCTCGAATTGTTCGTTATGCTTGTAAGCTGGTCCAGTTGGCATTAAGCTGTGTGTTTGTGTTTAATTTCCTGAGCATCACACCGGAGTTTGGTGGTTGTGTTTGGTGATGTGGCAGCAGACTTTTATGACCCTTGTGGTCTTTTCGCTGTCTCCTCGTCAAGGGACTCCTCCAGTCTGTGTTGTGCAACTGTTGTGGACAAATAAAACAACCGAACTGAACGTAACAGTCTGGTAGGAAGTGATCACTCCAGATTTTTGAGTAAACGGTTAATGGGGGATTTTTGACTTCAGTTCAGCTAGCCAAGCTTTCAGCAATGGTAGCTGATGAAAATGAATTTTATCTATTTCTTGCAATTTGGATCAGTACAACCATGAGAAATTTTAAGTAGAAAGTTAACGTTATGCAATAGGCTTAGACCAGCGGTTTTTATACCTCGTAATTCGAGCCCGCTATGAAAAAAAACAATGTGGATAAATTTCAAGAGCTCCAAAACTCAGCAGTTGCTCTAAGCAGAAAGACTAGCAGGTTGACTGGTCTAAGCTTAATGAAATACTGGTTTACTACTACATAAGACTACTGGAAAAAGTTGTAGTTCTGTGCAAACTACGGCAACACAATTCCCGACATCTATTTGCAACAGACAGACTTAGAAACATTGCTATGCACTGACACAGCCAAGTAACCGCTGTAAATGTGTATCGGTATTATTTCAAAACAAAGCTTTATGCAATCCCTGTCATTATCAAGTTGAATGTCAAGCTGGAAGGCTCTGGATAATCAGTGTCAGTTACCGGTACTTATTCACAGCATTACCTATTCACAGCATACTATTATTCACTAGCATACCTACTAGCATACTCACAGCATACTTACCGGTATTCACAGCATTACAATAAGCATAAAAAAACAGCAAAAATTGCAAGGCCTAACCGGCAGACCGGTGCTGTCTTTTAACAGTCAACTGGTTCTCAGCCTATAGTTAGGAAATAAACCACTGTGCATGCTTAGTTAAGAAACGAACCACCGTACATACTACTGGTAATTTCACTAAGCTGTTCACCACTATAGCCTAGATACCAGCACCAATAGTTATTTTTTTTAATACACCAGCCATCAGATTTTCTAAAAAACTTTCCGAACCTACCATTAACACAGTATGGTATAAAAGTTATAAAAATTATTTCACCACTTAGTTTATTCTGTTTCCTTCGCTTTTACGATTCGACTAACGAAGGTGAACTAGCTAGACTACCGCAGCTGCTGCGTATTGAAACGCGTCTCGATCAAATCCCAACGTTATGTCATAAAAACAATAGCCAATCAAAATCGAGCTGTGGATTTTCAAATTTTTTTCGTTTTTACGAATTTCTACAAAACTGGACTGCGTTAGAAGTTCGTTTTTTTTTTTGCAAAGAGTGCAGAATATTTTTTTGTTGAACAATTTTTCTAGACTGGACCCTGCCTTTAAAAAAGGCAGTATCTGGAGCACCGGCCCGGTTTCCATAATCGAAACGCTGCAGCACCGGACTGCTTTCTTTGTTTCTATATGTGATGTCGCTGTCACGCTGAACCGGCTTCCATTGTAAATTATCAAATCGCTGCTGCAGCACCCAGGCTGCTTGTTTGCTTCTATGAAGGATTTTTCCTATGCTCTAGACACTTCCTTGAAAGAACACTGCTGGCAGTTTATCTAGCAGCTTTGAGGTGCCTTTCACCACCACATTTAGTTAGCAAATCTACTGGTTTAAAGTTGGATGTGGTACTGGTAAACTAGACTAAAGTGATTTTTCGATAAGCCCACTAATGGAAGAGCACTATTTAACTGAATACAGCTGAACAATGACTAGTCTATACCAGTTGCGTAGCAAGGGGGGGTGGGAGGGGCGGCATTTTTGATGAGCTTTATGTAAATATTTTTCTTAATTACTTTGAACTACTATTACTTGGCTATATCGCTTAGTTGCTAATAGTATATCATCTTACTGTGTTGCCCAGTGCCCAGGCGCAAAGTTGCGGAAATGGGCCCCGCCATCTCGTTTACGCTCTGGTGTATTCCCGCGAGTATAAAAAAGATTTGATTTTAATGTGTATTATGTCACTATTGCGCACTGTTTTCTTCTTCGCATTTGCATTATTTGAATCGCTCACACTCAGTGTACGAATACAGTGGGCTATAGGGACTAGGCAGTACTACGCAAGTGACATGGGAGCAAGCACGGGGGGGCCACGGTCCCATGGCCCACCCCTTTGGCTCTGTAATAAGGTGCTAAAACCTAACTTTCAAACTGGTAACGGCTGCAGCCTTCTTTCACTTATTTTTGCCAAGCTTCTGCTTTTAGACATAAACTCCGAAAATGTTTTTGCATTGTCTATAGCGACTGTCAGTGGCGTAGCCACGAGGGGGAAGGGGGTTGGGGGTAACAACCCTTCTCCCCATTGAGCCGCATATGACGTCATGCATAATCGAAACTGTGCGAACAAAATGTATCATTGGTGAAGCACTCAAAGTTAGGGGCCAAATACATGACAAACTTTCCTTAAAAATTGTTCAAAAAGCACTAAAATGGCCATTGCAGTATGCAAATTTTCAAAAATTTTTCAGGGGAGCATGCCCTTGGACCCCCCTAGAGTCGTTTTTGGCACTTAAGTTGCTTAAAAATAACTCTGCTGGAAAAAATACGCTTGAAAAAGGTAACGAAAATTGATGTTCCCTCCATCAAAAAATTTCTGAATGCGCCCCTGACATGGAACATTTTCAAAAGGCTTATTTACGCCCGTTTCCGAAACGTCTTTGCATTTAGTTAGCATTTAACTTAATTCAAAATTACATGCACCCCATCAAAACTTTCTGGATCCGATCCTGTATACAACGTATAATCAAATGTGATGTCATTCTCAACCCCCCAATTGAACGCTAGTGGTTACTGCACTCACTGCATGCCTTTTTTCGATATAAAAGTGTGTTGAAAAGAGTGTTTTTTTGTGTTAAAACCGCAAAAATTCGTTGGAAGCTGGGGGCGTAGCCCCCAGACCCCCATAGCCTCTTTAGCCTCCCCGGTTATGTTCCCCTCCGTTTGGCCAAATCCTGGGTACACCACTGCATTTGGGGGCAGCAATTTATTGAACCGCCCCGGGCGGCAGAACCTCTAGCCACGCCATTGGTCGATACCATTATCGGTATATTGGCTGGCTCGTAGTCTAGACTAGAGTAGTTGAACAGTGTATTATTCGTGGGCAAGGTACTCTAGCTACCTGGATTCCCTTGTCTTTCTGCCTATTTATTTTGTTTATTAATTTTAAACAGCATAAAACTGACCTTGAACGATTTAAGTTTGCTTCTGCTTTTAAAGTTTTTGTACCCCCTATGTTAGAATATGCTACCCCAATTTGGTCTCCACATCTAATTAAAGCAAAAATTTGTTAAGAAAACGTTCAACGTAAATTTACGAAACGTGTTTTTTATGGATGTTTTTAAGATAAATCAAATGAAAGTTATAGTAACAGACTTGCCCTTGCTCAATTGAATTCTTTGGAAAATAAAAGATTCAAATTTGATTTAGTGCTTTTGTTTAAAGTTTTCTGTGATGATGTTGAATTAAATTTTGCTGAGTTTTTGACAATTGACAACAAACTGAAACGTAATCACCATTGCCTGCAATTAAAAAGTACTAATTACCCCGCTAATAACTTTGGTAGATTCAATTATTTCTATCAAACTCATAAAATATGGAATAACCTTCCCGAGATATTTTTGATGGAGTAGTTGATGTTCAAAACTTTAAACGTGCTATTTCTGAAGTTTGCTTTGACGATTTAACTGGTTATTAACATGGTTCCAGTTTTGGTTAGCTTATTCTGTACTCGTATAGCTTTATTAAGTGTGTTTTCATCCTTTTACCGCTACAGTGTAGGCTTATCGCGATGACTTATATTATGCTTCTTCCACGCCATGGTATGTTTAGTTCTTCTGACACTGCTTTGTAACTTGGCACTGTTAATTTTTGTAATGTATCTATAATATCTGTATAGCATTTCCCATCCTGGGGACTCAGTTTGTGTATTGCTTTTGTTGTTGCTGTTGTTCAATTTTCATTTTACAGTTAGTTGCGGATGCATCCCGATTCTGTCGGACTACTGATTTATCAGTAAATAAATAATTGACTTCACATTCTAGTACTTTTGCAAACCGAGTTGATTACTAGTTCCATAGAAACCGAGGTAATTACCTCGGTTTCTATGGAACTAGTTAAGACGTTTAAACGCGTTTAAACGCCTTAACTGTTCATTATTTCATTGGACCAGCGTTTTGTTACGTCGTTAAAACGTCATTGGTAAAAACAAAAATGTTTGTATTCATCCGCATAGTTTAACCCTTAACTACTCGCGTTGGTGTATTTTGTACACCATTTTTACTAATTCGGCTCCCTCCTTTTATTCTAAAATTCTGCTGGCAGCAAGCGCCATTTATCCTCTAATTAACTTCACAGGCATGCTTTGACGCGTTGGCGTAGTTTTAGAAAGCACGTGGCGGACGGTATGCTAAGACAAATGAGTGGGGGTGCTGTTTTGGTGTACAAAATACACCGCGCTAGTACTTAAGTAACTATAATTTTTTGAGCTTTTTTGAAAAGATTTTTTCTTTTTATAGTTTTTTTGCTTGCTTATGCTGTTTTTGTGTGCAGAAATACTTTATGCATAATGGCTAGACGGATTAGGTCTTTAGATGATGATGCAATTGGGGAACAAAAACCACAAGAACGTTCTTTAGGATGATTCATCCGTTGCAAAATGCGCACAGGTGTTCATGCAAAAACTGATGGGAAATGTGACACCTGTGCGCATCTTGCAACTGATGAATCATTCTAAAGAACGTTCTTGCGGTTTTTGTGCATAATTTCACTTGTTTCGGAAAATAAATGCTGTACGTTAACATTGGCGTACAAAGTACCCACGCGAGTAGCTACGTTAAAAAAAAGGGCGCGAGTAGCTAAGGGTTAAAGTAAGATTGTAAAAATACTGCAGGAATTTAAGTGGAGAACTTTTAAATTTAAGTTATTTACACATTTCTGTACATAATTGTCAAAAAAATAATTAGCTCCTCGCTAGCCGGAACGAAGTGACAAGTTACAGCTTTCAGCTTGCAGACTACGTTACAAGTTAGTAAACTTGGCTCGCGGTTGTTTCTTCTTCTATCTCTTCGTCGTAACTTAGCGCACGTCTTTTCTACTTTCTTCCTTACTCTTTTTTGTTTAAAAAAACAATTTAATTGCTTCTTTACCTACAACGAATGTGCTTCCGTTATAATTAGGGGGGGGGGATAAATGAAAAATTTTGGATATCGCTTATAAACCCCCTTTAAAATATGCTGTCCTATGACAGAATGATGGTACAAAAAAAATTTTTTATCATCTGTGTTGCTAATCTCTCTGTGCATGCCCCTTGAAATTTTGGAGTTCCCTTAAATAGCAAAATTAACATATCTTGCTTATTTTATTACCAAAATACCAGGTGTGGCCATTTATTTTTAATGATTTTTTATCAGAAAGACGATTACGGCTCTTAATACGTTATTTTATTTAAAACAATTTTTAAAATTTTTTTTTAAAGCTGCAGGAAAATTCAATATCATGCAATTTGAACATTTGTCGATCAAATATAGCAAAAGAATGAACTCTAGACTGAAAGGGGATATTGCTGCCACACGAAACAACTGTGTAATCACCAGACTTAACAGAAAGCAGTGCAGCAGAGGAACAATTACAACTCAAACGAAGGCTCATGTTGAAAAATTTCGCTGCAATTGGGCGTTGAAAGGCAAGTGTCACGCGCATACCAAACTTCGTAGTAAAGTCGGATGAACTTCATTAAAGTTAATGTCAATGCGAGCCACGTATATATATAATATATGTTAATTCGGCAGCACAAACAAAGAGTCCACCAATGCTTTTCAGACGAATTAGATCCTCATTACGACGTTGGTCTGTTCTCATCAGCTTTCTCCGAGATTCCGTCTTGTAGGCCTAGCTGACGCCGAAACTCATTCCAAATCTTCATCGATGCACTTGCCTTGGTAGAAACCTTGCTATGATCTTAACTCTGATTGCATTGTTAAATTAAAGCTTTTGAGCTTTGACATTCGATGAAGATACACAGTCAATACTCTGGTTGCTTGTATTTTTCAGTTCGTAATTAACACACCCTATACTCTACTTTCGGCAGCCACATCGTTTACAGCAGCATTTTTACAAAGGCCTGGATTGAAACTGATAAACAGTTTTTGTCGAGCTGGATCAAAATTTGCAAATTCAGATACTGTTCCACGTCAGAACTATTCTTCTGCCAGTCAGAACCAACTCCATTTTTTGACAACTGCAATTTCATTAAAGTCGGGCTACAAACTGACCTTAATTCACAAATTCGAAAGCTGGTTTTGTGATACTGTTATCCAGAAGTTTTTCAGCTTCAGTATTGGTGAGACTATCACCAATAACGTTTTTGCATAAAAAGTATTAACTTTTGGTATTGTGTTGTTCTTGTATTTCAAAGTAAGCTGTCAGCCATCTGTATCCCACAACAATATGGGGGAGTTTCGTTAAGTGCCTTTCCCAATGGCACAACAAGCAAACTTTTCGGCTAGCTCCACACTGTTCCTCAACATCAAGCAGGGAAACTGCGAATACCAATTTTTGAGTCATTAGGTTGACGCGAATCAGAATCAAACTTCGAGTCTACCGATCCAAAAACAGACGCTCTATCCACTCGGTCATCTGATGGTTGTGGCATGGGCAATTGGGCATTTATCTTACATTCCATGCAACTTGTCTTTTCCAATTGCCATTTCAATCGCTGCATAAGCGTTAGTGATTTGTTTGTCAAGCATCAACACTGAACGAGTAGACCCAAGCGCTTTACCTGGTGCATGATCTGTGCTAACTACCAAGTCATTGTTAAGAGTCCATAGAACAAAACAACTTTTCAAAT